>CM052210.1:290500-958712 GCA_028454225.1 Lasioglossum leucozonium | reverse complement strand
AATATATTAACATTTTCGGATGACGCTCGTCTCGTCGTGTCGTCTTGTCGTCCTCTATTTTCCCCATAAACTTAGGACGTACATACGTTCCTGCATTTATTCGCGCATGCGCGTGTAACCCGCGCAATATCCCAACACTGAGTGCTCGTCGAATTCAGGCGCACCTGCGCAGTGATATGAAACTCTCCCAACCTTATCTAATTTTGGTTGATTTTGATCGACGTGACAATTATTGATAAATTTATTATTTTGAACCGGTTAACATTTATATCAATTCCTTTTGTCGACGATGTCGACAAGCACTCCCTTGACCATCTTGCCGTCAAATTTTTGTATGAACCGATATGGTTCCTTGATGATTAACCTCCTCTCACCGACCGAATCTCCTCAGTGGCCTTCTGCACCGACGAAATGCCGTCGGTGGCCTTCTGTTTCTTACTTCAGCCAGAATATATCCTAGAGGGCGTAAGAAAACACTGAATTATTCGAGCGACACAATCTCCCGTACGGCTGGCTCGTCGGTGATGTTACCTGTGTTCGCCAGGTGCGTTCGCCGACCATGACATTGAACCGGCGACTACCGACCGAGCTATACCGAGTTAAAGAACCTTGCCACCAGGCGTCCAAGGCCATCGACCGACATCACGGCCGCACGAATGAGTATCTTTTGAATGCTTCACACCTGCCGCATGAATACCGGAAAATTTCTGATTCACCTGCGCCTCGATTATCAATTATTTAGGGTATATAAATTGTCCTGGGCCCCCGAACACCGTTAGCATTCTCGATTTCTAATTTCCGAACTCAATTTTTGTCCCCAAAGATGTTTGTATAATTTTAGATAGCATGAAAATAAATTTTGAACTTCAGTATGTGTGACTAATTTTAAGTCGTCGAGGAATCACAGCAGGATTTCGTAATATTTTAACGATTTTTAAGGTGAATTAAACCACCGAACATATGTATAAATTAACTGCAGTCCACTTAGCGCGCGTAACAAGCGCGGTAAGGACTTCAATGAATCAGGCCATGTAGTGATCGTAAAAAAAATTATGAATCGGCCATGAGTGTGTCAAAAGGCTGCAAGACGAGTACGAGGTACGCAGGTGTCGCGCGTCAGGATGGATTGCGTAGACATCTTAATCGAGTGCCGTAACTGTACGTCGGAATTAAGTCACACATCGAAATGTGTGCCTCGATGCTACACGTACCCGTCTTCGGATCGACCCTGCACAATGGCTGACCCAGATTAAGCCGCGACTAGCTAGTTAGTACTCGCGACAGGTAGCATTTTCGGAGAGACAACGCGATCTGATTTGAAAGGTATAACGGCAGTCGGATTTTTCAAGTACGCCGGACGATTCTTCCTGCTTCCTCCTTGCCAAATACCTCTATAACCACCGTGAAACTCTCCGACGTATCATTGTCAATCAAGATCTAAAATGGAGTGGCGAAATGTTCAAGCATAAACGTATCATTATAAAAATCAATGGGAAATTGTTGCGGTCGAAGAAGAATAAACGAGCCTAAAATAAACGAAGAAAGTTTGGCGACCGCGTGCAAACAACGGAATGAAAAATCCAGTGCATATAGACAGAGTTTCTCCGAGGCGGTCGCCTAGAAAATTATGCAAATAGAGTGTCATCGATCGGTTTCTCTCCTGTTTCCCGATGCGACGACGGTGCGCCATCTCCCTGGCGGCGAGGTGTCGTCGATTTCCATTACGTCAACGGTAAATGGCGGTCACAGGAATCGTGTTGTCTTGTCGCGGGCTGCGTGCTGCTCGCATAGGAAAGTGAACCGATTCGCGAACCCGTGGCGTGCCACGTTCTGCCTATTTCTGGCACGGCACCGCAGCGCGAGCCCACTTTTGTCCGGCGACACGAAAACTTTCTCCGATTTTCCTGGCCCGCCCCGTGCCATTCCCGAACGTACATTCGATTCGGCAAGAAAGAAAGAGGTCACAGAGAAATAGTTCGCCATTTAATTGGGAGCGAAGCATTTTTCGTTAATCCTATCACGTTAATTGAGACAAGAATGTCCGAGAATCACCTGTCGCACACTTTCCTCTTTCGGATCGCGCATTACAAATATTGGTAATCGATCGCGCTGCTGGGTCTGCGATGCGCATGACTTGTCACATGTCAATCGCAGACCTGCGTGACAATCTTGACAGACTCTTTTGCCCGCCGAATATGTAACGCGTCCCAGTTGCTTGGTTCACTTCCAACACCAGGAAACCAGTTCCTATGCGCTCTGCGAGTACTTTCAGTCGGGCCGAGCCGTGTGTGCGTATTCCTATGTTTCTCAAGCTCGAATTCGATCCTTGTAGCTTCAAGGATTCGAGCTTCGCGCGAATTAACAAGTTTTCGGGTAAAACGTGGCACAGTTCGTTCACCTACTTCGTAGACATTCGGATTTCTCTTTCGTGATCCGTGTCCCGGGACATAACAGTACCTCCTGGCAAACATTATTTAACATTAACTCTGTAAACAAGTTCCACGATCTTCCTGCTTATCGATTTGATGAATTAAACGATAGACGGACATGGAAACACGGAAATCTTGATTCAACGTAGATTTTCGGACCGATAGTCTTTCGCTTAACGTGACCTTTGGACGAATGCTTAGTTGCCGTGATAGAAATTTCCATGGTCAAGCGAATTCCAATGAAATTGGACAGCACAACGTTCTGAATACTCGAGGATGTTGTTTTCTGATGGTGTGATCATTATTTATTTGCCGAGGAGAAATGAACAGGTTCTGCGAATCCCTTTTGTAATTTATTATCGCTTTGCTGGCTTTGCTACACATTATTCACGATTAGGAACGCATAATTCGCACGGGGGAATTCCTAGATAAAGAATCAAATTCTTCCGACGATACAAGACTTAAAGTCCAGGGCCAATAAAAATTGAGGAGCGCACGACAATTGATGATACGCGTAAAAATAATATGTACGGCCGGTAGAGTACGTTAACCGAGCTCGTCGATGATCTAGGCTGGTTTAGAATGGATCGCGCCCCTTGTTTCTCCATGGGTGTCGAGGATCGCGATAAAAAGGAGTAAATGGCCGCCGGTGAGAGATGCACGCGGCGGCGTCCTGCTCGCGTAAGAAATTTCGTTTCCGTGATCGCTCCACGCGATCGCTTTTCGGCGGGTACGAGAACAGCCGAGTCTCAACCTACCTGCTTATCCACTGGTCAGGCCGATAACTAGGTCAATGGAATTCATTCGAACGAGCTACGATCACCGTTCGGTTTCCTTGACCCGCCCAGCTCTTCCCGGACGATCTGCCGTCGATGCGGGGAAAATCATTCCCGGATGACGTCACCGCTCGAGCATTCGCCCCGTTTTCGCTGCACGATATCACGTTGGTCGTGTCACATGCCTGGCACTTCGTTAAGCTGCCAGTCGCGACGTCTAATAAAATACTTTTCGCGTCTCGAAGACCAGAAGTTGATCACGCACTCAGTCTTGCTCTCCGGTAAAGATGGTCTTTAAAAAATTTTAGGATAATTTTAAGCAGAACGTTTATTCCGGAATTAATTATAATTAAATTACGCGTCTTAAGGTGTAACGGCATATAAAAATTTCGAAAAAATGCTAAAACATTGAGTACAATGGAATCTAACACAATTTTCTAACTTTCTGTCTATACATAAAAATGAAAAATTGCATAAGCGATTATAGAGTTCATTGACATTCCCGCGCGGCACTTTATCTTCCAATAAATTAGTGGATTGGCCACACGAGCGAACGCTGAAGCAAGAAAGAGTCCTGGCCAGCCCAGTTTAAAAGATTTTAAATTGATCCGAAACAAAGTGATCAGCATTCCGCGCGCATTGAACATTTCCGAGAAACGTTCAGAGCCAGCTGTTGCATAGTAATTCGCGAGCTCACGATTAACAGCAGATGCTTTAAAATGGGATTATTTCTCAGCGAATCTCAGGGCGCGTTTCCCAGAGGCAATCAGCGTAGATTGTTAACTGCTTAATGAGCTAATTCCAGCCTGCACCGAACGTAACATTATCCTCCGCTTTCCTGGTACACGGCGTAAGTGTCATCATTTCATGGAGGACCGTGACGAGTGCCACTCGTTCAGAACGAATCGATAATATTGATTCAGTTTCATAACGCGAATACGGTCGGTTCCCACGCGGGCCCGATCGTCCGGAGTTTTTTCTCACGAAAAGAGGAAGCTGTTGCGCGCTCTGTTACGAGCCTAGTCGCGAATTCTCGGACGTCCCCGCCTCGAGAGGTTTTCACTAATAGCTCGTCGGTGAAGGTGTTCCCGTTTGCCTCGCTACAAGCGTTATGTCGGCAACCTACATTCCCCCGGAACGAATGATAACGCTTTATCACCGATCCGTGTATATTCGACGACCTCGGGAGAAATGATTTCAGTGTCGCCCCGACGTGCGAAAAACAGTCTCCGGTTTCTTTGCTTCCGGTTTATGCTGTTGCTCCGGGTCCGTGCCGATTAGTGCAGCGTTCCAGCAAATACCTGGTAGGAAACGATTAAACCCGACAGCGTACTTCCAGTTTATGCCTGAAAGAAACACGCATCTCTCTATGTTTTATCCTCCACTACTTCATAACGCTTACGATCATTCGTTACGGGGCCGGTTACTTTGTTTTTAAAAATCAACCACCGCGAGATTTTGCGTAGCGCTCCGCGACAATTAACCTCGTTACAGAAAATTACGACTAGATGATGTTACTTAATATTCCAGGCGGCGGCGGCGGTCTTCTTTTGCCGGTGTTTCTGTTTTCCTATGCTCGTTCCAAATTTCACTCTCGCGTTCCAGATTCTTTTTTCGCCGATTCGGAGATGGTCGAGAGTCGATCGCGACCCGTTTCTATGCGCTACGACACACCAATTTGCTCGAGTGTTACCGCCGCGGGTAATCGATCGACAGTTTAACTGGATCACTTGCTAGATCGTAGCAGACCGGTCTGATGGGATATAAACAGACTAATATGGTGTTGATCTTGTTGGATCATTGTGGAAGATTTTATGCTAGCTGCAGACTGCAATTCCGCGCCGTAAACTGCGCCGAGGCTTCTGTTTACACTGTTTCAATGTGTGTTTACGCTCCAGATCGTCGGTACTTTTGCTAATAATTTGTTCTTTTGAGAAATCCATTTTTTTTTCTTTGTACATTGTACAAACCTATTTACTTACGAAAGTAGACACTATTTCAGTGTGGTACATCATGAACGTTGCTGATTCAAGATAATTATACCGATTAAATAAAAATAAGTGTATCGATAAATTATTTTCAACTTGTCCAGTAAGTATGAAATTTCCATGTGCCTTCTTGTTGTTCGTTTCGCATCTTCCTACTGTTTATTTATAATACGCTATTGGCTCGATCTTTAACGCTATCGGTATTCATATTGGTACAGATTTGCATAACAGAAAATATAGAATTAACAAGAAAATACCCGTCCATCGTGAACCCATAACACAACGTGTCTGTACTAATTCTGGTTCAACCATAGACGTTTATGCAGATTCATGTTATTCAGATTTACTAGCGGAAAAAGGGACTCTATCATTACATCCCATCGTAAACACTTGTAGCTAATAAAAATTAATAACCTCCGACTATACGCGGAACGTACGATTAAATTCATCGTCCCTGAACCTACCATAATTACGATCTTTACAGGAAATTAATGGCAGTGATTTTGAACATTTATCGCGTGAAATAAACAGTACAGAAATTTATGTGTATATTTTTGTTGAGATTGCATTACTGTGCAAAAGAAAAAAGCACCCAGTGTAATTATAATGACAAACACTATCTTTGCATAAAAATTGTATCGTACAATGATTGATTTATTACATTTAAAGTATTAGATAATCCGCAATAACACATATTCTCCGAACAGTACTGTGTTCTTATTTAATTTTGTACGCTGTTCTATTAAATATTGCCGGGTGCTTCTTTCTTTCGCACATTTTTTGTACCTCCAAAAAATGTCTTCAAATCGGGGCTGTGTTTCCCGCATTCCCACCACCCGAATCGGGAACGAAACGTATCGACAACAAGCGAAGTCAATCCGTTCCGGAGCTCCCCAAGTCGCCGCGAGTTCTCGCGCCAGAAGCGTGCGCGGCCCGTTTCCGTCCGCTTTCACCTGGCCGGTATCCAAAAGGGGGTCTGCCGAAACGTAAGGTTCGGTGCATACAAATTCGGAAATCTGCTCGTGGCACCGCCTATGGCATGTTCGGCGCTCGCCGGTTGAAGAGCGTGCCGGTTGCAGCCGGAGAGGAGAGACGATAATGACCTTCCACGGAGCGGCCTGTTGCCGGAGTAGGAGGGCCTTTGACACACTTGACGCTCAGGTGAATTGTAGCCGGGAGACGGAGAAGCTCGTTGGTTAGTTTTGAGCGGGAGATCGAGCGGAGCGCGTCTCGCGAGAGAAAGAGAGAGAGAGAGAGAAAGAGAGAGAGAGAGAGAGAGAGAGAGAAAGATAATCGGAAAGTCCGGATGAGGACGTGACACATCGTCCGACGGACATGTCGATGAGCACGGTTCGGGAGTCTGCGAGGTTTCGGGACAGTCTAAGGACCTGCCTAATAGCAGCTCTGATACCCTAACACACCGCGGCAAACCGGTTAGCGTACCATATTATTGAGCGTTCGAGGTCAGATCTGGTGGGGCGACGGAAGTGCTGCTACATCCACGTGGTTCGGTGTCAATTCGATCTGATCCAAGGTGCACAGTGCCGGCTGGTCCACATCCTGAACGCGTCACATTTTCAGGAAAACGCTCTAGTTTACCGTCTCTACCCTCGACAATGCAAAAGATAATCGTGCTGCTGTTGTGCATCCTCGCGGCGAACGGCGAATCGGCCAGCTTCTTCAGCCTGAAGAACCTGAGATCGTACGCGAGGATCTTCCACGTGGATAGGCTGATCAAAAACGAAACCGGGAACGAACTGTGGAACGGATTGTTCAGGGACTGCGACAAGTCTGTCGGCTTCTCCTGCATCCAGAGGAACGCGTATTCTTATCTGGACAATGTGTTCGTCGATAGGGATAATATCACTGTGTTCGACGGACTCACGTTGAAGAAGAACAACTTGGATTATGGGACTTGCAGGAAGAGTGATTCCCTCGACGAGAACTTGGTGGAGGAGAGTAACGATTGCGACGGAGGGGAAAGTGAGGATGAAGGGAGGGGGATGGACGAGGAACGGACGCCCTTGGAAGAAGTGACTGGAGCAATCGGGAAGAAAGCTGTGAAGTTCCTGGCGACCAGAGACTACGAAATACAGTTGCCGGAGTTCTTTTTCGAGGGTGCCGCTGTGAAAATTAGTCCGAAGGAAGTGGACGAGACTGGAGCTTTGATCAGAGTCGATTTTGGACAGAGAGCTCTGGAGAGCCAGGGGAGGATCTTCAAGAAAATAAGTAAGAAGAGAGGATACCTTGTTGCCAGTTCGATACGCTGGTATTAATCTGTTTGTTGTTTTAGGGAAGTTTATACAGAATAAACTACTGACCAGCTTCCTGGCTCTGTTGTTGATCATCAAGTTGATCAAGCTGAAGTTCATGTTCGTCATACCTTTCCTGTTCGGAATCGGCACTGCCAAGAAGCTGTTCCTTAAGCTGCTGCTGTTCTTCATTCCTGCGTTCGCGCACGTGTTCAAGCTGTGCTCGAGCTACTATTCCTCGCACACCAAGTACCATCATCATCATCATCAGGTAATCGTCTACTCTAAACCCAGGCATTCATTGCGGATTTTTCCAAGACCAATTTATACAAATCCATCGGTTTATTTATCTACATATTTAAGTTCATTCATATGGTCTATATTTTCCACGAGATTACAATCAGTGTCCTCTTAAACCACCAATTAAATTCGTTTCTCGGACGCACAACCTAGATTCTAAATTACAGAACGAATTTCACCATAATCTTTCCATTTCAGATCGCACACCACCATCACCACGTTCCAGTCCCAGTTCCAGTCCCAGCCTACTACCCGCATCATCATCACCACCACGAGGACGACCTGGACACCTACGACTACGCGCACCCGCACATTCAGTACCGAAAAGACGTGGAAGAGCTAAGAGAATGGGGAATCGAGCCATACGACGAGCCAGAAGACGCTATAGGTCCAGGTGGAGTTCCAGTTCGAGGGGTTCCAGGTCCAGGGGTGCTTCAAGCACCCTATCCAGTTCCAGGGTATCCCGGAGGCTACGGCGCTCCACAGTACGCGGCGAACGCGCCACAATTAACGCCCACGTTCCCCGATAAACGTCCCCCGTCAGTCCACAGTCTACCCTACTCGGCCTACATCGACAACAATCGTCGACAAGTAGTCCAACCTGCCAGTCCGGTGAACGGCAACCTTAACAATCCAATTGTCAACGTACCCGTGAGCCCAGCGAACCCTGGCAGCATCGCTGCAGCCGCTCTGCCGGTCGCGAGCTCTGCCAGCAACGTGAAAAGCTCTTACGGTGTTTTCGCGCCGAACACAAGACAGATTTCCGCGAAGAGCAGCCAGCTGGAAGCGAAACCAGGCGTCGCGACGCAGCGACAAGACGAGTTTTACGGGCCGATAGTGAACAGGCTCGAGGAGATCTTCAAGCAGCTGAGATTCTTCGAGGAAACCTGTCGGGAGAGGCTCATCTGCAGCATGTACAAGAACCCGGTCGTCTACTCGCCGCACAGCAATCTCGTGTCGAACGAACTCTCCAGGTAAGGAAGACGCAATTAGTGGGTTAATCGCGGGCGAGACCGCGCCGGAGATTGTTTATGACCGATGGAATTAGGTGACATTAGGTTGGCCGAGCGATTTCGAGATCGGGGACGCCAGCGAGGGCCACATTTTTCTGCTCTGATTTATGAAAGTGGACGACGATGCCTTTTCGGGCTCTTTTTATCTAGTCGGTGACCGGAATTTTTAGTTCTCCTTGTTTGCGCTGGATATGTAGATTCTCGTCTTCACGGATGTTCCGTGTTAGGTTGCAGATGTGGTAACTAGGCAGAGGTTTATTTTACAATTGACGAATAAATGAAATCTGGAGTCCATTCACCGTGTAAGAAACTATATTTCCGCGCAACTAACAATTTAGAAAAAGATAAAAGTAGGTGAAAAGATTGAACTATCCAGCGCGCGATTATGAAATTCCATATGCCCGGCGGAACATACTGCGTTGATTACTTAACGGGAAGCAAATGTCCGTTCAGAAAGTTAGTCACCATTCTCTGGGTTTAATTGCGAATCACGTAGGATTGCTTTGTTCGCATCTTACCCCAGAATTTTCACAGAACAATCGGGAATACTTGAACTACCTTTAATATCCGCGTCGGCTAAAAATAGTCTCCAGCTGATTTAGCATGCGACAACGGTGTCGATGGATTGAGTCAATGGTGTAGCGAGCAACGTACTCGAATTTCGATCGGCTCGTCCGTCAATCGCGAAGAGAAAGGTGGCCGCCGCCCCGAATCTCTCGAATCGGAACGTCGAATCGCGTTTCACGCGGTCCTGTGTCTTTTACCATGTCTATGTTCCTTCAACAAGCGCCTGTTCACGGTCAACAATGCTCTCGCGTTCGCGCATCACGCTGTCTACCATTCCCCGCTATCGTTAGTTCCGCCAGGAAGCGATTCCGCGGCCTCCTCCTTTCCATTTGAACACGCTGACGAAGACATCAGCCAATTAGCGTCGCGCTAAATGGCGAAAGTGACACTGATGTGACAGCTACGGTGCAAAACACCGAACGAATCGGGTCGTCGAGTTTTCTGGGACGATTATCGATCGTTTATCGTGTCAACGAGCCTCCGTTTTAACATACCGGTCGTTTTCCTTTTTTCCAGAGACCCGCAGGAGCTTAAAAAAGCTTCTGCAACCGAGACCTCGTCCAGCCAGAAGTTTCACAGATACGTGAACGCGGCAAGATTGGGTCAAGACGGTGGTGATTGCCTGAGAATGTACCCGTGTCACATAAACACCGAGTAAACCTGACCAGGATTTTTGTCAAACGAAGAAAAACGGAGAAACCAGACGTTCGAGTCTCATCGCCGCGCCGAGCGTTCGAGTCTCCGAGACTAAGTGGTCCACCGGACGTAATCGCTCTGTCCACGCCGAGACTCCAGAATTACAGCCAGAACCTCGCGACAAGTGAAATTCCAGCTGCTGACGGATTTCTGAGAATTCCACGTGCGACTTTCTCGCGTTAATTCTACATAGTAATGAGCACTTTGTTCGTATCTTTTGGGATCACCCTCCTGGCCGGAAGTAGACGTTAATTAGCGATCATAGATTGCTCCTCGATTTTTGTGCTAAGTCTGGCCTCTATGGTTCGAAGAATTTTTCCTTGATTTCATAATGATGGAAATTGTTGTGTCTTTTTATTAAGTGATCGTAAACTAAGACATTGCGTAAATACGAATGAAGTGCTCTGTGTTCCTCGCGAGGGAATCTTGTTATTTCTTCAAATTGTGTAGAATGTAAAATCGTATTAGATCGAATGAGAAGGATAGTGTCTTTCTCTTCGATTTAATCTTAATCGTCGTTGTTACGGATATAATTTTGTTTGGTTAGATTTCATATTCGGGATCTATGAAGTCCAAATCTTCTTGCTATTTCGAAACATAGTAACTTCAATGTTTTAGGTTTGGTTTGTTAAGATCGAAGCTCGGAGATCATTCCGAGAAGCGTTTTCTGATAAAGTGTCAATGCTGATTGACGCCTTGTCAGAAAAATCACCGGAACGCTAGCCTAATGCCGTGTTAACGTCGCGATAGGCTAGCGTCTTGCAATAAGTTCTCCCAGTTCTGTAACGGAAGTGATATATTTATAATTTCTTCGTGTTTCCTCGGAACGCTGTTGATTAATTGTAACAGTTTCAATTGTACATTTGAGTGTGAGGATATTGTGAATCGGAAAATATGTTGTTTATTCTTGTATCTCAGTGTTTGCGTTCTCAAACGTTAGTTCTAAGGATCTATTTATTTCTAACCATTATTTATTGATACGTTCTCGGGTGCCATACCCAGTTGTATGTTACACTTCACGTTGTAACTATGAAAATGTAGGTTTACTGTACAAAGTAATGCTTCGGTGTACGCTACCTCGAAGTCTCGATGTATAATACTGTTTCGTACATAATAAATTATGTGAAAAGCGAAATTTCTGGTATTATCTCTCATTGTAATTAAACATTGCGTAATATGTAGTGTCACGACGACAAATGAAAAATTATTCAAATGATACAGAAATTTTCCTTTCTAGATCACACCTTTCCCACTCCGCGATGTTAAATAAACAAATCATAGTAAAGATTCAATTGTTACTCTGTGAAACACTAATTCTTGAGCACGAACTTTTTCTCTGGATCACAGCTTTCCCTTTCTGCGATATTATAACAATCAAATCGGTAAAAACTGAATTACGATTCAACGGAACAACAATTTCGCGAGTTCCATTTCCAAAAATACAAAATATTAAATAACCTTTCTCGTCGGTTACGTCGCGAAACTATTTCCGTTCGATTTTATACAACTCCAGGGACATACTGATCGAGGATAAGAGTCCAGCTCTATTTTATCGACTGCGGAATCGTGGCGATTCTCGCAAGAACTCTTTCTCTCGGAGGATCAAAGCGCTGCAGCGATTCCTGATCGGAGGGTATCATCGAAAACACCTTGTGCAAGCGATTCCGAATCACTTTCTACCAAGTTTCTAATGCAGAGCATTATTCTCCTTTCATAGACCGTTCTTACTTTCACCTACTCTCCTCTCACGATCGAACAATTTCACTTGTCCCTCAGTTTTCACGCCATGGATCGTGTTTTTCGAAGAGGATCGCCCGATTGAATCGCGTTCGACTAGCTTCGGCAAAGGGGAACGATCGACTGACAGTGAAAATCGATCGAAGACGTCATCGGACGCTAGATCGCGTGCGGGACCGGAAGCGGGAGGGATGTCGAAACCAAAATTGTCTCTCGCAGGGACGGCTCGTAAAGCCGTGAAAACATCGGCACCCTAGATAATGAGGCTTTCTTCTTTCGTTTCAGCCGGCCACACGTCCCTGATCAAAATTCATCGGCCGTACGTGGCTCCCATCGGCTATAAAACCGGGTTGTCTTCGTTCGAGCCGGCATTCGGTGTTTAGCCTCGCAAATCGATCGGTACCGCCATGAAGTTCCTTACTGTCGTTGCGTCCATGGCACTTCTGGCCGCCATTGCGCTCGCCCAGAACACAGAGACCACGACCGAGGCCCTTCGAAACATTTATCACAGGTGAGACTCGGGGAAACAGTCGAACAATCAAAAATACTTATGTTCGTGTTCGGAACGTTAACAGTCTGACAATAAAGCGAGAACTCGATTTTCATTATTAAAATTAACTGTGTTTCATTCATTGACTTTGTTTCTACAAAACGAAAAAATTGCAACGCAAAAATCATTTAGAGTCCAGAATTGACCACAGACAGATAAAAGAAAAATGAATTTCGTTGTTCCAGATGCGTGGACAACGAGTCGATGTTGTCCTGCGTGAAGCCGAAGGTCCTCGCCTACCTGAGCAGCGTAGCGAAGCAAGATAGGATCGCGATCACGGAGGATCTATCAGTGGTGAAGTCCCGAGACATGCCCGAGGAGAACAGTGAAGAGTACTATCCCCCTCAATACGACTCCGTTGACCCGGCCAGGAAGGAACTCCTCCGATCCATGATGCTGGAGAAGTTGGACAGTTTCATCTCCAGTCATCACTTGGAGGCCAAACTGCCCGAAGCGATCGTAGGCTCTAACATAGTGCCTAGATCCCTGGTGGACAACATGCCGAAGAGCTTGTCCATTCCTTTGGCAGACTCCTCCAACGGTCAAGGTAGGCAAACGATCTAAAACCGATCCCTAAGAATCCTGAAGCTAGAAGTAAGAGGTTAATTGACTGTTATCGCTCCCCCAGGTCGTGGATTCGTGAAGAAGGTGATGATCCCGTTCCTGCTGGGTCTGAAGTTCAAGGCCACGGCTTTAGTACCTCTGGCACTGGCTCTGATCGCTCTGAAGACCTGGAAGGCCCTGACCCTGGGTCTGCTGTCCATGGTGCTCAGCGGAGCGATGATGATCTTCAAGCTGACCAAGCCAAAAGTCGCCTACGAAGTGGTTCACTACGGTCACCCACCTGTGGAGCACCCTCCCCACTGGGACACATCGCCCCACGGACCCTACCGAGCCTACAGAAAGTAGACTAGCCCCTCGTCGACCCCTAAATCGCCCTATATTTAATATTTATTCGCGCTGACTTATTTATAATAAAACTTCTTACCTGGTCTCACGAAATCTTGTCTCTGTCATCAAAACGAAAAACCACTGTTACCCGTCGGAAAGAAAAACATGCGCACACACCACTTTCCCTTTTCGTTATTTGTCTACGCGACGGGAATCGCTGGTCGATCGACAGCTCGAAACAGGGTCGATCGTTGTTTGGAATCGCGAATCGGTAAAAGTAGATGATATTCCAGCGATTTCTTTGAAAGCCGCGCACGATTTCTTTCGAACGGTTTAACAGACGGAAACGGGAATGCTTTCGATGGTTGTTTTCACGACTTTCGTGCGAGTAATGGGACGCGGGTCGTGGGAGGGAAATTCGTGAAAATCGTCGCGTGGAAGCGAGTTACACAGGCGTGTTCCAAAGGCGACACCGATCGATGCGTACCACGGCCTGAATGCTTATGCAAACTCGACCCGAAATTCCAATTACCGTTCTGCTTCATTGTTACGGGCGGCAGGAAGTCGGGCAGAGCGGACTGGAGAGACTGCTCGCGAGCATTCTCGCACGAGAAACCCGCACGCGACCAGCATCGGCAATTGCGCGCGAGGAAAACCGACGGACGCGTGGTGAAACTAATTAATTAGGGGAGGGTGGAACGAGCCCTTGCGTTGATCTTTGGGAATTATTGCAGAAGCAGTTTGTGACACTCGGAGACTCTTGGATAATGTCGCTCGTGCAGTGAGTGGTTGTGCGATTGACACCTTGTAATGTAATTTATTTGTACTGAGCAATGTGTATGTATAAAATTGATTTTCTAAAAATTTAATAAAGCAGTTGGTTATTTTAAAAATTTTTTCATTTTTAAAGGCAAGAAGAAATTTTTATAATATTTTCTACGATTGAGAACATTTTTATTCAGCAGAAGGACTAACCCAATTTTTATTCATTTCTTTATTAAAAAAAATTCCAATTCGCTGTAGATCGACAGCAATAAAAAAATATGCCGTGTGAACAGAGATCATCATGAACAGTTAATAATTGTGTTTGGCCATAATTAAGGAAATAAAAAGTGAATGAAAGATTGTGTAATCATCCTGAACACCAAACGAGAAAATAAAAGTTCGATTCGAAGGACGACCTGTTCAGTATGTGTGATCGATGGTTACTGAAGTCTCGAAGAAACGGTTTGGACCTGGCGCACCTGTCGAAGGGTGGCTCCAATCGGCCATTTTGACGCGTGCTGGTATTAATGGAGCAGACGTGTGGAAAGTGTCGCGTCCGTGGCGTGAATGAACGATAGATTTCAATGGCAATGTTACGGTGCCCGTTCGTGACAAGGATCAAGGGTCACCTCTTACTCTGTCGTGATCGACTTCCGCTTTTGCTCGACTTCGATGCTGTAAGATGGCCCGCCGGAATATTTGAAAGTTTCGCGGTGCCGTCTGATTGCGTGATGTGATTGTTTTATTCGGGACCGTGATCGGGGTCAATGGAGTAATGGGCATTTTAATATGTCAGGCTAGACGCATTAAAGCTTCAACCCCCTTTCCCTAATTCGGTACGCTCGGATTCCTCGGGAACGCGTGCTGGTTGATGAATCATTAGCTTGCGCAATCTTCTATTTTTTCTATTATTTATTCCCACGACTACAATTAGGTATATTCTAATCTTCACGTTTTTCCTTAACATTCGTCTTCCTCGTTAATTATCAGCCGCCCTTCATTTTTCCAATCTAATTTGTCCCGTTATGTCAAATTGGCTGAATGGTAAGCTATTATTGTCGCTTCTTTGCAAGTAGAAAGCTGCGAGTTGAGATAAAATTATAATGACAGTAATTTTCTATTGCTCGTTCACCTA
Organism: Lasioglossum leucozonium; assembly: GCA_028454225.1. Taxonomy (NCBI): domain Eukaryota; kingdom Metazoa; phylum Arthropoda; class Insecta; order Hymenoptera; family Halictidae; genus Lasioglossum; species Lasioglossum leucozonium. Next base: position 943,613 of record CM052210.1, on the reverse strand, counting down.
AACCATTACGACCTATTAGAGGAATACAAAAATTCTGAGGGTTGTTACGAATTACCGCCAAGAAATATTACCCCGAAAGATTCATTTCCTGGGTGAAGATAGACAGACAGCCGGACGAATATTAAGAGGCTTAGGGCAATCGTGTCAACAAAAATAAATTCTACAGGCGAATTGCAGACGGAAATCGGTGTCGTGCTAGTAGAAAGCAAACTGTCGCTCATTAATATCGAAAGATGATCGCGTTTCGCGGCCATGCGTCTCTAACTACAATACAAACGACCCGTACGGAGGATCGACGAACAGCTCGCAGAAAACCTTTTCTTTCCTCGGCCGATTCGCTGATCCTCGCGACCTGTTACGCACTCCGGTCACGATCGTGTCGAGGCCTCGATAATCGATCACCATACTGAACGAAAAGAAAATTCGTGGCCGGATGGAAGTGGGGGCGGGCTCGTTCGTTCGCTCCGCTACGCGTACGGAACGCTCGACGATCCGTCGACGATATGGGGGCCCCGTATAAATAGCCTGTAACCCAACCCATTGGCATCAGTCGTATCCAGGCAATTGTCCTCGAGCTAGAACCAGCCTTCCTCAGGGTATCGTACGAGTCGACCTCCTCCCGCAACCATGAAGCTGTTCGTCTTGTTCGCCGTGTTCGCCCTGGCAGCCGCCCAGCCGGCCAAGAACGATCTGTGGAAAGGCAGCAGCATGGACCAGATGGTCGACCAAACCAAGATCGAATGCGCCCAGAAGAACGACGAGGTCTCCTGCATGAAGTTCAAGGTCCTCAACATGCTCGACCAAGTGTTCCGCAAAGACAGCTTCAAGGTACGCGTCTCACCCCCACTGGATCCTCCAATGCAAGCTCCGATTAATCACCGATCTAGATTCGAGTCACTTTTATTTATAACAAGTTAATTAGAACCTGCTGGATATTTGGATAGCATAGATTTCATTGGGGAGCTACAATTAGCCTAGACATCTAAAAGATTTGGGGGGCTAACTAAAGTTAACATACCCATCAAGGACTCCTCCTCTACCAGAAGCCTGAATCCTCTTTGCACATAATATGGAGCCTCTTCAGACCCAGAATCCTAATAAATTTACTCCGTTTCCACGAATAATTGGATAATCTTCTCAGGTTTCCGAGACGGTGGAAGTGACTCGCAACTCTTACCCAGTGGAAGAGGTTTCTGGGCGCAGCGAGGGCACCTTCCTGGACAACGTACAGAGCTACCTGTCCTCCCACGACGTGACCTTCAAGCTGCCCCTGGATTCCTCAGTAAAAGTTAGCGCTAGGAACATCGACGACGATCACCTGAGCTTCGACGTGAAATTCGGCCAAGGTCGCGCCGTCGAGGAGGCTCGCAAGTCCAAGTTGAAGAAGGTGGTCATCCCCATCCTGGTGTTCGTTCTGCTCAAGGCCATGACCCTCATCCCTCTGGCCATCGGTGTTCTCGGTCTGAAAGCCTGGAACGCTCTTCAACTCTCCTTCTTCAGTTTCATCGTTTCCGTCGGAATGGCGATCTTCCAGCTGTGCAAGAAGATTGCTGCCGATGGTCACGGAGCCGCGCTCTCTTCTCACGGACCCTGGGAGTACCAGGCTCAGTACAGGTCCTTCCAGGACGAGCAACCCTCGACGCAGTACGCGCAGGAGCTCGCGTATTCCGCGCACGCACAGTCGTAAAACGTTTCGAACCGCCCCCTCTCCCCCCGACTTTTGTAAAATACCTGTCTTCCTACTCTCTGTACGCTTTATTTAATAAATTATTCTTTGCAATCTGAACCTGACCTGTCTCGTTACTCTATGATTCGTTGCATGGAAATCAAAGAAGGAAGTTCGTGGAACTAGCAACTGTTTAGAAAATTCGTATGACTTTTATTTTCACGTTTTACCAAATGAGAACACTGCGAACACTTAGAGTCATCCATGATTATTAAAAAAGTATTAAGTAGTTTCATGATTTAGAAGATCATATTATTTGATGTTTTGGCTATGTACTGTTTGATGAAACATATTAAAAAATTGTAAAGTAATTTCACGTCTCAGAAAATTATACTGGTTTATATTTGACATATCTTCTGGTTCAACCTATTAGCAAAATGATTAAACTCCATAATAATCGAAATTCATAAGTGTACGTACTTTAATTATGTACTCCTCGATGAGCCTCATTTAGAAAATAATTAAACATGTTCACGGCTCAAAAATTTTTCAATTAATCGACAAGGGTGGAATCTAATTTAAGGACAGGTGTTTGTATATTAAGGTAATATCCCTGCGTATATTAGCGTCTAAGGCAGGAATCGGAGGCAGTTAACACTAATCGCACGCTCTATAAACATAACCGTCTCGTTAATCGCGTAAGTTATTTTATCCGTTAGCTGAATAAACGTTAATAACCGTGGTACTCGGACCCTCGTCCGTAATTGACATAATCTGTGCCCTTGGTCGATTAATTATAAAAAGTCCACGACTGCGAGATCCTCGGCGATTCTAGTTCTAGAAGGAGTCTTGGAGTCCGGTTCTGCAAGGAGATTATGCCCGATAATGATCAGACGCGACCGCTTCGCGCCGACCGGAAGTACTGCTTTGTCTCTCGGTACACTCTCCGGCTCTTGCAAAATAGAAATCCAGTTTCGTCTTCGTTGCGGACAGCCGTTTACGCTTCTTTTGAATATACTTTCCTTTTTCTCGTGCTCTTTATGAATTACAAACACGACGTTCTTTCGGACATCGAGCGGACTGTCCGGTGTGACGAAAACTATCGAAATGGAGGACCTCGTCTTTACGTGAAATAAATAGTTTCTTCGCTGGTAAGAAGTACCTCGTCGATGAAAAGTTGGAGTTCAGGAGATATTTATTTAATTGTTACTGATTTGGAGTTCCTTTAAATCTCCGTCACTTCGCCAATTATTTTTTTACAGGATTTATCGTAGATTGAACGATGGCCACGTTCGTCTCGTGCAGATGACTGGAACGGACACGATAAATCAATGCGCCCGATTGAACAGCTACGTCGCGTCGGGGCATGACTCGCGTACTTATTAATAACTCCGACGACTTTCAATAAAACGTCTTGTAAAAATTCGTACTGTCGCTTCAAACGTGTACACACGCGTATGCAAAATTTTAGCTGACTAGGTTCGACTGTTTTTTTGAAATTAAATTTAGAACTCTACTAGTCTCGATTCATTTCGTATTCGAAATGATATATACTTTAAATATTAAGGGAAAGCAAAACCGTGACAATTAAATATAAGAATATAACCTATGTTGCATTTTGTACTCTTATCTGCTTCTAATAAATTGTTGTTTTCAATTACAAATAGTGTCTAATTTAAACAGAGTCCCCTGAAACAATATGTAAATCCAACAAGCACTTACAAAACTCCACTATCCGCTAAAAAATCAGGACCGAAAATTCGAACCTGAAGAATTCGACAGCCAAATAAAAATTCAGCGTAATTGCGAGGTGGTCGAAAGAACCCCAAATACGCGATACCGTTCGGCCGGGTCCGTACAACGAGAACGGTTATCCGTTCTCCAAACCGTGGTTCGTAGAAGGCTATAGGCGGCCTAGAGCCACGAGGCCTATCGTCGTTAGAACGAACGCCAAGTAAGAGCAGAGAGAAAGAGAGGCGAGTGTCGTTTCGTCTGCTCCGCTCTGTTCTGTTCTCTTGCGGGGCGAGTTCCGTTTCCCGTGGCTTCTCTCGCATGCCATCGTGTACGTTGTACGCGACGTACGCATCGATCCGCGTACGTACCTACGTATATACACGCATCTACACGGTTTCGGGCGCGTGCACGCACGTCGTATCCAGACACCTGGTTGGAGGGGGGAGGGGGGACTGCGCGAGAGGGAAGGTGGAGAGGAGCGTGTCGGTGCTCTATGTGCCAGTGAAATTTGAATAATTTTCCTTCGATCGTCGATTCCCGGCATGCGCGACCGAATAACATAGATTCGCGGGGGGCAAATTAAATAAAAGGGGCGGGCCACTCCTCCGTCAGTCGCAGTTCGATCGCCGATCGCTCGCTCGCACACGCACGGGTGATCGATACCATAGCTTCGTCATTCTTTCTTATTTTTGTTCGAACGATCAGTCACCGTTCGTTAACGCGAGCCGCCCGGGTGTACGTCGAGGATTAAACAAAAACCAGACGAGAAAGATGAGGACGTTTCTACCGATAGCCGTTCTGCTGATCGCGGGAAGCTCCACGGCCAGCCAGGACTTCCTCTCCAAGTCCCTGAACGAGTGCATCGCCGCGGAGTCGTGGACGTCCTGCCTCAAACACGAAGTGCTCGGATATTTGGACGAGAAACTCGGGACCAATACGGAGGCTCGATCCTTGGATACCATTGACGAAGCAATCGTCGCCAGGACCTTCAAGTATCTGAAGAGATTCGACTATGGCGTCGATATACCCTTCGTGGACGCTAGTCTCAAGTACAGGCCCAGCAGAAGTCTCGCCGATCTCGACGTCGAGTTCAAGGGGAACGAAGTCGCCACTAGTCAGGCCAGAGGAATCCTCAAGAAGAAGCTGCTGCTGCCTATTCTGTTGCTGTTGAAGCTCAAGATGAAGGCGCTCATGCCTATTCTGGTTGCCATCGTTGGGCTCAAGGCAATGAAGGCGCTTGTGCTGTCCAAGCTCGCTATTCTTCTCGTGGTCGGGTTCATCGCCGTGCAGTTCTTCAAGAAGGGTGGAATGATGATGCCGATGGGTACGTAATTAGACCGGTTTTATTTTATGACGATAGTGGAAGATTTGATTAGTCGCTAGATTTTAAGGGCCAAGAAATAGATTAAAATGAATGACAATTTATGTATCATTCTAAATAGAATTTTATAAATTTATAAAAAGTTCATTTAAACAAGAAAATTCGAAAAGAAATGTACATCTACATTATTAAACAACACACTCGAACTTTCAACGTCTATAATACTAGTGAAAATGATCTTAGACTCGGCAAACCGTATAAAATTTCTAGAAACTTTTACTCGTATCTTGCGACTTGAACGTCCGGTGGTGAAGCGCTATGTTTACGCGCGGCTCTGGCGGGCGATTCGAATCGCCGGGGTAGAAAGATGATCGTATTAACCGGTGAAAAAAAAGAAGTGAAAATAGTGAAACTTGTTGCAGGAATGTCAATGGAACCGGCTCCGCAATACGGAGCTCCTTTGGGCTCGACTACGTCGAGCTACGATCCGGCAGCCACGTGGGACGGAAACGGGCCATATTCCCGCGTATGGACGCCGACGAACGGTGTGGATGCCCAGAACCTGGCGTACTCTTACTACGCGCCTGGCAGCAGCTCCGGCTCGTACAGCTCTTCTTCTTCGTCGTCTTCTTCGTCTTCGGGCAACTCGGCCAGCTCCTCGAACTATTAAAGAGCTCCTCGAACTACTTCACTCCCCGATTAACCCATTCGCATCGTAAGAAAGAATGAAATGTCCTTGTCACGATTTTTTTCATATTGATTATGTTCAAGAAGAACAATTTCGAAGAGTAAGAGGAAACTTCGTGTTTCGAGTGTACGCACGCTCTGTACGATAGTCACCAGGGAAAGCGTATACGCACGATAACGATGCAAATGGGTTATTTGTACGGTCTTTAACTACCAATTGATCGACGTTCGATCCAGAGCCGGAGCCCCACGTGGACACGACCAAAGAAACGCACGCCAAATAACCAATGATCCTTATCACGATCGTCGATCATCGATGGTCGATCGAACGAAGACTGCGAGAATGGTCCTCCGTCGTTACGATGGAGGCTGGTTTCATTCCCTCGTCGAGAAACTGGATCAATGATCGGGGTTTTTTTTTATTCGTTTTTCGAGATCCTTCGATTAGGGATCTCGACGAGAGGGTGGGATTGTAAGACGTTATGCTTCATTCTGCGACCCCCGTGTACGCGTCGAAGGGTAATTAATATGTTGTCACGAACGAGGAGGGCACCTGGCTTAATTCACCACGAAGAAGAGCTGATTCTGAGCCTCGAGTGTGCTCTTGTCGGTCGAAAAGAACGAGAACGATTGATTTATTTATTTATTTGCTCGCGCGACACGATTATTTATTGTCTCCCTCGCATTTGTTAATAAACGCATCTATGTAATGAACCTGCTGTCTGATCCTTCATTGACCCACTCTGTTCGGTACATAGGATTTTAAGTAGATATTCTTTTACAACTCAATCAATTATTTATGTAAAATAAAATGCAGATTTTCTAAATTAGTACTTAAATTTTCTCAAAATTAATTGATTGACAATAGAAGGTAAACGATGATTGTAAGCTTGAATTGATCCAGACTGATTCAGATTAAGCGGTGGATTCAAGCGCCAGATAGTATGCCACACTTCTTACAATGATGCATGACTCGTCATCAAGTATAGATGCAAGTAAATCATATTTTACTCTATGATAATTACAGATGCGTTTGAGTCAGTGAATGCAAGACTACTTTCTAACGTGTATTAATATCCTTATGAATAAATAACAAATAAAGTGTACATGCATAACGTAGCAACTTTGATATTCATGTTAAAGTTTGGTGTATTTATTCCAAAGATTGTCGAAAATCTTTTCACAGGTGTCACAAAGACAGTGAAGTGATAAAAATCACAAATTAATTTTTTATGAAACATCGGTGACATCACCGACGGCGAATTAGAAACACTACAGTTCTCTTCAGTACCTCACCTGTTCCTTAGCAGGTAACTCACCTGAGACCTCGAAATAACCTTCGCGTGGTTCGGGGCACCTGTCTAAGATGGCGCCAGCTCTTTATCTTGAAATTTCAAAGTCTTATCAATAGGCATTCACCTCGAAACAACAACAATCTTAAATATCACAATTTGCATGTACAATCTATCATACTAACTGCACTTTCCTGTAAGTATAACCTGTTTGATCCTTAAAAAATACAAACTGCATTTACATTTAATTCTTCCTCAATAAAGTCACACATACTCACCTTGAAGACAGTATATATAATAATCTTTATCGAACAACATTTCTAAACGAAAGATACAGAATATTCATCAGATGTAAGTATAATTCTAATTTCAAGTAATATTCAAATACGAACCTAGCCGATACCAATTATTATTAATTCCACATGAGTCACACTTTCAAAATGAATAAAGAGAAAGATACTGCACACGGTGAATGAAAATTTCACTAGATCCGAAGAGGTGCGTTTGTTGGGCTCCATAAAAATGAAGGATCCTGTAGAAAACAAACACCGAAAGGGTTCGGGCTTGCCGGGCCACCGTTCCAACAAAGGGGTGACTGTAATCTGCCATTTACCGGCTTCGTATAACCCTTCACTGGGACAACCCTTCCGTAGTGTGTCTTTAACGACGCTCAGCACGAAGCTCTCTTTCACCCGGAGGGTAACAACAACCCTTTCTCTCCTTTTCCTCGGTGCAGATCCGAAAAAACCGCACTGACCAGAAAACGCAGTAAAAGTTTATGGCTCCGTTCCGGCGGCGCGGCCCAGGTAATGCTCCTCCAGGTAACACTCTCTCTTTCTCTCTCTCTCTCTCTCTCTCTCTCTCTCTCTCTCTCTCTCTCCCTCGTGTCGAGGGCCGAAAGGATTTCGAGAGGACTATGGTCGCACGAGCAGCATAATCCCGCGGCGTTATACAAGAAAATCGACATAATCCGTCTTAAGCCCTAACCCTTTTCACCACTTGACCGCAGGATCGCCGTCCGCGCTGGAATAAACTCGTCGTAAACGGACCGGGAGTGAAAAGCCTGTCCTTCCGAGCGGTATAATCGTTTCGTAGCGAATTAAGTAATTCTAGTAAGCAACGAGCCCAAGGAATTTCTCGGGACGAAATACGTCTCCCACTGCGCCCTCCATAAATCACAAAATTATTCGAAACTCCTCCCGTCACGGCCGAACATCATGAACAACAATTTAAACTTCCGGAAATAATCTGATAAAAGTTTCTCCGCCGTTTCTAGAAGATTGTTAGATCTCTCGATGCGGTCTCACAGGTACTGGAATAGTTATCGAGAGCACCAAGGCGGAATTCGCTGAAGAAACGCGAGATAATAAGTCATTAGGCCGTGAAAAATCGCTCGGACGCTCGGCGACTTAAGGCGGTGCGGTGGTTCGCGCATTATAAATAATTAAGTACGAAGTTGCTTCCTTTCATAGTTCTGAGCCTGTCGGAGGTATGTTCGAGGCACGAACATGGTTTTTCATCGGTCGGTCGCGAAAGAAAGGCGCGTTAATAAGTGGTACGTCATTAGTAGGCGAAAACGGGCTCCGGAGACTTCGACGAGTGGATAAGCGCGATCGCCGCGCGGAATTTCAATGTCCTCCTGCGAATATTTCTCTGCCGAGCAGAAATTTGCGTTGTTGTTGAACACGACGAGGCTGCGCGAGGCCGATCAGAGAGTATCCTCTTCGATTCCCCGGCCGGGCCGCGTTCGATCCGATGGAATTCATATTTTAAGATTTAATAACAGGGCAGCATGATATCGTTCCGGAGCTTTCTGACCGCGTTTTAACGGATTCCTCGAGAAAAGACCGGTTCCACCCGTCGGAAGGGAGGACCGGGGGCTCAACCCTTTTTCCAGAAACCGTCTCGGGTTCTCCGCGGCCCCGTTTGTGCCCCCGAATCATCGTCATCATTGTAGGAAGCGGCCGCGCCGTGGCTTTTTTTCGGGCTGGCGCATTCTCACGGTCCACCGGAGCGAGCCTCTCTCGGTCTTCCTCGTTTCACATTTAACAGGTTTACGATCCGGATTGCGCAACACGGCTACAAAGCGTTGCTAAATACGAGTGATACCTATCCCGCCACGGATTTCCCATATTTCTAATAATCGCGGCGGAAAACGAGGCCGCGAACGCCGCGAGGCTCGCGATTTACCTACCGAGTTTCGCAGCCGACGCACACGCTCGAGCGTGTAAACGCGCAAACGTGCAAACGCTTCACGCTTCGAGATGCCTCGCGATCCTCGTAGGATAATTTCACGCAACAAGGCCGAGTTTCGAACTGGCGCGCCGCAACGAACGAGGGGCAGTCGGGCCAATAGCATTCATTTCATTCGTTCAGGAAGCGGAAACGCGACGTTCCTTCCGATTAATTTATCGTCACCTTGTAGCGAGATACTCGTCCTCGTATACGTGCTAAACAAATTCTAATTCTCAGCTTTCGTGCATAATCTGCATTGCTTGGAACCTGTTCGTCGCAATCGAGAACTTCGTAGGAAACGAATAGGCTGCAATTTTAACACACATTTCGCGTCTGTACTCGAAAGTGGAACACTCTGTGATTAAGATCTTGCCAAAAAAAGAAATCGCACGGAAGCTGGAGCGTGCGCGCGCGAATTCCATGATCGCGCACGTCACAGAGTCACAGCTCATTCGCGGAAGTGCTCGAACGAGGACACGCGTCTCGCCGTGATCGAGTAAGAAAGTTCCTGAATCACCCGCGCTTTCTTTCCCCACCTGCCCCCTCCCCCTCACCTGCGATTGCGTAACGAGAAATCGATCTTCGTTGCATCGGCCCGAGCGGGTGTAGGGAGGGGGGAACGATCTACGGCGGCTTGCGGTGCATTGCGCAATGCACAGAGCACACACTGGCCGCTGCGTTTCGTCGGCGAACGTATAGCTCTCCGGCCTCTGGAAGACGCGTCCTCCTCCAATTTGATTTCAATGAAGAGACGACGAGAGCTCTACCTACCAGCTCCGATCCGATCCGCGCGAACAAGCGGATCCGCTCGAGCGGAGTCTCTCCCGCTCCGGCGACATTTAATCGCCGCGCCGCGATATGTGACATTTGACGCTTCCTCGCGCCGTCGCTCCGCGCAGCGCCGGCGAATGAACTGTATCCCAGTGCACTTGCAAAATCGTCTTGAGCAACGGTTTTTTCCTTCCCTCCGGTTGGTTTTTCCCTTCAGCCTCGTTGACATTTGCGAACGCGCCGGGTACGATACGTGTAGAGAGGTCTGCGCCGCCTAAGTGGGTCATCGGTGATCCGAGGCTGAGTCATTTTTTGGGAATCTCTGGACGATTCCGGTGAACATCATTTTTGTAGAGATCGCTGCATCGGGAAGGCATTTATTTTAACCCTTTAACTGCTGGTACTTTCAGCACAGCCGATCGCTCTAATTTTAAATTATATTACTGAACTGATATTCTATTCTGTTTTAATTTATTTTTATTTTAGTAGTATACATATAAGCCTTGGCCGCTGTTTGGAATCAGAAATCGATGGTGGTTCTTTGCGTTTTATTCCTGCGCTGCACTGCCACGTACGCTGCGCAACTATGTATGAAATTTACAGTGTAGTCATTGAAAATGGGAAAACATGTGCCGCAGAAGTAATTTCTTTTTTATTAGAAAGCTATGTGTCACCCAGCTAAGTGTCTCTTTCCGCGTCAGAAATGGACGCCGAAGGACGCTTACCTCTTCGAAGAAAATTATCGACTTGTTACTTTATTAATCACCGGTGTTTCTCTGTCGCTAAATATTGCCAGGTACTTTCCAGCGTGTAAATCATTTTCGTTGCCTTCGGTCTTACCAGTTTCTCTAATATTCTCTGAAACATTCAGATGCTATCTTTAGACGTCTTCAGAGTCGAATCAAAAGAAACAAGGTTCATTCATTCGCACAGATACACTAGCTTTTACGATTCTAAATAAAAACATTAGTATTCATACGTTTACGAGACACGCGGATTCATGAAATACGAGGACACAAGAATAACAAGATTCATTGATTGCATCTTCGCTGCAAGGTTTCTCCCACGAAAAATTCATCACCTAAAAAATGCACCCTAATCCATAAAAACGCATACAAGGACTATCGGTGCAGCGCAAGCACAATGCGCAAAACCGACGGGCAACCGAACGCATCAACTTGTAGCTACTACGTAGGAGTTGCGCAACGGTGTGGCATCAAAGGCGCGGATTTTTTATTATTGACGATCGAGGCGCACCTTTGACGGTGCATCGAGATGACGAAAGGAGGAAGCTGCATTCTTGTGTTACAGATTTCCTTCCGGTTGTGCAACAGCCGCCCGGTTACACCCCTGTTCTCTCCCCTATAACCACCATTGCGTCTGCCCCACAATGGATCTCCAGTTTTCTACAAGCTTTTTTTAATAGGTCCGACCTCTCTCTCTCTCTGAAAAAAAACGAGAGCGCAGCTTGTCGACAGATTCCGACAAACGAACTGGAGTTTTTCGGTGCGCCTAGTGTCCGGTGCATCGGGATCGTGCAAAGTGGGGGGGGGGAGTAGGAGGGAGCAGAAATGCAGGAAGTTACGCATCCTGTGCGATCGGACCGATCGATCTGCCAGGATCACGCTCCGGGCCCTATTATATCGATCCCGACATCAACAAACGGAAGACACTGTGCGATATTTTAATGTTATTTTCAGACGAGCCGGCAATAACAGCTACAGGATGTCTTCCGATGATTTAGGCACGTTTAAAAATTCGTCGATGAATATGCAGCGCCGCAACGATTAGTATCTTGATAAATTCGATCATCGCGGCTCGATTCGATCGCTGCAAAGAAAAAACCTAGTTTCATAGACGGTTTTCTGTAATGAATATGCTGGAAAAATTTGTTTACATTGAAAAATCTTTAGAAACCAGATAAGAATAAGTAACTCTTTCTTACATATGCGTTGTTTTCCTTGTATTCTACGAATTGATTTATTTATACCATGGTAAAAATGCATTCGCGGTGTATTTCTAAGTGAACACAATGTAAACGCTGATATTGGAAGACGAAGCACACGTTTCTCCAAGAAAATGTTACTGCATTCCAGAAATACGTCGATTATAAATACACACTTCACTGTGAGTACATTCTGCTGCTCGTATGCAGTTCCTTTTGATGAACTTGACTATCCACCATTGGCTTGAATTGTTTCTGGCATTCCAATGCTAATTTTAAAATTGATTTCGTGGACGAATGCATAGAAACAGCGATCTCTAAGAAAAGAAAGAACTAGGCAGGCTGAAATACTTTTGTCGAGAGCCTCGACGCATTCTTATTATTGGTGCAACTTGACACTGCCTCGATTCTAATTGCTCTTGAAATTACCGTTCTTCCTTCTGTTATAGCCGCACATCATCGCAGATGTTCAAGTTGCTGTTCAAGTGTATCAATTTTCCAGCGCAAACCTCCTACTCTGTAATTATGGCATTTGATATATTCCAGGTGGAAAATAGTATCGTTTATGGCGAAGGCGAGAGTAACGATCGAACGCGTCTCATAAAGAAAATATTCCTACAAAAATGGATTTCGTCAGACTCGTAATTTTTAATATACATTCTAATAATTCGTTAAAAAAAAATCACGCTAATTTTTCGACGCTAGACGGACTTGAATCAGATCAGAAAAACCAATCCTGTTGAAAATCGCAGCATCCTCCCAGCTCAGGATCTCTGCCGAGGTGAGTGCAGGATCATCCGGAATATGAAAAGCTCCGTGAACAGCCGGGAGTGTTCGGTTTGCTACACTGCCGTGGAATCCGAGATAATCGAATCGGGAATCCCGGAAACGGCGAGACGCCTGCGCATACCGCGGCCGGCGTCGATTAACAATTAACCGCTGTCAAATCGATCATCGGGGCCGGCTTTCCTCGGTGCTCGAGCGCGTTGGGCCCGATGCACCGCGACGGAGCCGGTGCAACTGCAACAGGTGCAAGGAAACTCGGTTCGGTGGCCGGCACCGGTCAATTCTTTCTCCGCGAGATCCGATACGCTCGATAACGAGCCCGACTCCGAACGGCAGCGGCAAGGCGGCCGGTCTCGAAGAAAGTGGCGGGCGAACAAGACCGAGGAACAAAAAAAAAGAACAAAAAGAAAGGAAAGAAGAAGAAACTGTTAAGAGAAAAAAAGAAACGGGAGAAAAGCGCCCTTCGGAGAGACACAGGTAAAAGTGAAATGATGCAAGATCTCCGCGGTTTGACAGCCGCTAACGACTCTATTCTCTCGGCGTTTGTTTCGACGAAGGGTTGCTCGTAAACCTCCCACCCCGCCCCACCCCGGTATCCGGGTGAGAGAACTCTCGAAATTTGGCTGCTGCAAACGAGAAATCGAAACGATCACACGGATCGGTTCGGACACGCTGTCGACTCTGCCGAGTTTTCCCGGAAAACCCAGCCGGAATAGCAACACGATCGATTTATCTGCATGGAAGATCGAGCAGAAGTCGAAGGATCAGGATGAAATGAGAAGGTTACATTGTTCTAGAACGTTTGCTTTCGCTGACCCGGGGGCCGTAGATCTTTGATTGGCATCGATGCCCCGTCGTTGCGGAAGGACACCTATTTATTTGGCTCACGATTTATGCACGACCTTGCACCGGCAAGCTGCCTCTGCTGGTTGCAACGCGGTGCGCCGAAACTCTACAGTCAGCCTTGCGGCGAAAGGACAATCTTATAAGTGCCATTTTGTCCGAAGCTTTCTCTTTCTTCTATTCTTTTTTTAATGAAGCCGACGTTTTTATTCTTTCGCGAGTCTGTTATCACAACTCCTTGTTGACCAGAACAATTATTCAGGGTTTGAAATTACGAAAGATTCAGAAAATTGAGCGATCAAACGATCGAGAATTATGGAAGGATGCTTGACCAATTCGAAGGATCGTGGTTTTAATTCCACCGGACGTTCGAGCACCGATAACGGAGGTCGGGACAGTGTCGATCTCGGGTTTCTCTTTTTCTTCTAGTTCACTTCCGTCCCGGTTCGTGGCGTCGATCCGTGCAATTGCATTCCACGTGTATTTTTCGAGTCGCGCTCGAGAGATCGCGCGAGTTGGCCGCTCGGTTGCGCAATCGATCGCGCCGCGCGGACACTCCGATAAAATATCCGGGCTTCGTTAATGGACCGAGATTGATACGCGTCGGCCGACACCGAGCAATTATCGGAATTTATGATTTTAATCGATGCCCCGTCTCCTTCGCGTCGTTTTAACTAATGAACAACGCGCGCTCTCGCACACGCGGCCGCGGCCCGATGAAATTTATTGAAATTACGTTACCGACCACAGGTTCACGTGTCTATGCGGCTTCATTGTGCCGCTGCTAATTGCTAGAACGGCCTACCGAGATACAACACGCCAATATCGCGGAAAAAATGCGGCCTGAATCGGCAGTCTATCGCAACGCGTCCTTTGTTCGCGCATGTTCACGTCAGAACAGTGTTCATTTTCACTTTTGTTTCGAGGGTTGCGAACTTCCCCATGGCCGATTATTAATGGGGATCAAGTTCGCGCCGCGGGAATGGCTCTCGAAGACTAGGTTTTGCTATTATTTTGAAATTTATAATAAATGACAAACCGGTTCCCCACGATCGTTCACGGCGCTTTCGAAACCAACGAGCGTCCCTTAATTATTTATGGTTAATAAATACTCGGGATGAGTCTTATGGGATAGTAATTTTCTAGGCGGCCGGGCCGCTTCGATTTGTTATTAGACGCCACACACACAGTCCTCGTTTCGCTATGCTGAGAAATGGCATTATACTTAATTCTTAAGATGGCACCTAATTTTTCTCAAGTAGCTGCTATAAAAAACTATTAATAATAAAATTCTGCGACATGGAAATGAAGACTTTCCATACATCGTTCGATTGTAGATTATAATTCAGGATTATTTATTTATATATGCATTAATCAATGGAGTGATTTTTAATTCTTTCACGATGCACCAGGCTCCTTCGTGGCTCGGTGCATTCTGAAATAAATGCAATTACGAAACTTCTTCAGCTCCGTTCGATCATTTGAATTTCATAGCCATATACTGCCACACTTCAGAGAGTGTTTCAGTAAATTTTTCCGCAATTTTTTTCGTCCACCCGTTACATATTTATACATACACCACGGCAAGATCCAAAATAGTTTTTGCGTCGGTTTGAGTAACAGGATCTGCATTAGAGCCAGCGTTGCAGCTAAAGAAATGGCGGCCAGCAACAAAAAAATGGCTCCCGTTGCTCCGGTATTGCACACTTGGTAGAACAAATGGAAACATAATTGCCAACGATAGTGTTAAAGAACCAGTGTTACTTAGAAACAACGCGCGCAAGATTAATGATGAAATGGGCTCCGGCGTGTCGATATAGAAAAACGGCTCGAGAATTTTTCCGATATCCAGACTGGTTACCGGGATATATGTATTGACTTGTAACTGGTCACAAGTCAATCACTCTCTGTATGAAAAACAAGTTCAAAGATAGATTCGTTTGAGGAGCAAACGGTTGCCATCGAGACGAACCCTCGTTCATCTGCAATTTACGGATCAGCATCGATGGGGAGAGCGTGCGCGATCAGAGACGTCTAGACGAGAACGACACGGACGATTGGTAGCTACCGGGGAGATTGCCGAGATGGCAACCGGATCAATGGGCGTCGTGTTTGCTAAATGGAATCTGGCCACCCGGGTACGTCTTCTTCCACAGACCCGACAGAGGACCACCGGTAACGAGCCTGGGCCTCTCATTGTCACGGTCGATCTGCTCGAAGTCATCTTTGACGGTGCTTCCTCTCCGTGAATCATCCGATCATCATACGTCTCCGCGGACCCGGAGCATTCGCTGCCCTGTCAATCATTTGAAAATTTATTAATCTATTTACAAATAGATCAAATAAATTCTTGAATTAAACGCCTAAATTAAATTCTGATTGTTTTCGTCAAATTTACCAAGAAAACACTTCATATCAATAATATCTCGTCCACGGTAGCGAAAGGGTTGAATGAGATCAACAACCATCTTGTGAAAAAAACGAAAGAAAACTCTAACACCATAAATGCTTGTTAGAAATACGATCTACACGTCGACGAAAGAACACAGGGTTCTAGCGTTCAGAGAAAGTGTAAGGAAAAAAAGGACTTTCGGTTTCGTTCTCCCCGAAAAGTACGAGGAATACAAAGGGCCGGGGTCTCGGCAGCACGCAAGACACGTTCTCCTGGCAAGGGATTCTTTCGGAATCTATTACCCTTCTCCCGAAACAATCTACTTTGTCCATCGCGTGTTAACACAGACGAAAAACCGATGATACTCGGCGTTCCGGTAAACCCCGGTGCGCTCGGTTTCGAGCATGGGTCAGATAAGTGGCCGACGATTAGCGCGATGGAACAGGACAGCGTGTAATTAAGGCGCCCGGTGTTAAAGCTCGTTCCACAGTTCACCGGTGATGCGCCTCGATTCTCGGTGCAACGCTGCGATCCACGTTGCCAGAGCATCGATGCGTCACGAAATGTCGAGGCGCTTCGAATACCGGAGGATTCCTCTGCTTATCCGCATATTTTCAAGGGTCAGCGAGTAGAACCGCCGGGATCATCGTTTCGTAGTCATACGCGGAGACTGTTTCTGATCTCCGATTGGAATATTATCTTACTGGACATTTTTTGTCGAACAACATTTCTTCTCGTTTATCTGGATTGCTCGCAAAAATTTTCGTGTAATTTACTGTAATTTTAAAAAACGTGGAAATAGGGTATGGCTATGGAACATCAATTTTTCATAGTCACTAAATCCATAATTTCCAATCAAGGTGAAAAGAATAGTAAAAACATTGATAAATCGCGACAATTTTAGGACCTAGATGACGTCGTTTCTAAGCTAAAATAAACAAGTGTGCGAGGGTGGAAAATCTGAGAAGCAAAGAAACGTGTAGGAGAGCGAAAAATGTAAAGAGGTGAGAAAATGTCTCTGGGAAGCAAATTGTGGGGGTGTAAAGGACCGAGATGACGCCGAGGTAATCTTATCAGCGTGAAAGGGAAGAGTCTCGCGAGTTCTACGTGGATTCGAAAGGGAGATTCCTTCGTGGTGCCGTCACGGATTTTATGCATTCCTGCGCGGACGCTGCGGGAGGCTTCCTTAAAACCGAAAGTGATACGTCGGGGGAGGTGGGACGAGCACCGGAGGACGAAAGATATACGCAAGCGTGTGTGTATATGCGTCACTGTTGCGTGACATTGCTCCATCTTCTACACCGGAAAACGAAAGAAGAAACGGGAAGATAAACGGGCAGATAAGTCCGCGGTGTTTTCCGTTTGAACCCTGCCACTGGTGAATGCAAGCTAAGTGCACCTGTGCGGGGGATACTTGGGCCTTGTCGATAGGGGAAGATAGTCTGTGGACAGGTGTAAATGGGACGTGGGGTGCGGCGATACTGTACCTGTCTACTCGGTAACCAGGCTGGAAAATACTGCTCTTTTGATAGTGCTGTAAATCACCCTTAAGTGGACCCTTAAAACGGACCTCGAAAAATGGACAATTTTCTTAATTAAAAATAATTTTTCGCAGACAATACTTCGAGGTTTCTCTCCGTCACGCAACACCAGTAAGAATGTATCAACCGAGCGCATTCCCTCCAGACAATGTTTCAAACCTTTCCCAGAGCTCGGCTCTAAAAACGCGAGCGGAAATCGTTTGAAAATCGCGAGATTAATCGAATCGCGTGGCAAAACCGAGCGTGGATAATAGCCAAAAGCGTGTCGCCGCGGTTCTGATCGTTGAAAAACCTCGGCCCCGAGTTCTTGGCAACACTCGGCTGTGTTCAAACAGATCGATTACCGAGACGTTCCGATTAACTAAGCTGTTAATCGAATCAGCGATCGGTAGACCGGTTTGTCTCTTATCCCCCGGACGGCGCACGATTTTTACGATTTTATGGCAGCCATAGCTAATTTTTTTCTTTTTTCAGATAAACGTTAATCTCCGTCATGGAATCGATAGAAATACCAACATAATTGACCGTGAAAAAAACTAGAATTTCGATGGAACGTTTGTAACTCTGGGTCAAGATTGACCCACCTTCCGCCGTCGGAGTGCTAAGAAATTCGATTGAAAAATGGACCCGAGTGTCCAGGAAACGGGAGTAAACAGCTGGCGAATTCCCAAGCAGCTGGCCAAGAAGATCGACCAACTTACTAGTGATCTGGAAGAGCCATACGTTCCGGAGGGCGAGAAGAAACGATGAAAAAAAGGATCGTGGCAGGAGAAAGACGCACTTACCTCGAAGAAGGGGTTGGTTAGGTAGAGATCCTCGCGTGAAAGGTACTTTCTAAACAGTCTACCGGTATGCGGAAGGGTTGAGCCGAACCTGGACTCCTTTTTCTGTTCGTCTCGATTTTTTTTGATCCCCTACACGATGCAATAGGGCGGTTACCATGATCCCGTTAGGTCAGCTCGCCGACAGGCTGCCCCTCAAGAGGGTGGCGGTGCAGTTGCGTCAATTCCTCCCTCACCTCCCCCCGATTTTTTTGTCATCGTCCCTCTCTGTATTACGTTTTCCCATACGATCCCATAAAAGCATCGCCTAACTGTGATCCATGTAATCCATGCGCAGCTTCCGCGTTTCGAGGAGCCTTCCCAGGGGGTTGGAGAGTTCTCACAGCGGCCCGTTTGGGAAACGGACTTCCTACAGGATGAACGGACTATAACCTTGCCTGGAAATTAGCGTTACACGGGCTACTCGGGTTGCGCGGGTGGAAAATACTGGAAAAGTATGAGATTTGAAGGTTTTTTTTGTAAATTGAAGAGACGGACTGTGAGCGTGCAGCTGGTTGGTTTAGAAAAATTTATGTCGCGGACCATAGATATGATTGGACACATGCAGATAAAGTAATTTGGTAAATTAACAAAGTTTTTAAATTGTGTCTTGAAGTTTACTAAGCGAAGAGAGGCGAAGTATTACATATAGTCGCAATAAAACGTCGAAAAAGATGTTGCAGCAGTCGATTTCGCGTATTATTGCCGGCAATAAACAGCTCGAGGTCCTCCTAGCACGGTGGCCTACTAAAAAACCATTGTCCACGGAGGTGCACTGTGCCAAAAAATGCAACACACGCAGCCGTGCCGTTGGTTTATGACCGAGTCGTTAAACTAATCAGCAGTTTTTACGTCTTGGAGATTATCATCCCTCCAAGCAGGATTCCCCGGGCATAGTCGGCGAATTGTGTACACAATAATGCGACTCTCGCTCTCTTTTTCGAGCCCCGTGGAACAAAAGCGGGACTGAAACGAACCCGTCATAAAGCGATTACATTGTGGACAGATCCGACCACCGTCACGCTGCTTTCCGGGCATTTGCTGACTCCTGCCTGCTCCAGACGCCGTAGAAATGTCCACGGGCCGGTCCATCCATTCCGGAAACATTTCTCCGAGCCCCGAAAAGTCGCAGAGATAATTGCTGTCCTGATGCACCATTTTACCGTGATCGTGAATTGCCACGCAATTGCACCCTGCTGCTTTCCTCGAGGGTTCACTGTTTTTATTGGGGGTTGAGCGTTACAAGGGGAGCTCCATGCGAAAGTATGGCAGTTTCAGGTAACTTTTTTAGGAGAAGGAAAGCAAAAAGAAAACAAACGTTTTACGCTACCCCAGACCTAAGAAAATAGTCGAATTTGCACCCCGAGTACGGTTTTTATATTACGATTTTTAATAGTGTCCGCTCGAACACACAACGGAAGGCAGAATTTACAAGGACTCTCCAAGTGGACAAACAATCATCGACGCGCGGCATGCGATCTCAGTAAAACTTTCTTGCTCTTGAAATGAATTTTACGAGCGCGTCACCTACGGAATTACACGAGATATTTATTATGACTAGTTTCCCTCGGGTAAAGGTAACACGATTACGTGCCAATTTCTTGTCAGCCGTGCGTAGTGACGTGTTGGTCATATTTGATCTAGTGCAATTTAAACTATAATTTATTTGCAAAAGGAAAAATTCCCCGGCTAGTTGCAATCCTGTTTTTGCCAAGCGAGATAAGGCATTCGCTGCCTGTCAGTCGTTAACGTTTCTGTACGACCGGCGAACCTGGGAAACCAGATCGCGGGAAACAAACGAACGCGTTCGCGCGCAAACATTTTTCCGTCCATTTTTTTCTCGGAGAATGAAATTCAGTGGATTTACAGGGTGATCCGAAATGATATTTTCATATCGTTCAAAACTGTGGGATATTTTCTTCCGAATTTTCGGAGTCACACGCGATTAATTTCTATGGTCTGAAAGGAAAGTTTTGCGAAAAAGAGACATACCGAATGGAAGGCTCCACGGTTGTTGCCTGTAAAAGCTGGAAGGACAAATTTCACGCGGATTCGTCAGAAAATCCCTTTTTCTTTCCATTGTCGTCGCCTCCGCATAAACAAAACCGGAACAGGTTTCTTCGCGTAGGATACCCAAGCCCCGAAAACTGCACTGCTATGTAAAAAGAACGACAGGAGGATGGACCCTGCCGGCGCATAACATTTGTCCTGAATAAAAGAGAAGAAAGAAGAGCAATAGGTTGCCGAGCAGAGAAAAAAAGAGAGAGAGATCTAGCAGCTGGACAAGGTCGCGTACCGTAATTTCGCCGGCATTTGCAAATTTCCGCTGGGGCTTCTTTTCTACCTAGCGTGTTTTATGCGTTTACGGTGCGCCTCGCTGCGCCCTTCGAGGTCACGGTATCGCCTTTTTCCCGAGGACGGTCCCCTAACGGGATCGCGAAAAATTCCATCGTACCTGGGCGGGGGCGTTAAAAACGACACCCTGGCCCCCACCCTCCGCGATACGCAAACCCGGGTTTCGACCGTGTAACAAGACCAACAACGGTCCCAATGCGCCGGAGCGTTTTTCTCGAAGTCGACCTCACGAAGGCCGCTCGCCATTTTTCCCGCCGCGCCGTTTCGCGGACGTGAACGTGCCGCAAGAAAATTCGCGAGAAACCACCAGCCAGTTCCTGAATTCTACCGGCGGAAAAAAAAGCTGGACGTTTCTTGCTGGAAGTCAAGGCTGGGGCCTCGACTTTGATTGTTAGAATGCCGGCGAGCTGGGCCTTGTTTCTTATCAAACGTTATGTAAAATCGTTCGCGCTGACCAACGTGCTGCGATCGTTTAGGCGGGGAGAAATTTTTAAAAATCGTACGATTACTTTCGTGTAACAATAGGACGTAATTGTGCCTCCAACAAATCCAATCTCGATAGAATTAATAAAAACGTTACAAAATAGGGGTTGCCGAGGGCATGAAGCTGTCGGGACGGCATCTAAGAACGAAATCCCCAAAACAAACACGAGTAACTCCCAAAGAAATTACCTAACAGATCCCAATAGACAAATCCTCTCTTACTCGTCCCTTGAACCCTTCAATCCCGGGATAGTCGCCGTAGAAAAACGAAAAGAACATCTGGACGGTGGATGAAAGAGGGGCGGGGAACGGAGGGATCAGGTTCAGCCGGTAGGAATAACCCGATACGTTATGTCAGCACGGTGCAAAGGTGCATCTTGCATCCGGGGTACCTTAGCCTGCACTCTGCAGCGTCCACGGCACAGGGTCGAGGGAGAGAGAGAGAGAGAGAGAGAGAGAGAGAGAGAGAGAACCGGGAGCCGATCGTGGTGGGGAGCAGCAGGACGAAGGGGAAGGAGGCAACCCGAGAAGAGAACCCAGTAACCTAGTGCCGAGTCGCCTGGAGGTCTGCAAAAACAAAAGAGAGAGAGAGGAGAGAGAGAAGTGCGTGTGGCACGTGCCCCGCTCTCGCCCGATCGCCGCAGCCTCGCGATTAGTCGCGGTGCCCGCAAAAATTACCCCCTTCGCGGCGCAACGCGAGATTTTATCGGGCGACGAGGGTGGCCCACGACCGTACGCCAACGGGCGTGACCGAGATTTCGCGATTATTTTCAAGGGGACTCACGAGCCAGCCTTCGACGGAGCCACGTGCTACCTACCGACACCGTGCGATCTTTTTTTTGGCTGCGGAAGAAACGGGAAACTCAATTTAGTTAGTAATTACGATTTTATAGATCCTTGATCTTGTGCCAGGACATTTTTTTAGGAACTTCTTCCGGGACAGGAAACTGAGAAAAATTTTGAATGAGAATTGCTGTTCTGGATATTATAGACGTTCGTTTTTGGTCATTTATTTTGCGTTTTTGGGTACCTTGCAATTTTTCTAGAAGCTTGAAAATGTAATTTATTATAAATCAGTTCGTAAACGGTGCACACTCGGTGCGCTGATAAATTGAAGAATTAAGGGTTAAACTGGGCTCGCCAGCCAGCCATAAATGAGAGCCGCAACGCGCCGGAGAGTAATTACACGCTGAGGCATCTCCCTCGATAGTCGTCCACTTCGTTAAGCCGGTCAATTTGTATTCAAGAAACCAGGAATCGTTTCCAGTATTTGATCGAGCATGGCCGGAGCAGGTTGCGGAGCAGAGCGGAGCGGAGCGGCGCAAGAGAAAGAAAGAAAAGCGGGAAAAGAGCGGCCCATTTAGAAATGACTCAATCATGGGAGATCGTGCGCGCGGTCAGCGAAATATTTCCACATCGGAGGCCAGCAACAGCTTCGCGCAGGAAGCGGTTATCGACGAAGAAAAGGAGAAGCTTCGCTCGCGATCTGGAGGATCTCTCTTTCCTCCGCTTATTAACTGCGCGATCGTTTATCGGGCAAAAAGATGAATGTTTGACCGCGCGCGCGATCCACCGGGGCCGAGAATAGGAAATCAATTTTTCTCGCAGATTAATTGAAACAATCGTTGCGCGATGTTTTAACGAGAGTTCCGAGCAAGAGTGCCCGCGCGCGCGCGGATATTGATCGTGATGACGTTTGGGTGAACCCTCGCTAATTGGACGACGCTCGGCTCCGCAATTAACAGTGGAAACGGTGTTGGTCCTCTTCTTCGCGTAACCTCAAGTAACAAACTTATCGGCGGATCGATCGTTGCGTTCCATAGAAAGGTCACGAGGATCACGACGGAGAGAGATACACGATCGCGGATCGCAATTGGCGCTCCGTGTGTCCGGCGCAGTCGTCGTTCCCACGAGATACGAGCATTTTCCAGAGGAAGAAAACCCCAGAAAAATCATACTGACCTCTCCGAACTTTTTTCACTCTCCTACTTATATCGCTCCGTCGAACCCTGCTTGTGTTGTGTTGCTGTGATTTTCGAATGCGGTCGACGCGCTAATAAATACAGCACAGGATGCGCTTGAGACAACGATAATCATTTATAACATAATAAAGAGTCAACGAATAGGAAAAGAATTTTTCCAGTACGTTCACCTCTTAACACGCTATTAGTTTTAACTACCTGTACCATTCGAATTAATTCTAACGCTCGCTTCGCGCTTAATTGTAAACAGAAAATCGTGATAGGCTTTGAAACCTGAAACAGATGTCGACGCAATATGGGATAAAAAAAAACAAGACTTTTATATTATCAGATAAATAATACAATCAATACAGTATTTCAAACTCGCGGTGGCTTTTAAATATGAATTCCGAGATCGAGGCGATTCCGAGATCCTCGCGGCGACGTCCACCGGAAGACGATCGATCCCCGCCGCGATTTTCTTCGAACGTGATCTCAACATCAGACGATCGCGAACAGGAAAATACAAAAATATATGTTCATTTATTTATATAATATATATGTATATATCTCTCTCTGTATAGATGTATATATAAAATTCTCTGTGTACTAAGTCTGTCTTCTCTCTTTCATCGCAGCTACACAACTCATCGCGAGCTCCTCGATCTTCCTCTCCCCGTCTTTTTCTCTGCACACCGGTCGCTGCTTCTTCTCGCTTCGTTTCACCGTTTTGCAACGGGTGATCGCGATCCATGCGCGGCAGGAAAAGAGCGGCGCGATGGATCGAGAGGAACCGGGAGATCGTTAACGATCGAGCAATCGTGATGTCAATCAGTGTCGATATGGAAAATAATATAATGTGCGAGTAATATCGGTAGAGTAATACAATGGTACAGTTATAACGATGACATTACCGCACTGCATTGGCCGAGAACGCGATCGTCCCAAACGGCTGCTCAACGAACTGTTGCAGCGAATATGTTTCGTTCGTTCTGCAAACGCTTTACCGAGGCTTTCGAATTTAAAAAGAAATCTTTACCAATCGTCACGCACCGGAAACACTGCGAATTCGCTGTTCCCGAAGCGCCGAGCGTCCGTCCGCGGCCAACTGTGCCGAGGAATTACATTATTCCAAAAAAAGAGAGGAACGAAAAAGGGAAAAAAAATGGAGGAGAGGGTAGAAATGATCTAACAAGATTGTACGCGCGGGCCTACGGTAACTTGGTAGAACGAGAATCGCGAAGAGAGGATCGGCGGGGAGGGGAGGGCGAGGGGTCTCGGGGCCCGCGAAAAACCGCGACGGCGCAGGCGTGTACACGCGTGGAATGCAAAGCGCGCGCGGTGTTCGCGGCTGAAAACGCGCGGAGATCGCGCGCGTTACAACGTCGACGATGGAAAGAAGTTATGTGTAACAATGCGCGCGGCCGCACGGTAACTGCTTCCTGACGGCCGGCGAACGAGCAACAGAGAAAGGATTACACTTGGGCGACGGGTGGAGGAGGGGGCAGAGGGGGAGGCAAAGAGAGAGGGAGAGGGGAGAGTAAGAGGACGAAGAGAGGCGGCCGAGAGAGAGAAAACCGCGCGTTGTGTGCTCGCTCTGCGCAGCGCCGGCCGTCGTGCTCTCAGCATTCTCTCTCGCGTGCAGCTCGTACGAGCACGTAGCAAGCGATCGCGGGTACGAGCGGGTCAACGAACACCCGTGCTCGCCTTCAACGAAAACAGGGGATCGCTTCCGGACTGTCCTTCCTGTTCCCGCGGTTACCCGACGCGTTGGTGACCCGCCCTTTAAAGGTCTACACCCTTTACCTTACCCTACGATCTTTACCTTCACGCGTTTCGAGACAAGGTACACTAGAGTTAGAGGATATCTAATTTTCTTTGTTAGACTTTACGCCCGCACCCCCCACCCCTCATCTACGGATAATTAACAAGAAAATCCACGATAAAGCTAGGATTATAGCTGATCCCCTGACGAAGACCCGATATGTCTGAAAAAAGAGATGTTGCAAAATTCCCGAAGCTTTGGTGGATAGTCGCTGAAGATAGAAAAGAAAAAACCTGAAGAAGGCATTGATTGTTGCATCACCAAGTATCTTCTTTAAACAGAAGACTAGCCCCGTTTGTTTGAAAAGCCGTTGGTAGTAGCTAGCAAGCCGTAAGCGACATCCAGCTGGCAGATATGAATTAATCGTAAGAGGGTGATAGGATAGTAGACAAGACACAGTAGTGGTTTTTTTTCTTAAATAAATATATTCTAGAGCGAAGAAATAGGAATACTAGTTTATAAGGGTTGAAACATAGGTTTTAGCCAGGTACAGTCGGTTGGAAGGCCGGGTGTGTGTCTAGGTCACCATCGAGCCCGAAAACGAGCGAGCGATCGACCGGCTACGCTACGGTTTTCGCTGCTCTACGGGCAGCGCACGCCGGGATGCGATGAAAGTGTGTATACTTATGCGCTTTCGCGATGTGCTATGGCCGTGTTCGCGCCTCGTAACGGCTCCATCGGTAAATGGCTGGCGTATACTGGTTGGCGGATAATTGCGGTGTAACAGGCGGCGAATATAGTAGCGGTGGTAGCAGTAACATACAGGGAAGGGCAAAGCTCGACGTTGAATTTACTAGACGCCTCTCCAATTTTTCTGTCCTGGCCTCTGATCCGATGATCATCCGCATTGACGAACGGTGACGAACTCGTCTAACAAATTCTTATCTTAGAAAAACTGGCGGGGCGGGAGAGGACTGGTTCCTCTGAGCCACCAAATAAAAAAATACATAAATAAACGCTAACTCCAAGTACAATATTGCTTATAGGCTATCGTCTGTGCGTGTAATGAATTCGACATCGAGCTGCGAGGGTGGCGCTCACTCTCACGATCGGTCGGACACCATCGTCTTTCGAGAAATCGGTCACGCGCGTGAATTTTCTCATAAAATCGTTTAAATTGGATAGCGAAATTTTATCATATGAATAAAATGGTGTTTCCGGCCGTTGTGAGAGCGGTGCCCGGGTGTAACGAGAGAACTAGCAATCGGAGAGAGGATTTCCGACGGTAGAAGTGATGCGAAGGTTCGCACCAATCGTCTTACGATCCTTCGTCCTACGCTTCTTATACGTACGTAATAAAAATGAATTCATAACACGATGTCCCCTTAACACGTTACGGTTTAAATAAAAAATAGTAACTTCCTTATCCCCTCCCGGGTGGCTCGGTAGTCCCGGGGGTGTTGCTTTGAACAGTCCCGGACGAGTTCTCTCGTCGAGGATGCGTCGACGTGCAACCGTACAGACCGTCGCGTCGTGTGCACCGTTGCTGACGGGGGTATGTTTGTCTCTTTCCTCTTGTGTCCGTCAGCCTCCGGTTACACTCCATGAAGACAGAAGAGGCGTGTTTGTTGATCGTTAGCCGAATCGTTGACGAGATGACGGAGCGACCAGGTGACCGATCTCTTGGTTGGCAGTGTGCGAAGTGAGAGAGAGAGAGAGAGAGAGAGAGAGAGAGAGAGAGAGAGAGAAAGAGAGAGAGAAAGAGGCTTCTGCTCTCGTTTCTTACGTTCGTTCGCTTCCCAGAGGGGCGTGGATCGCGGTCGCGAGCTCGCTCCGATCGCGGAACGATCCGGATTCCTCGGACGGCAGTGAAGTTGTTCGCTGGTCTGTCTGGAAAATAAAGGAAACGAGATATACATTACTTCCTCCGTTCGTTCGTGCCCGCGAAAATCCGCCAGGCGAATCACTGTACCGGTGGGAAAGCTATGCCGGTTTCCGATCGAAATGCGGATAAGCCGACCGGCGAATCAATCTTTCCGGGGAAAATGACAGTAACGAGGCTAGGTAGTTCGGTGTAGAATAGGCGAATGAATGGGCTTTGGGCAATTAGGTTCAGGTGGAAAATCGGACAACCCTTAACACGCTCATTGTCGAAAATATGATCGAAAATTGTGTAATGATTCATTACACGTACATTCATATCGCAGTAATCGCTCCTTTTATCTTTCACCCTTAACCCTTAGCCCTAAAAATTGCTGTACCATTATTCAAAATATTGTTTATAAAATTAAGTATGTTGATATCTAATCAATTTCATATCCATAAAATAAAGAAAAGTAATAAAAATGAAATTATTCTAGGTTGGAAGAGTGGTTTAATTTTCAAGTTAAAATAGCTCCGAGTGCAAAGGGTTAAATTTTCTACTCCGAGGTGCTAGTGTGAAAATTACAGAAATCACGGACGTTTCATTAATTTGTATACTTCAGCAAGGAAAATTAAGATTGAACGCGAGGCTCTGGCTTTCCTCCGAACACAGAGGGTTGAAGTGAATTCACTAATTCAGAGATTCTGTTTACGTAGCTGCGATAGAGATCAGTGTTTAGGGACGAATCGTATCACCCACATGAGATCGTCATAGTCCCGGGCGTGTAAAATAATAATATCTACGTTTGGAAAGAGAGAGAGAGAGAAAAAAAGGGGAAACACGTATAAATATTCAAGAATATAAACAGGAAATGGAAGGCCGAGGTCTGCATTCTTAACTAACTTAACCCTCGGGTTAGGAGACCTTGCAGAGAGCATGGGTAGAGTCCGAGGGGGGGGGACCTAATCTTACGTCTATATCTTTATTAATAAATGCAGCTCGGCGTGTTCGAAGGCAACATTGCTACTTTATCGTGGAGAGGAGAAGCATTGCATTAATACATTCAGAAAATTCCTGCGGACACAACCCTCAATGACGACGATTTTCCCGTAGCCTCGTCTGTACTTTTTCAGATCGTAGAGCGGCTCGAGAGCGTGTAGATCGACGAAGATCGATGAAAAATCAATGGGCAGATAAAATATCGTAAAATTCGGATCGCGGAGAGAGGTGACGTCGGGGTGACAATGTGGAGCGGGGTGCAATCGATCGTGGCACGTCAGCGAAATATCCTGATCCTAGCGAAGGCCGTCTGGTGCATTCTAGTCGGGCAAAAACTGCATAGGAAACCACACCCTGGCTGGCAGTTGATCGCGTATCCTCGGGAACGCGATTTCCACGTGGGACCGAGTGGCTGGCGAGCATTGCCACCCCTCGACGGCCTTCAACTTCTCTCAGCAGCCACGCGCTGTCGTCGTGTAAACCAGTGCTCCGCGAACCATCTGGTACCTAACAATCATGACACTGTTTCGTACCGCGCGTCTCCTACACGTTTTCCGATCTGTCTAACGATTCATTTGTCACCGGTTCTACCTCATTAGGCCGGTCCCGGGCATCGGGAGCAATTAATTCGCGATCGGAGAGAAATTAGAAATGTTGATCGGCGCGCCGGCGGCAGCGGCTGGTAGAATCGTATCGAACATGACACATCGACCAGTTTCGAAAGAACTCGAACGATAAAATTGATCTCGTACTCGCTCTCGCTCACGGTCTCGTTCTATCGACTCGCGGCTCGCGCTCTCGCTTGCTCGCACTTGCACAGGGATGCAGAACGGACAGGCGTGTGACGCGAGTGTACCGGCTGCTGCTGCTGCTGCTGCTGCTGCCTGCCTGCCTGCCTGCCTACCTTCTACCTACTTCACCCACCTACCCAGCAACCTAGTTGTCTGCCCCGGCCGTTCGCTTAGGTGTACGGGCCGCGCTTTATCGCTAATCGATATAATATATCTTCCGGCGGCCAGTCAGGATCGAGCCGCGCACGGACCGTGTCGGACGGCCTTCGCGACGATTTCGCCGAGGTCGTGTGTTAGGTGCAAGAGAGATATACAGAGACCGGCCAGTTTTTTTTTCGCTTTTTGCCGTGTCGATCGGTGAAAGAGAATTCGAGGAAACCGACGCGCGACGGAAAGATCCTGACGGCGCGCGGCACGGAGAAGCCGAGCCAAGCCGTTCGGTGATGGCACTCGCAAGAGCCTCGAGCGATCGTCCAGGAATCAGGAAGGACTCGCAGCACGCTTCGAATTCTTCGACGTTTGCGAAATGCTGATCGACGTTCTTTGTTGCGAAGCGTTGGCAAAGTCGTCGATGATATGCGAGAATGTTCTGTACTTGATTTTTAGAGAGCCTCGAAATTGCTACATAATTTGAGAGACGTTGCTGCGATCGATCAGCGTATGCTATTCTCATTCGACGAATGCTGTTCTGCAGATTGTTTGGAGATTGTGCTCGGAGATTGGATACCGATAGTTAACGCGTTACTGTTCGAACCTTTAATTTATTCACACGATTAATACAAAATTCTTGTTCTTCATTACTGATTTATTCAAGAAACAAATGAACCGAGTAAGAAACATTTGAAATGCCAGCTGTTTCCCGGACAACTATCCAGCTTATGTTGATATAACAATATTATCAGAAAACCCTGCTGAGTTTCTTACAACCTTAAAACCACCTAAATCTTGATATACGTTTTTTAAATAATTATAACTGCGAAATGCATCTAATTATTATATGATGTCTTTAGTCCTGCTATGATCTGGAGATCCATTACCACCGAATCAAGTGTTAATCTTTAGATCAAGGCGAGTGAACTGCCTGCGCCAAGTTCTGGACCCATCGTCAAGCCGTATAGACTGCCCCTGGTTTCACTTGCGCTTTTCACGGAGGGTTAATTGGGGACCGCGATCGAAAACACGAATCCTTTTTTCACGCGTGGAGAAATCATTCTTCTAGACCGATATCAGTTCAGCTGCAGGGACAAGGCAATAAGAGGGACTATCTTCTAAAGGATCGCGACGACTCTCCTTCTTCCTCCTCGGTGCATTCGCCGTGTAAGATGGTGTGCAAGTGCATCCGGATGCACCGGGCGGACGCGTGTGAGGGAGGGTCCAGGAACGGAACGAATGGCCAGGGACCAGCCGGAAAAATAAAACTAGGCAGACCGGCGAGCTCCGTTAGACCGCCACCGCGCTCTCTCCGTTGCACCTTCACGGGCCGCGGATGCAACGGTGCTACTCCTCTTTTGCGAGGGAGTTGTGCAAGAGGAGGAACACGACAGAACCTAACCCAAGCCACCGGGAGAGAGACCGTGCTCCAGGCAGGCACGGCGCTCTGCAGTTCTGCCCCTGAACTTGGTTCTCCGTGTTGCCCACACGACGTTGACCTACTTCCATGGCCTACCCGATATCTCGACCGTTCTAGAACCGCGGCTACCGATTTTCCCGCGAACCGCTCGCCTACAGACCGATCACGATTGCGTTTCACCTGGCCCAGATACGAGGTAGAACGCCTTTGACACCGACGCGCGCGATCAGCGTCGACTCAAGATTCTTTGAACGCGATAAAACACGAAGTCGTTCCCGAACTCCTTCGCAGACTCACTCTCCATTTTTCGAGAGAATAGCTCCAAGCATGATCGCGTCCCACGCGGATAGGTGTTTTCGCAGACCAATTTGGACGATCGGAGGATCGCTCGGAGCCATATTTCTTCTATTAAGTCATCAAGGTAGCGCGAGTTTAATGTCCTAATTGGGCCCGATTAAATTTCATCCTCCGGTTAACGAGATAGTTAATAAATATGCGCGAAGCTTGAGAGCCTGCTACCGAGCGGCGTCTCTCGAAAATCACAGCGGATAACGAAGTCGGACGGCCGAACAATTTGTACCTAATCGACGTTCCATCTGCGGGGCTGTCAATCAGTCGCATCCAATCGACGACCGATCTATCCCCATTCACCATCCATCCTCAGCCGCCGAAAGACTTCGACGCGGCTGTGCGATCGTTCATGGCGTGGCAGTGCGCGATCGCCGGTAGCCGGGTCCGCGTATCCGTGCCCGGCAATATACGTCAAGCTGTTTGCGTATTCGAGCGTACGCGAGGAAGTACGATGAATCTCGCGTTCCAACGTGACATCTCGATCTCCTTGGGCCGCTGAATTTCCTGCTCCGGAGCCCCGAAGGATCGCGACGCGACGCGACGCGACGGCCTGTCTCATATATTATTATTAGATCGTTGATCGCGGAGCTGTTTGTCCGTTATCCACGAGCCTTATCGCCCGAGAGAAACGAGCTCGCGATAACGATGCGATCACGGCTATGCGAGCCCGCTCGATTACCATCGGGGACCTAGGTCCCCGGACCAACCCAACGCGCCGCGAACGTGGGGACACGTTGCCTTTAGACACGGCTGCGCGCAAGTACCGGGATAATCATTAGTTTATATAACAAGTCATTTCCCGCGGCCACGTGATTTTCTCGTCAAGGCGAGCCGCTCACCACCACCGGCACTCTCACGGCGACACGCTGCCACTTCTCCGACACCATAGGTCACAACCGCCACGCGATCACCGGGCACAACCGCGGAGGATCTTACCGCGACTCCGAGGAATCGAATTGTGCGCCGCATCTGTCGAAAATTGTGACTCGGGAGTACGCGGAGCAGAAATCGGGGCTCTAGGTCACGCCCACTCGGGGCCATCTGCGATCGGTCATGGAGAAACGGGGGAAAGTTCTGCTCTCGATCTATGTTGCGCGTTCCGTCAACTAAGGATCTAGTTGTCCGCTATATCATCCGAAACCTTCAGCAGCGAGCACAAGTCAGAATTCTTGAACGGGTCTATCCCACCCTTAAAGCCTAACCTAGCCAACATTTACCGAAGTGTCCACCGGCTGCGAGGTCAGGAGGCTTTCCTGGAAGCGGGAACGCGCAGTCACGTACAATTAGGTAGGAGGATCGAGGAAATTCCTGCGTCCGCCTCTCGTTATTATGCGTCCGTTGACTGTGGGGAATGGTAAACAAGCGCCTCTCGAATCGAGACCAAACGTCTCGGGTACGTAACAGGTAAAAGATTCGAGAGAGATAGATGGCTGGCGATAGACGCGTTCAAAGGAGGATCGCGCCTATCCGGCTTCCTGAATGGCTAATTGGGACTTGTTACGCGAAGATTGCATGACGAGTCGCCGGTGATCGAAGTGTGTCGCGATGGTATCCGGCTCGGCCGATCGGCTGTCCGGCACGACACTTAATCTCGAGGAATCTCCGGACGAGGCGCAGACGATCAATCGCCGGCGACCGACCTGGGTCTAATTACAGACTCTCGAAACCGGCGAACACCTTCGCATCTCGAGAATCGTGAACGACAACACGTCGTAGGTGTGATTCGCGAGAAGACATTCCATGGAACGTTAAAGAGGCTGCTGGTCGCTCGAGAGCAGCAGCAGCTCGCGCGAGAAAACGATGAGAGGAAAAAGATCGAGAATACGACTCCGCGGAGTCCGCGAGGGATAGAGACGTGGTCGAAGAGGGCTAGGAGGTGAAGAGTCGTCTCCGGGCTCTCGACGCGGACGGAGAGCCGAAGGCGCAAAGACGAGGCGAGAAACGAGACGACGGAGCGAGAGAGGGAGAGTCGAGGCAAAGGTGGTATTACCGGCGTAAATGCCACTGGTTGGCATTATGCCGCGCTTGTCTGGCCAGACCTTCGATGCATCGAACACATCCCGAGATGCCGGCCGATGATGATTGCCTGCCTTGTAATCGCGATATCGTTCGTCTATGCGAGAACTGCGAGAGCGGCGGGGAGTCGATCGTGAACGACGAGACGCGCGAGCCACCGCGATCGGGGCCTCGGTCCCCCCATCCCCACCCCACCCGATATCCGAAGGAAATTCGTGTTGCCTGGCGAGAGAGCTTGCCTGCTGGCTTGTCTTTGCGACCGCACCACGACTACCACCAAGACGGCCCTGGCCCATTTACCCCTTGGCAGAGTCACCAGATACGCCGAGACGGCGATATTGGCCTTTTCATTCCGCGATGCTGCAAAGAGCGACCGTTTTAGCCGGCTAGCCGCCGACCCGGCGTAAAGGTCGCCGCACCGCGGTTCACAGGATTCCACGGCGAGCAGGATCACTTTACAGTGATGATCCTTGCGGATCCTCGTCCCATTATAGAGTACGAAATCTGGATAAAGCGGAGATTCTGTTGGTAGAACGATTCCTTATTAGATCAAAGAGGAAACCTATCTCGCAAAAGGATCAATCCGTTCAACTCATGAATACTAACGCCGTGCTCTTTGCCTTTCGATCGTTCTAATTGCGACTTTATAGGATTCTAGATCTAGTTGGAAAAACTTCAATCGATCGCACATCGGAACCAATACAAAAAAAAAAACACTGACCACTGTAAAAAGTAGACCTACTACGCGTGTTACCGGCAACATTGTACTCTTTCATATATAGAGAAAGACGAAAGTTTTTATAATCGCGAATCTTCAGCGGATCGTAGATCAGAAATATTACTAATCGTAATAAATAGATCCGTCGCGCACAAGAATAGTAACAGTATGCTCTTTAGCTATTAGTCGGTCTAACAGTGATTTTAAGATTGTAGAACCAGTCGCAAGAAGTTCAATCAATTATACTTTCAGGATCCTTATCGGATCACAGAGCGGCCACTGCAGAAATAGATCTCCCGCTCTCGTGCCTATAGCTGAATTGCGCTGTTGATTAAGACGTCGAGCGAAGTTTCGAAGGACCAGCTTTATCGGTCCTCGTCGGACCGAACATAGAAAGCATCGGTTAGGGAAAATCATCGGTGGTGATGGCATGAAGCTAGTAAACGTCGTGTTTCCTCGCGTGATGTAAGGTTGCACCAACGTGTCGCCAAAAGGCCATCAAGAACCGTAATAAAAGATCGCGATCGAACAGGACGGATGAACGCGTTCGATCGGTGATAACCTTTGGCTGGCATCGATCACACGGACAGACCTCGAGCGCGATTTGACGTAATCGCCCCGCGAACGGATCATAATCGAGGCAAACGGAATCGTAGTGGTACAAGGACAGCCGGTGTGGCGGCGGAGCAGCTTGGACAGCATCGAAGACTAGCCAGGCTCTACTCGCCACAGGAGTTTTCGAGTGGACTGTCGGTGAACGAAGTGCAAGGAAACTGACCAAGAGACGGGGGATCCGTGGAATGTCGAATTCGATTCTGGTTAGGCCTCGTGGGTTCGGCCCCGTCGCGTTATTCTAGACCAGCACGCGCGCGTTTACGGCGAAGGCGACCACGCACGAACGAGCCTAACCGAGGCGAGGATAGTCTTCGGGGGAGAGGTGAACGAACCTCCGAATCTCCAGCCAGGAGTGGAGGGGGGACGAACGAAGGGAAAAGTAGGAGTAGGGAAAAGAAGAGTGGACGCCCGGTACAACCAGATGTATCAAGGACTATTTCGGAGAGGATCGAACACGGCGGGGAGGGGTATAAAAGCGATGCCAAAACATCCTCGCTGAAAAATACGCCGCGATCCTCTTTGTGCACCCTGAAGAGAGCACCTCCCACAGCGTCTACATGGTTAACTTGTCGGCTGCTCTGTTCCGCGTGATTATCGCGATTTAATAATCGTCGTGGGTTATTAATTGCGCGCGGTGTCCGTTAAGACCGTTATCGACGCAACTTATGTCACAATGTAACTGAACAGGTTGCAGCGGCGCGCGGCGAGGCAGAGAGCGAGGCGGGACCAGGCGGAAAACGCGTGACTCGGTACGTTTTTGCGCTGGCCAGTCGCGCGTATTCGGAAAAAAAATCCGTGCTGCAATGCTCGATCGAATCGGTCGGTGGGTCGGTCGGTGGATCGGTCGGTCGGTCGATCGATCCATCGATCGATCGATTGAAACGCGACGACGCCGTTCAAGGACGTAACCAGCGCGACGCACGTTTTTGCAACGGAACGAAACAGTAACGCCGCCGCACACTGCGGAAAACTCCCGGCAAATCGTGAGAGAACCGGAAGAGACGGGGCCGACGCTCCGGGCTCTGAGGTTTTACCGGTTCAGTTTTCCACGAGACTACTGTGCACCGTTTCGCGGCCTTGCGAAAGACGCGAGAACAGATCGCGCGACCAGATAACGCCAAACAGGAAAAATCGAGTCGCTCTGTTTCCGCGAGGAAAAATAGATTCGAACGGATATTGAACGTGTCACGGGCTCGGAGCTGTTCGCACATCGAGAAAATTTATTTCATTCATTTCATCCTGTTTTGAGGTGCGATTACGATTTTTTAGTGGTGGAATGCTTAGTCCTCTTTCGGGTCTACGATTTCGTTTCTCGCAGGCCGATGCAGTTTTGTGATGGTAAAATTTTTGGTAATGTGTTTCCGTTGTGAAATCATAGAATTTGGTTTTTTATATTTTCTTGCTTTAACGATCGAAAGATTCTAAAATGTGTACGTTATGTATTCGATTGAAATTGAAAACTATTAAGACACTGTGTTAGGCTGTTTTCTTTTTCTTGCAATTTAACAGAGTGCACTTCCACGTGCCTGTCTCTTTTGGAAAATTGTTTCATAAAGTATCACGGTCTACTTGTTTCATTCTCTAGCTGCCATAACGTTCGAAGCTTTCCATCAAGATAATAAACCAGCCTGATTAATAGACTGTGGATTTTGTGCATTTCTAGCGTGTACGGGGGCACGCGGAGCATAACAAGAGAAATGGTTTAATGGAAATTTAATAGAGTTTTTCTTTCACTTCGCATTTCTAGAAACTCGTAACAAGCGAAATGTGTTGTTCAATGTTTACCGCGTTCGCAAAACCAGGGGAAACAATCTGCGTTTGCTTGAACGACGCAAATATGTATTGCATTGGAACTCTATATCTATTTGTGAAGGAGAAGTGGAATTCAATAGTAGAGCGAATTAAGAAACAAGACGGTATATATAAAAAAAAAGATGGTGTTGCGAGGGAGACAAAGTAATTAGACAACGGATTTGACAAACGGAAAATAGGAGACGATGGCCCACGTGATAACAGCGAGGTGAACGCAACCTCGGCGCAACGAAGTTTACAAATTTTGCCTCGTCTGTTGTTGCCGTTCGAAAGCAGCCGATTCCACCGGCGAGACACAAAAACCCCCGAAGCGCGGTCGTTTCTTATGTATATTACGGCGGCTCGCGCGAGAAATATAAATACGAGATTATCGTCCGAAATATAGTTGTACATTCTAGCGATAATGTTAAGAATGATTTTTAAATTGATTTCCAACATATCGTAATGTAAAAAAAATCGCAGAGAGCAAGGATTTGAACTGAATTCTGTATTAAACTCGGATAAATCAGCGCTACAGATAAAAATTTAAAAGTTCAAGAAACATGGTCATCTTTCTGACAAGGAAAAATTCCTACTCTAACCGGCATAATTGCGTCCAGAATCGAATCGGCATACAAAAAGAAGAGGACCGACAAATCCAATTACAGCGTACCAATGGAAATAATACAGAACCAAAAAATCGTTCAACGGGCAGAGATAAATTTCCAGGAGCAGTATTCGACAAAGTGGCAGAGGGGCAATTAACCGGCAAAAAGAAGGATGATAGGTCGTGGCCCCCGAAAGGATCGGCAGTCGATCGGAGAGCCCGACGTGGCTCCGGTCGGGCCAAATAAAGTCAAGCCTTAGTTTTTCGTCGGTCGAGCTCGCTCGTGTACACAAGCGCGGGTACGTACAGAGTACATACACGTAAGCAGAAAGAGAGATACATATACATATAGTCCGAGAAGGAGGCGGCGAGCGGAATCGGTCGGTGTCCGAGCACGTAACCAAAATTCAAATCCGGGGGCGCGATTGTTATGCGAGCTGCATCGGCGGGTTCAGATGCCTGGCTGCCAAAATCCGCGGGCTCGATAGCATCGCCGGCGCCTGTCCTGAAGCCGGCCGAAGCGGACTGGGATGCGTCATCGAGCGTATCCGCGCGGGTCTCGATCGGATATCGTCGTGCGACGCGCGTTGGTCGTTAGGTTTCCTCGAGTCTAATTGCGAAGATATTATTAAAATCGCGACTGCGAGAGGGACGGCGATAAAGACGCTAAGAATGAACAAAGAGGGTCGAGAGAGGAGCTCGCGGAGGAGCGGGAAGAAGGAATGTGCGAATATACACTCGCGGGAGAGCAAGAGAGAAACGATTGGCATGCAGGTCGCGCGGGAAGTTGTCCTAGGTCACGCGTAATCCTGCTCTCTCTCTCTCTCTCTCTCTCTCTCTCTCTTCCTTTTACTCTTTCCTTCGGTTTTTTTTCCTCTCATCTCGACGACGACGACGACGACGACGACGCTACGATGCAGAGAGGATGCAAGCGTTCCTTTTCGCTTGCGGCCTGTCGTCTTTTCATCATTCTCATAATAAGATCGTGGTCCGCGAATCCGCGAGCGCGCGCGGTCCCGAGTGATTTACGAGCGGCCGCCTCTCGCGGATTTCTATGGGTTCTCGCGTGTTCCATGGCTTTTGCTAAACACGCCGGATGAATATCGATTAGCGAGCTACGGACGCGGACACGCCGGGAACGCAACGATAAAAATAATTGACCAAACGA
The DNA here is from genome assembly GCA_028454225.1 of Lasioglossum leucozonium. Classification (NCBI taxonomy): domain Eukaryota; kingdom Metazoa; phylum Arthropoda; class Insecta; order Hymenoptera; family Halictidae; genus Lasioglossum; species Lasioglossum leucozonium. The sequence continues at coordinate 906,525 of CM052210.1, read as the reverse complement.
CGGACGGCCGTGTTCGATGCTGTGTCGATCCCCGGCCTCTTACGTGCACGGTTTTCGTGAATTCTCACGAGGCTGCGCGGAGATTCGTGATTTTTACGGGTTTCCGTGAATTTTCCCTGAACGAATCGATTCGTTGGATTCGCTAAGAACGCGTGGAAAAAGATAAAATATTTCAAGTGTCTGCTATCGTGACGACGCTCTTCAAATGTAAATAGCTCGACATAAAGTGAACCGTATGCAACACTATACTGATTATGCAAATCGATAAAGACTGCGTCTCACGTTTCCCTCTTTAGTTCTCGCTAGATTATCTCGTTTGGTTGCGTGCTCGGTTTTCATTGAAATTGTTTCGGGTCGAAGCGTGACGAATTCTGCGAGGATTTTTGCGACGGGTTTTCGTGAGTTTTCCCGGACGGATCGGTTGAGAAGGTTTGGTAAGAGGAACGTGCACGGTGGCCGAGCCAGAGGCCAGCCGACCGAGCCCACGGAGGAACGAACGAACGAACGATCGCTTATTCCTGACGAAGAGGGCACGATCGTCAGCGCGCGCGCGCGACCGGGACGGTGAATGCCCAAAACTCAGCTGGTGTCAATGAACTCGGCCATGTGAGGAGTCGGACGAGGCCTCCTCGGCTTATACTCACTATCGGGGTCTTGTCTTTCCCATGAAACCGAGACTAATTTCGTGACTTTGCGAAAGCCCCCGGCGACCGGCAACTGCAACGGTACACCCTCTACCGACACTTCTCGATCTGCGCCCATCGATTCCGCCGATGCTAATTAATTACAACCCCGAAATTAGCCCAACCATCGAAAAATTCAATAATTTACTGCCACTCCGAAATTATTTCTCTGTACCCGATCTTCCGAAGTCTGGAAAAATTTGCGCGTCTGCCGTGCTCGGATAATTAGTAGAATCGACAACTGAGCACATTAATATCTATAATATTCAACTAATATATACGGTAGAATTTTTTTTCTTCAATTTATAGATCCATGAAACCTCGGAGACTCTGAGTACTTCGTTATTTGAACACAGAAATCGTGAATATTATTTTTTAACTGCACGTGTTGCACTTTGACTGATGCAACGATGCGAATACACGTCGTAAGGGGCCTTTCTCTCGTCTTCTATCCTTTCAGATTCAAACATCCGTGTATAATCTACCAACTTGCATCCATCATTTGACGAAACGAATCTGTTACGTTACATTTAATATTTCGGTATGATGTCTGCAATTTAATCGAACAAGCTGGACAATTAAAATCGTGTTTCTTTGTTTAAAAGAATGCAGTGACTTTGAAAAAAAGTATTCGAAGATCTCCATCGATTCCTACCCGTAAACATTAAAACTATTCTTTGTTTCAGGCACAGCTGTATCTATTCTGTTCGCATTACTCGAGAACGCGAGCAAGACACGCAACCAGACCGTCGTCCCAGCTTAACAAGACTACAAACAAGCATCAAACGGTACTAACCATTCAAAATTCCCCTAATTACTCGCGACAGCAGAGAGTCCGAGGTTGTCAAGAGTGTTCGCGCGGCGAGGTGAACGTTCTTCGCGAGGCACTTGCTCGCGACCGCTTGAAGAAAACTGGCGGAAAACGGGTAAGACCCGTTCCGCCACGAATCCATGAGCCCCCCCCCCCCCACCGCCCCCCTGGCGAATATCAACGAAACCGTACAACAACCTGGATTCGCGAAAAATTCCAAAATTTTTGCGCGGAACCGAGAAACGCGGAGAGCTCGGTGTTTCGACGCGTCGTGACGTAACGTCAAGAAATCAGACAGCTGTCCCCCCACCGCGCCGGCCTTTCGTCGTGTCTCCACCGAAGAGAGTTCATTTTTAACCGGGCTCCCTCTCCTCGTTTTGAGCGGTCGGTCACGCGCGGGTCAGCGAATCTTCGAAGAGGAATCCTCCCTTCTTTTGCAATCTGGACGCAAGAGAGCACACCGACTGGTAGCAGCCAAAGATGGTAGAGGTGGAGGCGAGCTGACTGAACGTGTGGGGGCAAGGAGGGTCGGAGGGGGCCACGCCGAAAGAGAGAAGAAGTTCGAGTAGTCGCGAACTGATCGCGGGACGCGAGATTGCGATATCTCGAGTTCACCCACGGACAGACACAATCGAACGATATGCCAAAATTTGTTAAAAAATTTGCTCTAGGTATATAGGGTCACCTTTATACCTTGGCCTACATCGACGTTGATCTACGGAGAACTAGGCGAAACGTTCACTGTACGGTGGTTCGACCTTTGACACGTGGAATAAACGAAAAATTTGTGAAGATTGACCTTTTGACCTTTAGCTCATCCTAGATCGAATCTGGAGCTACCGATAAATTAAGAAGAGAATTGACACGAGAATCTAACGAAAGAGGGCTTTTATCAGTCGATTAGAGAAATCCAGGCTGCCGTTGAGGGTACACAGGTGGTTCGAACCAGTTCCGCGGCGTATCCCGGGGTAAAAATTGCGGGCGGCAACAAACTTGTCGCCGCGACGAGTAAGATAAGCTCGGCGAGTTGGATCCCGCGATAGATAAGCGAGTTCGATCGAGGAGGAGGAGGAGGAGGAGACGAAGAAGAGGAAGAAGACGAAGAATAAGACGAAAAAGAAGCGTCGCGCGCGGGGGCCGCTCTATAAATACGGGTCTGGTGGATAGGTAATTAACGGACTCACCTCTCAGTTGCAGGCAATGACAGTCGTCGTGCGGTTCATTGATGGGTCTCCTCCAACGAGAACGGCCGATTATGTCTTCCCTTCCGTATGTGGATGCTCCATTCCGATCTTCTCAAATTGGAGGACGAGATCTCCTCCCTTCCCCTCACTCGTCCCATCCTGATGTTCTCGGCGACGTCGTCGTTCCCCGAGATCTTCTGTCTCTCCTCTCCTCCCCGCAGGTCTCCCTCCTCTCTATGTTAGAAGAGATCCTCCCCGGACTCTCTTCAGTACTGTCCGGTGGGATCGAGGCCCGTGCTGGCAGCCATGTCGCGACCTTGACGTATCTCGACTCTCGATTACTTCCTCGTCCTCTTCCGGAGTCCTCTCCTCGCGACCTACCTCCACACACCTTCCTCCCCTCAGTACTGACCGGTCGGGTCGAGTCCAGCCATGTTGTCGTTGTCAGAGCGAGCTATGCAAATATCAACTTGGTCACTGCTTGCCACCGAGATATCTCTGTTCCTGGATATATCGCGAAGATATCGTGGACAGAGTAGCAGCTAACTCTAGTAGAGCCCGGTGGGGTCTAATCCGCCTGCCATGGTGTCCAGAAGGATGATCGATCTTCTCCGTGGTCGACGTGGAACAAGAGGAACCAGAGGCTCTTCCGGTTCGAAGCTTCTGGGATAAACGGATGCGTTCTCAGCTCAGTACAGCCCGGTCGGGTCCAACTGGCAAGCCATATCTTTGCTCCCTAATGAACGAAGAATCCTCTCGCTGTCCTCGTTGTTGAAAAGAACGTCCTCTCCTGGTGGTACACTTCTCGGCAGCGCCGGCGTTCACAAAGTAGAAGCGTTTCGTAGAATGTGTATACTCTCGTGGCCGAAAACCGACGAGTTAACAAAACTCTAGGTGTTTCTTTTTTGTGCACGCACTTTCGAAAAAAGCGGCTCTCTCTCTCTTCTATATATTTATCTATCGGCTGTCTTTCTATTCGAAGATCGCTGCTCCGGCAACGAGTGCGAGACGAAGAGTGCTCTACGGAAACGGCAAACGATACGAGAAACCCGAAAACAGGCCGGCTGCTGTGTGCGTGACCGTGCCCCACAGAGCTCTGACAGCTCCACGGCGAGTGGCCTCGCTTAAGTCTCGGCTGGCCCCCACTTACTCGACCGGGGGCGACGCTGATTGGTCGACGCCACCGGCTACACCGGCAATCGGCACTCCGATCAAGCTTTCGGAAAATTTCCCCCGATATATCGTCCGGACTCTCGGGGCCCAACCCCCACGAGCCCGTTGTCCCGGGGCCAGCTACGTGGGGAGGAAAGTGGGATTCGTTGGTCACTCGGGGAAGGGACCAACGCACACCGAACCAGTGGCCAAGCGAGACGGAGGGAGAGCGGGGGGATTCGTCTCTTCCGTGGCCGTGTGGACGTACACGCTCCTCTCCCGGGGTTCCAAGAGAACATTTCGGGCACCGATTGGCGGACGACGGGGGAGATGAGATTATTTAATCGAGTCCAGGGGGATCGGGAAAAAAAGCCGACGGGCCTCGAAAACCGAGCAAAGAAAAATAAAAAACGCGACGTTCGCGGTTCCCGGACTGAGCCCTCCTCCGGGCTCTCCCCTCCCCCCGCTTCGACGGCCGGTTTTCTAAGGGGCACAGCCGGAACTGTGCCACGCTGGGACACGTAAACTGTTGCGCGCCGTGATTCATGAGACGCCGCGACCGAACGGAATTTCAACGATTATCGATGCAGTTTTCACGAGGATGCATTAGAATTGTATTATAGTAAGTATCGGGAGTTCCGTGTCGCCTTTCAACGCGTCAACTGTCGCGTCGACTTTGCGTGGTTCGTACAAAACCTTAATCTGTTTCGTTCGTATACACGATCAGAGTAATATAAAAAATTTCATAAATGACGCGCACACATTTTTTGCTTGGCTTTCTGATTTTTTAAAATGAAAAACTGTTATTTACTGATGATATCAATTTTTTGGACCATTTTCTTGATCTTCGCGAATTAATTGAGAGGCTCAGCGAATCAATAGGCATCGCTCAGCGAAGCCAGTCAATTTGTTAAACTATTCGCGACCGCGGCAGTGTCGCGTGGTTCAAACAACGATCCAGTTTGTCATTGGTTACGCAGAAGTTAATTTTTCCAGGGATGGATATTGTTCGAGGATCAAGCGTTCCGAAGAAGGATCAAGAAACTGGAGCGAGAACCGGGAGACAGAAGTTTTGCATTGTTAAGCGTCGTCGGTAACGGAACGGTCTCCGAACGGAGCGACTTCTGCAGCATGGAACGGAACAGCGAATTCATTGACCTCGTGTAAAATCGATTCCCGTCGTTATCGTCTTGCGAGCGGCGGCGGCGGCGTGCGCAGCCCCACGGGACGCAATGTTATCGCCGAACTTGGTTTCTTCTGCTTCCTGTTCACCTCCGGCTTTTCACTTACCACGGTTTTCTTGCGTTTTTATCGCCGCGTCGCGTGACGGTACGAATCGCGCGAACAACACGATGAGTCGTTTATTTTTTTTTGATAAATTCGAGTAGGCAGCGATTTCTCGGGTGTCTCCAAGAAAAACGGAGCGAAACGGCGAAGCTCGCGACGCGCACCATGCTAATGTCCGCGAAAATAAACTCCGGCTCTTGGCATTAAATCATCGCGCGGTTAACGCGTCCGCGTCGCGTCGCGTCGCGGCGCGGCACGGCACGGCGCGGCGCGGCGGCCGGCCGCATCCTACGTTCGTCCTACGAACTGGAATTCTGCGACTTCCCTTCGTTCCAGCCCTAATCCTCCCGATAAGGAAGCTCGTTAGCTAATAGGCTCTATATCTCGAATCGACGGGACGGCCGGACGCTTACGCAATCGGTCAGAAATGCCGGAAAAGCGCGGAGCTGGTGTCGATTTCCGTCTGCGTGGCTGCCACCCTATTGTCCGACGATTCGCAACGAAATGTCGATCGTTATGTTTAGGACTTTTTAATAAATGGTCTCAATGATTTTTTAGAAATATTTTTATTTCAGCAAATTATGGACGCGTCGCCTAAAAAATTCTACTTCCATTGTCCGTGAACATTGAATTGCGACAGAATAACGGATGAGTATGTCAACTGATATGCGATAATGTAAAGCCGATCGAATATACGATTGCGGCGACGCAATCACGCGACGTCGTAATTACGGTTCAATCAAATGTGCAACGTCTAATTGAATACATTGTACTTCAGACAGCAATTCCGGTTTCGCGCGGTATCCACGTGTTGAAACGACGGATGTGTGTAGCAGTGTTAATAATCTGGAGAAATCGTTTAATTTCTTACTGATTTCGTTCTGAAAGACAACGGCGAGTAATAATAATAAAAGAAGGAAAGAAATCGCGGGGGTTATAAAGACGGGGACAAAACGGAAGTTGAGGGTCGATCGGCGGGGCGGGTCTAGGCTCGAGCAATTCCCGGACCGATATGGCGTTGCTAAAGGTGGGACGACGGAAGGTAGGCCGTCTGGGGCCACCGGTCATTGTCTCCCGGTGCAAACGAGGAGCCACGGTATGGCCTGTTGTCTTAATGGGGCCAGAACGGTTAGTGCGGTGGGCCACACCCTTAATCCGCGACGAGCTTAAGAATAGTTGCGACGAGCAATAAACTCTACGACCATTCCCGGGAAACACTACGATCCTTCCACGTATTCCACCGAACGCTGTACGAAGTATGTCTGTTTGTCAGTTCTCACCGTGTACCTGAACCTCTAAGTATTGTCTAAGCAATCCCCATTTCAATGCTGACCGACCAAGGGTTCCGTACCAAAAATCGCGTACACCATTGCTTTTACAACTCGAACATTTCACCCGAAATAAGAGAAAGGGGTTACTTTTCGTATTTCAACGCTGTTAACAGAGACGAACGAACTCATTTTACCGAACTCGGTCGCATTCAATTTCGGAATTGGAAAGGTTATTTCCACGCCGTTAAATTGTATTACGGTCGCCCTAAAATTGGAGCAATAATCGTTTTCGTTTGCATAAATTTTCTAAAATAGCAATTAACCACTTGCCGTATTCTGCCATACAGCTCAAGGTAATGGCAGGTATTTCTTCTGAGACCGTTTACTGTTCTGACTCTCATTCATTGTTCAGGTTGGTTTGAACAAAAGCAGGGTAGATGAACTCTTGTCAACTCTTTGCGTTTCCAGAACTTTGCAACATGAATGGGGATTAGCTGTTTGAAATATTGGGTTGAACCCTCATTAACAATTGTATATATTTGTACCCCGGTGTATTGTATGTTTTACCGTCGATTGATTTTACCGATTCTATATGTATAAAGGGTGTACGCGTCGTGTCATCATTTTTTAGACATTTCCGGTAGTGCAATTAAAAAATGTTTTAAACAAAAATTCATCGGTACTTGGTGAACTAACGCATATTCTTAAATCTAAAAAAATGCTTTTTACGTAGAAGAGTAAAGGTCACCTTGACTTTTTTACGAGACGAATTCAACAATGTATTATACTATGACCTTGAAATGACTTCAAACTAAAAAATTTTGTGCAAACGTAATTTTAATGAAAAATTATTTTTACAAAATACATCAAGTTACATCAGATGTTCGAACTTGGATTTTTAATTCAGAGAAAAACGATAACACGGTGAAATATATATTTTCACCAAATGTTGGTAACTAGCTCTCCCGTGAAGAACTACGGAAAATTGTCAAGTCGTGTGTCAATCGGCCGCGTATCGACTTTCTCCGCGGCGGAATCCGCGTGGCGGCGGAAGTGCGAACAAAGAGCGTGGCGCAGCTTCCGCGCGAGCCCCGGAAAGCAACAATGTCCGTGGTCCTCGGCCGTGGAGCGTGGAGCTTCGCGGGTTCCAGGTTATCAATCAAACTCGTTTGACCGTGCAGATCGACGGGGGACTCGGGGTCTCGGAAGTCGGAGGCATCAATTTGACCCGGTGGACCGGGCCAGGCAGCGATTCGTCGAGCGAATTTTACGAGCCGATCTCCCTCTTCCTCTCGTTCCCTTTGGCCAGAGGAGAATCGTCAGGAAGGAACGAGAGACGAGCCTAACGGACGGAGACGTAACAAGAATACGACGAGGCCAACGACGAAGAAGAAGAAGAAGAAGAAGTTGGAGGCGGAGGAGACAGAGGGAGAGAGAGGTGGTGGAATGAAAAAGAAAAGGAAGAACGTCGGCATCTGATCGGCCGATACAAATAAAGCACAGTCCTGCTGCCTGGCATCGGTCGTGTAGATATACCGCGAGAACGTGCAGTTTGTAGTTTGTCGCCCGTCGTCGCTCGCGGCTACGACTTCGTGTTACTGGGATAAAAGGTGAACGACTCGGTTCGCTCGTCCCACCAGCAGCATCCCGCTCCTCGACGTTTGGAGGGGTAGCGTCCTTCTACGAAGTCTAACTGAGAGATACACACCGGGACAGAAGAGGAAGCAGAGAAACCGAGCGACCAGCATGCGCGAGAGAAGAGAACCCGAGCGCTCTCCGAACGATAGACGGAGAGGGGGCCAAAGGGGGGGAAGGGGACCCAGAGGGGAACCATAAATTACTTGATCATCCTCAAGGTTCGATTCGCCGACTGCGTGCACCTTCTCGATGCGCCGCGCGCGGTGTCATTAAAGCGATTTTTGCGCGGAAATGTAAATCCCCGTGTCGCCGGCACTGTGAACTGCCCACGCGTGGAAGTAATCGATCCGGACGCCGACAATAATCACGACAAACGCGACGGAGACGACCATAGACGCGGTTATTAGGCTAGAAGCCATGCGGTGGGTAGATCGAGGCGATGGGTCGGTCACTCGCTGTTTAAAACCTGCCCAATATTCGCTATTATACGCAAGTCCGATTAGGGTAAATTTAACATTTCTGTACAATTAGCTGCGCGTGCTCCTGGCTGGGATTTTGCTTGTCGGGCCTCGTCGAAGTAACAATGCCTTGCCATAGGAACGTGTCGCGAGTTTACAGGCATTTTTTTGCGCCTAACACCGAAATCAGCTGTCGTGCTCGACGCCGCAACATCAACACCGTTGCCACCGAACTCTGATTTCAAGCGTCGCGTTTACCGATTGGGCCATCCTTCAAATTTCCCTCGTGTCAAGTTCGTTATCTGTTTTCATTTCTTTCTTCCCATAGCGGCGCTGATCCTTAGGACGTCGTTAAGGTGTGCTAACGATCGCTTATGGTGTTATTTCTCCCCCCGAATTTTCAAATTTCGTACTACTCGATCCTTTCCTACCCATCGGTCTGCTACAATATAAATAGACCTCGTAGAATTGTCCACACTTTAGTTTTCTAATACATCCTCGCACATCGTTCATTTATACCTGTCCATCTATAGGTAGAGTTTACAACACTCGCTTTTTGGAGCAAAACGAGGTTTGCCCTTACATGATTTTTACTTACCGGATTTTTACTTAGTCTGTTAAACGGCTCGTATTGCCGTGCGCTGTTTCGTTACGTCACTGACCTAGACTAATTTCTTTATAATCGACGTTCTCGTTTTTCTGAATGTTCAGTGTTAATAGTGGTCGACAATATTTTGCTATGAATTCGACGTGGGTGGCAGAGCTGCGTGTACCAGGAAATTGCGAAATGATTTCTGCATCCTGAAGGCTGAGAGAGGACGTTTTCCGGTATGAATCAGTGCCACTCAGGAATTTTTCACAGTCTGATCAAGACTGTTTTTCATGGCTGATTTTTCTGCATTGACGACAATTCTATGGAACGAATATTCAACATATTTCTTGCGTACTTCGATTGGAAATGTTGAGCAGAATCATTATCTGGACGTATGCGCTCTGGTAACTGGCACGACTTGGAATTTCTGCGAGCACGAATTATGGTTAAAAGTGAAATGCGACATCATCCCCTAAAACAACTTCAAATAAATCCAATTAGCCCATTCAACAACGAATTCCTACGACGAATTCCAATACAGTGCCGTTTAAACCCAACGTTGTACGAGATTTGCATTTTATAGTATTCAATAAAATCTGCAGTCAACCGACAATCGATGTATAAACATAGTTGCTTGTCATATGCTTCCTTCGCTGTCATATATTCTCTTTCGCTTTTACATAGGATTTGTTTTAGCGTGCCCGCTCTCGATCCTTCAATAGCTTAGCCGATTGTTTCCCGAGGTACGAACGGGGGTCCGTGGGCGTCTGGGCTACAGAGCAGGAAGCAGTATAATTTAGGCCTACTGACAGGTTACCAATTTCCATTTTACAGCGACGACGGCGAGCGTCGAAATTTCCAGTTCGCCCGGTACTACAGAGTTCAAAGGTAAGCGATGCCCCCAACCGACCGCATCAGGATCAAGGCGACCGGCTTCATGCAGTCATTCAACGCTTCCTTCTATTTCTTTCTTTTTCCTCTCTCTCTCTCTCTCATTTCTCTGTTCTCCGCGCGTCAATGCCTTAATCGTGCAACGGAAGAGAAGATTGTGCAACAGACAAGCAGACTGCCTACTGATCCGACGTTTGGGCAACAGTCAGTTTCGAGATGACGTTCCGGGGGCCCGGAGAATGCAGCATCGGAGCAGTGCGGTGCAGGCTGTCCGCGCCCCCAATTGGCCTACGAGTAATTAAGCTGCTCCTCGAAACGTCGGCTCCACCGAATGCGTGAACCCGTCGGTTTTTTTTAACGGGGGTCGATCCACGTCGCCCGATGAAACGTCTTTAATTACACGTGGCTGCCCATCGACCGACTCTTCTCTCTCTCTCTCGCTCTCTCTCTCCCTCTCGCTCTCTGCTCCCTTCGTGCCCCTTAGTGCCCCTGTTTCGTTCCATTTCCACGCTTTTAGCTCCAGCAGGTTGACGCGCGATGCACCGACTCATTAACCGGGTAATGGCGGGATTAGGCACTCCGGTCGGCGCGGCGGGGACGATCGGTGATGCCATTGTTGCGCCATGAGTGCTGCGCTCCAAGGCCCCGACTACGCTTCTATGTGGGTGAAAAATTTATGCGCACGGGGAGAGAAGCCACTGTGACGAGCGAACGCGAGCCGTTTATGCGTTTGCGGTGTTCGTGAGTTTGTAAAACGCAACGAAGATGTTGCCATTAGCGACGTTTGTAACAGTTCTTTTAGGAAGCAACATACATGAGTACCATCGGTCCCATCACCATGTTCCCAAAAACCCTCCACCGAATTTCAAGACCAAGGAACCATAGCGGATCCTACGGAAGGCTTTTACAAAACGTTGATCCCCGAAAATCAGGCTGTAGGATCGAGAACCGTGGCAGGATTTCGGTGACCGGCAGCCGGTGTCCAGGAAACGGGTGACCGCCGGTGGCAGTCTCGAGACGAGACGAGCCGAGCCGAGCCGAGTCGAGAAAGGCGGAGTGGTTAGGTCAGGGAGAGCCCGGTGCAAAACTTTGCCACGCACATCGGGACAATCGCCTCGACAACTCGAGCGAGTGACTCCCCTTCTCTTCCACCTCCTCTTCTGGTTCGATCAGGCCGTCCCTGTTCAGCGTTCGTGCTCGCTTCCTCCTGTCCTCCCTCGCCTTCGCACCTTTCCACCGACGTCACCCTCTCCGCGTTTCGTCTCCTCTTCCTCGTTCCTTCTCCGTCTGCCGGCGGCCCCAAGCTCCTTCTCCCGCCGGATCGCACTCCTCTCTCATCTCTTACTCTCAGCCGCCCCCACCCCGATCCCTCTCTTTCCATCGCATCCTCCTCTCATAGTGTCTTTCACTTTTTCCCAGCCGCTAGTGGAGCAAGCTGCGAGGCTCGCCGTCACGGTGTTACCTCGACTTCCGAGTCCTTCGACGACCTAGGATCACGTCCGCGCCGCGCGCGATTAAGATCGCTGTCGCTTCTTCTTCTTCTTCTTCTTCTCCTCCCGCTCCTACTCCTCCACCTCCACCTTCTTCTTCTTCTTCTTCTTCTTCTTCCTCCTCGGCTTCTTCCTGTTCCTCTTCCTCCCCTGCGAGCGTCGAGTTTTTTTCGCCCGCGCGCGGGACACCTTGTAAATCGCCGCGAGATCATGCCACCGCGCCGCAGTCCTGGTACACACGCCATCATCGTTTCCGCTCGCGTTTCGGAAGAATCCTCCGTAATCGCTACGGGGCAATTAATCCATTTAGCCGGGGAACGAACCGGGAAGGAGCGTGACGACAAACAGTAACTTTCAAACTCGTCTACCGGAAGTATAAAATTGTTAACACTTTCCATGGTGCGGTCGTCTCGTTTTGACCGTGTGATGACTAAGCGTTCGTAAAGACGGCGATTGGAATTTTCGATTTTTATGCTCGTAGATAATCCTCTTATACAGTAGATTATGGTCTGTGTTGCCCAGGTTCCCAGAACCAAGAATTACGTCCTAACAAGTCTCCGATCATCAACCATTTAACCCAGTAGCTTCTGAAAAAAAGTCTGTTAACGAATCACCATCAGTTTCCAGCAGATTTTCCAGATTTCACCGCTGCGAAAGAGGAATTTTCCGGCGTGTTCTCTCTCCGGTACCCGGGTTACAGGCCTGCTCGAATCTCCCGCGAGAGTTCTCAGCCGGTCTCTCAGCTCTCAGCGCGACGCAGCGCGCAGCCTCTAGGTCGGCCGTTCACCCTGTCCCGACGATCCGCCGCGACTCGCGCCCGGGAACGCTGAAACACGATCGAATTTCGCCGTTCGGAGCGCGCCGCCTCGCTGGGAAACACGCTTCCGGGAAATGGACATGGAAAAAGTCAGCCGGACCGGCTGTCGGCTCGATCTTGCGGATCGGCTCCCGTTGGATCGTGTCGGTTATCGTTTATCGTCGCGTTTTCGTCGTTGTTAACCGACGTCAGCCACGTGATCGTAATCGTCGCGATCAATCGGAGACGGTTAACGGATCGACATGGATCTCCGGGGGCCGCTTGGGAACTTTCGCGAGAATCGGACGCTAAACCAACCGAAAGCCTGAATCATCGCCGGCGAGAAACGCTCGTCATGGAACACCGCGGTCGGACGTTTCGTTGCGGTCTCTACTTCCTAATTAGAGTTTCGTTTGAGCATGCTGGATCACGAGGATCGTAGATCCATAACTGAAATCCTCTGTCCTTCTTCCTGGCGTCCTATACCGAAAACGTTTCGATCGGTTTCGTGCCATTTCACCGATTAAATCTTGACATACTCTTATTTTCGCGTTCCATTAACACATTTGAACGGAAATCGACCGGACAGGTTTTATTTACAAATAATGTGTGGTCTGACCTTGACGTTGAGTAGTCCACAGAGGGCCCACTATCGTATACGTATGCGAATTCGCTGGGAGTTTGTATACAAGCACTTTGACATTTCTCTTAAACGTCAGATGCAAAGTCCAATGGGTCTGACAATTTATCGATCCCCCCGGAATTGATTACTCGAAGACTCGTTGAACGCGTTACGAGCTGGATTCACGATTGGCCACGGTCTCCACTTCCTACTAGGCGATCCCTGCCGTCGACACGCCTAACCGCGAACGTAAAACTTATCATTTATCACTAATATCCCCGGTACCTCGAACAAATTCTGTCTAATCCAACGTCGATCTTGAAATGCGCCGCTTCGACGCATCAACGACTTCACTTTGCCTCAAGGTTGTCGAACATCGAACAGGGTCCAAAGACGCTTCTGCATCTCCGAAAAATCTCTCAAACTTAACAAATTAACCGGTCTACCTGAACCAGTTCGGCAATTTGCAATTTTCTACCGTCGCCCATCGGACATCATCAAGGAGAAAGGTCGTTCACCGTCAAAAAGAGAAAGAAGAACAGTGGAATATTCTGCATCTCGAAAGAAACTCTCCCAAACCAACCAATCTTATAGTTCGCCATATAAAACTTCGCTCCAAATCGCCCACCAAGACAAAACGCCCTTCATCCTCCCACAGAGCCAAGAACAAAGGTCCTCCGGTACCGAGGAAGATCCTGCGTGGCTCGTAGGAAGATCCTCCAAAAAGATCATTGCCTATAAAATTCACCGGCCACCCAATGTCTAGGTCCAGAGCGACGCCCAGGAACAATAGCTTCGGAACTCGTCCAGATTCCTTGACGAGCTGACCGGGCCGCAGTTAATCGAGGCCCGGGTAGTTCTCTTTTTCGTGGTAAAAAGCTTCTGACCGTGTGATACCTTTCCCCCACCCGGAGGAGGATGCCTCCCGCCCGCGCGCCCCTCGGTCCCCGAAGAGCGGAGCCCGTTTCTTGCGAATCGATTCAAGCTGGATCAGTGACCTGACGAGGCGAGGGGGCGCCATGCCGTGTTCCATCGATACGGGCTCACGAATTATCACCGTGCCCTTCCCTTGGCCCCCTCCTCGCGAGACCGGTGCACGCCTGGCGATTCTTCTAAAAAAATCGCACCGAAATCAATGTTACCCAACGTATTATACATATATTCGATGGATCATTTTTTTGTCAGCAAAAATCTCGATAAAAGTAGATCTCGACGAAAGAATCTTTTCCAAATAGAAAATGTCTGCACAGCGCTCTTTTGTGCTAATCTCAGGGAAAAATCGTCAAAGGCCCCGCGAGTCTAGTCGATTGCCTAAGCGTTCGTAATGTTGAGATCCCGACGAGGGGTCGGCTGGGAGGCGGCACGATTCACCAATTCGGGATCGAAGGGGACCGGGCCGAAGGTCTGGTGAATAAGTGACGATAAGTAGGTAGATGGGTAGGTAGGTAGGCAGAATGGATAGGTTGGCTGGCTGGTCGCTCGTTAGGCTAGGTGCGTTGACCCGCCTGGCGTGTTCACTGTTCAGCTAGAGACAGATAGGCGAGGAGCCTCGCGGAAGATGAACGGAGACCGATGGATCACGGCTCCGGCCGGATCGAGAGAGACGAGTTGATCTCTCCTCTCGGCTAGAACGTGAGACACACACACACACACACGTACAAGTAGAGAGACGCGTACACGTACACATACACGGGGAAAGGGGACTCGGCCAACACGTCAAGTCCGCGATCCTCTCGTCCGCGGCTGATCGCTCGAGCCGAAAACCGAACAAAGAACGTTGAACTCAGGGACTTTCGGGACGGGGGAAAGATAGCGGAGTACACGTTCGCACGTTCGACCCAACTCCACGGGGGATACGGTCATCGTGTCACGATCGAGGCCACCGGTCGGTCCGAGCCCCGGCACGCGTCCACGCTCTCGACGATCGCTTCCTCGATACGATTTATCGACCACGATGTACTACCTTGCTCTTATCAGACCCGGCTCCGGCCAGCAGGAAGTGGATTATGAACCCGGTCCAACCTGGAGGCCTCAGCGCTCGCGACCTAGTACGTATACCGAGTCTAGCCACTTGGATCAGGATGAACCTTTCTTCGTGAAATTTGCTACCCGGTTTGATAGATTACCGATAAGTTTTATCGGACGATACGATTGCATTTTGGATCCTTTCCCAGCAGAAAAATCGATTTGGCACATAGGCGAGAGCTCGTATATTCTCGAACGATTAAATATCGATAGAGAAGTGGAATTTGATTTTCGAATAAAATGCACAGTTAATGGATCCTGTTCGAAACGCCGATTACCAGATATTGTAGGCGAGCAGCTAATTGAGAACCGAGACCTGGCTAAAGATATGTCCAAGAAAGTGTAACTTCACGGCGCGGATTCCAGGATTAGATCGAAGGGAGATCTCTCGATCCAGCAGCGACGCGGCGCGGCGATCAACGGTCCAGAATCTGAAGCGCTTAATCACCACGCCTCGATCCACCGTGACTCATAAGTGTCTTAGGTTCGCCGGCGCGGATCGATCCTCGAACCGCGGAACGGATCGGTTGTTCAGTTAAAATCCTCTTTACTGGGATCTAATAATAATTAATGGCTTTAAGCTCGGATTAAATTGCTCGGACGGGTTCGATAGGCATTCCCAGGCGACGATACACAGTACGCAGGAATCGATATCATCCGCTGAATTGTTGGAAACTATAATTAATTAAGCCGGACAAGAGAGAGAGAGAGAGAGTCGCGGAAATAGATTACGTATGGATTACATATGGAAACAAAGTAACGAAGGAAACGAGCGTGTGTCTGGAGGGAGCGAGGTGGTGAAGCTCGCATGTGAATAGGCGGCTTTAGCACTTGACACTTTGCGCCGCTTTGCTTCCGAAATCTTTTGTCGGGTCTAGACCACGATTTTCAGATGTGTATCAGACAATAGGTCTTGTCTCTCAATTAGTCTTGTAGAAAGTTCTGTTCAAGTGAAAATGGAATTCCATTTTTGCGTTAGCCGGTTAATTTAATTTTTAGCCATTCAGTCCACGCGCAACAGCATAAACTTGTGCAATCTTCTCCGGAACGATGGCTGCCAAAGAATTTCTAATGATCACGGTAGCAGTAAAACAAATGATAGGAAAAGTTAAATAAAATGTTGCTCGCGATACAAACTGATAACACGATCGGGCGGGTTACACAATCCGGAACTTTCTACGAGCAATTATGTGTCCGGAGGCCTTGTGGAAGCCGTTTCGCGGAGCTCGTTCGCGAAAAAGGAAATCCCCAGGCGGAAAGTCGATCGGTTTTGGTCGTGGAGCAGCGGCGGTGGAAAAATAGGGAGAAACTCTCTCGTATCCGGCGATCGACATTTCACACCTTCGCTTGTTGTCTCTTTCTCACGGTTTTACGCTGTCCTCGTCGCTCTTGGTACGGCAACACATCCGCGCCGCCTCTCTTTTACTTTCCCCGGTTGGGAAAAAAACCGAAAGAAAGAGACGGAATAGAGGGAGAGGCACCTTCCTCGTCGGGGAAAGTGAAATCGGTCGGCTGCACGACTGCACGCGTGCTCACCTTGTTCGCCGGTGCTCTTACCTGTCGCGTAAATCAGACTCACGGCCCCGGCCAATACCACCATTAATAATGGAACAAGCCAATTTACCGAAGGGCCGCGAGAACCCGAAAATCACGGGTAGCCGACGATCGGACCGGGTCAGGACGGTTCGGGCCGAGCCGGCGAAGGGTTGTCAAAAATTTTAGGATTCTCGAACGTATCGAGACTTCCCCGAAATAATTTTCACACATCTTTGGAATTTACCGTCCGTGCGAGACAAAAAAACAGAGGGAGAAAGCGCGGTACCGTGGACAACGAGTGTCCCCCGCGACGCTTTCGCATCGGACATTGTTAATTAAACAGGTGATCGTACGGGGAAAGCGGCGGAAACAGGGGAAAGTTCGATGGTTTTGCTGGTTTTCGACCAGCGGACACTGACAGGACTAATCACGCCGTGACGAGGGTACGAAAGGTGCTGATGCGCGTTTAGAAATCGTGGACAGATGCTGTATGCGCTGTCTTAATATTTAATTATTCTTGAAAATACTGATGTTGACGTACGGCGAAGAAAGGCTGATACCTGTGAGAATTTCGTGTAGAACCTGTAATGAAATACGAGTTATCCGTGCGTTAATGATAGGAGATTATTTACAAGTGCTCGAAACTCGGACTATTATCTCGTGACATAAAATGGAACGGACTTTCTACCAGTGGCTTGTACGACAAAATTGTTTATTGCTTATTTCAATCTGTTCACTTGCCGATCTTATTCGCTTTCACCTTTTGATGTGTTCTCAGGCTGGCGATTAATTCGATCGATCGATATTTCACTTTATCGCACTATTTAATAAACAACGTTTGCATTTGGCAATTCCTTCGACGAAGTGATCGAGAGGTGGTCGTGAACGAAGCGTACAGCTGCGCTAGGGACTTGGAGAAAAGGGTTCGCCGAGCGGATTTGATGATGAGGGTAGGAAACCGGGCCCAGAATCGAGTGGGCCCGCAGGATGTCGATGTGCGTCACCCCTCGTGACTCGCTCGGCCTGTTGGGGCGGTGTCGCGTTGAAAGTCAACGCGCATTTGCATTTCGCATCGGGCCTGTGTGGAGCGTTGCACGTGTGCAGCCGTGGCCGGTCGCGTGCAACGACGCGATGCGCGAATCGGCCTGGTGCAGTGTGTGCGTGCACTCGGTCGATCGGCTCGAACGCGTGATCGGCACGCGAGTCGAATCTCGATCGGACGGTGCGCGTGCGCTCCGGTACGCGACCGGACAGCCGGCCGCCAACCGACCACGAAACAGGGTCGAGCGAGCACCGAGAGCCGCTAACGATCGCGATTACGCGAGAGCGAACGAATCGAGGGATCGGAGAAATTCCTCCGAGAGCCCCGAAGAGGTCACGATCCCCTATAAAATTGAATCTAATGAAAAATTTCGGGGCGAAACCGCTTGGACAACATTGTGATGCTTCTCCAGCGATAGGGGATGATAGAGGGATGATATTTATATAATAATTAAAATGATTTTCTTTTTAAGGATTTTTAATTTGATCCTTAAAAGGTGTCTCGCGTATGCGAAGGAAGATGCGCTCGCAGGATAGTAGATCGATGTGACGTGACCATCGTCACGTAACACTCGTTTCGAACCTGGACCCCGTGGATGCTTGCATACCGGCAATAAACCGGCAGGGATGTGTAACCCTAAATCGGGAAGTCGTAAGCGCCTAAGTAGTGCTGTAAAAAAACCGCAGGGCGCCTGGCTCGTTTTATACACGGAGCTTCTTCTCTGAGCATCGAAACAAGATATTGTATTCCTCCTGTATTTAAGCATCGCATCAAAACAAACTTCTATTATACATATTATAAGGCGTCATGAGAGGCATAAATTACGTTAATCCTATTATACGTTCCGGCATTCTTGAGGTTTATGGAAAAATAAGCGTCGGGTATTCCGTGGCTGTGGGACCCTCATAATTTTCATTTAATTGCTTCCGAGAGGAATTCGGTGTATCTTTGGATTAACTAACGAGTACTAAAGCCATTCGAAATCTTGCTATACGTACTACGATGAAAACTAATTACCGTTGTTAGACAATTAACATTGTGTAGAACAATTTTTCATTTAATCGTCTGTTTCTTGCGATTCACTTCGAAATTGTTTATTATGCACAAGGATCTGCAGCGTATCGACGAGGAATGGGTCAGAGGGACCCAGGGTGACAAAATGAAGGAAAGTGCGATTTCTCTGTACACGTGGCCCGCAAGAAAAATAAACGGACTTGGGATAGTAGTTACAGAAAGAGATCGCCGTCCAGTCTAGCGAAACTGGCACAGTGTCAAGGTGCTTGGCGGGCCCATTTGCGGGGGCCCCTTCCACACCGAGGTCCCGATCGGGTCCGATGGTGGGGGTGGTTGGTCGTCACCCTGCCTCCTTCCTCGTTTCGCCGCGATCCTATCCGCCTCGGTCCGGCTCCGAGGCGACTTTCACGGGGCTTTCTTTCGCGGCCGACTTGCGATTCGCGAAACACGTTAACGCGCTCGCAGATATCCGCCTCTGTCTCTTAGCAGCAGCACGGGTAACAGAAGCAACAGCACTGGCAGCACCAGCAGCAGCAGCAGCAGTGGCACGTCCGGGGTGAAAGGCAAAACGAACGATGCGCCCGATGGGTTTTCCATGGAAATGAAAACCCCGTTCCGGGCGACGCCTTTCTCCGGCCTAGGCTGATATTCGCCGAGCGTTTCTTGTCTCTTGCCTGCTGCACTTTCTTACTTTCGTTTTGCAATGCCCTGGAAGCAGTCGCTGGAATGCCGACAGGGAACTGTCCTGAAAATCGAACGGCTCGACCGACAACTACGACGACAACGACAACGCCGCGCCGCGCCGGGATATAAGCGAATGCGAGATTACGTTGTTGATCTTGGCAATCTTCGAGACACGATGTCTTGTTCCCTGGGCTGATCACTTTGTTGGGAATTAGCAATCGACCAGTCGCTTCCACGATTTTACTGTTAAACTTCTCTCTGTAGGGTGTACTGTAACTGATAACGTTACTTGCTCCACCGGCTCCGTGTAATTACATGAAATTATGGTAAAACGAGTGTCCGTTAGAATTCATGGTTGGAGAGAGGCGGACGTCTTCGGACACGTCCAAACGTGTCGTACGATCGGTGCAGGCGTGTATCGCGCGAGAGCTGCTGCAACGAATGAGCCCCGCGTCTCGTCGAATTCCTTCATTTTTATTTGCAACAGCATTTTGGTCGTCGATTTCTTAAAAAAAAATTCAAAGACAATCGTTCGCTCGATAATTGGAGACAAATGTACGTAAACGGTAGACCGATTCTTTTTTCACTAACGAAGGGAGCAATATGGCGTCGTCGATGTGTTCGACCCGAGACCTCGCCATCGGACCACGTCTATGTTAAACAAGCCAATTATCGCGACACGGCTCGGCGCGGCGCGGCGGACTGTTCAAAAAATTCATATCCAAACATGCCGATGGATGCGACTTCGGTTCAGTAACGCAGTCACGTAACGTCCTCGAAAATCGAATTCTTCCGTGTACCGTCGCTAAAGCATTCCGCTCGGCGTATACCGGTATGTCATTCATAAAGAAATTACGCCGGCACATTATTCAACGATTATTTATAGCAAATGGTCGTGCGTAGGCAAGCGCAGCCCGACTTCCTTGTCCCTTTGTGCCACGAGGTACGATACGACTTGCGACGAGGGACGAAATTTCGGCATGCAGGTGTCTCACCTGGTCGGACGGGCACGTGGAACCACACGGGCGACGCGGAACCAGTCGATGATGCTACAAATATTTGGAGTACGCGATCCTACATTTATTCAATTATCCTTGATACGGATCAATCAATCCTTACAGCATCCTAAAAAATTATTAATCTTTCTATTTTAGCAGCTCTATATTCAATTTTACTTGTTCCAGAGACAATGTTGAAAACAGCGTGGCAACAGCCTCGGCAATGTCAGAGGGCCTATTGCAGGCCCGAAGCACACAGGCTCCACTTTAACAGTTCCAGCATGAATATTTAATCCCCTAGAAGCAACATCGTCTGACCAAGGCCCACGATCTTAAAGAGCGGTTAATTCAATTCCGAGGCCCGTTGAACGATAACAGAGGCCCTATGGATCACCATGTCGGTGCCTCGTACCTCCTCTTTAAATCACCCGTGGCCTCTCACGCGAAAAGTCCCCGTGCTTTATCTACCGGCAAATTTGCCTACATTATTTATCAGGTGCAGAGGCACGCGGAGGGTCCGGGCCCCAGGTCGCTGTTCAGATGGAGGGAGGGTGGGGGGGGGGGACGGGCCACGGCGAAGCGCACGGTGTGCCCGCGGTGCCACGAAATGATATTCAGCCGAGTGTTTCGACAGGCCGGGTGTCGTTAACCTCCCGCGCCGGTTCGTTCCTCGACGAGCCGGCAAACAATTGTCCGTTCTATTACTAGCCGGGAAGCGTCGGGACGCCCACTCCCCGGGGACTATATCAATCCCGGGGCCCGTAGGTTGCGAATTGGGCGTTGGCCTCCGCCTGCTTCCTCTCCGGGGCAAGCGACGAGCGACGAGCACGCGTGGAATGCCACGTGGGTCCCACAAGACAACCTTTTTCCTCCTACCTTCCTGGGACCCATTTCGCCGCGCCGACGCCGGGAAATATTTCCCGTGAAAATTCCACTCTAATATTCCTCGCGATCCCAAAGTTGCAAGCGAAATGTCACTAAATTCGATCGGACCCAGTTCGAGGCCCGTTCTGTGGCCCGCGGAAAAGAGGGGGGGGGGGAAGAGCGAGCAACCGCGTGTGCACCGGGCCCCGGTACTCTGGAAATTCGAGGGATCCACGTGCATGGCCCCGGACCGGGCTCCCGAAGAGTGTTGCAATCTTGCACCGGCTACGCTTCTTCTATGCTTCTCAGGCCCCCTCTCTTGGTGAACTGGGCCCCGAAACTCCGGCGGCCTTACCCGATGACTCTTTGTGTGATTTCTCACGGTGAACGGGATGAGTAGCCGCCGCACACACCTACGCGCCGGGGCCCGTTCGTTTCTCGACTTCTTTTTTTCCTCCGCTCCGGGGCCCTGTGTACCCATTCGCTTCTTGGACACTTGGTTACGTGGCCCGGTGACGTAAATCGCTCGCGGGTTACCGGAGGCGTGTCAATACCGCTCGGGCCCCGTATTTGGAACGATGACTACGGGTCCCCGAGTTTTTTGGGGGACTGATTCAATTCTGGCGATTGTTTTCGGCGAACGGACCCGTTTTGGGGTTCCTTCTTTTCAAATTTGATAACAATACGCTCTAAATAAAATTGGTACTGAAAATTGCTTGATTGAAAATGGTTAAAATTTTTTGTTGAACGCATTGGGCTCATTTTTTGATTTTGTCTTACAATTCAATACGTATTGACAGTTTAACGCTTTTTTCGACATTGTGAAGATTAGCATGAAACTTTTCAAATACAGTTATCGTGCCTAATCAAGTATACACGCGTCACAAAATACACAGCAAGTTTTACAGCCTGTTATGAACCTTTATCTCGAGCGAACCTTGAAATTTATCAGTTATCAAGCGGATTACTTCAAATCTTGTACAATCGAGCGATTCCTAAAAAAGGTTGGAGTTGTCGAACTCGCAAGTCGAGGAGCGTTTGATGATGGCTGTTCTCGTTGCATCGGTAGCTGAAAACGTTAAATCTTGAATAATGCAGCGAAGAAATGCGTTTTGAAGAAACGTGTCAGTAAAGTACACGGAAGTGGAAGCTCCGGCGACCAGAGACAACAGCAGCTGTCAGCGATTCTATTCACGGCGGACAGGTCCGAAAACAGTTTCAAACGCGAAATTTACGGCCGTGTATCCCAGACAGGACGGCAGTTTAAAGGTGCAGCGATGCACCGTACGGTGGAAACGTCACGCGAGACGGGGCCCCGACGTGCACTAACTCGCGGCCCTGATCTATGGTGTCAGGGTCCGTGGCCGCCGCGGCTGATCGCTCTATTAGAGCTTGCGGGCCCAGACCGTTGAACTTCCTGTTGTCCTACTTTCTTGAAAATTCACTTCTACGGGACCACAGGGTCTTGTATCGTGTTTCGGCTCCGTTGATCGGACATGTTCTGGTGGGGGTTACAGCTCGATGACCCCTCTCTAATTTTTACGATGAGTCACGGTTTCGCATGATCCGCAAATTTGCCCAAGGATTTAGATTGTGTGCGCCTTTGAGTCTGTTCCACTAAAAAATATTCCCATCGTGGATTAAAAATATCTTTCCAATCTCGCTAAAATGAAACATCGTAAACCCCACAGGTGTCCCTTAGTAATTATTCCGTCCCGTCCTACAGTCTTTACGAAACGAGAAGATCCGAGTACCGTTCATCGAAAAGAAACCCAATTCGCGAGCCATCATCGATCACGAAAAATCCGGGGCCTTCAATATCGATCACCAAAAAGCAACATAAACAGGCGCGGAAGATGAACGCGTTAACGGTCAGCGTCGGACCGATGTTCCCCAGATATGCAAATGGTGTGCGAGGGAGACGAGCAAGATCGAGCAAAGAAGAGTAGGAGGAAGACGGCGGCGGAGTGGACATCGAGGAAGAAGAAGCAGAAGAAGAAGAAGAAGAAACCGCGTGCTGTGTGCTCAGCCAAGACAGAGGGAGAGAGAGAGAGAGAGAGCGAGAGAGAGAGAGAGAGAGAGAGAAAGAAAGAAAGAAAGTCAAAGGGAAGGGAGAGGAGAGCTCGAAAATCTCCGCGGAGGATCAGGAGGAGTCGAGCAACGGTAACCCATTGTATCGAACAGCCGGTTCCTTTACGTCGAGTTTCTCACGATCGGTCAGTCGGCGGATAACCCAGAGGCGAGTCGAGCGAGTCCGTGGTCCCTGTTCGCGGAGGATGTACCCCCGATGCGGTGCGTGCAACTGGGTTTACAGCCGGATACAGTCGAGCAGCGGTGCAGCGGTGTCGGCGTGGATGCCGTCGAGGTCGCGGGCACAGAGAACGCAACAGAGAAGCAGAAGGAGAAGAAGAAGTTAAACGAACGAACGAACGGACACGATCGGGATCGGACCCGACCGGTGTCCGAAGGGAGCACCGCGCGCGCGGCCGGCTGGCTCTCTCGGCACGGCATCGCAGCCGGATTTCTTTTTTGGTGCGGAGAGCCGCTCGCGGCAGGCGCTCGCACGCGGCCACGGCTAACTGTATTTTGACTTTGTGGCCTGAATTGCGGTAACACGGTAACTGGCTCCACCGCGCGCGACACCCTGAAGTAACGGGCCCATATCTCGATGCCACGCTGTTCGAGCCGTTTACGCGTGTAA
This sequence comes from Lasioglossum leucozonium, assembly GCA_028454225.1. NCBI lineage: Eukaryota > Metazoa > Arthropoda > Insecta > Hymenoptera > Halictidae > Lasioglossum > Lasioglossum leucozonium. Next base: position 882,786 of record CM052210.1, on the reverse strand, counting down.
GCTACCTACATAAAAGGCACTCTCACGCGTACCCGCTCCCCCGATCCTCCGAACCCCTCGCCGATGCTGCGTCGGGAGCCGGTGGCTGCGTATTTTCCTGCTGAACCGCTAACAAACGCTTCTATCCTTCCGCGTTGCCACGGAAATGGTACCATATCGTGGATAGCAGTACTCGAGTTGACCGTCTCTAAAATCCCAAGCTTGCTTGTCGGCACGGAAATCGTACCAAAAGGTGGTCCCGTGTTTCCAAATTGTCTCTAGTTTCGTTTAAAATCTCAGATTCAAGGCGTTACTACTTTAATTGTCTTCTAGTGTACAGTACGATATACAGGGTGCAATTTATGCGACATCTTTGGAACTCGCTCGGAGATAGAACCGAAGGGGAAAAGGGCACGAAGAAGAGAAGCAAAGAAGTTGTTTTGCGAGGACGGCTGAACCGATGCCCGGTCTATGCGTGCGCGTTCGTTCAGCGAGAGACTTCCTCCGATCCTGCTGCAATCTGAGTGCAGGTACAGTTAGGTGGAAGGTGGCTCGACTCTGTAGGTCGCAGCCGCGGGACAAGCGTCCGCGTCCTGAGCGCCCGGGATCGCCTCCGAGACGACAGGACCTTGGGGCTTAACCCAGTCTTGCTGGGAGAGGACTAGCTTCCTTCTCCTCCTTCTCTTCTTCTTCTTCTTCTTCTTCTTTCTTGTTGCCCTCTTCTTCAACCCTGGATAACTGGGATGTCTGCAAGGAACTCTATTATTCAGCATTCGCGAAGTTGGCATGGCCGATTGGATACGTGAACAGTGATTGAAAATATTTTTACATTCTTGCATTCGAAATGCACTCTTGCATTCCAGTTTAACGACGACTGTACGCAGAAAGGTTTAGTACATGATCGTAAATAAATAAAATAAGGAAACGGTACAAAAGGAAGAGCCAAAAAGCACATTGCCCAGAGTGACTGCAGTAAGTAAAACAAGCGACAAAAGGCCGATGGCGTATTATAAAACAGATTTACGACAGCAAACGCCGTGTGACGCAACAATGGTCGCCGGCGCACGGAAAGAAAGCGAGGAAGCGGGTCCCCGGGCCCCGGGGGCCTGGTGTGTGTGAAGGAGGCGGCCATGAATGAACGACCATAATCCTTCCCGATTCCTTGGGCATTGTCGATCGGCGCTCGATACGCGACGGTCGACGTCGACGACGCGTAGAAGCGTGCCGCGGCAAGGATCACGTGCCGTGGCACGCGACACGTGACTCTCTCTCTTTCTCTCTCTCTCTCTCTCTCTCTCTCCCTTTTGGTCCCTCCACAGTCCGCAAGGAGGATCAGGAAGCTTGGACAGAAACGAGAAAGGTATCCTGTCTCCGGATCATTGCTCGTCCCTCCTGTCCCTCCGCGTTGCCCCTCTTCAATGCCCTTTCCCTTCTTTCACCCCTTTCTTCCGTAACGTCTTCCTGCCGCGCCGGTGGAAAAGCAGCTGTTTCGCCCGCTTTCTCGTCGAACCCTTTCACAAGATTCGTCCATAAGGGCCAGGGCCCGTCTTCCGGAGTGTATCTCGTATTGCATCGAGCTCTCGCTACCTTCGCTTCCCTTTGATCCACCGGGAGGGGCAACGATGCCGATGGTCGGAGAAACAAAAAAGAAGCATCGAGAGATCGTTTTTGTTGTCCATATGGCATCAGGGCCGCGCGGACACGGTGCACACGCTGCCACGGTGCCAATGCCGCGTCTCCGTAGGATCGATTTCTTCCTGGAAACGCTCGAATTTGATCCACGTGATCGACAACCGTGTCGGAGAGACCCGGAAGTCGATCAACGCCCCCGGGGATGAATGCGCTCTCTCGGTACCTGCAGCGGGAATAATTATCGAAGACATTCGATCGGACGCGTCGCGCTCCGATGACCGCCGTTGGGACTCGGTTTTGAAACGGTCGATCTCGATGGGCTGCGGGGTTCCGTTCTCTCTCTCTCTCTCTCTCTCTCTCTCTCTCTCGAACATCGGGGAATTTGATACGCGAACCTTAGATCGTGAGCGATGTCCGTCAATTCTTTTGCGGCGATCGTTTCGAGTAATTAGCTGACCCTTTGAAACAGCTAAAACAGTGGAAAACACTATTTCAAAATCACCATTAGTTCTGACTTGATAATCGAATTATCAAGAGAATAAATGAAGTTCGTACTTTTTGCATCTGACTTTTTTATTTTCCATAAAGATCTGCAGTCCACTGGTCACGAGCATAGACCACGGAAAACTGTTGGTCCGGTCGCATGGCCGGTGGCAACGATCCACGTTTCTCTTCGAGCCGGAACGGCGCGCGTTTCGAGAATGAGAGGAACGCCGCGTAATCGTAGAACGCATAGATCACCCGGTTGAAAAATTCGCGATGTATGCGGCTAGTAGACGCACACAGCGTGGCCGGTGCCAAGTGGCCGCGTAATGGTTGAACGGAGGTGTGCCCGGCGCAATTCAAGGTCCGTGATATGCTGCCTCGATTCTGTTATCGCTTCCTAAGCAAGCGCTCCTTCCCATTGTTCGACGAACGATATTTCTCGAACCGGTGACCGACGCGAGCCTGCTATACACGCGCGGCAGAGATATCGCTTTTCCGGGACCCAGGCGCTGCGCTGGCACGTTGCATCGCGCCAACTCCGCGTCGCGTCGCGTCGCGCGTCATTTCTCCCTGCGACACGAGGTACCCTGCAGGATCGCGTGGGACGTCCGTCTCTCGAACACTTGATGTTTCCACGCTTTATATTCCATTCTTTCCGACCGCTCTTAAAGCTCCTCGGAGGACACGCAACGTTTCTTTTCGGACACTGCAATTTTGCACATACGATTAATTTGGTGGGCTTCAAGAGGAAATTTATGATGATTCCTGAGACGACACGCAGATCATAATAGTCGAAATGAAAATCCTTGGGATTAAAAATTTCTTTGGAAATTCTGCTGTATAATTTTTTGAACTCTGCACCGGAATACACGTATGCATATAACGCTTATGCATTGCAACGGCTTCAAAGTCCGGGGTAAGGTACAGCAAGGGTGCGGGCGCCAGTCCGTTTAAAAAACCATTTGTTCCACGGCAACAATCCGCCACGATGGTCCGTTTGACCGAAGAATGATCTTTGTATGAAAGAAGATCGACGTCCAGCCGTTCCGGAAAATCGTGCAGATGGCCCACGGGGCGCCGTGTCCTGCGGAAAAACCTTGTCCGTCCGTGCGACCACGAGAAATGTCTTTTTAATTGGCAATTAGCCGCGCGACCGACCCTTTCGCATCTGTCATCCGTCCGCGGGTGATCTTTCACGACTACCGCGCGCCGCCCTTCGAGTGCCCCTTCGTTCGGGGATGAATGGGCGCCGGTTAACTAAAAAGCCCTTTACAGTGGACTCTGTCCGAGATGCATTCAACCACGTTAATCCTCGGCAGATATTTTCCCGGCGAGCGCGGCCACGCGAGCGAAAAAAAGAAAAAAGAGTAGCCGAAAAGTAGCCCAAGGCATGAAGTGCCGATCCGGGGGCCATTTCTCATCCCCTAATTTGACGGACGGGCGTGTGGCGCACTCGCCTCTCTAGGCTGGTCAGTGGACATCGGTCGACAATTCTTCGGGAATTCAGAGATCTTTTCAAATCGTTTTACATGCCGCAGCATTTTGTTCGCGACCGCATTCAATGGAGAACGTGGGACGTCCGCTTGGAACTTTCGCCGATCGCCGGACTTTGGGGATGTTAACGCTGAACCTACCGGCGTCAATTGACTGGTTTCGTATTTTTAATTTCACAATTATTCAAACTATATTCACGTTTATTGGAGCATATACTATAGGGAGAAACATGTAATTAACACATTGACTGCCACATTACGAGATATCTCGTAGTAAGCGAAGCGTCTGCTCTAAAACTGCCAGCTACGAGATATCTCGTAGTGTATTTTTTTACTACTATAATAAGAAAGTCTACGTGTTTTCCTGAAACATAAAATCATGACGCTCAGGGCAAAACCCTCTAAATTTGACTGACAGTGAACGTGTTAAAAAGAATTTCTAGAAAATGAAAATGGTATGAAAATATTCTACACGAGAAAAAATGTCCGGAGTTAAAGTCCAAGTTCACGGTGAGAGATCGAGGACCACCATCGATAGCGTTCCCGCGTCCCCTAAAATTGTGCGCTGGCTGGTGGTACGCCGACGTCTATGGCGAAGTCTAATTTCAAACACTAGCGCGACTCCGTCGAGGCGTCGTTGCGGGAATCGCTAATACCCGATGCGTGTCTTCTTCGTCTTCTTCTTCCTCGTCCTTCTGTTCGCCGGTGCCGACGTCGCGTCGCGTCGCGTCGCGTCGTGCTCGTTCCGCCTGTGTAGTGGTTCTCTCGCTCTTGTCCGCGTAGGGGCCGGCTACTTTCTTTCCTCGTCGATTCATTCGGACTGCCGATGATGTTTCGAGAACAGTTATGTGGGAGTCTGGGTCACGAGGCGTGGCTTCTATGGGGACACCGTCCACTGTCCCATAGAACCACAATCCCATTGGCCAAGAAACGCTCGCGAGGCACGACCGGAATAATTATGTAACCTGCGCTTCGCGGTACGCGAGCCGACGCGTTCCTTGATCGAGGGGGGTTGCAAACCACCTGGGCCCGATCCACGGTGTGGAGGGGGCAGACGAACGGGCCCCGCTTGGTTCCCTTGGAGAGGGGAGAGGGTGGGGGGACACCGTGACCCCTGAGCGCGAGGAAAATAGGTGCCGGTCTGCCCACACACGCCTCGTGTTTTTCCTATTTTTCCTTTCTCCCCTTGGCCTTTCGTCGTCGTACTCTTTGTCGTTCTCTTCGTCGGTTATCGTCGTCGTCGTCGTCGCCGCCGCCGACTATCTATTCCTATCGAATGGCAGTCCGTCATTCACCGGTACGCGCTCGCTCGCTCGCTGGAAGTGGAAAACGATCGACGTGACCTCGAAGAGGATGCTTCTGCCCGAGGTATTTATTGTCTCCGTGGGCACTTTTATCGGCGATGGATTCGTGTCAGGGAAAAGGTTAATTATACCCAGTCACGAGCGGGATCACGCTGCCGCGGGAGCCAAGACGCAGCCTCTCGACCAGGGAATTAACCTTTCGATCGACGATTCACCCTCGGGACTTTGCTGCCTCGCTAACTCGCGATTTTAGTATATGCCTGGGAACAATTTTTCCCCTGTCCTCTCGGCCCAACTCGTTTCGTCCGTTTTATTTCAGGACCTGCTACAACATTATTCCTAAACCTACCACAAACCTACGACCGGTCTTATATTTTTCATTTTGCAATTATTGAAATTGTAAAGTTACTTACATGGAAATTGAACCGACACAATTTTTATGCAATGAAAATTGCACAAAATCTAAAGGTTTAGTATATTAGGTGCAGAAAATAATTGATAGTCCTCGTAGGCAGGTACTATCCTGAGAACTTCAGCGATTCGAGCGTCGAAAAATTCCACAATAAAAAGATCGAGGTGCCTAGTGAGCCAGGAGAGTTTGCTTCGAGGTAGGATCGCTAATATTTGCAGAAAAACGTTCAAGCTGGTCGAAAACTCTGAAAAAAGGTCTGGGTGGGGGCTGGAACGGAGCAATCGTACCGAAAGCCATCTGCGCGCATCAAAATCGCCGACCACGCGCGGAGGCGGCTGCATTCCATTGATAAACTTCCTCGGCGTGGATACAATGAGTCTTCAGAGGATATAATATCCTGCTGTTACGTCAGAGACCGGCAAATTGATTCCACCTTTTCACGGCGAAAGACTCCGAACGCGCTCGCGCGAGCGAGAACGAGCAGGCGAAGGTTCTTCCGTAACGCAGAACAGGAGGAGTTTCGTTCGCGCGATTCTTGTCCCTGATTATACCCACGCGATAGTTCCTGTATTAGGCGCAGATGTTACGTGGCCAGAAGAATTCTAATTACCGTCGGTTTTCACGTGCCTGCCCCCGGCCGTTTCCGTGTTCCATTATTTTCGCGTTACGGGCCGCTGTTCCTTTCTTTTCGTTATCGCCGGACATTGTCGTCCCTGCGGCGACGATACCGCCGGGGACCCCTTGTTTTCTTCCCTGCTATCCTCCATTACTGCTTTGTACCGGTTGCTGTGGGCCCTCTCCTATCCGAACGGAGTGCAGGAAGCGCCGCTGATCAATTTCATATATTTTTCCGGAGACTCGAAATGACGCAATCCTTCAAGGAAAACCGTTTACATATTTTTCAAAAATAACAATATTCGCCGAACAAGTGATCTTGAGCCTACAGTGTCTCGGTATCGAACTACTTCAATCTTCGAGTATCTTTAAACATTTCAAATTCGATTCTCACGAGAGTCCGATAAAATGCTAATCGCCCGGCCACGTGATTCAGCACGAAATGTAAAGAACCGAGACGAAAATATCTATCGACAAGCCACAGCGATCTTATTATTCAATATCGTTCCCCCGGAACTCTCGATAGTGTACCGTTGCGGCCATTTGTAGAGTCTAAGGCGCGGCGCGGCGCGGCGCGCGGCATCGGTACGCGAGGGCCCCGTCTCGAAAACACAACGTTACTAACCCATTAAAAACAAGCCCGGGCGAGAAAATTCTTCTTCGGTGGTGCCCCGCCGCTCGTTTTCGGGAATTAGCACGCGACCGGATGGTTTCTTTTCGGGAGGGTCTTTCAATTATCATGGCAGCGCGAAACCACGACAAAGGATGATTTTTTTTCGAAGGCGCGTCCCTGCGCCTAATGCCCCAGTAACGGGACGACCACGGGGACAGGACTCGTTCTTTGAGAGCGGCGCCGCTCTGGGATTTGCAATTCAAATAATTAGCGAAACCTGACGAAAAAAGATAAAACGGTCTTCCCCGATGAGTGTGCGTGGTGGAGATTCTGTTCTCCAAGCGACGGACTCGAATTCCCGGTAAAATCGGACATCGGTCGTTTGCACGGCAAGTTCCGCGATGAATGGCGAACACACAACAGTGACTTTTTGACCTAAATTCTTTAACGACCGGCGAGGCTGACGTCAGTGAGTCCTTGACCGTAACCGCCGATCTCCCATACTACACCGGCACCGCAACCATGGCACAGCCATCGGCATGGGTTCGCCGGTGACCCTACCGGGAATTTGATTCGAGCCAGCACTTCCTGTTTCTCGTTCGCTGCTCCTTCTCCGCTCTTTCGCCGACCTTTCACTCCGTTTTGTTTACTCGCCGATCCACGCCGCTCGAAAGTCTCGTCCGCGTCCGTCGTTTCTCTTTGTTTATCGATTGCGGGTCATCCACGAGCTTAGCTTTTATCGCTGACGATCGATAGAGCTTGCGCGCCGATTTCTACTTCCTCGTCTGGCCCGATTGAAAATCGGACAATTTTCCATTCAACAATATTCAACGTCTCTTTTCCGTGTACCCGAGGTTCCCCGAATTCCGCCGAAGCGTTCCCAAAGTTTGTTCTCATTATCGTCCCACGGTGAAAATTGGTTACACGGATGACGAACAGCGATAACTCCGCCGTGCTCGAACACTAACCCGGTTCCTTTTGCTTGAAAAACAACGTTAACCAGAACGACGGTGTTTTCACGCGAAATTCCGTGTACCCGGATGCTCGTTCTCCGCCCTCGGGAATTAGTACGAAATTCGTAATGAAAAAAAAAAATGGGCGCTCGCGACGGGGAACCGGTATAATTGTGTCGTGTGGTTGCAGCGACGGAAATGTTTACTTATTGAAATTGCGGGCCTACACAGAAATCAGCGAGGATTACACCGAAACCGGTTTCCGATTGTGCTGCTATTTTCGGAGGTTCGCAAACTCATAAAAGTCCTTTACGAGGACCGATGGCCGGCCGAGTCCGCGAGAAACGCCTGCCGGACGAGCGTCCATTGTGGGATCGTTTGTTTCCATGGGGTCGCAACAAAACGCAGCTGTTAGAAACCTCCGCCAGCGAAGAGAGCTCATTAGCAACCCCTGTTAGAGCCGTATCAAATTTTATTAGGTAATAAATAAGCGGGAGGAGGCCCTCCGGACCGCTCTGCTCTACCAAAAAACATTCGTGTTATCTTGGGGAGCTGGTTTGTCGCACTTTCTTCTGTTGGCCGAGCATGAATCTCTTTAAGAAGAAGAATTAATACTGATCGTAGCAAAGTGTGTCCCTCGAGACCAATACATACTACTTTGCACTCGGACCTATTTTTTAATAGGAAAATTAAACATTAAACGGAAAATTAAACAACCTCGAATAATTCCTTTTTTGTTCATTTAAATGTTTAGTAATTGATTAGATACCAACATATTTAGTAATGTAAACAATATTTTGAACAATGGTACTACAAATTTTACTCGACTGGTAAGGGTGAAATGCAAAAAGCTTAAAACATACTTGTATAGTAATTACAGTACAATTGCATCTATCTTCCGGAGCCCGAAGTGCGTTGTATCGAGGAGGAGCGTCCCGACGCCTCTCGGACGCGTCTCGATGAAGGCGATGCACGCGCCGCGTCGGCCGCGTAACACGAGATTCTCGTAATCGAATACGCGAGAGAGCGCGCGAGCACAAAGGGGACCACGGGACACACGGTGGAAAAAGAGAGGGTGGCGCGCGGTCGGAGGGAATCCGAAAAGAGAAAATAAAAAAGGGTCCGGCGAACGAGATCGGATAGGATGTACTTACGTATAGGAGAGAGTATTCGGACTGGCCAGCCGATCGGACCGGTATCCGCTACTCCGAGAGGTCAGGGCACAGGATGCACCGATTTTTTGCCCGTGGCCAGCATTTTTTCATGCGACGTTCCTATGCTTCCCTGAGTTTTTTCGGCGCAGCCTGTTCGCCTTTCTCTCTGCTACCTCCCCCTTTTTCCATGGAAAAATGCATAACGGGATGACCTACCCCTCCCATAAGAAAAAACCGGGGGAACGTGCGCGGCATCATTGAACCGACAGAGTCTCGCATCGTCCTGCAATGTGGCTAAGGGATGAGGGTGAGTTGTTGGTCCGGAGGGTGAGCGTCCGGACGTTCCGATAGACATTAATTTTTTCCGGAGCATGCATTACGTAAACGGTCATTTCGGGATTCATCCCTTAACTCGATGGACGTTTTTCCCAACCCTAGTTCCGCGATCTTGAAGTTGGTTGGCCGCTTGAAGAAATTCCGAAATCCTGGCCAAGGCTCCCACGCTTGGGTATTCACATCATACTCGAGAATCAATTAAGCCGAGCCGTCAAAGTAGAAGCGGATTCCCTGGAACTTGCTATCCCGACCATCTTCCGCAGCTTACAGGCCCGTGTTTACACAAAAAAGAATCAAGGAACCACGATCCACAGAGACGAGAGGAGACGAGAAGGAGAGAGAAAAAGCGTCACGCACATCGCCACACTTCCTTCCATCGATCAACGAAGGAACACGTGACGCAGGGATGAAGAGTCTGCACCCTCGAGGGGAAAGAAAAAATACATAGTCGGATGTGTTAGTTAGAAAGGTGGGCCGCGTGAATCCCGAATTCGAGTGACCTAGCCGTGGGCATATACAGTTTCGGTTGTTCTATGCGGCCGTGAGCGTGGTTGTGCACGAGGAAACGTGACGCGAAAGCGAGCCGAGTCCTTTCCCGTGCATCTCATTAGGACACCCGAGCGAGCCAGGACCTCTGTCGCTTATCAGGATGGATATATTTTACGATCGGGAAGTTGGCCGGGCTTCCGCTGTTGGCGGCTACCTAATTGGACGCCGGTCTTCCTGGTACGATTGACTCAAAGAAGCCTCGAGTTTCGTTGCTTCCAGACGCTTTACACTTGGATTTTCTCAGTCTACTCTTCGGTCTTCTTCGTCTCCTCTGCGTCGTGATTTGCCCCACGCTTTGTCCAGCGCGGCCTTCGCTCCTTCCTTCAGGTTTTTCTGCCCTCCTGGCTCCTCTGTTAGCCCCTTCCCTCTACGACCTTCCTCGGGGAAGACGAGGAAGTTCAACGCCGGGCGGCCGCGAGTTAGACTCTGCGCCGCGCCGCGCATCCGTGAAAGTGAAACGGAGAAAATCAGGTTTCGAAGACGAGCCTTCGGACGAAGCCTCGTCCTGGACGACGCTAGCAGGCCGATACGATACCGCGATGATACGGCTACCCCGTGTATTGTCCGACCGATGAAACGCCGATTGGACGCGATCCAATGAACAGGGACACCGGTTTTTCTGACGGTCCACGGTGTCGTCGCGATAGAGCGAAACGGACCCCGGAATTCGACGTTTCTTAGGCTGCCGGGGATCAGGTCGGAGTCTGCTCGCCGATGGTTGAGCAGGACTTGCTGTTAGAACTGTCGGGGAAGTTCTATAAAGAAAACAATTCTACAAATTATGAATTCTATGTGAATTCTATATTCTATAAGAATTCTATATTAATCTATATCAATTATCGAATGCGTTACAAGCTTGGTTGACGCTTGAATCTTATTGTAATGGCCAGACCAATAAAACAGTGAAACTGTGGACGGAAGATGCCAAGAACCGAAGAGTAAATTTCAACTGCTTCGAAAGATCGAGATGTCAACCTGGAATGCACACGGTTTTGGTAATTCTGCGACGGCCGCGCCAATAAAACAAAAAACTGGTCCCGAAAGTCAGGAGCCATGGTCAGCGAAGAGTGAATTTGTTCAGCGGCGATCGTTTATCTCTCGAAAAGTTTTGGTCTCGGTGTGCGGCAGATCGCATCGAGGCGTTAGAATCTCCACGTTTTTTTATCTGCGATCGGTCCAGTGAACAATGGCAACCGACGGGGCGGAGCGGTAAATTTTCCATTCTCCGGGGCACACGGTGAGAACAATCGCGAGGCGTTAGAACAACTTTTTCACGGGAACAATCGATTCGGCGGACAGGGACACGTGTCTCTTCGTGGCCCGGGTCGAGTGGGTGAACCTGGCGCGGCTAACATTGAACGCTCCACCTCGTTTCAAGGTGGCCTGCTCGACCTCAACCATGAAAACTGTTCGAACGTGAATGCTCCGCCGAACCTGGTACGCACGATTGCGATCTCTCTCGGCCCCCTATTTTTAGAACCGAGACGGCTCTAATTATACAATGATTATTGCGCGAGCATTCAACGAGGCGTTCTTCCTAGGGTTTCCTTCCTTTACGCGCCGCGCCGGTGTAAATTTTGTCCCATTTTCTGGATCGCACCGGTGTGGTTCATCGTTTATTCTTGTAAGAGGACTTACACAGCTGAGAGGCGGTGGAAGTCAGCTGACTTCGAGCATCGCCTGCTGCGGGTCAAGTCTTCATCCCACTCTCTTACCCATTGTCCGTCCTTCTCCGCTTCTGGATTATTCAGACACGGCCGCGAACAGCTTAAGAAAATTTCGACCGCTTTTGTCGTTCGTGGGGGACTTCTTTTCAGAGATCTTTTCGAACATTCGAGTAACGAGACACTTTCTTTCGCTGCGGCAATCGCTTCTAAGTGTACACGAAAATTTTCTATCGTTCTAATCTGATCAATCCCTACCTATTCATTTTTATTCAACTCTTCTGCAAATAGGCGGCGGTAGTGACGTTACTAGACTGCACTTATCCGCACAGATGTTCATCGGGCTTCTCGGATCGCGGCAAAAAGTGATGGCTAATCAGTGAAACTGGCAGCAGGGCCGGAGCGTCGATTAATCCCGCGCGGGATAAAGTATTCAGGGAGAAACCGATCGTTACCACGGCCTCGGTTCATAAACCAAGAAACCACAACGCGCCACTTCCCGCGAGGTACGCGCGCGTCGCGGCCATGCGATCGTTCCTCCCGCTCCTTCCGTAAACAGAACCCAATTTATGCAACAGTTTCCATGGGCTACCATATTCGGGCCCCATTTCCGCCGCAGACACCGAACAGGGTTCTCCTGTAATCATCCGAGCAACATTATTGCGCCGAATCCTGGTTTTTGATCTTTCGGTAATCGGAAGCGTTCGAATTGACAGGAAACACGAAAAGGAAGCTGGTTAGCTCAAAAGGGATACGGCGAGAGCACGCGGGCTGATTAATATCCACAGGTATTCTAACAGCCATCTTTTTGGTTTTTAGTCGAAAGCTTTCGAATTGACAGGAAACGCGGAAAGGAAGCTTGTTGGCTAAAAATGGCACAGCGAGAGGACGTCTAGCGGTAATCTGAGCGCTACTTTTCGGGTTCTCTCACGTGTTTACACGTGTAGATCACGATGTTTAGATACGAGCTAATTAACATCTTCATCATTTTCTTCCGATCAAAAATCGTTGAAATTACCAATCTACGTAAAGAGCAATCTCACTGGTGGGGAAGAGCAAATCGCGAATAGCAGAGTGTAAACCATCTCAAGATAATCTGGCGAACATCCTCGCTCACCCGGAGTCATCATTCTTCGCCGAAAATCCCTCGAGTCGCCAGAGAACGAGGAAGCTGGGCGAGGAACCAGCGAGCCATCGTGGTGATCGTCAGCGACGCGACGATCGCAGCAGAAGAGTCTCGCGGAGAGGATGAAAACGGACGTCGAAGAGTGAGATGAAGAGGTTCGAGACAACGAAGACGAAGACGAATACGAAGTTGAAAACGAAGACGAAGACGATGTTAAAGAAAGAAGAAGGCGGCGTACAAGTCGCCGGTGCAAACCGAACGAGGTATAGAGGAATTGGTAGGCGATACGGGAGCGGGGGAGGTTGAGCGTGCGAGGGAGGGAGGAGGTGGAGGCTCCGTCGGTGTGGGGACCCATTGGAGGGGAGGTTAGGGGTGTGGGGGGAGTAGGAGGAGGAGGAGGAGGAGGAGGAGGAGGAGGTTGAGGGGCCCGGGAGGCCAGGGACGGAGGGAAGTTGGTATCGCGGATGGCGATGGCGATGCCAGAGTCAATGTCCTAGCGCTCGCACTGGGTCACGGCGACTTACGGCCAACGACCCAAGGCAGAGAGCTCTCCTCTTTACTTTGCACAGAGGCGAAGCGAGAAGGAGTGGGCCCCCGGGACGATCCGTGGGGAGGGTAGAGCGGGGAGACTGAACGACCGACAGAGACCATAGACGAACGATGGAACAGGAAGAGGCTAGAGAGGGAAGCCGACAGAAACAGGCGAACGAAGGAGGGACCGACGCGGATAGAACCTGCGGAGGAGGGAAAGAGGAGAGGGGGCGAGGGACAGAGATAAAGAGCGTGTTCCCCGGTTCCTCGTCTCGCGGTGTGTATACTGGGTGCTCGAAGCGAGAACTCTTCGTGCGGATCCTTTCGGGATCCTCTCGTTTTGCTGGTTCTCGGAGGATCCTTTGTCCTCGGCTCCTTTTAACCCAGACCCCTTTCGGAGGAGGCGCGACGCGACGCGACGCGACGCGCAGGGTCACCGGAGACCGGAATCTCGCCCCGGCCAAGTTCACCGGGCCAACCGAATAATCCTCGAGAATTTTGCTTTTTGGCCGTCGCGACTGGTCCGAACGATTTTGGCCGAGAAAGAGAAAGAGAGGGAGAGGGAGAGGGAGAGAGAGAGAGAGATGCTGGAGAGCATCGTCGTTTCCGGTTGTAGGAGCGCGGACCTTCTCTCCCTTCCCTCTCGTTAATCTTCGGAGGCCGGGACCGGTTCCGCGATGTTCCACGATCGGTATGACTCCTCTTTGTGCCAGCCAGTCTTAGACCGAGACTAATAGATTACATTCTATCCGTCTGTCTTCCCCGTTCACCGGCCCTATCCCCCTGGGCCGCGTGTGTCCTCTTCTCATCCTCGTTTCTCCCGGGGCCCGCGAATGCTTCTTATATAAGGCCCCGTGTGAGGTGTCCTTCCTTGAGGAATCGACGGGACCCGCCGAACACGAGACACACAACGGCTAGATAGAATCTTACCGGACTTGGATCGCCAAGCGGAATTCGAGGAAAGTCGATAACGAACACCTAACCGCGGACACCGTGCGCGAACAGATAAATCGACGCGCTACCCGTGGTCTGCATCTGCTTCCGCCCGTGGGAGAGGCTGCGGAACGCTATGACCGAGACCGATTCTGCTCGCCGAGATGATTATACATGTATACGGGCGCAATTGGCTTAGGGTAACGAAAAGTCATTTTCGTCTATTATAGAAGTTAACCGCATATTTCCTAACAATTTCTCTCTAACCCATTAAATTTCTCACCTTCGCAAAGAACCGCGGTTTAATTGCTACTCGCGAAACCTGAGAAGCGTGAACTTCTCAAAACAGTAGAAAATCAATTTACCTAATTTTGCGCGTTATGTAAATTCGAAAAGCGTGAACAGCATTTTCCCTCTGGTTATCATGAGGATTAACATAATCGTGGGAGGGAAAGGGTCTTATATAATCATCGCCAACACAAAAAAATATGTATAGTTTAACTAAACGTTGTAATTTCGTTTTGTGTTTTAATAGTTTTACTCGCTGGAGCATAGTAATTTGACTTGATGATCCAAAATCATTCGCTGTCTGACGGCTCGACGCCACAGTCATCCAGAATAAAATCCCCATGGTAGTTATTCCATCGTGCTCTCGGTTCAGACTGCTGTCACTTTTAATCAGTCCCGGCGCTATTCACAGAAGTCACGGCTCTCATCCACATTCATGAAAGATACAATGATCGTCGCGAGCTGTCTATGATTCCTAGATCCGTGAATTGCTCCGACTCAAATTCCAATCGTGGCATTAGCATAATGAGGTAATATTTGTTTCGGTGTCACCTCTCTCAATCCACTTTTAAGACGTTGAACCTCGCAAGAAAAAAGAAAAAGGAAAAACCGAAATTGAAACGGGTCGATTGCAATGAATATCGGACAGACGTGTTATCTATTCGATCTTAGACAACGTCCGGCGGATTTGATCCAGGGATCGACAAGAATTTCGTGGTCGATCGAGCAGGTGACCTCTTATATGATCGATCGCAGGGGCCCCCGAGTCCGCGCGTTCTCACGTGGATACGATCGAGGAGGGTCAAACGGCCTCGCACGGGCCCCAATAATCGATCCGGGCGATTAGTCGACGATCGATGGTCTATTAGCTACAGGCATTAGCACTGCATTCCGCTTAGGCGAACAGGATTAGCCGTAAGTGCATGATTCCACCTGGAATAGCAAAATATTCCTAGTGGGAAAATTTATGTAACAAGGAACACCAAGAAAATAATTTATAAAATCTGTATCACTTTTCTTCTATCCACATTGTTCGACATAAAGCGTTGCCGTGAGGGGCAATTTTTCATGCTCCCAGGGCAAATAACACGTGCTACCAACCTGAAAATTATACGAAATGTAAAGATGCTACAATCCTTCAATTTGTAATGGTCAGGTATTATTATTGAATGCAAGAAGCGTTGGTAGAAGGGGCGGATAAAGGTTCTCTGTTATCCGAACGATGCCGGTATTATAGTGAGTGCGAAAAGAGGCGTTTAGGGAGGTGGGTAAAGGCGTCGATCTCGCGTGATACGCCGGGCGTAGCTCGCGCGGCACTCGCAATAAATTTATTCGGCCAATTACTTCAGAACTGACGCGAGCCTATGGCGAATCATTGAGCGTAAAGGTCAATAGCACGTAGCTCTAACTCCGCGGCGGGTAGCAAGTCATCTGAGCCGCTTGTACACGCAGAGCGGCGACGCCGGCGGAGATTCAGCTTTTCGAGCGATTAGATTTTATTTCTCGTTAGCGCTCGCGTCCAGGTTACCAGACGGGGAGAAAAAAAAATACAAAAGAGAACGATAGAGAACGAAAGAGAGCGAGAAAGAATGAAGTATACCTATGAACGTATAAATATCCGTGTAATGTAGGTAGGGATTTATTCCCTTTGGGTTGCCTAATGGCGGATCCCGAGTTAAATATCGCGGAATTACCTCACCCGGTTATTATCTGTACCGAGCGGACCCTACGCAGGGATTAATTAATCGCGCGATTAATAAGCGCACAGCGAATTTCAAATATTTATGAGAATGGAATCCGGCGGCTCCCGGGGAAAGCCGAGTGGGAGAGATCCGCGATAAGAGCAGACGGAAAACACACGGATACGAAGCTTCTCTCGCTCGCGTGCACACCGGCCGACGAGATACCAGCCAGGTGAGAAGCCAGCCGGAGGCCCTGAATTAGGGTAAACGTGCCTTATTTCAGCCCCTACCCAATAGTCTGGCTTCCTCAAAACAAATTGCTTAACACTTGTACCATCGAACGCTCAAACTGACGTGTTCATATATTGCCTTTTAAAAATAAGAAAAATCCATTTATGGAGACGATCTTTTTCTAAAGTTCGTCTGTACCTGAAAATCTGAATAAATTGGCAATTAAAGCATTTGAAACCCGTCTATGGTTAAAAATAAATATCTACTAACGAATTATCGATAAACGAGCGAACAGCAGAACAATTACTCGAAAATAATCGACGCCTCGTGGACCGGATTAATGAAAGCCCGAATCGATCTGCTCAAGGTCGGAGACCTTGATTCTAACCACGCCCTCTGACATTGGACTTGTCCGCTAAAAACTATGCCACTCTGGCTCGTTACAATATTCTTTCGTATCGTAGGGACTTTATTTCTTTGGTGAACCCGGCGAGTCGCCCAGAAATTGTTCAATTAAATCGATTAATTTTGTGACTTGCTTCATTCCTCGCCGCGGCCGATAAATCCCGGCCACTTTTAAGTCCGATCGAATCGTCTTCCGCGGCGGATGTTTAATGGATGAATAAAGAACCGAAGAATTTTCAATCAAGTCCATCGGAATGCGTCTCACGGAAGAATTAAGCATTCTCTCCGAGGGAGTCTCTATCGGGTCGAACTGGTCTTCCCGACCGGGTCATAAAAGTTAGCCAACGCGTCGAACCGAGGGAGGGAGAGAGAGAGAGAGAGAGAGAGAGAGAGAGAGAGAGAGAGAGAGAGAGAGAGAGAGAGAGAGAGAGAGCGCACGCAGCTCTCCAACACACCGCATCATCGAATCTTTTATCTCCGTCGGATCTGGGTTGCAGGCTCGTTAACGTAAGTTTAATTATAAAATCAGCTACGAGTATCACTTGAGCAATGCCTCCAACCTTAGCCTGGTCAGGACTCTTGCATAATCCCCGTGCTCTCGAGAACGCTGACAAACTTGATTAAAAGATTCAGTATTCGCTTCTAAAGAGCCTCTATGAATTCCTCGGTTGCTCGTGAAGCTGTACGAGAAAAAAATATAAAAAAGTAAAAAAAAAATAAAGTCAACCGGGATAAACCTGTTGGGCCCAATCGAAGATAATCTGTACATAAAACTCCTGTCGCGATGGCCAAATAAATGGACACCGCATACGATTTCGAGTCTGTAGACCGATCCACTTGAAGAAGCGAGCCACCGTAGAGATTCCTCGGCGACCGAGTGACTTTTTCGGTCCTTTTTTTTTCTACCCACGGACCCATAGATCGGATCCAACGCGCATGATTTATTCCCTGAGCTGGGGCCCCGACTGCTAATACCTCCGGCACAGTGCAAACAATTTTTATCATTCGTCTAGCCGGGTCTCGACGCAGCAATTATTGGCGCCGTAGGGCCCTAAACGAGATTCGCGTCACGTCACGGCCCGGGAATTTTCGACGTGTCTCGTGACTTTCCTGAGAAGAAGACTAATTCGTCAGAGGTCTGGCCCCTTCCCCTCACCTCGGGGCACAGAAGCTAGAGCACGTGACGCTGCACGAGGGGCCCGGACGGCCCCGCGGCAACGTTCGACACAGGAGAACACCGAATAAATCCGAAACCGTAGCTCGACCTGCGGTTCCAGAAGATGTACCGTTACCACGAATAGTTCGCCACGATCGAGATCCATTTCTCTCTCTCTCTCTATCTCTTTCTGTAGCCGGTTCCTCACCTACTTAATTCGCTAGCCGGGTTTGCTATTTCAAGTATCCTCGATGGTCCAACTCTTCTCCTTTTGCTCACCGGTCTTCTGGAAACTTGTCGCTACTTCTGGTCAAATTATTTTGGACACGATCTCCGCTGCTTCTTGCGGACGGAAGGAGTTTTTGCTTAGGGGATCGTAGACGCTCTCGAACAGGTTTTCGGAATATTCGAGAATTTAAGTATCGGGTTCAAGTCCCGAACGAGGGTTTTAGCGAGCCGGGAATTTAGAAGTAGTCTGAAGCGTTGTTCAGCGAATACAGACTCATTGTTAGCCAATCAAGAGTCGAAGAACGAAGCGGTACACAGGTTTTAATCACCGTTTGATCTTCCCTGTCCCAGCATAATTTATACCTTGGTGCCGAGTTGATTAATCATTTACATAGTTTGTCAATCATAGAACGTCGTGCAGAACGTACTGTCATCGAGAAATTAAGGTTTGAGATTCAAGATTGTGATTAATGAAACTGGATGGGATTGAGATCTTAGCGATTGATGATCCTTTTACTTCCTCACAATTCAGTGTTACCTACCTAGTTAGTTTAGTTTATTCTCTACCTGAATAGTCCTGAAAAGGGCAAAATCTGCTAAGTCGAAAACCTTAGTGAGACCGAGGATACGAAATTCAATAAAACAAAAACGTCCAGCTGAATTGCCGAAATAACCGAGTCACCCGCTACCGGGTGTCCCGCAACATCCATCGCGCGGCTCGAGCAATCTTCGGAGTTCGGTTCGCGCGCGCGCGCAATGATATTCGCGGCGAAGCATCATCTCTCCTCGGCTCCTCGGAATTCTATTTAAATCGGCAGCTCGACGATCTTGGGAAAGAATGCTTAGAAAAATCCGCTCGCCTCGTCCGCGGCGAGCAGTGTTTCCATTGACCTGAAACCGGTGGTATTAGCAAGTCGAACCGACGAGTGCGCCCTGGAAGCCGTTCTTAGGAAACACCTACGTAACAGCGAGGCATTGAGTCTCGGTCGGACCACGTAATAAACGTGGAACCGATTGAAACCGATGAATAGACGATAATTTAGTCGGCGGAGGCTGCGGAGCTCGGAGAGTTCTCTCTCTCTCTCTCGGTGGCGGCGGCTGACCATCAGCATCAGGGTCACGCCGGTGCAACGAGGAACACGAAGAGAAGAGCGAAGTGAGAAGAAGAAGAAGAAGAGGAGGATAAAGAAGAAGAAGAAGAAATGGTGGGAGAGGGTTGCGTAATCCGGATTTCAATGGTGGACGTTGTCTCTCGGGGTCAGCGTGCTTCGAAGAAAATCACTTTCCTTCGAGCAGAACGACGAGGAGAGCAAGACGAAGCAAGAGGAGGAGAAGAAGGAGGAGGAGGAGGACTGGCAACAGTAGCAGGGGCGAGAGGGGAGAGAGGGGACGATCCTCTTCGCTTCCTGCGGCCTCTCTTCCTGGTTTCTCGGCTCGTTACGAACGAACCGACAAATTATCGGCGCTGGACGCGGACGGAGTACACGCTCGGAACAAGAAGGGCAGGGGAGAAGGGGGGAGGAGGCGTGCGACGAGGATGAGGAACGACGGCACAAAATCTCGGATGCGCCAGTAACGCAGGCCTCCTCTCGTACTTTCACTTCCTTTCCCCCTCGGAGAGCTACCTTTCTCTCTCTTCCTTTTTCTTTTCGCCTCTTCCTCTACTCTTCCCGGTGCTCCCCTCGATACTATTTCCCTCCTCGTCCCATAGAACTACTTTTCCTTTCAAGCCCTTGACTCTCGAGAGGGTAACCATCACGAATCCTCGGGATCCCTCGCGTTTATACGCGTTCCCCTCGTCCGATCGAAGCGGGAAAGAGCTGGAGAGTTAGATAGAGGTCTCTTCCTGTCCTGGTACCGCGATCCCGCGATGCGTGGGATAAATAGTTGCGTCCAGCCGCGGCTATAGCCGCTCGATCACTGAACGAGCCACGGGCGGAGGAGGAAGGACGACGCGACGCGGAGGAAGAATGAAAAGAGGGAAGAGAGCTGTGTGACCTCTTCGGCGCAGTCTGCGTGGAGCGTGCTGCCGGAGACTCTGGAGAGGGTGAGAACGACGGGGTCGAGAGTAGCCGAGGGAGATGAAACATCGGAGCGAAGGAGAGACGGCAGGCAAGCAAGCAAGCAAGCTCTTAGATGGCGACGACAATGGCGCGGAGCTACTCTCTCGACGACGAAGGGGACCAAGAAGAAGAGCAAGAGAGTAAGTGGAGAACCGGAAAAAATGAAAACAATGGTGCAGCCACTCGGAAAGAAGAGGACCAACATGAAGAAAAGGACCAACACGAGGATAGTACAGGAGTGCTCGGTTAAATTTTCATCGGTCATCCCCACTCTTCTCCCGCCGTGCGCTCGTATGTATCGCGAGTCGAGCGATACTACGCGGCAATGTCAAGGAAGGAGACGAGAAATGTGCCCTGTTTGCGACAATTGAACTGCCGGTTAAATTTAACCGTGTGTAACTAGACGTGAGAGGGGAAAAATGAAGACGACGACGACAACGGTGCTCGGGAAGAAGTGGCCCAAGGAGAAGAGGATCGAGAGGCGCAGGACAGCGTTATCCGCCGATGCAGAAAAAAATTTAGAGAAACGGCGGTTGTTCGTGTGGTTGACGCTTTCGCGTGATCGACGGCGACGCAGAGGCCGTTGACGTCAGGAACAACAACAACCAGAACACGCTCAGGGGGCTGATAAAGACGAGAGCACAGGAGGGAGGAAGAGGACGCGCGGAGGACCTCGGGGCGGGAGGGGGGGGAGAGGAAGACGAAGAAACGCGGAGCGGAGCGGAGTCAGAGCGAGGAGAGAGAAGTGGATGATAGAGACAGCGGCTGCGGCGAACGAACGAGCGTGAACGAACATGCAGAGGAAGAGACTGAAGGAAGGCTGCAAAACGCGGGCCCGCGGGTAGGGGGCACAGCGAGGGGGACAGAGGCGAGTCGAGATGATGCAGTTGTGCGTTTGCAAGGAAGGCGGAAGGAGGAACCGCGGAGGGAACCGGTCCCGGTCACTGGGCCACCAGCCGGCCGTCGAACCCGCCACACTGCCCCCTACCACCCCCTACCCCTCCTTTTCCTCACCCTTTCTCCCTGTCTCTGTTCCTCTTCTCGTCTTCTTCGGCTTCTTCCTCTTCTTCTTCTTCTTCTTCTTCTTCTTCGCCCTGGCAGCGCGCGCGCCTTCTCCGCCTGTATACGTGTGTTTCGACTTGCCTCTCTGTCCCGCTTGTTTCGCCCCGGCTCCTGATCTTGCTGCTGTTGCTGCTGCTGATCCTCCTCCTCCTCCTCGCACCCTCCTCCTCCTTCTTCGTTCTTGGCTTCATCCTCCTCCTCCTCCTCCTCCTACCTCTTCAACAGAACCATCCACAGAGGTTCTTCCCTACTCGCGAACCTTTCTCGCCACTTCGACTCGTCGTCGTCGTCCGCCCGACGACTTTGCTCGCTTCGAGTTCTTCAAACAATGTCAACTCGCGTGTACCGCCGGACCGAGCGAGACCCGACCGCGACGATAATGCTACCACTGCCACCATGTTTACCGGCTCCGGTCTCTGTGCTACCCGGGGACCTGTCGGACGCGACGAGCAACCGTGTTTTAAGGATAGAAACATTGGTACCCTGTCCTAAGGATTCTGGATTGTACCATCGGTCCGGGGATGTTTGGGTCCAGGTAGGATTTCGAAAGATCGGGGGATCACGATTTCCGCTGTATAAAAGCGACGAGATTACATATTTATTCGGAATCCGCTCCGTTGTATTACCTTCCTAGAAAAGTTTGTGTCCGATAACAATTGTATTAGTTGATTGCATATAACCACCGCTATTTTTCACAGTAAGAAGAGTTAGCTACAGCGTGAATAGTTACAAGAATGAAGGAAGCTTATTACCCTTTAACGGTCCGGAAATATTTCAAGTACTGTCGTTCCGTTTTATTTTATATTAAATATTATACACCGCACGCTATCTGTAGTTATCAATACGATCGGCGTCGCAACAATATGTAAATACTAAAAATGATAAAGTGGATAAAATAATTTCACAATCAATAAACCAAAAAAGAGATAGGCGACAATAATTTGAAATATTAAGCAGGTATACAGAAAATGATATTCGAAACGCGAGCTGCTCCATTTAGCGCGGCTCGGCTCGCGGTAAATCGTCCGGGATGGTAGAGCCTCCTACGCTCACACGCGAGAGCCGAGCGGCGGCAGTCGATACACGATAATTACGATAATCTGCGAGGAGCTCCCTTGCGGGGAGTCAACGATCGAAGCGTGTGCTCGGGTGCTCATCCACCGGCCGATAGACAGAGGTGAGCCGGTGAAAAGGAACGGAGACACCGGGGACGAAGGCGGCGGACACGCTCGTTCGCGTGGAAAGAATGGAAGAATTAGTTTTGGATCGGGCTTTCGATCGTGAGAGAGCAGACAGCGCAGGCAGGCAGCGAGCAAACGGAAGCCTGACTCGTACACGGTAATCTCGCCGAGATACGCCAAACATTTTCTCTTAATTAAGAAAGGACGTGGCCGTAATTAAGTTTCCCTTCCACGAGCCGTACTAGGAGAAGAGCGCCTGCGAGTAGTTCCATGCTCCGCGGCCACACGCTTCCTCGGCTCTCGTCAAAACACAGGATCCGTTTCGTTCGAGGTTGGCGCGCGTCGCGATTCCGAAGGGGGATCGACTGGAAAGAAAGAAATTGCGTGCGATTATCGTTTCGCAGCGAGGTCGATCGTTGCTCGCGAGAAATCCTCGCGGTGCTCGCGTTTTATCGACGTTTCGACGAATCCGCCCCGTGTTCGCCGGCCGATAAGGCTTATCGGGGCAGAGGTGCGTTAATTTAGCAATCAGCCAGATAATATTACAATTCCGGCCGTCGCGGCGAGGCTTGTAGGCCTTGTCCGCCTTATCTGGACCAGCCGATCGGCTTTCCGATAACGGAGGCGCACCTCCGTAACAATGCAGGCCCGTTTGTCCCGTACAATGCCGCGTGTACTCCGCGGCACTGACACGCCGGCGCGCCTGGCGATCGACAGTACGGAAGGTTCGATGATTCCCGGTTCGAATCGCATAGATTGCATTCCGCGAACACGCCGGGAACGCTTATTGGCATCTGTCCCGTCGCCGGCGTTCTTTCTGTTTCGAGGCGGAATGCGTGTGATTTCCGATTTTTCAAGCGGCCGCGTGTTTTCCCGCCGCAGCGCGGCGCAGCTAGGGCCCGTGAGAATCGCGGCACGCCGCTGCTGTGAGAAAACCGATGTGACTCTCCGAGCCCGGTGCTCATCGGCGCACCGCGTCGGAAGTGGAGGGGAAAAGGTTGCCAGGTCAGCCGAACGCTTCCGGCTTTAATGAATCCGTTGATTAACTTCCTGCAGAAAGTGATGCGCGGATGCGTCCCGGGCGTACGGTTTCGATGCGGGTCTGCGAACGTGGTAACTGCGGAGATTGGTGTACCAGCCGTTGCGCGCAGAGGGACCGACTTTACCGGGTGTAAATGCAGTGTTACAGTCTGATGGTAACGGTACATCGATCGTCGGTAATGGTGCAGACGAGGTGTAGCAGTGGACCAATCACCGACGAGAATTCGGTGTTTTCTCACGCCCTCTAGGATATATTGCGGCCGGATTAAGACACGGAAGGCCACAGACGGTATCTCGTCGGTGCAGAAGGACATCGTTACATTCTCCGATCCGCTATATTTTTGTGACCTCACCGACCGCACAGAACGTAAGAAAGGACAGCGCATACCGTCGATTAAAACCATTTAGACCGTTCTGGATCGAAATAAGTAACGTTGAAACGCTGAATGAAAATTGAAAATTTGATTCCGTTTTCTTAGATCTTTATTATGAAATCGTCAGCCACAGATATCTCTCTGTACGTTCGGCCTGCAAATGGGATCAACAACAGTCACAGGTTCGCCTCCACACGGTGGACAATTCGGCGTAACCATGCACGGTGGGCAAGGTGGCGGTTGGTAACAATTTGGCAAGCAGCAAGGATCGCAAGGCGGGCAGACCTTGACCTCGCAGGGTATAGGACAAGGTGGACAGGGCGGACAGGGTTGGAGGCAAATGGGCTTGCAGCTAGTCTCGCAAACGTACTGCATCTCGAACGGCAGGTCGTTCCTGACAGTGAGACATTTCCCTTGGATCAGGTAACAGTAGGCCAACGCCAGGACCGGGTTCCCGCTGTAAGGCAGGTGGTGTGGCTTCGGTAGATGTCCGAAAAGGTCGATGTGCGTGTACTTGAGGGGCGAACAGCTGCAGGCGCCGTGCTGCAATCGATACGCGAGAGAGTGAGAGGCCCGGCCAGGCCGGATAAACGAGGCTTTGAACGTCATTGTAATGGAAAAGCTTTTTAATCCGCCATTAACGCCTCCTCGTGGTACTTGCGCTAAGCTGATCGGCCATAAAAAATTCATCGACCTACCGCAGCGAAGAAAATGCACTGCGTAAAACGGCGGACCAGAGACGGCCCGAAAGAATATGACTCTACTAGTCTCTGTAAACCACATGATCCACCGGATCGAATGATACAGTTAGCTCCAAGGTACAGTCGGTGGTCAGACAAACCCTGGAAGCTTCAAGCGTGGAACGCTGAACTTTTGTTTGCAAGCCAGATCATGTTAATTTTTGAAATAATTCAACGCGTGGTTATAGAGCGGAGGACGAAGCGAATTTTTCAAGTGAGCCTCTTTCTAAATGAATTTTCACCTTGTCGAGGCCAGAGGCCATGATAAGAAAAGCTGACGGGCCCTGGTGTCCTCTCGCCGTTTTCAGACTTTCTTGGCTCTCCGATTGGAGAATGTCGTCACCCTCTGTTCGACCCTCGTGGAAATTGAAGTCCTCTCTGCGTATCCTCGATATCTCGAACGGGTCGCCCATCGTCTCGCCGGACGCTTGGATCTTCTCCGCGTTGCTGACCAAACGCGCCACGGCGTTGTCCATGGCGATCTAGAGGAGATTGGTCTTTACTTTCCGATCTGGGATCTCTCTCATTTCAAACAATTCTGAAATTGCATCGCGGTAATCTCCTGAACTATCTGATCTACCGATCTTTGATCTGGTAAAATTCTTAACACTGGGTTCGCGGAGCACTAACAGTGACTATTTTCCATTATTTTATCAAAATAACGAGTCTATCCAAATTTTTAGCCATTTTTGTACAATACTTCCTCACTGATAAACCTTTGTAATCTCGATAATCGTAAATTAAAAATATTAGAACCTAGAGTTAAACTTTATGAACTATAAAAATTTCATACTCAATCTAGAGCTCTAAAATATTGTATTGTCCCTAAAATTTTGAAATAAATGGTTTTGAAATAAATAAACTAATCGCAAGATAATGAAGGTGTGAAAATTGACCGAGACATTGGAAAGTGTAAATTTAAAAGGCAGGAGAACTGTTTCCGTGTAAAGACGATTCAGAGACCACGACGAGAAACTTTCAGGTTAATTTGAGGAAAGTATTGGACCCACCGAGTATCCCCGGCCAACAGTCAGCACCGCATGGTCAGTGAGCGTCGCGACGGTAAAGATGTGCGGATTAACCGAGCACAGGGCCATTTCTTTGATGTGACAGAGGGCATCGGCCATCGCCATCCGACCCTCGGCGTCCGTATTCCCGACACGTACTCTAACCCCGGATTTCGCTGTGATCACCTCGTCGGAAACGTAAGAATTCTCGCCGATGCTGTTCCTCACAACGCACAAAGCCGCCACGGCTTTAACCGTCGGCGGCTGCAGTAAATTCACCACCTGCGAACACGTGACATATTTCCTGACTCGCCTCTGTGGTCAATCATCGTAGCGCTTAGAAAATAAATGATTTTTTAACGACGGAAGAAAGAAAATGTTTTTCGAACGCTTTTCTGTCCTGAATAATTTCTCATGTTACTTTAATTTTTAAATATTGTCTAAAAGAGAACAGAATTTTTTAAAATAAAGTTGTACAATGAATGTTGTTGATTATTCTGGAAAATCTACTCGGGAAATTCAGGCAATGCGTTAAACAGTTGTATATCCGTGCCAATAAATACAAGTAGGTTCAAAAACAAGCCAAACTGAGCACGTAACGGGAACACAGTATATAAATTTGGATTAAGTTACTCCGCTGTTGATTTTGTATTGTGTGTCGGCCAACTACTCTGCATTGCACGCGTAGGGTAGTGTTGGAACCGTCGAATGCGTGTTGCGGAATCCCTCGGTCATAGGGACGCGTATGTAATCGTGTCGATTAAATTGCCGACTTAATTGTCGTGAAATGAAATGCACAATCTCCATTTAATCTGTTACATGTAATGTACGGGCAAATTTCGGCGCATTGTCTCCGCTAACAATGCTGGAACTATTCGCGAGAGAAACTATCGAATTGTCCCGCGTGCAACCTTGCCCGAAATACTGATTTAACCGTGTAAGAAAATGAATATTTATGAATCCGTTCTATTGCACGCTAACGCTTCGCTCTACTGTTATTGCTCGTTCTACGTCACAATTATTTTCAACTCGAACAAACTTCTTTTACAACTATTTAAAAATTATTTAAACGTCAATAATACTAATAATTAAAGTGATAAGTACTAATAAATAATAATAATACTAGTAATAAATAGTAATAATACTAATAAATAAAGTAATAAGACTAATATTTGTTTTATTTAATAAATAGACTAGCGCATTCTGTCTAAATAATTTAGAACGCCGTCGCAAAAGTGTACGGGCACGCGTAGGATTGTTTAATTGGGAAATACGAGCGACAGAACTGAAAAAAAAGAATGGATGGAAATGTTAACGGCGATGCGCAGCGTTTTTGCGACGGCGTAAGGTCGTCCTCGAATATTACTTAACGATGATTTACGAGGCGTGTGATATGAGAGCACCTGCATGAATCCAGCACACGCTGCCGCCCCACATTTGTCCCTCGACATGCCGAACATTGTGCCCTCGATCTTGAGGTCGACGCCGCCGGTGTCGTAAGTGACACCCTTTCCCACGAGCATGATCGTTTCCAGGACGCAGGCTGGATTAGGGGGCTCGTACGTTAGGAAGATAATCCTGCCCGCGTGCCGGGGGATCATTGACGCGGCTCGATTCACGCACGCGAACAGAGGATACTCCTGGAGCAGGGTGTCCTGATCGGACACTACCTGCATCGTCACGTTAGACCCGCAAAACAGCTCAGCCAGATACTCCTCCACTCGTGGCGGCGCCATTCTCTCCGGATCGGCTCCTCCTGCGCGAATCAATTATGACAGATTTGCAAATTGAACTGCCTGTTTTATTTATCATTGCAATTTGTCTTAAGGCAAAGACCCTCGGAATGACTTTGAGGTCGACAGTAATTTCTTACTTAGCACCGAGCCATTGTCAATTCTACAGTGGACCGGTCCATAGCCAACGCGGGGCACAAAGGAACAAACAGAATTAAATTCAGCCTTCCAGGTCTAAGAGACCGCATCGTAAAGTCCCATTGTCCACTGTCAAGTGGGCGAGTGGTCAGTGGCCAATAGTCCTCGGTAGTGAAGTGCTTAAAAATGTAATACTTTCTTACATCTTTAACTGACAGTTATTCAGCGTAGGTCTGGAGAGTAAGACATTACACTGCACGAGCCTCTAATTTTTTTATCAGAGGTTAGACATGCCTCCAAAGTATGAGAAGGAGGAGGTCTGATCAAACTTTAATCTATTCCGCTGTAACAACGCTATCCGCTCGAACAAAAAGAACGAATCGCATAAACGGCATCTACAGTTGGAAAATCCAGAGGGAAAGAAGATTTTCACTTGGTTTTACCAGTGAAAGCCGCCCCGTCTGGCCGCAGCCTGTTCCATTCTATACTTAAATCCGGCTAACTTCCCGGGGAGTTTCGACGAAATTTACGATTCACAAAACGTTTGAGATTATCCGGTTGCTTGACAGCGAGCACCGTGTTCCTCCGACCTTCCAAGGGTAGCAGCCTTCCGCAAATAGGAAAGTGGATCGACGTCGCGGCGCAGTGTCGCGTCGCGTCGCGTCGTGGCGAAACCGCGTGTACACAAGTTTTTCCCCCGCTTAATTAAACGCCCGAGATTCTTGAGAAAATGTAGATCCGGGGCCGAGCTGAAATTTACATTCCTCCGTCGCGTCGGCCGCCAAGAAATGTCGCCCCTCTCCCAGCGTCCCGCGCCATCGGATAAAAGGAACAGGATTCGACCCCGCGTAGGATCGTCCGCCGCGGAATTATGCGAAACACGGAATTCCGCGGTGACCGCGCCCGAGCGAGAGCTATGCGGACAATCTGTTTAAACGTTCGTCGCGAAAGTGGAGCGGTCGCAAGCTCCCGATTGGCCGTCTTCTCATGACGATTCCCGTGAATTCCGAATCAAGAATCATTCAAGAATCGGATACTTGCGTCGACTTTTACTTCGTATCCGCCAGAAATTCGCCGAGCGATTCTGTTTTCGACTTATACAGAATAATTTCTTTCAACGAGGAAGTGCAACGATGCGAAGCTGCCAAAGAGAAACCATTAAAACATCCGATTAATCTCTATTTAAATTTGTCGGGTGCCGAGGTTCTCACAAATTCGTCCGATATACGCGCAACAAATCCATAAACATCTGTGGGCTAATTACGACTAATTTCGATACCATTGGCCAGCCGCGGGACAGCAATTTGGTGACAAAGATTTATAACCAATATTTAGTCGGTTACTCCCTGCACGTGATGGCTTCGGTTTGCCTATCGAAATTAAGCTATCCTCTATGAAACTGCTCTGGTTTTGTGGTCGTTTAATTCCAGTACAATTATAGAGTAGCCACCATAAAAGAACACGGGAACCCCCTACACCACACAGTGAACAGACCTGCGAATCTTTGTGGAAAATAAAATTTCTCCGAGTCGATTTTCGAAAAGATGTTAAATGAAAATACACTTTCTCTTTTAACTCTTAGCACTCGAGTGGCGACTAAGGAGTGCTATACTATTATTTGAAATATTGCTTACATTATTAAACGAGTTTATGAGGTATTATATCAATTTCGTATCCATAAAACGATGAAAAGAAAAATTGAACGGAATTGTTCTAGGTTTGAAGAAATGCTTAATTTTCAAGTTAAAATATAGCTCCGTCTGCAAAGGATTAGCAATATAATTTAGTATTATAGATCTGTCCGTTTTGATTCTAAATTTACGGAATCAATTACGAACGAATCAAGATTAGACTCGAGTCTAAAGCTCCAGGACCTGGAACTAAGGACCTCGGAATCGCCTTCGAAATGAGAGAGCTCCGTAGCCCGGTGCAACGTTCCGAAAAACACATCCGAACAATTCCTTACCCCTATACCCAATTGTCTACAGGAAAACAGGATTCTAACGAGGTCAACAAAGGGTCTATCGCACGGTCAACATCGGCGTACAGTTGCAGAGCCGGACGAGTTTCGAAACTAGCGACAAGTGAACTTGCACAGAAGAGAGAACGGTGGCGCACAACCCTGGCAAGGTCTGGCGTGCGTCTGCGAGCGAAAATTTCGCGGCGGTCTCGGGTACCGCCCGCAGTCTCTCGGCAGTTTCTCTGTATGGTCGTGGTTCATGGTGGTGTGTCGCAGCTGCGACTTGCGGGGTTGGCCACCGGTGACTTTTCCTCCGTTCCATTTCCACGGGAGACGGAAGTCGGAAGGTGTTAGGAAAAAGGGCAGCAGGCTATTTTTCGGTGACTCCGCTCGAGAAAGCAACAGGAATTGCGGCCGGAGAAGGACTTACCGATGTCCCTCGCGACGTATCTTCCGCTCTCGAGCGCCGAGGCCAGCTTCACGATACCCTGAAGCTTCTTACTGCAAATCGGACTCCAGACGGCCAGCTGGCACGCCTTGTAGCACCGGTCCGGGCATATTTCTCGCACCTCCAGAGGCTGGACACACGGTACAGACAGATTCAGGAGCGCGGAAACACTGAATGACACTTAAGCGTACTCGGAAATTTTACGATTTAACTATGCTACATTCACGGGGATCGAAGTTCGGTTAGGGTACCAACTGGTCACACGGTCTTTTTAACGTTCAATGAAATCTCTAGTTCGATTTGGTGTGCTACTTTCATTCTGTTTTTATGAAGTTTTCAAGTTTCTAGCCCAGTGATAAAGTAAGATCGATGGTACTAGAACACAGAAGGTTGAAACTTCACGTGGTCAGATACGGTGAATTTCGAAGATTGCGATCGTTATTCCTGAAACGGCCTGTACCTGCTATTAAATAATTAGAGCACCGATCGATGCAGATTTCTGTCGCCTCTATGGGCTAGCTTGATAGGGGAGAGAGATTGGAGGCCATAGAATTACTTATTAGCGTCGATAAAAACTGGTGCTGGCTACAGGACGTTTCAGAAAGTGTGTCCTCAATTTTTAAATTTGAAATAGAAAGTGCATCGATATGAATTTTCGTTCTTTAGTCTCGCACGCTGATTCTGTTTGTGTCCGTCGCTTCGTCGGAGACTCGGTAAACACGACGCGCGAGATCGTCGTCATTATCAAGGTTTACTTTCCTCTCGGCCGTCGCGAGAGGCAAATTTACTGCCGGACGAGGATAGAATGATGCCCGATAGAGGAGGATTTAAGAATTCATTGGAAGGTGGCTCGTACAACTGCGAACTAGAATAGAAAAATCGATCCGGCGAAAGCAGCGACAGGTTAAAGGTGAACAGGCGGCGCGACGCGAGCCCTGAGGGACGAATAGAGATCCCGAGGGACTTCGTGGAAGACACCGAACTCCGCAGGAATATTTCAGCAGCCCGAGAGAGAGAGAGAGACCAAGTTTCCGCTGGTACGTATCGCGTCCGTCCCCGGTGGTAGCCGAGTTTCCGACGCAGCTTCTTAGCGGCTTTGTTCCGTCGTCCGTCGTACAGAAAATATTAAAGCGGATAATCTTCTTACTGGATCACCGGCTCATAAGAGACCGCACGGACCTCCGCGGATGATGTATGTTTCATTCGAAATCCCGCGCTCGAATTAATTCCTTTAATATTTTACCCACGGCCAGAGGGACTACGCCTCGCCCTTCTGCCTCTTTCGAATACGCATTCGACAAATACTCTGCCGATAATTCTCTGTAATCTTTGCATAATTATTTAGTTTCTCAACGCAGTCGAACGCGAAAATCTCGTAAAATCGTAACAATTTATTCAGCAACCAATTGCGTATTAATTTGGTACTCTTTCGATCCAAATTTCCAGAATTCCAGCTTAAAACACTCTGAAGCGTCCAGTCCGAAAAAATATATTAATTACTTTTTTTAATAGCAAAACGCGAACTCTCCGTTGTTCCTTTCCAGAGAACCGAAACTCTCGGAGCGGAAAGCCGAACAGGTAGCTGGGCGTTGCTCTCCATTTTTCTTATTTCTTTCGAGGGCTGGTTGGTATGCTCCTTTTGTGTCGAGGGGATGGAAAGGAGAATCGGTGTTTCGATTTTCAAGCATCTTCGTTATCCGAACGATGGAGCACAGTCTCTAAGTGTTAATGTATTCGCTGCTCGTATCGTAGCCACGGTATATAGATACTCGCTGTGCCTGGATAGCTATTATTTCGAAGTAGGTGAACAGTCCGGGGCCGTATACCGGCAGAGGCGGTATCGCATGAAAGCCTGAAATCGCGGGAAACGTTTTGTAGCAGTTTAGCGCCCGCGGTAATGCGTCCGACGCTAATAAGAATCTCGAGAGCTTTTCGAGCATCGATCGGCGGGAGTCTGTCGTTGGCTTCCTCTGGATCTTAAAATTTGCCAATTGTTTAAAACTTTTCCAGAGAATTAGCCGGGTCGAACGAAAAAAAATTCTATTACTTTCTCTCCACCGGTTTTTTGCACGTGGAATCACGATTTCGGAGTCACTCTGTAGTTCGCGCAACACTTATATCTTTCGACTTTGTGCGGAATTGTTGCTCGAAAGAGCCAGGATGCTCGGAGCATCGCAGCCGTTGTATTTTAATTGAAAGTGTTCCGAGGAACAAGTTTCGAGGTCCCGGTAAATTTCGGAAAATCCCCAACTCGAGCGTAGAAGTTGAGAATCGACTGTTCTCCGCTGACAATGGCGGCGAAGAGTTCTTGGTGAGTGATTCTTGCGAAGATTACCGCGACGCTTTTCTCTCGTTTCATCCCTCACCGATTCCTCCTCTACTACTGTTCTGGCTCCGTTTTCCGTTCGTTGAACGAAATCTACCCTGAATAAGCTCTTCGAACCTGGTTGCGTTATTACTGCTAAATGCTCGCTGAAACGTCCGAGGACTGGTTTTCTTGATTACGTCAGCAATAATCGGAAGTTATTGGTTTCCCATGAGCGTCGATACCGCGGCTGTTTCCGGTTTGCGATCGCCGCCTCATTACACGGCTTCGATCGTTCGCTAGATCGTTGCGAGCCGAGAAAATTGCTCGGAACTTTATTCGTCGCGCTGTTGGTATATTGATTACTCCGATCAACGATGGAGATTCGAATTTTAAGCAATTTTTTCACGACTCTTTCACTTCGAATAGAATTTCAATTTTTCAGCGATTATGCGAACTCAGTGGTAATCTACTTCAAGAAAACGAAAAAGGGATTTGTACACACAATCTAGGACTAGCTCGCCAAACGAAATACCTTCAGGGTGTCTGGCAAGCCTAGCAGACCACCGAGGCTCTTGAAGAACACCTACCCTAAGAGAAGACACCGTTGGATGGACCAGGATTCTAGAATGGCCCTTGAAGGACTCCAGCATTCGAGAAACGACTCTTAATGGACCACTTAGTGTGCTAAATTTCAACTGCGAGAATCAGGGCTTCACGAGGACCACGGTAACCCTTCAACGACCGTCTAGAACCTTGAAGATAGATTCATGTCTTCAAGAAAGCTCCTGAAGAACCTCAGATCATAAGATGGTATCTGAAGAACCAATTAGTTTGCGACGGCAGCTCTTTCGAGGATTAAACCACGAATGTCTTCCACGAGTCTTCGAACGTCAAAGGACAGGTAGCGAACCTTTCAAGCCTGCCGAAGGGCTGAGAACCCCCTCTCTCTCCCTTGTTTGCATATCTCCATAATGCAAAATATAAAACATCTTTCCTTCTTGAATTTTGCATCAACTTTAGTTCCATAAAAGTTTAAATTGCAAAAAGAATTGTTCTGAAAGAGCAGGCTGAAATAACAAAAATGAACCAGAAATACCATCTCTCAAACAACAGCCCCATCCCTGGCCCCATTAAAATTCCCGAAAACTCGCGGGAAGCAAACGAAAAAAATGGGGGCCCCCAAAAAAAAAAACAGTGTACCAAAAACGAAACGAAGGGGCTGGCTTGGAGTAACAAGTGAGAAAGCGTGGGAAAAGGGAGGGCGACGCGGGGCTGGTTAAAACGGCAGCGAGCTCGGTACGGAAGCGGCGAAACGAAGAGGCGACGCTCGGAACGGCGTGGCGCGGCGTTCCGATTACGCGGCGTCGGAATTCCGAGGGCGTCTTCCGGTATTTGGAAAACGATGCCCCTTATTCGCGAGACCCGCCGGCGGGGCTGGCTAAACGACGGCGGAAGTGCAGGCCGACGAAAGAAGGAACGAGGCACCGACGTCGATGGCTCAAACACAGAGCAGTCCGGGCCCTCGAGTATTTCGCTAATTAGGTCGCCCCGCCGGCCGTCAGGATTTAGGAACGCTAGGCATCCGCTACTCTTGGCAAGACGGCTTCCTCCGCCCTTCTCGCGCACCCCCGTTAACCCCTTTCGTCTCCGTCGTCGTCGTCGTCGTCGACGTCGTTGCGATGCTGTTCATCGTGGAAAAGGCACGCGCCCTGCTTCCTACCTTGATCCACCCCTGTGCATCGAGCGCTTAAAGTTACAGAAGCACGAGCCTCGAAGATAAGGGATGAAAGGTCTGCGAAATGCCTCTTGGAGTAGGGTGCAAATAGCGTTCGCGAGTCTCGGGATAGATTATTGAGAAAAACCGATTATTAAAAAGAGGAGTTGTTCATCCGGAAGAGTAAGAGACCGCATGAAGCAATTACAAAGTTACAAGATCGATTTCACCCTGAAAAAAATGGCTGCAATGGTGATCCAGCCACGAACCAATTTGCCATGTGACGTCAAGGTTCCTTACCGACCAGTCAGGTGTCAGCGCTCTCTAATAAGAGCGCTGGTGGGCGCGGTGACGGAGTGCTCTCGAAAAATGATCGATCCCGGCGTGCCGGGCCGGGTCGCGTCAAACAAGACTGTTCCATTAAACTTGACCACGCGCTGCGCGGTGTTTTACTTTTTCAATTCGCGACCAGGGACTGTCCGGCCGGGTTGTCAACCGTCCATCAGAGACCGGCGTGCCGCCCATCGAGTCGAATCGTGTTCCATGTACAGACTGCGAAGACGTCGATGAACAATGGATCCTCGTGGCCGGCCAGGTCTCCGCTCGTAAGACACACTTATCCATCAAGCGCAGGCTGCGTCGCCGCTGCCGTTGACAGGTTTTGTTTAATAGCTCTGTTGACCGCGCGTTTCGCTGCTGATACCTGTCACCGGCCGCTGTTTACTCAAAGTGTCGTCGAACCGAATTACCGCGGATTTTATTCGGCCCGATGCTGGTACCAGATTGGCCCGATACGCGCGAACTCGCGGTCAGCACGTCGAGGGCTTTCCACCGCCGCCGTACGACTCGAATTTGTTTAAAAATACCGCCGAATAATGTTAAGCGATCCACCGACCACCGCGAACCATTTGTTGTTGTCGAATTTACTTGGTCCGACCGTGGCTAGTAGCCAAACGGTCAGGTGAGTTCTGCTCGCACTTGCTGTCCCAAAAACCAGTTACAGGACGACGCGTTTCGTTCACAAGTTTATTGTATCACTGTTGTGTTTCCTCTCCTCGATATTTTTAGTAAACTCTCTGCAAAAATTCCTTGTTCGGCGTTCGACCACTTCATGTTTCTCACAAGGAATTTTTATTTCATAATTTTCAGACAGTATTTTCTTTTTTTGAGGGGTGGGGAGAGCATGGGTCGAATATCACCTACAAAATAATATTAAATATTTTAGGTCATCGTCTCGCCGCACTCGTTTCATTTTCACGCGCCGATATGGCTCAAGTATGGCTGCCGTCGAATTAGGTAACGCCGGAATGTGTGAAATATTTCGTTGGACACGGGACCGATTGATTTCCGATAATACATCGTCGTTTTTTTTCCTCTCACCTACGAAAAAGCGAAGCACAAACGCAGAGTCATGTGTGTTTTGTCTCGTCCACGGCAAGCGCTTTTTCCAGCGAGCGAGCCGGAGCGATGGGGTTATGAACTTTTATGGGTCACCGTAAACTTCCTTCTTAAGACGTCCAGGACCCTTCGCAGCCCTTCAGTGCAGCCAGGATACTGTGTGCTGCACACTTTCCACCCTTGACGCTAGTTTTAGAATCAAATAGGATCGCTAAAATATTCAGGGCGGGCATTTTTTTTCCTAAAAACTCTCATAATCTCTACCTTGGATAATAGGCTGCTAAGCACAGTCGAAGCAGATAACAAAATGGTTTCACTTGCAACTGTAAACCCTGCTGTACCTGCAATTCAGAGATCAATCCAAATGGAAGAAAATTCCGCGCATTCCAATTTCCAACTCTCGATTATTCTTTCCCGGTATCGGTTACCGGAACTGTTCTCGAATTCGGCGAAAAATCATCTCAGCCGGCGCGAGCTTCGAAAATCGAGCTTTTTAGTCAGATTGGTTTCCGGCCCCGGCAATTTACTCTGGAGATAACGAAGCCGGTGTGTCGTTAGCGTGGGTGCGGGGGTCGAGTCCTTTGACTGAGAGCCTAACTGAGCAACCTGGCTCGAGCTCACGAAGTATGGCTGTTTCATGGTACGTTGGGTGACGCGAGGTCCGTCATTAGTTATGGATTAAGACGCCGCCGGCGGTTCCTGCTGGACACACGCCGGATTTAGGTCAGTTAGCCGGGCATGTCGGCCCGATCGAGCTGGGATCGAAACGACGACGCAACGCCACGAGAGATTCCTTTCAAACACTCATTTGCCACTTTCGTTCAAAATTCGAAACACCGTGTATACCGATGCGCTTTCTACCTCTCTCTCTCCCTCTTTCTCTCGCTCACCGGGCGATGCAACCATCTGCGTTGTCTCTGTTTGATTGGTTTAAATGGCGCGTGAACGGCCACAATTCGACCGACTATCTGGGAAACGCTTTAACCAGCCGTGCTGCATACGATAGAACGCCGCGCATTTATCAGCCGCGCTGACGTTTACTAATCTTCCCCTAGCCCGTTTACGCGCGTCTCAAGCTGACCATCGTTGCTTACGCATGAGCTGGTTTTCCAATGAAAACATTTAATTGTATGATTATGGTTAGAACGCGCATGGAAACGTATGGTTGGGTAACTGGATAAATTTACATAAACAAATAAAATTAAGAAGAATCTTTGGTGTATGATACGAGTACTGTGCTCACCACGTAGAGGCCTTCCAGGGCTCCCAGAAGCGTCACTAATTCGACATTCTCGAACCGGACATCTGGTAGAAGCGCCAACAGAGGACACCTAACTCCAGCCTTCAGTGCTCTGTTGTGGACAATTAAAAAATTATCGAATTAGAATTAAACAAAGAAAGACCGCATTTCTGACATATTTAATGCACAATATCATCACCTCCGCTTTTTCCCTTAATACAACTGATAAAAAATCAACAGAACGAGACCACGAGCGGTTCGATTTCTAAATGCTTTCTTTAAATATAGCAAAATTACGTCTATCTACGTACATTCATGAAATCGTTTCGATCGTTTGGAAATAATAAAGCCTCTTTGTATTTACTGATCGATACGAGGGTCGAACGAGGATTAATAATACCGAAACATTAAAATAAAATCTTCCAAGATTATCCCGATTCAATGGAACACGTCCGAAAAATGCTGGATAGACATTTGTCGCGACATTCTGCGGAAATCGAGAGAACCAGTTCGCGATGCGGTTCTACGAAAAGGGCGTTCAATTTCTGAACAGCGAACGCTCGGAGACAGGGCCGAAAAAAGGTTATCCATCGAGGAATACCGATCCGGTCGGCCGGAAACGTTTGAAAATCACTGGGGGAATTCCTGTTGCGTCGAGTCGCGTTCCGACGTCAAGTAAACCGCGGACGAGCAAACGAGGGAAGAGCGCGGGATTTCATTCGTCGGCGTCGTTCGGAAGGCCCGGGACAGGGAATCAAACGATCGCAGCCAATATCGGCCAGGCACTGACTATATGGCGGGAAAGTTATTCTTTCCTCTTCATTTCGTGGCGGTATTGCGGCTGTCATGCTCGCGAGTGTCGGCGACGTATGCGAGGAATCCAACGGCAACATCGGGACAGCCCGCAGGAACGACAGCGACGAGGCGAAGAGGGGAGAGGATTGGCGGCGGTGGAATTTCATTTTTCAAGGAAATTTCGTGGGGGCCAAGACTCGCGCGGAATTTCGCCGCTTGGATACGAGGCTGGTGACGGGCACGGAAGCAAAGTGCCCGAAACTTTCTATAATTAAGCCACGGTTAAGTGTCACCATTTTCGGAGCGAGTGCAGACACTTAAGCGGAGGCCCGTTTGCATTAAAAAATCGGACAGTTCATCGGCAACAATCTAATACTTTGAAACAATCTAATATATTGTGCTCCTACCGTGCCCAGCTTCCACCTGACGCGAAGAAAGGGGCGGCGCGGCGAGGTGAGAAGGGGCTCTCGTTTGAAAAGTTAATCAGGAATAAATATTCATCCATCGGCTCTCGCTCGAGCCGGCATTCCGAATTTATTACGTCGGCCGGGCTCTTCTCCTTCCGGACCGCGGTCCTGCGATCATAAATAGACAAGCCTGATCCACCCCCACTCTCTGCGTGGCCCACCTGCCTCGCCAAAAACCGATAGCACCTATGAATCATTCAGGCGACGGTGCACGGTCAACCCTTCCACGATTCGGGGCTAACTATTCTGTGTATGTTCTTATAAATATTCACCGGCTCGATTTATCAGCCCCCCTTCGCCCGCGGGACACCGATCATCCCGGAGGATCCGAGGACAGGTGCGAGTCTTCGCGGGAGGTCGAAAACGTGCGATCGACCAGGGGGCCGGGGGGTCAGCGAGGGCGCACTGGCTTCAGATCGATGCCGAATGGATATTTCGTGAGCCATTAATTTTGCAACGCGGTGACACTTGCTAAAATGTGTTTAGCGACGCGGACATCTGTTTCTGAGGATTTTATTGTAGACTTTTCACAATTTCTTAATCGACGTTTAGGACTATTCGCTGTTTTGTTCATCGATTTTTTTCGAAACTTACTGATGCGAATATTGGCAAAATACATCGAGATACAATAGCTAATATAACAACTGTTCGTTTAATTAATTCATCAGAAATTCAGTAATTCATCGTCAAAATAGGTTCAAATTGGTCGTTCACCGGGTCCCGAAAGTTTATCCGGTGCGCGTGCACTTGATCACCGTTCAGTTCTCACGTCTGACTAGTAGTTTCCGTTTCTACTATCCTGAATCTGAACCAGTGATACCATAATACCTGTTATCTACACCAGCCAGCCATAAATTGATACTAGATATCGAGAACGTAGACACTGGTGCACGGCGAGCATCGCTTACCGCAAGTAGAAACAGCCAACAATAGTCAGACATTGTTGTAATCGGAAGCACGCGTGCACGATAAATTCCGAAACAATTTTCTCGGGCAGGAAAGTACGCTTACTAAAATATTACTGTACATTTTCGAATCTCTTGTTCATGCGGAACGCCTCTGTAATGTTACAAATTACTATCCCGGTTCTATGGAAAAATTACATCGGTTTTAAACAATACTACAATTTCGCGGTAGTAATAATTCACTCGATATGAAAAATCTGTGGACAATGTTTAACTAATAACGAAATTACTGTTTATTATACTGAATATATCAAGAAAATTACCTTCCCACCAACCAAATGATCCTGTCGACTGGTTTCGCGAGTCCGAGAACTATGTTAGCCACCTTTTCGGGAGTTTAATCATTTCCTGGGAGACCCCCAATTTCTCAGAGGCTCCAGGCAGCCTAAGATACCTACCAGATTAGACAGATCTATTCAAGGAGCTCGTCAGCCGCCGCTTCGTCGGTAAATTTTGTTATGAAGGCCGTTTTCTGTGATAGCGAGCTGCCAAGCCAACAGCAAAGTTAACCATCCTGCCAAGCCCCTGCGAAATCGCCTTTCTGGCTCGAGAGAAACAAGTAATCCGAGTTTCGTCTAATGATCCGACCGGCTCGATCCGCCGCCAATTAAGCCGCGCAATTAATAAGCAATTACGCGCGAATTACCCTCGCCGCGTCCTCGTGGCGTCGCTTTTGTTCAAACTCGCGAGCGCAGCAACGCGTTTCGGTGGTGCGGCTGATCATTGATTAATCGCGATTCGATAATGAATCCGGTGTTGTTAAATAGATTCGATTATAATTGGGATGAGGAGCTATTTCCGAACGCTCAGACGTTCGCGCACCTGCGAACGAAGAGATAAAACATTTCCCCCTAAACATTTTGAACGCTTTTTAAGAATGAACGCTTAACCATTAACTACGTCTCTTTTCAAATTCAGAAAATTACGTGGTCTTGCAAAACGAGCGTTCAAAAAATTCATACGTTCTAAATGATTTTGCCAAGAGGGTACCTATGACGAAGACGTGGAACACAAACCAAGTCTACCTTTGTATCCCTTTGGTGGCCGCCTCGGCAAAGCTCCTCACGTCGTGATAGTCCATATTGAGCGGGCCGGTCGGGCTGTAGACGAGCCTTTTCGCCGGTAGATTGATGGGCAGGACTGCACCTATCACGCCCAGCGCAGAATCGATCTGGGCAGCGGCGTACAGGACGGTCCTGAAGGGCTCGGGCTCGTCGAATCCTGGCGCGCATCCCGCCACCAGGATTATGCCGTCGTAGTCGCAGCTGCAGATGTTCACCTCGATCTTCAGCTGACACGGCATCCATCTGAAACGAATCGGACCCGGGACTGTGTTAACGAAACCAACCGCCGGCGCTCGGATCGACACCTGTTGGGACATCGACTATTCCACCACCGTAAACGATACACCCGGGAACGTCGTCGTCCCGCGCACAATATTCATCTCGGCAAGCTTGATCTGAGAACGGCGAAGCCGGGAGAACCGGAAGGAGACACCGGCTTTATGGATCGCAGCTTCAACCCGAGACGCAAGATTAACCCTCCGCGCGGCGCAATTTATCACGCGGTCTGAATCTAATTTGCGAGGCGATGCTGTTTCGTTGCACCGGAAAATTTTTGGCGCTTCTGGCGTTTATTAACGCCTTGATTGACAGCCTGGGAACCTCGAACATTCCTGGAGTTCGCGGAAATTTATTTGGCGAAATAAAAATTGGACAGCTGAGACGAACGGTACTGGCGAGGAAGACTGCTCACGAAATATTTAAAATTTTTATAATATGTTCTTAATACAATCCTGCCTTTTATTGACATTTCAGTTTGATTTCAAAGGTTGAAATCACCCCTTCAATTAAAATTTAGGATTCTAGTAAAATTAAAAACCAGGTTGAAATAAATTTTGCTACGAATTCAATTTTTCAGGAGCCCCATGAAATAAATTTCAGTAATCTAATTGCAATAAAGCAACGTCTAATGTTCAGTACAGTACACCATGTAACGTCGGCAGGATAATTGAAAATCCTGAATGCAGCGAGTAAACTTTGACGTATCAACTATTTGCAAATTCCGCTTTTCCCGCTAAAAGTTGCAGAACGATGAGGTCGGGGCAGAAAATTTACAACGCTCGGTATATTAGAGTTTTCATTAGTATAAACCGGAGGCAGTGCGCGCGCTTACGGTGTGTATTTACGAGGGGCGGCTCTAGTTTTAATTAAAGTAATCAAAGTCCGATTACAATTGGAAATTCCGAATCTCTAATTGTTGTAGATACCGGCACTAATTCTCGCAGCAAGATTAAATCATCGGAGGATGGGATTAATCGTCGTTGCACAGTGTTGTTCGATCGATGATAACAGCACCAGCAGCAGCAGTTCGTTGTCGAGTTCGGATATCTTTTACGTAACGTAAAGTCGAAATATCTGCGCCTTTGATCTTTTACGTAATGTATTTGCATAGTTGGCAGCTGTATTCGTTATAGTAGATAAAACGTTCGGCACAGCTCCCGTCCAATAAACACTATCGATGAGAATAAAAGGGAGTTGATGGGTGTGGGTGACGGTATCGATTCCAACCATCGAGAGAGGTTACAGCACAAAGAATACTTGATAGCCGGGCCCGTTTCGACGAGGGAACATTGACAC
Source organism: Lasioglossum leucozonium (assembly GCA_028454225.1). Lineage (NCBI taxonomy): Eukaryota > Metazoa > Arthropoda > Insecta > Hymenoptera > Halictidae > Lasioglossum > Lasioglossum leucozonium. The sequence goes on along the minus strand of CM052210.1, from coordinate 841,743 downwards.
AGCGAACGACTTAAGAGCCGCGAGGCAGAAAAGTCGACGGTCAGATCGACGGCCGGGCGTTAAAACGATATCTACCAGCGAACTTTCGATTCGATTCGATTCGATTCGATTCAATGCGATACGATACGATACGATACGAATCTCGCGGAACATAAATCCCACGTATTTCCTGAGTGCTCGCCACCGACGCTAAGTGACCGTTCGATCGGCACGATCGCCTTAAGATCCACGAAACAGGCTCGGGGTTGCTCCTCTCTCTCCTCTTTGATCGATCACAGCGTTGGTGTCTTCGCGATCGTAGCACTCTTTGACGGTTCCCTTTCTCTCGGCTGTTTACCCACGAGTACTACGCTCATTTTTATTCTCTTTTTACTCCCGTCAAAATGCAACATTCCTTTACATTATGAGGTCCTGCGCGTATATTTCCAATTTCCTGCTTCAAGTGCTAGAACCAATTTTCATTCGTCCACACGTTCGCAATACTCTAATCACAGCGCACCTCACGAGCAAATTTTTCAAAATTAAATTCGAGCGAACTCTCCGAAAGTTCCATTTAGATTCGCAACGCGCCACGACGTCCGCGGACATCAATTTTTCGTCCCGGCGCCCGGAAGTTCCCCGGGTGACACGCGAAAGTATGTGTTGCTCGGTGGTCCCGGCAACAAAGTTTTCCGCGTCCTCGGGTGTCGCGTTTCAAGGTGAGAACCTTTACATCTCCCCGGAAAGCATCGACGAAGAAGAAGGGGAGGAAAGGGAAGGAAGAAGAATTCATTCGAAAGTTGCCGAGAAGAAAATTGGAGATTTCGTTTTCGTGCAAATTACTTTGGAATTCCGCGAGTCACGGCACCGACGGTCGCTTTTTTTTAAAGAGAATCCCTGTTACGTACCCGTGGAACGAATCCCACGCGTCCCTTGTCGTTGAGACAAACTTTTCTCGAAGATATCCGCGTGGTCCTGCGAAACCAGCCCCCGTGTTGCCCCACGGGACTCGCCCTGTCTTTTTGCGTGGGCGGGCAAGTTTCGCATAGCGAATCGGTCCCGCGAGTCGAGACGCCTCAACAACGCCTGCAAACCCGCCTGCATTTATTACACTTTTATCTCGGCCGTCGATTACTGGACAGATTGCCTTGGAAAGGCCGTAACTTGTCCATAAATTTTATGCGCCCTTACACGCTACTCCAAGCTATTTTGCTGTTTCAGTGTGCCGACGTTGCTGCAATCACTATTCTTCCGAGTTTGCACAGGTACTTGAGCGATTTTCCTGTGTAAGGATTCCCGTGTAGCAAGGTGTACGTTGAATATTTTTATAGAATAAAATCATTATGGGAGATTTTCGAAGAACGAAAGCTAGAGCTGAGCTATTGTATAATCATTAGACAGCGGATCTTTATGCAAAATAAAATTTTTTTATGTCAATTACAACAAATTGGAGTGAAATAGAAAAATTTCTTTCCTTTTTTACTACATATTTAATAGGTCAAAAATAATATAACAGTATCTTTAAATTTTTCCAATATTTTTACTGTTATAAATTATACCTACTACTTTTTGCCATAAATACATAAACATCCGCTGTCTAATAATCATTAATTAATATAGTTAATCGGGAGGGTAATAAGATGCTTAATAGGGAAACTAAGTTGGGGCTTGGTGGGGTAGGGTCGGGTATTTGCATAAACATCCCCCATAACGGAAGGAAACACGAAAACTTTAACGATATACAGGTCCATGCAACATAGAGGGAGGGAGGAAACCAGCGATGCAGTTTTGGAAAATTGGGGGAAGTATATCGTTGGGCGCGCGCAGCGATATTTATCATCCCCTAACAAGGCGCCGCACAGCGGCGATTTTTTAGACGAAAATCATCCGAAATTGTAAAATAAATCTCGTTTCGCGGGAAATTTGCTCTCCCAGGGAAATCGTCCGGCAAAGTGACTTTAATCCACTCCGTACCCGAAACAGCAGCGATTTAATTGTCTCGGGCGGTTACACGTCGAAGCTTATTCAACAAAGTAGCCGGGGCTATTCTAGAGGAATATCCATCCGCTAAAATTCACTGGCCAGCAATGGTAATTAGACCGCGGGTGCGTGCATGAAATTCCGGTGCCCGTATATCAGTTCAGAGACCCTTAAATTGACTCTGGCAGTGTAAAAGACTGGTTGCAGAGAAATTAGTATCGCGAAATATCGAGATTTACAGCTAATTTCGTATTATCGAAGATTAAATGAAATTTTATTCACTAACGTTCGCGGAAAATCGAAAATAGCACGGTATTTCGCTATATGCGCTGTAAACGAATCTTTTCATTGACGACTATGTATCTCTGTAATTGTGTCAATTAAAATTAAAGCGAGATCGTCCGCAGTGATTTACCGTGCGTAAACGCGATAAAATTTGCATCATCGTCCGCAAATACCGAAAAACAGCATGACCAATGCTGTTGGATACGCGCGACAAGTTAAATATTTATCATTGACTGCGACCAAAATTATCCTCACGGGAAACTGTCAAATGTCCAATGCTCCCCTCTTCTGGTCGTGGAAACATAAAATGCTAAAAGAATATTCCCGAAAATAATCTACTGGTTTAGAAATATTAATAACTTTCCATGAAAAAAGAATAATACTTGAAAATTTTGAGAAAACCGGAGCCGCATTAAATCCTACGAGCACCGCCTCGATTTCGTATCTCCAACCAAAAAATGCTTTTGACAGGACCGAAAAGTGCACTTGCCTCGACTCGACCGCCATGCTGCAAGCTGGTGCATCGGCCTTATGGTGGTTGCTCGAAGGACGGACGACGGGGACTGTGAGTGGAACCGAAGACGGTCTCTTCGTAGATCGCGATCGGGAAATCGTGGAAAGCGAGGTTCCTCGACGTCGAGAACAGGCGTCGCGTCGGAGCTCGGAAAGAAAAACGAGCAGCGAGCTATCGATGTCCCTCGCTTCTCTGTTCAGGCTGGATCGATCGTTCGGCTTCGGTTTTATCGCGAGATCTCGCCTCTGGGCCGAGTGGATCTCGATGCATCGACCGATTCACCGGTTTCACAGGTTTCCGCTGGCTTTTTATTTTTTGTTTTTTTTGTTTTTTTTTTTTGTGATAGCATGCCCTTTAAAACGGCCGCACGCAGTCCTCTTTTCGTCCTCCCGAGACTGTGTGTCAACAGGTGACCATTTCCCGCAGCGATCCGTCACGCCGGAGCGATAGTGCCCGATGTTTACACGATATTTTTCGCCGAGCTTGTATCGACGCTCGGTTTTACCCGGACGAAATAATGGGCAACCGTCGGCCACCTTTTCGACGCTTCCAATGAGCCTCTTTAGATTTATTTGTTTATTTCCGACCGGGTGGGCGGGGTTAGGTTTGCTGACAACTGGACGGCCCCGTTTTGTGCGAATAAATTCACGGGTTTGTTTATTCCGTCGTTTGTCTGCCGGCTGCACGCTTTTATATATAATCCGGGGGTAGCTACAATGACGATGGTAATAAACACGGATTGGAATGCTTCCGGGAACGTGAACGGACTACCAGGAGTGACGAGCGGACATTGGATTAATTGTCAACTATTATAGTCATCGTTAAACTGCGCGTTTATTATTATTTCTACGACAAGAATGCGAATAAACAAGTATCTTCACGGTGTAAGCTTTGAATTGGTCGCGCCTGCGGTTGTAAAGCGGCGGGGCATCACGCTCCTACCCAAGAACCATCCGATGATTTTGACGAATGGCTGATTTCCAGAGCGGTGTTCGGCTCGAATTCGATTCCTCGATCGCGACAGTGAATTTGCAAGTTTAAATTTATCGAACCGCCGAGAGCGATAGATTTGCGGCCAGGCCGGGCGAACTTTCCCCGAAAGTTCGCCGATAGTTGTCCGATTTAAAGCGCGGCAGATTGATGGGAATTCGCGGTCTGCTTATCCGATCGGTGGAACGCTCGTCGTCTCTTAATCGTGGTTTAATAAAATTCAACGCCGACGGAGGGATCTACGCTCATGATCGGTCGTCGCGTCACACGATTATCATACTCATCCGCTGACGTCTATCCAGAAACTTATCTAATCGATCAATGAATGGATGTCTATAGATCGCTCGTCGAACAAACTGAATACCTTACCTCCGATTAACGCGATAACGCTGTTATTTCTCGTTTGAATATTCGCGAGAACGTGGCGCGACCGAGCGGTCACGATTTCCGCGAATCTCTGCGAAAACTATTGACCGAGCGATCAGCTACAGGACAATTTAGGTGCGACTGATTTTGTGGTAGGGAATTTTTTTAAACGAACAGAGACCGTGATGTTCAACTCAACACTTATAAAACGTGATATATTTGTATGCAAAAAAGAACAAAAATAAATATTCACAGATCATTCGTAACCTACGTCGAAACGCCGCTATATCAGCTACGCGTTATAAAAGTAATCGCTATCCTACAAAGTATAAAACTTACTCAATATCGCTATGGAGATACCCCGACAACGGTGGGGGACACGCACACGCATACACTGCACAAACACGCTCCATCGTCGCAATTCAGAATCATGAACCGCATGCATCTATGACCTTAAGGAGACAAGATCCGGCTCGATCTCCGTAGATCATCGGATCCCCCGTCAGCTTCCTCTCGCAATCCTATATCACGATTCAATACTTTCGTTACACGCTAACAACGCGGGGCCGGGTGCTCGACCGTGTTGCTGACTTCGACGAATCAACGTTCTCCGTTATCCGAACGGCGGCGAATCGAAATGTCAACCTAGTTAACCGTCTCTTGTGCGCCCGAGTCGAATCACGAATGTTTCTTCCCCCTCGGAAAATAGAATCTGCAGAACGTGAAAGAGACCGAATTGCTTTCAGACGCTTCGACGTTCTTCGATTTATCACTCGCGAGGCGGCGGACTTTAAATACCGAGATTTATGCTGCGAGCGAGCTTATATTCTACGAGGCAGACGGATCCCTCTATTTGAAGCTGTAAACCCCGGCGAAAATACATCGGACGATAAAAATACACCAGTCGATCTTCGACTCTCGCGAGACAATCTCCGCGAAAAATATTTGTTCGTCGCAAAAAAAAACACATCGTAAAAATTTCTTCCGAAATCGGACATCTCGTATGCAACGACCGCGATAAAAAGCGAGAGCCCGGTCGGGCCTGTCGAAACGAGCCAGCAATCGTTCGAGAGGAAGTCGAACAAGAACCCGGCCGCGATTTTTTAAACAATTGAGTATTTCACGCGCGTGTACGTATAACGTACATAGTGTCCATATGGCAAAATTCGCGGAACGCCTTTAACCCCACCCCGGAAAACGTCTGGAAAGAGGCTCGCGCGAATGCCGGGCGAAGTTCCGCAAACTCGAAACTACGTTTTCTTAAGTGCTCCGCGTACGAAGTTCGTCGATCGAAGTGGAGGGCCGTCAGTCTCGTGACCCGAGATAAAAAAAAAAGACAGCAGCAAGAAAGGGCCTGGCTCTCTCTCCGGGGGCTAGGGAAAATCGAGTCGACGGTAGTTGCAGTTGCATCGCGATGCGCCAATAAATGCCACTGTCTCGTACCCGATGCGTCCAACGGAGGAAAATATCCTCGGAAAAAACTGGGCGTCCTGGCGGAAAGTATTCGAACCAACAAATCAAATCTTCAGCACTGTAATCATTCGTATATTTCACGTCGACAATTTTATTGGTGTAACAATAAAAGCATAAAAACCGAGTATGTTTTAATTGTTTTACAACGTATAGATCGAGAAAATTGAGGATATAATCGTTCCCAAGTCGAGGAGATCGTTTAAACAAATTTTCCGGGATTACCAAATAGGTGTGTTCATACTCTGTCAAGGTAAGCAAATTTTTGTTACAATTTTCATGTGCCATTATTAGGTAAATGAACAAAACTCTAACTCTCTAAATATCTATGTAATACTATCATTCACTGGAGTGATTCTCTGACACGAGATCGCCACCTGCGCGATTTCGATCGAATATTTTCCGCCAGGGCCAGTTCCGCTTAAGAATACGATCGTATGCGCGTCGATGTGCCACGTTTCCTGCTTTGTACTAAAATATTTTCTAGAAGTACAGAAACCGTTTCGTTGACTGGCGTCCGGACCAAAGGGCGGCGCCACGGTCACCGGAGGGCGTGGCTACGGAACGAGCCGGAGCGCGGAGTGGTCGGCCCGGACGGTCACGTGACATCGGCGCCCGCGCGACGCTGACTCGAGCCCTACCGGCCTGTTTACAGGCCTCTATGTTACCTTACGAGTTACGGAAGATCTCTACTACGGGCTAACTGAATCTGAGTTTTAAAGACTATGCAGAATCTAGTTTCTCTGGCTGGTCGCGCTACACACGAGCCACGCTCAAACTGGGAAAGATCCTGGGGCGTTCTATAAGTTTTGAGAACTAACTAATCCCCAGGATCGCACACTCTGCGATCAATTCCGACGAACTTCTACAGTCGGTTATGCACTGAATCACCCGATCGATCGGGTAATCTTCGCGAATCACAGCCAAAGGTGTTCACCCTTCACAGTCTGGTGCCTTTGTTAACTTCGTTGGTCACGTCCAGGGAGACTGTCTTCAGCGCGTTCAGCTTCTCGATGTAACCGATATCGATGTGAAGCTTTCCGTTATCGTCCACGGTTCCCTGAAGAGTCTTCTCCGCGCCGTTTGCTATGGACGTCACCGAGGATGCCGAGGTGGTGTTGACGTTGTTGTGCTCGTTCTGCAGCCTCGTGCTGCTAGCGTACAGTCTCCGTCTTCCGGGGAAGAAGTTCGATATCTTCACGGCCAAAGGATGGAGCAGATGTTCTTCGTACATGTCCGCGTCAGCGTCAGCGGTGATCAGGCTTACGACGATGCCGACGACCACCGTGGTCAGGCTGCCGATCAGAGCGTAGTACATGTAGGTGATACTGTAGAGGTACTGCAAGGGGCTGGTGGGCTCGTTGGCGACGCTGTTGAGGACCACGTTGTCGGTTGCGTTCACGAAACCGGGGCTGGAGTAGAACGTGTGGCCCGGCTGAGTGATCCACGGGGAGAACGTGTCATTTTGACAGTTCTCCGTTGACAGTGGTAGCGTCTCGACCGTGTTGCTCAACGTCAGGTGGCCGAACGTGATCCAGAGGGTCGTTATGTGGCTGAATATCATTCCTGCCACTGCGCCCTTCCAGTTGGCACATGGCACCAACATGGCCAGCAAGAAGACTCCTAGTAATGGACCCGAGGTGGCCGACGTCATCAACATCGAGGACTCGATCACTCCTGACAGCATCGCTACCAGGAAACTGACGCCGATGATCAATACACCGTAGATCACGCTGATGAGCTTGATGAAGTTCAACTGCTGCTTGTCTTTCAGGTTCCTCAACGATGGTATCTGACCCAGGAAGTCCTCGAATGTCACCGTGGCTAACGAGTTCAAATTCGAGACCGCCAAGGTAAGCGCGCTGTTGAACAACGTTGCCATAACCAGACCCAGAAAACCCGGCATGTCCAGGAACTTGTCTTCGACGTAGAACGGCACGATCTCGTCGAATTTCGAGATGTAGCCCATAGTCAGGGGATCGCAGTCGGCGTAGTTGGTGAAGATTACCATACCCACAACCCATGATAGGGAGAACAGCACAAAGATTATGGGTATGTTGGCCATCATCGTCCTGGAAAGAAGGAGTCAATTAAAATGTTAAATAAACTGTGTTGTTTGAAGTTGGGAATGCGGTAGGATGAAGAGGTTTAATTAGAGGTTTGCTATATTTTGCTGAACCATCTGACAGCTGTTTAAAAATTTTATTTATGTCATTTTAAGTGTTTTGCTACTGTTTTTCTTTTCCTTTCTGGGTATGTGAGTCTGTTTTAATACGATTTTAAGTCGACGAACAATTTCTACTGTGTTTATGTAATTTTGTTTGTTCAGTGTGGTTCATTTTGGAACAATTTTCTGAATCCAAGTAGGTTTTAATTGCACGTGTCATTAGCAGACAATCTTCATGCAAAATATTCCTGAGTCAGTTGTGAGAAACAGGAGTCCACGAACATTATAAATAGCGTACGTAGAAATCTGACTGATTGGAACCGGATGTTTAATTAGCCGATGGCTCGATAGCGTCCTGTTCGAAGGCTCGAACAAATCGGATTAGCCTCTCTAAGGGAGCAAGCAGGTCCCGCTTGTAACAACGGGGACCGTATGTCCTTTTTCCATACTCCACTTGATACTGTTGACCTTACGCCACGCCGACTGGCTGCCACTGAAAGTTTGGCACGCTGCCATTTAACCCCGTCTCTCCATCCCCACCCCGTACAGCACAGAAGCCATTGATTACGCGGTAACGGGAAGTGCGGCCGGAATTTCGCGAATCGGAAAGCGTTCGAACGTTACTTCTTGTTTAAACGTTCGCTGTGCATACTCATTACACGTGCCGATGAGTAATTTACCTTTTTGCCGGATTCCTTGCCCAACCGATTTTTCATCCGACTGCACTAGTCGTTAATCATTCGGCGGAAGGGGTGGGCACGCTCCAAACAAACCCCCGTCAAATGTTCACACTATACTAAACGGTTATGTAAAGCGTACGCTGCTTTCTCGAAATCTCCTATTGCCGAACAGTGATGTTTTTTATTCGAAATAAAATAAAGGGGAGGACAATGTGTTTTGTTCCGTTACAGAGAAGAAACAGATCTGGAACCAAAAGAAAATATACATATTTTCCAGCACATTTCCAAAGCCATAGGATTATTTTTGCGGGGACAACGTGTACCTAGCGGTTTTATCTGAAATCACCGCGACACGCGTCCTTCTCCAAAAGCAATAAAGCCGCGAAACGCACGATGAAGCGTGTCCCCGCGTGACATTACGCCCGCGATTACAGTCCAATAAAACTGCATTCGCGTCGACGATTTTATCGCCGCGTGCCTTTTATGTCGCGATTATATTCTAATAAAAACCCATTCGCCGGAACGTTTCCATCGTGACACCGCGCAACAGTTTCTAGATTTATGCTTTGAAGAAAGCCGGAACCAACGTAACTATCTGAACGTTGAAACACGACGTTTCAGAATTTTTTTCCAGAAAATGAATCGACCCTTTTTTAAACGACTAAGCTCATTTAATAATACAGATACTGCGTCAGATGTAGCAATTTTTGTGCTTCGAAATATTAAGAAATCACCGAGTAACAGCTTCTCAAAATCTATAGAGAAACCAGAAAACAGTTTGTGATAGACAGGCTACTACTTAGTGATTTTTCAATTTTTTCTCAGTAAGAAAATTATTAAAACTTCCACGATGTACGTACTTTCAAGTAAGATCCTCGTTTAAAAAACAGGTCCATTAATTTCTTCCCGGAAAAAATTCCGAAAGATCGCGTTTCTTCCGGATCGTTAACCAGACAAGACCCATCGATAAACTATTCCTGTCGTTTCAAAGGCTCCCCTAAAGTGGACCTTTCGTCGTCGATATTTCACCCCGAAAAAGGGTTGAAAATAAACTGTTCGCGATCGTTGCAGAGTACTTCTCCTTTTTTTTAGTTTTTTTCTTTTTATCGGAGCCCGTAGGGATTCGAAGCGACACGACGAGGAAAACTGTATGCATCGCGAACGCCGCGATTTTTTCTCTTTTCCGAGTTTTTTTTGAGCCGTCGAATGGCTGATAAGCGGACCGTGGACGCGTGATGCTTTCTTCGGCGCGGATCCTTCAGTTTTGGTCGGCATTGTGAACTGCGGAGCACTCGGCGAATTATTTTCGACGCCTCCGCGAAAACGGTTCGGTTTTCAGTGTGAGTGGTCGATGATGAAACAACACGCGTCAGATCCGTAGTTGCGGTACAGGCGCCATCTTTGTGTCGAAACCGGGCCAGAAAAAATGCTTCTAATAGTTCACTTTAAAAGATGCGTGCATAATTATTTTTATAAAGTAATGCAAAACAGTCGGTATTAAAACCTGGTATTGAAGAAAAAAATTGTAAAGTCTCCCGGTGGTTGCAACAGATGCGGACGAATTTCCATTTTCTAGCTGTGGTTATCAAGAAGGGTTGCTTTCGGCGTGGTTAATCCGTTTAATCGCAGCGCGGAAATTCGCGAAGTTAATGGCAGGCGAAAATTCGGGCCGATAGCGGCGAGGTCAGCGTTCGCCTGAGATTCGCAATTTGCGTCGGAATTGCCACAGAGTTTCGGGGATGCGGAGGGGGCTGCCCCCGTGAATACAGAAATTTCCAGAAGCCCGGTACGGCTTCGGAGCACGCACGGAATTAGCATTTTACGCGTTTGATATGTAAACAAGTGTAGCGCTGATAAAGCTGGCCACCGTTTACTCTGGACCAAGAAAATCACGGTCCCCGAAGGGTTTATTCGCGGAAAAACCGCGGATTGGAGCACTTGCGAATCCGCGCCACCATGCCGGTTCTTACCGTCGCCATTGTTCCCGTTTTTCAGCGGTAACAAGCCCCAGAGCAACCCGATTCGCTGCCCGGAACCTGTGTCCGTTTACCACCCACGAAATGTCCTCTGGCATGAAAATGCAAAACACGGGAGACTCAAACACGTGTGTCATGTGATTTAAAAAGCTATTGTCTGCTCGCTGTCGCGTAGATATTTTGCAGGATTTTGTTCTGTTCAGATTTACGTACAGTGGATCCAAAAACACCAAATTTCCCATTCTCGAGAAATTGTCGTCACTTAATCTGTGATCGTTTCTTCGAAACAAGAAAATATTTTTTTCTCAGGGAGAATTTTCGAAAATACGAGAATGTTTTTCAACCAACGTGCTGTTTTATTTGTTACGTAAGCGAAAACGTGAATTATGGAAGGATATTAAAGTTAGACTGTTCAAATTTCAGGAAAAACAGATTCGCAGAATCGTAATGGCTATAATTTTGACCAACGTGAACTTTAACAGTACGTTTCAACCGATAATGTTGCTTTATGACAGCAACAGTCGACGTAAACTTAGGAACGGAAGTTGTTCACGACCTTAACCGATAACAGTTATACAATCGTGCATCTTATTTTAATAATACCCGCAATAATAATACATTTGTTGCACGGAGAACAATTTTCGAGCGATTATGCCAGAGATTAACAAGTCAGGTGTTCCGGAGAAACAATGCAAGCTGCGAACGAATTAGAAGTACTAGCTACAGTCTGGCTAATGAACAATTTCGTAGAGCAAACAGAGGATGATGACAAACATTAGCTGAAAAAAAAGAATTATATAAACGACCAACGTCGGCAATTTTTCGAAATATACAATACGCCGGAGAACGTGCCACGATTTTCTGTCTAAAGTGGTCACGGTGTACAAACTTTTAATTATCAATTAATCGAGTTTCACGTGGACATTTAATTTAGCAATTAAACTTGTTGAACGACGAAGTGAACTTTCTTCTGAAAAATGGCTTTTGTAGACGAAAATTTCGAGGCAGCTATTCACTGTTGATGAAAGGTCTGCCTTTTCAACCCTTGGATGGTCAGATAAAAATGACTCTCGAATTTCGCTAAATAAACGCTTCCAAATTTCGCTAAACAAATAACTCCCTTTAAAAATTTCCTTAAAAAGGATATTATTATGTTAATACTGAATGAGAAATATAGGTTTGGATAAAACCAGAACAATAATCTGCGAATCGAACGGTGTTCTCGAGCACCACAATTAATTTTTAACGATCGCGTACACGGAGTCGGCAGCTTCGCGTGCGATTCGTGCCCCAGCTGGATCTTCTCGATCATTCCGTTTTCGGTTAGGGGCGACGTATTCAATTAAAGGGTCAATCGTGCTCGCAAACACGAGCGAGTGCCGCGCCGCTCCGAGAGAAGCGCAATTTTTGCCATAAGCGCGCGTGCGCGCGCCCTGTCTTATCGGTCATTATTATGATCCGCCGGCATGCGTCGCGTGACGGCGCATGATAACCGACGAAAACCGTTCTCCGCATTATGCAAATCGTAACACTTATCTGCCCGTTATTTTCATTTCTGATTGGCCGGTAATCGGCTTCTCCTCTCCCCCGGTTTATCGAAATCCCGGGGCAAACAACTGGAGTCTCGATCGTTTCTCGATCCACGGGCTCGCTCCTGTTCGTAACCCCGTTTCTCTCATCGATCGTCTCTGGGGTAGTTCCAACCCCATTCGAACACCAGGGGAAGCTGCTGAGAGCCGTGCTCGAAATCGAGAGCTCGACTCGCATGATTTTCATAGTTTTCCGAGTTGCTAACCTAACCCGACCAAAATCGAGTCACCCTGCCACCATTTTTCCAGGTTTTTTCGCCCGAAACTCGAATACCAAATTTTCATTCGAAAGCGTAGTGTCTTTGGGGTTGCTAAACTTCGCCGAGCGGACGGTCTTTGATTTTATTCGGCCACCAGCAGGGGTGGCTATTGGCTGGCTGGTTGTTCTTTACGAGCTGTGAATGTTCTTTGATTTTCTTGGCAGCTGGTATCCAGACTTGCAAGAAAAGAAATAAATTGTCTACTTTCGATTTTTATTTCGCATAATGAACGAATGAGAATTCGTCGAACCCTAATCTATAGAAGATTTGTTGGTAAATCAGAAAATTGCGCAGGATGTGTTGCGTTATTTTCTCATTATAGCTCTCAGGTTATTAATTATATAGAATGTAGGTGTTCCAGGAATTCGCAACAACTATGTTTACCGACTCGTGGACACCAATTATTGTACAACAATTTTCCTGTATTTGTCCGTAATCGAACTCTTGAGATCGAAACGATCTCTTTTTACAAAATTGTAAATGCGTTGGAAGAATCTAGGAACAGCCTCGCTGTAATTCCATCCTACTACAATTTTTACCACAGCTTTCGCGCCAATTAATGTTTTAACAGCCATTGTTAATTTCTTTTTTAATCCTCCTTTAAATTATGTGCTGCCTTGTTAAGAAAACAGTCTGTCAGATTGTTCGAGCAAAGCCAAGGACAGCAATTTCTTTAGCTGATGATACGAAGACGAAGGACACGCGTCTTCCATCAACGTCTGAGATTATGTTATGAGATAATTGTTTAAATATGGAGAACGTGCGACCTTGGCTAGATTCTGACGAACCTGAGGAAGCTGATACAGAAAAATCGATTTAATACTCACTTGGCGACCTTCCGCTGGCTAGTCATGCTGCAGTACCTCTGCACGAAGTTCTGTTGACAGCCGAAGATAGACAGACTCATGAACAGCTGACCCAAAGTGGCTGACACTGTGGTGACTCTCAGTGTTGGGTCCATGTTCATGCTGGGGAGAAAGAAAAAAATTTGGAAGGTAAGTATACATATAATGATTAAACGTAAAATGGTAAGTTGTGGGGTTATCAGTTCAGACGTAAAAGGTCCATCGATTCAAGTGTCGGAACTAATCTGTTCTGTTGAATGAATCGATAACGCCGTTATCCAGCTCTATCGTCTCGTTATCGGATCCGAATTTTTGGAATCTCTACGGAATGTTTACACTTACTTGAAAAAGTCAAGTCGGCCGCGTTCGTACGTCACGTTCACGACTTTATCGGGCCCCATATTGGCCATGCCGCGGGCGACTATCACTATAGAGACACCGATCATCGTCAAGCCTTGTATCACGTCCGAGAGAATGGCTGCTTTCAGTCCTCCCTGGAAAAAGATCGATCGGTCGATTACACTTCCACCGGCGCGATCAATCGACGCTACTCGCGTCACAGATTCGCGACAACGATCGTAATCCGCGGCGGTGAAAATCGAATATTCACGAAGCCGACGACGTCGTTACATTACAATTAAATTACAAAAACTCCAGAACTGGATATTGACGATTGTTTGTAAATTTACAGATCACGACAAAACCTGCGGCGTGTCGCGACGCTGTCAGGTGATGTCTCCGACCTCTGTTTACCGGAACTTGTCCGCTATTTACGATCCTTTCTGCCAATAATGCGACTCGAACGGGCAAGCAGCCGCCTCGTGTGCTCTCTCGATTTCTAAATAATTGATGCCGCGGAAATGTGACTCGGCGAACGCGATTTAAGGGTTCCCACTCTTCACTTTTGCCGTTACATGCAACGCCAATTATAAGCAATCCGATATGCGGCAGAACAAAATATTTAAAATACATTATACACAGAGGTTTTACGCTCTTTAAATTTAGAAACTGTGAGGTTTTTATCTCAATTACAGAAAATCGATAAAAATCGTTTCCCTTCAATGGAGCCGCGTCCAATATCGAAAGGCGATTCGCTTTTGTTCAAGATTGATTTTCCAGTCGAGAACAAAGAAGAGAAATGTCCGGTGACCGTTGCACATACCATGACGCTGAAGATGACCGATATGGATGTGATTCCAATGATGCTGGTCCAGTACGGCAGCCCGATGACGGCTTTTAGCGCGACACATGGCGTGAATATCGTGACGGCCAAGTTCAGCAGGCTCCGTATCACGTAGGAGAAGCTCGCGATGCATCTGACTAGCTTCGACTTGAACCTGCACGAAATTAGCATAATTAGAAGAGGTCTCGGCTCGGCCGGACATAATCGTTAAGCCGTAAAGACGTTCTCAAGGACCGCGCGGCGAAATCAAAGTCCCAAACCGCCTGTGTTCGTCCGGAGCGCGAAATTTCTTGTAGAAATTCTTTCGATTATCCGCGCGGGTAGGTTCTTTCTTTTTTTTTTTGGCAGATGGTAAACTCGAGGAGACGCGAGGAGGGATTCTCGAAGATGAAGCTCGACTCGATTTATGCAGGGGCCCCGAGGTAAACAGAAAATGTAAAGCAGCTTCGGTTTCGGCCCGAGCAGCGCGGCGAATTTAAATTTCCCCGTGATCCGTCAAGCCTCGTCATTTTGATAGAATAACAGGGGGAGAGGGCGATCTCTTACGAAAGCCGAGATTTCTCTCGCTGTTCCCCGTCAACGGAGAATATTAAAATCCCTCTTCTCCCCGGAAAACTAATTTTTCGGCGCTCCTCCAGCACCCCCGGACGCCGAGAAGAAAAGGAAAATGAATTTCGAGCGAGTTGTCCATTGTTTTCTCTTTTCGTCTCGATAAAGAGTCGGAAAGAGCAATTCGCGCGAATCGAATTGATTATTTATAGCCTCTCCGGAGTATAGTGACTCCGCTAATTGCCGCGGCAAGCATAGTTCGTAGCCGACAAAACACAAAATGAGTCACGCGCACCGGTGTGCGGTACGGCGGCGTCTTGACTCGGTAATTCATCGGCTAGCATGTTTCTGTCTTTTAAGCGTGTTTACGCCGGGGGACTGGCAATTTTAATAGCGAATTATGTTCAGTCGAATCTGTTTTCGTCGTAGTTCCCCGTATGAAAGAACTTGTTCTTTCCGAAGATGACGGATCGGAAGCTGCGGCGCTTGTTTGCGCGTTTGTTTTTTCTCGCATTGAGTTCGACACATCAGACCTCACATGGCAAAGAAATTAATTTTTTTACGCGCAGCCTCTCGTTGAATTCTCGCTATGACGCAACGGTTGTGCTTTAGACTGTTGACACTAATGCTACCGACTTTTCAGATTCTGACGCCTTTCTGTCGCTGGTGTGATTAGTGAAGTACTCGTTTCTCTTTTTTTTTCTTTTTTGAAGTAATTTATTAGTGAACAAATTTATTTCAGAGGGTTTTGATAATTTTCTGGAAATGTATTTCGAAAACTGTTTTCTCATTTTTTGTTTTTTGACAGCAATAAATAATTCGACAACCATCAAGAACAAGCAGAGTGCTCGAACCGAAAACCAGTCCTCCATACTAATCACTCTGGCATCCAGCATCGATCTCCGAAACTCATCCCCAATTTCCATGCGAATCAACCTAACCCAGCATCAGACACCTCTTTCATAGAATCGTAGCACGCGCGGATCGGGTCAACACAGTAGACAATTACCTCATATCCAGGTACTGGTAGACGGACGTGATGCCGAGGCTGTAGTAAACAGGAACGAAGATGAAGCAGACGATGGGGTACGCGAGCAGCATACCGTAAACAGTCTCCCACATCGCGCTGCCCCTGTAGTACAGTTCGGACGGATACCCGAGGAAGGACCTAACGCCCAGAGTTCCCCTGGCGATGGAGAGCATCATGGCACCCATGGACACGCTGCCGGTGGCAAACACATAATCGGCCTTGGTGGTCTCCTTCCGTCGTCCCCGGAACTTCTCCCACAAAGGGATGACGAAAGAGGCGACGATGCACCCGACGAACACCAGATAATCGATGACCATGGACGACGGGCTGATCGTCATCCTGGAGTGTCCTGCTGGCCGGTGTCAACCCTTACCGTCGAGTCCTTCGTGGTACCGAGAAAATCGAGTGTATCGACGTTAGCGGCGACCTCTGGGACGGTCTTTATGGGCTTCGTGTTTGAATCGGACGCGAGACAGTTTACCGAACCTAGGTGTTCAACCTAGGTGTCTTTGATCCCTATTGGTTGATACCGGCAGAACGATTGCCCTAAAAATCTCCGGCACGCGGTAGAGCGTTTATAATTGAATAATTCGAGCAAAGTGTATCGTAGATGTGTTGCAACGCGTGCGAGAGAATCGCAAAATGTTCGAATGCAATTTCCGCGGGTGGTGGAACTCGTCGTCTCTTTTTGTCTGTCACGATACGATCAATGCGACGCGATCGGTGTCGACGGAACGTACTGACTAACGCCGACCGTTAACCACTTCACGTTATTATGCTCAACACCCGAAGTGAGATAGACAGCGCTGGCATCGAGTGCGACCGAGACCGACGCTGACTATCTTCCGGAAAAACGGTGGAGGGGTTGCCGGTGGAAGGGACTAGAGAAGACCAAGACAGCCGGTGCCTGACAAGCTTTTTTTCTTATCTCAGCCTATCGCTGTTTTGTTTATCGGGGCGGTCTACTCGCGAGAGTATTTGCATCACGGAGGATACACCCACCGTATATTTCGTCCCGATCAACGACACACAGAGATTACTCGGATACGGTCGAGGATTCTGTTATGACGGTATTAGACACGAGCGTTTAGGTGACTCCGGGATTGTTTTCACAACGACGAGTGTTTTACGACGCGACTCTTCGATGACGAGGATCACCGCGATACGATTTATAGCAGATCGTGAGCGTCTCCGCGGCTTCGGACGAGTCTCCGATTCTTGGGAGCACACGAATCGATGGTAATTGAATTATATTAAACTAAGCAGATTCCTATACATATAACTCATCCACACGCAAATCAATGCACAAAAATCAATATCAGCATAAATATTCGCAGTCCGGCGCAGCAGCCGTCTATAGTGGCACCATCGATCACGCTTTCGCAAGCATTACTATTCCCCCAGCACCGTGGAATGATTTTTATTTGAAGATTGCTGTTTTGAGAGTACAAGGCTCCGGCCGTGCAGAAAATTGAACCACGATCGATCTTCTCTAGGGCAAGAGAAAAGGGCCAAGAACGGCTGAGCCAAAACAAGAGTAGCTTCCTCGAAAAGCGACTTCGATAGCTCTTGGCCTAGTCAAACAATGGCTGATCGAACTTCTCAGATACTCTCGGTGTATGGCTCGAATTTTTTAAGACGATTCCGCCGAGACCCCGTGAACCCCAGCATTGTTGCCGGAATTCGCGGGAAACGATTGTTTCGGACGACAAAAAAATTTTCTATTCGGAATCGACGCACCTGCTGGCCAGAAAAATGGAACCATACGAATTATTGCTCGGGTTTATGGCAGTTGCGTAACAAAGATCTTATGCAATAGCTTCATTGTTGTATAACCTGTCGATAAGATGCTCTCAGATGCTCCCCTAAATAGTTACTTTGAAATTGTTGCTCTCAATCTGTGTGGATTTTTCCTCTCGTAAAAATTGTCGACACATTTTTTTGAAGATTTTCCGAAACCATTGACTACCCTCCTAAATACAGTAGTTAATGAGCTAAGCAGTTATGCATAATACTAACTTACCACAGAATTCAATTATAATCTCTTCTGTGGTGTGCGTCTGTACATATCTCTGCTCTCTAACCTTCTGCATATTTCGCGTGTTTAATTTCGCGATTAGTGTAGCCCGTTTAATAAAACGTTATTATGCCACTCGCAGCGTAATTTGTTTGACTACTGCAACAGTTCGCTAATACGATAATACGGGTATAGCTCCTACAGGTTTTTGTTCTACTAGATTCCTAATATTTGCCTACATCATAAATGCCATAAATCCTGCAATCCATTTATTGCTGTGATTATTGTATCACGCAGCAGTAGCCTGCTTGACAATTCGTTTTCTCGGCTTTAATTCGTAGAAAGTAATCGTACTGAGTCAGGCGTTTTATCGAGAAATTCTCTGGTTATCGCAATGTTTTACAAACACTTCCAATTCCCCGTAGAATCAATTCAAATTTCAAAACCACCTTCTAAAAACTTTCGAGTACGCTCTTGATCGACTAGAATTCTTGAGATAATCTTCATTACAAATGAATCATTAGCATATAAATATCGTACTGCCAGGGAACGAATGCAAAGTAATTTGTCTCGCCTCTAATCCTCCAAACTCTACAATTTCATTCGACAGCTGATTAATTAACATTAATTACCGGCGCGATAATGAATCCGTGTAAGCCTCCGAGTCGTCCACCAGACGAACAAGGAAGAAGATAAATTAATTCTCGTACGCTCCGAGCGTCACGTATACAAATTAATTTCGTGCGTGTTGTTCAAATAGATTTTCCGCTTCGTTCCGATTAATGAAAAAAAGGACAGCAGATTTTTGGCCAAGTATCTACACGAGCTAGCAGATCGGCGAGCTCTCGTTTCCGCCATTGCAATGCGAAATCAATCGCGGCTATTTACCGTGGCGTGTTTAACCCATTTCGCTCGACCGATTGACCGAGTGTTTTCAACCATGCGGGGCGGACACGAAACATTTCATACGCGAGTCACCGGGATTGGGATTATGCGGTCCTCCTCGTAGATCCGGCGAATAAAGCTCCGCAAGAGTTCGCTCGTCGAATCTGCGGGTTCCGCAAACTCCGATAACGGACAGACGCCTCTTCATTTTTGCGCAAACTGCCGTTCCAGATAACTTCCGGCGCGGCGGAAACTTTTTCTTCGACGAACCGAACGGTTCTACGAGAAACTCGCCGCGGAACCTCCGCAGAAAATTGATTCGAACGAGATTAAACTATTTCTGAGTAGATTCCCCACGGCGCGGCGCGGCGCAGCGGTCGGGAAATCATTTCCAAAGAAGAGTCGAGCATCGTCTCTCGTGTTTTATGCATTTGTTTAAATGTATTATACATCACCGACAAAAAAGACACACACACTGTCGAGCGGTCATGAAACTTTCATGCGATTGCAAAAACTTTGTCCAGACGTGTCGCATATTTTGTTCATTTTAAAGATTCTTATTCTGTTATGTTTTTTTTTCGATTTTATAAAAGTACTTTTATAAAATCATCTCATTCGAATGCATTACTTGTAGGAATTTTTTTATTGGAAAATTTTAACGACCTACAATTATACTTACAGTCACCGCCATTTAACTTATCGTTGCCTGATGGATAATCATCGTTACCGCATTATTACGTACAATCGCTAATTCATTCCGCACGTAATAATCGTATTGAAAAAACAGTCGGTTTGCGATCACGATTAAAGGCTGTCGATCAGATTGGATCGACTGTCGAAATACTTATTTGTTTGACGCGATGCCTACGTCAAACCAATATATTTTTCACGATAACTCTAGTACGAACAATATGCTCTATCCTCTACGATCACGTGTCGTTCGCGAACAATATGCTCTATCCTCTTCGATCACGTGCCGTTCACGAAACCTCGGCGATCACGTGTCGTTTACGAATGATACGCCCTATCCTTTACGATCTGAAAATCGTGGAATCTTCCGGTAACCTAAATCTACGGATAAATCTATGTTTTGTAATTTATGTAGACTAGAATATGATTCATTAGATTTTGTAGATTCTGAAAATTGCGAACGCTATGAGGTTTCACAGGATTCATCCTACACCGTTCAAGGGTCCTTGCGTTGATAGCGCGTTAAAAATCACGACAAAAAAATATAATTTTCCAGCAATCCGTCCTCCACCCCCAGCAACGCGAGATACGAAGATCGCGTACGTGACGAATTATGCAAACACCGATAGCCGTGCGTACCGCAACTGGATTCATCTGCTCTGGTTCTGCAGATACGCGCCTGCCTCGTAAATATGCCAGTATTTCTACATATACCTATATTCTACATACGTTCGTATACTATATCGGCCGCGGCACGTGACACAAGAGCCACTTGTTTTCTGCGTGCCCATCGGAACTCGTTTAATCTGGCCAATTAATTCGCATTGTCGATCGCTGCTTGGTCAAATCGCCGGGAAGGCGTTCGAAGAAAACACCAGCGAACCGGAAGGAATCGGAAACCACTGTCTACCAATTAAAACCATCCCACATTTTCA
Organism: Lasioglossum leucozonium; assembly: GCA_028454225.1. Classification (NCBI taxonomy): domain Eukaryota; kingdom Metazoa; phylum Arthropoda; class Insecta; order Hymenoptera; family Halictidae; genus Lasioglossum; species Lasioglossum leucozonium. The sequence goes on along the minus strand of CM052210.1, from coordinate 821,353 downwards.
GCACAACTGAAAGTCGATTGTATACTATTTTATTGTATATTTTACCGGGTCCTCACTGTTTTATGAAACGTTGAGATTTGTCGTGCGATAATGACCGACCGATCGCTAACTGATGCAATTGGGTTATTTTTCAGGGGCGTTAATAAACTGTCTGACTCGTAAATAATTCGATGGCCAATAATAATTCAGTAGAATCATCGTATCAAATAAAATGTTTTATGAAACGCATAAAAATTCACTGTCCACGCGTCGTAACAGTAAATCAACAATTTCAAACACGATTAATATAATATATAATAATCTTGCATCAGCCCCTAAACCAATTCGTCAGAGATAAATGATCATAGACAAAATCACCAAGAATCCGCAACAGAGCCCTTCCCTCGAATACCCTAAAATAGAATTTTAAAGGGTGTTTTTCAACATAGTGTTGATAACCGCGACACAGTTCTCAAACCCCCTCGATTTTGCCGAGCCCGTGCGAAATCCTGCGTGCAACTCCGTGCAACCCTTCTAGGAAATCACAGGGGAGAGAACGAGGCACTTGTGCGAGGACGAGTCAAGAGACAGGAGCAGACACACGGTGAATGTCGTCGAAACGCGCGGCGCCGCAGTCAATTCCGTCGGTTCGCTCGTCTGCACAGGTATCAAGCTTCTTCTACCAGCACAAGGATCAGAGGCGGCTGCCTTCTAGTTAGAATGCGCGACTATCGACGCCGCTCGGCGCCGGCTCGTGGAAATTTCCCAGAAAAACATTAATCCGCTGCCGTCTGACGTGCTTCAACTACCCCGTCCCCTTTCCAGAAACTCTGTTCCCCACCTGCGAACGCTTCCGACACTATAGGGACGCGTGCAATCTGTTGACGAGCCGGATTCGCGACGCAATTTTTGGCAGGAGTTTGTTTTGGAGTTCATTTGTTTGGTCTGAGAAGAATATCGTCTTTTGCGTACGATTCGCTGATTCTACGACGCTGATTGCAACGTGACACGGGTGGTGGTATATTACACCTTCGTGATGATGCGTAGAAAATTCTAAATGCGCTTGACGATTTTACAACTGCGGATTTTACGCATTTACGATCGGGACGAATGGGAAAAATTTTTCTGAAATGACTGTCGGCGATTTTTAGAATTCGTGAATTTCGAGCAATTATCAAGAATTGCCCAACATAAATTTAGAATCTATCTCATTTAATTCGAGGGCGGCTCCGTTTCTAATCAGAACCTAAGGGTTTCGCGTCCCTAAATGGGACACAATGTATGCCGCGGCACAATGCGCGAACGAAAACGCGAACGTTGACAAATATCCGGGGTGTGTTTTAAGGGAGCAGCCAATGAGACACGCCGACCGCGGTAAATGCGAACGAGAGCTCGTCGCTAGAGAACCGCACTTTCGAACAATGCCCAGGATGGCCGTCCTCCTTTGCGGACATTTGCCGCTTCCGTCGGTGTCCCTCGCGCCCTTCGACACCTTCCACGTGAAATTTTTCTTACGCCTTTTGTCCCAGGCCACTTACATCTACCCGCGAGAAAGCAGAGAACTCTGTGCTATCTCCGCGCACAGTGTTCCGACGATAGCACAGCGCGCCGCCGCTTTCCCTGCGAATCAGTTCTTCCGTGCTTTTGTGTCCAAGATAAAAGCGACATTCTTGGGGACGTAATATCGAACGCGACAATTATATTTCGCGATCGAACGAGCCCTTGAACGTTATCGAATTAAGGGCTTCTTTCAAAGCCCTTCGGACGATATTATATATAATATTAAATTTTTAAGTTATTGCGCAGCTCTGGAATTTTTGGTATTTTCGTGAAAAACATCGTACAGCAGTAAATCTGGACTCGTTTTAAAGCTTGAAACTTATCGAAGTTGTAAGAAACTCTGAAACTCGCGAGTCATGGCGAGACAGTCGCTCGCCGATTAATTCAGTCAACTATACAAATTCGCGCGTATATGCTCATGCAAATATTGTACAAATACGCAAAGGGCTGCTGGAGCCGCGCCAGCTTCATGTTCATAATTTAATGCAGCCGAACAGCATCCGTCAAAATGTGCTGGTGTGAGAGCGCTTCGGAAAAAGGTGAATCAATACTAATTCCCTTATGCTATCTTAAATATTTATTCGTCAGCGCGTTCGCCAATTGTTCACGTGCAGTTCACCGTTGAAAAGTATCAACGTTGACGAGACCGAGTTTCGTGCAAATTAATATTGAATTCGCTCGATGCAATCGTCTCGAGCGAATTTCTTACAAAAAAAAAAAATGAAAAACATTCGCGATTTATCGCTCCCTCTTGTAAAAACAGCTGCCGTGAATTTTTATAAATTTATATGTGCCGTTCGATTACGTTAACCAATAGTCATCGCTGGAAATAAATTGAAACGCTGTCGAACAAAGTGTCACGTTTTTCATTACTTTCATTTTTCTTCGATTTTACATCCTGCTTTTACTTTCACTTCTTTTCTATTCCACATTCGCCTGATTCACTTTTCGATTCTGAGCTGCATCAGTCTCCAAAGTTCACACACTCGTATATTAAAATCTAACATTTTCATAATAATTCTTCGTATCGGTAAAGAATCTTTCTCGGAGAGCATCGTCGGCTTTGCACGAGCGACCAACTATCGAAGCAAGGCTTTGATTCGGCTCGAGGTGCAGCAAAAGGGATCGCATCGAGTCGGCACAAAGTGCTCTGTTTCTGGCTTTCGGATCCGAAGTTTACATCGATTGATACAAGAATTTCGACAGTTCCGCGAGCAACGGGATCCGCTCTCCCAGAATTCCAGCGTTTCCGCGTTTGAACGTAGTCCGGCCCGGCCCGGCCAGACCCGACGCTGCGATCAAAGATCGCAAGAATGCGACGGGAACGGGCGTTACACGCGGAATAATCGTCGGAGAGAGAGAGAGAGAGAGAGAGAGAGAGAGAGAGAGAGAGAGAGAGAGAGAGAGAGAGAGAGAGAGAGAGCGAGAGAGAGAGTGAGAGAGAGAGAACGTTTCGCTCGACTTGGCCATCGATAAAGTCTGCCGGACGAGTTCCTGGCCACGGTTCTCTCTCCGAGAACATCCCATCGCGATTTCCATGCTCGACCAAACCGCTTTTGATCCTGTCCTCTATGATCGAGCATCGCTCGCGTTCCTACGAATCCTCCTGGCACCGGTCTTTGATGCCAACGAAAACACAAGTGAATGCTTCCACTCCCAAAAAAACTTGCAGAATCCCTGGCAGAAATTTTCGAAATGTCTGCCACTTTGTCCGCTTTCCATCGTTCGACGTAGGTTGCATACGATCGTGAGAATGTGTAGAAAATTTTAAACCTGCTGTTCTACGGTCAACATTAAATTGTAACATACTCGAGCGACGTTATCTGTACTATATTTGTATTGTCGCAAGCACTTCTGTTTTTTTTTAAGTTGCTCAACCGAGAATAGATCGGTAGATATGTTTCATATAGTTTTATGTGCGTCATTGGAGGCCTATTTACTATACCATTCCGCAAAATAACAGTTGATGTTTTCCAATCTAATCAGTCCATGTTCTTTCACGGAAATTATTTTACATAAGCGTTAGAATTTGGAATTTTTAAATAAATCAATTGAATAATTCGATTAGGTTAGCAACCACTGCAAGATGGTAAGGTTTCGGGTGTCGATATCTTACGGAATCAATATCTTTTCCACGGTAAATGGTTTCGAAAAGCAATATATTCGTGAATAGTTAAGAAGTGAACAAAGTCCTGCGACTATTAAAACAGTCTGAGTTTCTATTTCGGACACCGAAGGCCGGCAGATGTGATCGCAGTTTTTCGTAAACAGATGGTTCCGACGAAAGGAGAGAACGCCGACGAGCGCGATACACGTGACGAACCGGCTCTTTCGCAACACACGTGCGATTAGCTGAAAACAAGTCGAGAACTCATTTATCATCGGCGATAAAGACCGAACGGTAGAAATTTGTTGCTCGCCGTGCTTCCGTCGTGCCGACGACGACGTTGTCAAGCGATCGGACCGGAACGGGTGGGAACTAAACAGGATTATTTTATATGGAATTTTTCATGGTAAATTTTCCACTACTCTTATCGGAAAGAGTCAGGGGCCACGGACCGGAAGATTACGCGCGACTCAAGTTTCTCCGGCAAATATTAGCACCGTCCGGCGATTAGAATCCATTAAGAACAGGGAGGGGGGGGGGGCACGGAAAAAGTGCCTCGCACATTGTATGGTAATCGTTCGGAGACATCGGGAAACTTATTCCCGCTCGCGGAAGTCAGTTTGCTCGGGCTCGCTGGCAGGGGCACGTTAAGCCGCGTTCTCACTGACGCGATGCCATGCTAGAGAGCAGCTCTATCGATTTCATCGGAGAAAAAATATAAGCGATCTACAAGATCATGATCCTACACAATATGTTCGAGCAATTTTTAAGATAATTTTGTAATCGAAGTAAATTGAATTTCTTTCGGTAAAGTCTTCCAGATGTGAGCGCGGCCTAAAGATCTTCCATTATTAAACAGCGTCATTTACCGTCAATAACCATCTACAGTTGCTTGCGTAAATAAAGCTAGTAATAATAAGAAAAATCATTCTCTCGGAGTATAATTGAAGCTGTAGATAGCGCGTCCAAATTACACCTATTCAAATGTCATGGGAAATATGTAAATTTTAAGTATAATAGCCCTCGGAAGATTCGAAAACAAGATTTGTAATCAAACCTCGACGAATAATAACCAATTAATTTACTCCAGAACCGCTTTACTAAAATCAACGAGAATATTATCGAATTTTCTTTCTTCGCCGTTCTCGTTCGAACAAACACGCTGCCACAGTCATCGATCGTAATTGTACATAATCGGCACACGCAATCTAAGTAATTCTCCAGCGAGGGAAAACCAAATTGGCACCTGGAGGATCGTGGATTCCGCGGAAAAGCGATCCCCTCCTTTTCTGCGGTCTCGGCGAATCAATTAGCTGGTAGAGCGCGATTCCGGCGAGCACATGCTCCGAGAGTTCAAGGAAGCCAGTCGATCACGAGAACGGTAGTCACAAGACAAACAATTGGCGGGCCGCGAATTTAATTGATGGCTCGGCCGGCCTGTTGACCTGCCGCGCCGCGACGGGCCGGACCGGGCCGACAGTCACGCGCCGTGTCATTGATTGCGACTCATTGCCTGCAAAGAGAGAGAGAGAGCGCGTGCAAATTCATTCGAAATGCGTGATCCCGCGATCAGCTCCCCGGGAGCCGGCCCAATCAAATTTTTGTCGCGCGGCGAGTCCCGCCGCTGACGTATCATGCCGCAAACGCGTGGCTTTCCCGCCATTTATGCGAATTTATTTCAAGCCGCGTGTGACGCTACCGAATTTGTTCAAATGCTCTTTTTTTACCTAGGGAACAGCACGCGACTGTCCCACCGAGTTCATTCTCTATTTTTGTGGCCGATCGGACGAGCGGTTTTGTTGTCCGAGTCAGTCGCGAATAAATTGCGGTCCCGTATTTGCGCAGGATTTTTCTGCCGAATGTGGAAGTTAATTTTTGAGCTGGCTGTATTTCAGGTAATCGTAAGTAATTTTGTACAATTAATCACTGTAGAAGATCTAATTAATTTTCTTCAAAACTGCATATTGAGCACGATCAGGTCGACTCGAATTTTTCATTCCATGCCCCGATCATGAATTCGCTCCTACAATTTTTACTTTCCTTACTTGGCCAAAAATGTCCACGATCATATTGCGAGAGGTTTTTGCGTCGCAAAATGAAATTTACTCGAACTGGACCGGCACGTGTTCCCTCCGCAGAGAACATACAAATTCAATTAGATTTTCCCCGGTAGAAACATACGGATATTCCGGCAGAAATTTCCTGCGTTCCTTTTGCCCGGGATCAAAAATTTCCGCGAAATAGAAAACGAAAAAGTTGATCCTTCCTCTAGTACATCCTTTTATTACTGTTTCACTCTGCCTCGACCTGGTCTCCATATATTCGATGATTAAAGCATTAGGCTTTCCCAAAAGTCCATCATTTTCCGTTAATATTGACAACGTGAATTTAATATAATTTTTTTTCGGATAGCAACGGATGAAATTAAATATGTCTACAGAAGAAATGATATTTGTCATTTCTCTATCGTTCAACGATTCTATAATAAATTTTAATTGAAACAAAACAATCTTCCTACCGAAATTAATATTCACGAGTATCGGTATGCATTGGACATTATTGGCTGTAGAAATTCATTGATGGCTCTAACAGTCAATTAATTGGAACTTCATTTTAAATTGCAATATTTAAACGAAGCAAATGCTTAACGATCGCGTGCGTGTTTGTAAGTGATGGATAAATTCGCTACGAATTAATTTGTACACCTATTATTTCTGCATTATTTCTTCGCGTGTATTCCATTCGCATGAATCACAGGTGCAAGCAACGCACCGTTCCGCATGCACCGAAAGCACTGTTCTGTATTTCACGGATATTTATCAGAATTTAGCAAGCCGGGAGGTTGATTTGGCGAACCGAGGGATATTTCGCGTTCCCGGAAGCTCGTCGAGAGGTTTTCCGAAAATATTTTCCTCGGAGAAACACAGTTTCAAGATCCGAGGTTCTTTCGCGGCGGTCGATGTTCCCGAAATTATGGGCGACGCGTGCCCTGTGGTTACCGATAAGCCCGACTTCCTCTTCCTGTTCCCGTACACTTCGCCGACCTCTAACGAGGTTTCTACTTCGATGAAGTCGACTCGCCCCGGCTCGCGAGATCCGACGAGGATACCCAGCGAAGTGAACGCGACAAACTCGAGCGAGAAACGAAGTGCCACCACGAAGAAGCGTATCCCGTCACGACGAGAACAATGCCGGTGCCGGAGACGACGTGGTGGCCCAGGTGCGTTCGACAACGTTTCGCTTTTAAACATTCCTGCACGTCGAGCCAGCCACGGTTCGCAAAACATCGCGGTTCCGTTGCTGCAAATGGCGATCGCCTGAAAATTTAATTGAAGCTTTCTGCCACTCGGACCTGTCCACACGACACGGCAAAAAAGAATTTTCCTCTCTCGACCGAACGGCTTAACCTCCTTTTGCGATAACCTCCGCAGGATTCGTGGAACTTAACTACGCCCGAAATTGTCCTCCGCTAATTTAACCTGACTCGGTTTTTCTGTTGGACATGCGGTTGTTTCTATGGTTCCCCCCTTTGTTAATTTTTATGGTTCATAAAAGGGCGGAAGATGAAAAAATTTTCAGTTTTCAGTTCATTATTGGATCACATATCTGGCAAGTCATAGTCGCAAAAATCTGCAAGTTTGGAATATTTCAGATAAAATAATTCTGAACGTTCCAACAATAAATTGATTAGTTAGACAGTTCTTGAAGAATATGATGATTTCTCTACCTTTTTATTGAAAAAAGAAACAGAATTTATTATCGCAGTTATAAACATTAATATTAATATTATACAGAAATAGCCATAATAAACATAACAGCAGACTTCATGAATATGAATATTCCTCTATTGCCGGTGCAGTACATTTGTGTACTTTCCGTTTATTCGTGTTTCCTGGATAACGAACGTACAAAAAATATTGTCATTTCTCAAAGTCCATTAAATTTTTATGTAAATTTTTGTCATAAATGCATAAATCGTGCAACCTGTATATTCTGGTCTGTTTTCTCGGTTACGTATGTAGTCCGTCCGAAGCTTGGGGAAGAACTGTGTTCAAAGAAATAAATGAATAACATTTTTCACCGGATCGAGCGATGACAGTCTAACAGTAAGCCTAAACGTCCGACGGCGAGCGTTCCCCGCGATTCCGCGTAAAAATCTTTTCGCACGACGCGTTTCCGCGTTAACGGTGTTTGTAATTGGCTCGCGGAGATTAACGATAAAGCATGCCGAGCACTCGAGGCTTTGCCGGCTGATTGTATGCATATTGCATGAGCTTGGGTCTCTTTTTTTAATCAGCGCCGGCTACGCGAGTTCCGCCGCGCCGGTACAATATAATCGTAGCGCTTTCGATGACAGAATCGACACATGACAAGGATGATCGTCGTGCCGGATGATCAAGAGGACCCTCGAAATCGTCGATTTGATTCACTTTCGACTCGATTATCCCAGCGCCGGGTAAAACAAGCATGAAATTTCACTCGCTCGATTTCACAGGGGATAGTTATATCCCATCCTCCGTTTTCTGCTCTGACCGTTCCATCTCTTCGTCCTCGTTTAGGAGCACTTCGAGTTGTCCGACTATTCCTCGGTATCGCGAGCATCTTAACCGGACCGATCGTAATTAAGAAACTTTTTATTGTGCGGCCCTTTTCGTGTCACCGGGCTGCTAGAGTTGATGAAACTTTATGTAACTATCCGTGGATTTATAAAAACAGTAATTACCGCGGAGTTTACTCCTTCGACGCTTTAGTGCCCTCGGAATAGCGCATAAACGCTTCTACTGCTGCGGACATAGTGGTTCCTGTTGGTCCACAGTGTTGGTGAGTAACGTTCTCGTTTTGACCGAAAGCGAAATTAATGCGAGCTTAATTAAAGTGTATTCTCGCAAAATAGTCTAATTGTACATTTCTGTAGAAAAATCTCGATCAGTTTCAAATCCATTAATCCTTGAATGAAGGATGATTGTTCATTTATTCATCTGTTTGTGTAGAACATGAAATGTGAGATTCAGAAGGATTCGCCTCGAAACGACCCTCACAGTGTCATAATCGGCACAGCCTTTCTGGAGGTCGGAACGCAGCTTTGGAAGGTTGTCAAAACAGCTTTCGGTAGCCTCCAGATTGCATTAGGATGATAAACTTCAGACTAGACTTGTATGTGAATACGTACCGTCTACTGTTTAATCGCACGGTCGTAAAACCGGGACACACCGTTCACCGGCATACGCCTGTCGTAGTCGCAATAAATCTATCAGGTGTGCAATTATCCAATTACCGTCGCAACACAATAATTATTCCGCCAGGCAGAAGTCACGGAAAGAGGCTGCGATGACGAGCTCCAGGATAACAACATTCTTAATACTTCATCTGAAACTAGCGACTTCCTGATTACTTTATTCACGATTATTGAAATTTTATAAGTTTTACGAGTATCAATAAATTCTAGTATCGTTACATCGGATTCGTTCCAATAGAAAATTCCTCGATTTTCTACAGAATTTCATCAAACCACGATTTAAAGTACCACTCAGCTTATGTTTAGGATTGTTCTGATTCTTAGACGCTCCAATGGCCACTATTCTAGAGGCAAAACCAATATAATGACTCCAGATATTGGATATCGTTCACAGAATTTTATTATTCGTATCGTATCACCGTAAAACTTATAGATTTTCCATTAAATTTCTTCAGATCGCGATTTAAAGAGCCACTATGGCTCGCGATCATAATTTGTTCGATTTTTAGGTACTTGGAGGCAGTAAATCCTCATATTGAATATCATATTCGCTAAATTTTACTGCTAATATTGTTCGAGAATGTTACATATTTTCTATCGTATGCCTCTAAAATGCGATTTCGTGAGCCAATAAAATCAATGTTCGTCGAAACATTTAAAATGCAACTGCAGTTTATGCTGGGAGACTCCCATGTCCGCCATCTTGCTGACTCAGCCAGCATTCGCTCCCAGATGCCATAAACAAAATTATTAATTACGCAATTAAAATCGGCAAAATTTAGATCCCGCCTATATTTAGCGCATTATGAACTCTTCGAAGACGAAGACGATAAATCTTAAACATAATCGCTCGTAAAATTATATAACCGCAGCCATACTCGCTCGTGACCACCATATCGAAGATTCACTCTGAACTCTTTATCAGCCCCCGTTAGAAAAAAACTCATTAATCACATTGTTTGTCCAGCTGAGTCGTAAAGCATGTTCGACGCGTTTCCTTCGATCGCGATCTCGATTTCTCCCGATACTTTTTGTGACAGAGGTCACGAAGTCTGGTTATCGGCGGGCCAGAACAAAATCGGTCGATTATCCGTCTCGGTTCCGTCGCAAAGATCATCCGCTGTTTACCGATCCGAGTGAACCCGTGACGCGTCGTTGTCTCGATCTCCCTCGATTCTCGAAGGCCCCCTCCGATTTATCAGCACGCATTAAGAACATCGTTAATTGGCCGATCGGTATTTATCAACGAGCGCCTTCGTGTTCTCGATCGGACCGGAGTCTCATGACCGATAGCTGCCCCTGACGCAAGATCTTCGATCGAACAATACTGTCGTATATCTAATGGGATAATTGTCCAGTTTTATTTTTCGCGAATCAATTAGCGGGAAAAACGAGCTTCACGGAATCGGACGTTTCATCGGATGTCACCGGTAATTTCTCTAATTAAGAGCCCACCAATCGTTTATAATGTCTCGTGTCGTCGAGACACAGCTGGCTAGCTGAAAAATATTTTTGAGAAGCCGACGAATTGTGCTTCTCGCTCGGGCGACCGCGATGTTGATTTTTTTCCTCGTTTTGCTTCCGCTGGTCGTGTAACGCGATACCGGCAATTTCATTATCTCGACGAGAATGCAGTAGGTTTATTAGGCGAACGAGACGGGCGTGGGAATCGTTTAGAAAGATGGGTGAACGACGTACTTACATAAATAAATTGGCCATTATCCGCTGGGAAAATTAATACGGCGCATTTTTATCGAATAGGATACACGTAGCTGCTTTGAATATCAATTTCAATTTCTTTGTCAACAAATGCAAACAATTTCCCAGAAAATGTTCCTTCACGATTTTCCTTCAGGATATCTAAAAATCGACTGGGAACTCTGCATTGTCTGTCGAGTGCTAAAAATTTAGGGGGATAAGACCATCTAATATTTGACCCCTACAGCTAAGATTCTAAGCGTTGTTCATCGCGACTGAAATTCGACGTACCCTTTCGATGCACCGAACGACAAAGCGCCATTACCCCGCGAGACTCGATCCGAAACGGTGGGTCCGCCGTAACTCCGTGTTTTAACGTATCGATATCGTTGGCACCAGCCGCGGTTTATTTTCGTCGGTTGAGCAACCGAAATGTAGTAATAGACATTCTGTACGCCCGCTGGATGCATAGCATTTCGAATGATGTATGTACATAATACGCGTGAATGCCGGGGCTTGAACGCGGCGCGGCATGGCGCGGCTCACAACCGCGGCACAAAGCAGTGGATTATTGCTGAAAACTGTCGGCCACTTGACACGTTAACACGCGTTCGGTTTACTGATTTCTTGTTTGAATTGCGTGCGTTACATTCCGCTCGGCGAGTTAGAAACAATGAGACCCCCGCGCGCGAAAGAGCAACAACGGCAGCAACCATTTCCACAGTGTGGTCTTTTTTAAACGTTTGTTTAAAAAGTCGCCGGGGGTGGAAAGCATCCGGTAACCTGATTTATTCATTCAACAGACCTGTATTCATTTTAGACGCGTTCCCTCACGACGTTTCTAATCGTGTCGGCCGATTTTCCATAATGGCGAGTCGATACGGAAGGGATTTGCTATTCTTACGCCGAAGGGATGCGAGGTTCGCGATGCATCGGGACGGACGGAGGGTGCATCGAGGTCGATTTCGGTTTTCAAGAATCACGAGACAAGGGGACAGGTTGTTTCCGTGTTTAAGGGGACGTTACACGATGCGATGCCTCGCGGTCTTCCATGGTTTAATCCCCACGATGCACCGCGGCACGTCATTGCGCACCGTTGCGTCACGTTGCACTTGGCTTCCTTCCAGATTTACCGGGGACCGATAGCGGTCAGATCGGGCCAGGAAAGTTCGTGTTCCTCACCCCGGCGCGACGCGACGCGACGAGGCGGCTTTTCGTGCGGGCGCCACGCGACGTGATTTAAATTTTTGCCATACCGACGAATTCAGTTCCGTTCCTTTCGCCACTCACGACTTTTTAAGCGAAATTTTATTGGCCGCGAGAAAATCAGTGGACTGTGCTTCGCGTGAAAATTTGCCGATTAAAAAATATCCAAACGCATAATATTAATTATGCTCATCGTATCCTCACTTTTTACCTGATATTTATAAGAATTCAGTAATTTAACAGCTGCGGATAATTTGATGGAAAAGTGTGAAAAGTCATTCATGATTCGAGTAAAATCAATAAACCTTTGATTCGCGCGGAGCCTTTGAACCTACGAAAAAATGCGACATGCATAAAATCATTGATTCTCGCAACTGGACTGACTCACACGTTGCGCAATCCGGTATTTTTTTGCGATAGGAGAACCGTTCGGAAGCAGTTCGCACCCGATGACGGTGTTAATTACAGGAGACGGTCTCCTCGTTGGCAACTAACGCGGCCGTATTCCGCATCGACAATTAATTTGTCAGCGCGGGACGCGTGCGGGTTATTTACGGGAGGATTTATCGTACCCGTCGTCGGCTGGAGATCGTATTTTGCCGCATCTACAATTCGGCCAACGGCGAGCAACGGAGAGAGATCGGTTTCCTCGATCTGATCCGATCCGATCGATTGTGTTCGTTCGTTCGGAATGCTCTTCACGGCTTTCCATAATTAAACGTCAACGCGTATCGCGACCTCTCTTTATGCAAGTTAATGGGGCATATTTGAGCGCGATTATCCGCAGCTGTTTCCTTTGTGGCGTTAGCCCGCCTTAACATCTCGAGAGCTGATAACGTTTCTTTTTCTCGAGTGAAAATTAAATTGCTCCCCCAGCGTCCAACGGACGAAATGAAGTATACTACTCTTTCTCTCTCTCTCTCTCTCTCTCTCTCTCTTTCTCTCTCTCTCTCTCTTTGCTTCTACCGGTGAAATGAGAATGAAATATTGAGCGCCGCGTAGCGGATGAAACGACCGCCCATAGTATGCATTTTATGTTGCCTGTTTGCGTTATTTTCTTTTATTTTTTCTTATTTTTTTGTTCTTCGTTTCCTTTCAGTTCCAGGCACTTCTTGCGTTCGCCGGTGGAAATAATTTATCGGTGTCTTCTACTGAGGCGCAGTTAGGATGGTAAAATATCTTCTTGCCAGGCGGATCCTAGTTAATACAGAATCGCACGCGCGCGATGCAGATCCGACTTTAATCAAGGTAGACGGAATTTCTTTGTGACACTATTCTGTTTTTGCACGTAATTGCCAGAGCGCGCGGCATCGCCGTACAATTTCTCCGCTCGACCCAGGCCACGTTCTTACCAATTTAGCGAGAATTAGTAATTCTCCGAAACTGGATGCTCGGACCGCGCTGTACGTTGCCTTTAAGGCTTCATCATTTTAGGGGAGAAACGCCGGAATGATGACTAAGTGAAACGAATTGTTTAGTTCGTGCGTGTCAACCTCGTTCTATTCATTTTGCTGGCATTGAGTGAACAGAAGATATTTAAAGACTGTTGTGATCGATTGCGACACAGAGAAGCGAATTTAAAGGGAATCGTTACATCGAACAGCGTAAATAAATAGCTCGAATGAAAACGAGTAGAACGTACGTACGGGAATATTAATAAAATGTCACGAGGTGAATGAAGCTGCCGGAGAACTTTCTTTTATGCGGCTGGTTCATTACGCGACATCTGAATCTAAATCGAGTTAGTTTAATTCGAAATGAAGTGGACAAACCTAACGCGGACGGAATTAAACGCGAAGCGGGCGCACTTTGGCCCACATTACTTTCTTGAAAATCGTGGAATCACACGCGGAATATTTTTAAAAATCATTTTATGCACAGCGCGAGAAATTCTCGACGAAAAAATTGTGCTAAGAACACTCCGGTGAATGTAGTTAATTTTTAATATCGTTGAAACTGTATCCAATCCACGCTGTTCACTTCGATGCAACTTTAAATATCCGCAAACAAATTATTCAATAATCGTAAATTTAACCTGTAATGGGCTGAATTAACAATAATTTAAACTCTTTATGGATCCAGCTTGGCCATCAACAGCAGAAATAAATTTGCCGCATCTGGAACCGAACATATCCAAGTTCGCCTAATTTCGCTGCCCGATCGGCCTAATCAAATCCACCGGTCCCTCGACGCCAATCACCGGATCGCCAGAGGTGGCAACTGATCGTCGACCGCGTCTAAACGCGTTTGAATGCGTAATGCCAAGGGGACAGTGGTTTTTTTCCGGATGACACAGTCCGACCACAACAGCCGGCGCACTATAACCGGATCAAGCGTACGTAATCTTGATCGTCATCGTGACAACTCATTATACATAGTGTTTCATTGAAAACTATCGCCAAGTCCCATTTTATAATCCTACGAAGCGATACGTCAGCGATAATGAATTCTCCGTTACCGTGACTAGAAAAACCATTGTCCAGTTTAATGCTTGACACATTGTCAAGGCGCCGATTGTCGTCTTTTTTCTAAGCGTTGGAACTTCCACCTGTTGCGCAATTATGTTGCTATTACTATTCTTTAGTGAGGCCAAATGTTTAAAAACACGTCCCACCGAGGAAATATTATCAGCATCTTCAATGTATATTTTAAAAAGCTGTTGTTCATCGATTCTCCAAACGTTTGGCCATAATCTTCTATTTATTATTCGATTCGCAATCGAAGGATTAGCGATCTAGTCATAAAGTTCTGCGCGAAGAATGTCGTCGCATCCCCGAGGACCATAACTCACGTTTTTCGGCAGTCTACCATATTCTACAAATATTTTCGAGTCGTACGCGAAGATTCATCTTTCCCCTGGCAAATTCGCGGTCACGTGATCGCTAGATCCTCTGCCGTTTATCATACTTTTTTCCCCCAGGGGCAGACATTGACACGCGAGATGTTCCTATTGCGCCGCCGCGCCGCGCCGTGCCGCGCCGCGTAGAGCACGCTCTCTATTCCTTATCCGTTTCCGGCATATCTGCGCGCGGTTTTTCGGCGGACGGAAGAAAAAACGGCGATGCAGAGATTTACGACGCGTGCGCGTCGTCCTTTTCGCGATGTACACACACGGTGTTTACTCCCGTAGAACCTGTGACGTCCGCGAGCGTGCCGAACATCACGTTGCGCCGTGCGTGTCGCCGCTCAGGTAGTCGTAATTCCCGGCGTGAGATTTGCAATTTAAAATCGGCAACGAGAGGACAATATTGATTTATCGCGACGAGTCACGCGGATCCCGCTGATTCGCAGATCTTCCGCGAAATCCTCGATCCTGGAAATATCGCCGATCCTCCTCGGCCCGGACGCGATTTATCACAATTTTTAAACCGTGCGATCGTCCGGCTATTTTTTCCCTCGCGAAACAACCTTTTGTTTTCTTTGACTTTTATTGTGTTTACGTCCACGCTGACGCGCAACATTGTTCTAAGAAATTTGTACAATTGTTTAAGCTGTTGAAACCATGCACTGAACGATCCAATTCAATGTCGGAGAAAGAGGCTCCGAAAGAAATACACATTAAAAAATGACGTTGCGTTATCAAAGTTGTGTAGCCCGGAGTGTAAATCGCAAAAACTACGTTCAAGTAAAGTCTTGCATCATAAATCCTCTCGATATTTCGTCGGAATTTTATTTTCGGCGAGTGCGTCACTCCTCGTTACAGAGGGTGGTGGGTGGGGGGGGGGGGAGTAGGGTGGGGGCAGAGTGTACAAACAATTTTGAAAGATCTCGCGAAGGACAAGAACGCGGAGACATTCAAGCGACGAGAAAAAAAAGCTCATCGAGAGAAGCCCTCTGGAAGTCAATAAAAGATCAAGTGGAAACCACTATCTGTGTCTTTCGAGGCGAGCTTTTTCACGCAGACGACCGCGTCACGCGACCGCGAAGTGTCCTCTCTTGCAGTAAAACCGTGCCGGTCGCGTGATTTAAATTAAAATTTCGCGTGCGCCTCGCGCGTCCCGGAGCCGAATTAAAATTGCAGTCGCGGTAAGAGACAAATAATATTAATGAGAAAAAAAGAGAAGAGTAGAGAATGCGGGAGAGTGTGGCGGTGTTCAGTCCCGTCTCGACCCGGTGTCGTGCAATATAAATGTCGCGTAACTTCGTTTAATTTTCGGAAGCCGCCACCGCACCGCACTGCACCCCACCATCGCGATAGAAATGGTCGTCGTGCTGGAAAGTTCCGCCGCGTTCAGACCGGAAACATTAGCGGTTTAATATTATGCAAGTTTGACGTATTATGGTAGAGTGCTGATCACGGTGTTTAACCGATTTATCCACGGGCAAACACTGCGCGTTGATTCATTATACCGTCAACAATCGGTTCACACAGGCGGCAATAAATTTCACCCGCGCAAACAGCCGAGTGTAAGTAAGTCAAATAAAACAGCACACCGTGTGACAGAATATTCTCTCTCTCTCTCTCTTTGTCTCTCTGGCGGTCTTTGGGAATCGCGGGAATTCGCAAACACTGTCAAAACTCGCTCGTAAAAGCTCTCGCGCGCAGACATTATGTATTTACCGAAGAATAATAGTCTTCGTCTCGTAACCGCATTCCGTAACTTCGATGGAAATCATTTTTCTTCGAGGAAATACACGCATCCAACACGACGGGTAACGCCCACCTGCCACTCACCGTGTAAATGTTTCTTTCATCTCTTCTATTTATTTTACCCCTAGGCGTAATCGAATTTGCCCGGCGCGGCGTCTCGTTTAACAACGTCGATTAGAAATTTGCAGAATCGATCATCGTTCCGAAAAGCTGATTCGATTGTGCCAGGTGTTCGGCAAATGGATGCCGCGGAACTCGGTTTTTGAAAATGAACGCCGGGAAAAAATGCGAATTATTTTGCTCTCGTTGGAAAGAGGATGCTTCGGATCTTCGAATTCATGGTGGATTTAGTCGGGGAGAAAATTTACTATTGTTTTTTTTACAGTCAGTCCAATAGCGGTCTAATCTCTCCGTGTTCGCACGGACGATTAGTGTCTTAGCCTTTTGGGTAAACGCGATAGTAGATAATGTCGCGTAATGGATTTGTAACGACCAGTTGTGTCACGCCGACTGTTAGGTAACAGTTTGACGAACATTCATTTCCGCTGTCGGTTATAATCGGACTTCAGCTGTTTATGCAAATTAATATTCTTACAGATCGAACTGAATTCAATTAACGATCGTCTGACGGCTCGGTTATTAATGGCACTGTGAATGCTTTCTTTTCATCGGGACACAACCACTCTAAAGTACCAACGAAATGTCGTTTTACATGATTATTAGTTGCAGAACTCGATACAGAACGTTCGATTCTTCGAGAACATTGTCTCTTTTCCTTTGTCCGGAGACTGTTGTGTATTAAAAAGTTATCATCCGCTAATTTCCAAGAACTAATTTCCCTTCTCCCAGTTTTATCTTCGTTACGGTTCCCAAGTTTAATCTCGCCGCGCGCGTTTCGCGAAAGAAACTTTTTATCAAATTCGCGACGATTTTCCCGGCCGCGCAAATCAAATTTTTCAAATTCACGGGCTTGGAAGACTTAATAATATTCGAAACTCGAAGCGTGCGCCTCGAACAGAGCAACGTTGCTCATCGATCTATCGGGATCGCGGCAGAACCAATATCGCGGAAATCAAAATTTTCTCTCGAAACTTTCACAGATGGTACATGCATGATCTCGTAAACTACATATTGACAGAGGAACACCTGCCGTCTTTTCAATCCACGTGTACCCGACTCGACGGTTACGTGCAGTGCCATAATCGATCGATAAGCGGCGGCACGTGTTTTTCATTGCACCGGATAACAAGAGACACGCACGACTCGCCGAGCCGCCACGCCGCGCCGCGCCGCTGCAAACGAGCTGACGATCTAATTAGCGATCCACCGTGGATCGAAATCCGCTGATCATTGCACGATAGTACGTCCCGAATGGATTCGAGGGTGGGAACACCGCGATGTAGAGACACAGTTAGTTTTCGCGAACCTGACTCTCGCGGTTCTGCGCGATTCCGCGAGTCAAATCGTCGACGATGATCGACGCTAATCTCTCGGAACCCAAGCGTTTCCGATTATGGCATGTCAGGCGATGACTGTGGCCTTTTCGACCGCTATTAAACAATCTTCTAAACACACATCCATTTTCCCGGGGATCCTTCTAAACCACTGATTTCGCGGTTCACACCGATATGCTGAGGTACGATTGTCTCATTCTTTTAATTGCATGCTGGGGATTACAGGCTTTGCAAATTGCTACTGCCGGAACGTTGTCTTAGAGTCTTGCGAGGTGAGTTAGTTGGTAAAGTGTAGAGTAGGTTTATAAATAGATAAAATATGAGCAAATAAATATGAGTGAATAAATATTTTTCCTCGTGTTTCATCGAACATAAACAAATCGAACTTGCCATATGAAATAATCATATTTTCAAGTCCAACATTCAATTTTGTACTTTTATTTTGTTTTGACCGTGCTGATCTTCTTTCAGACTGAAAGCGAGCGGCTAAAAAGATTGAATGCAGGTGGTAAGAGTTGAGCTGAACTTAAAAAAAACCCGGGTCAGAAGTAACCCAGGCGGCGTAGTTCGACGGTCGAGTCTCATTGTTGGTGGTCTGTATCGAGTGTCCCGGGCTCCGTTCCAACAGTCTCCGTGTTTTATGATTAAGGTGAGTCACGCATCTGGATCTCGGCAACTGTTACAATATGCTTAGTGACCTTCGACACGCTTCTCGATTACGTCAGATGTTCCTTGTTACGTGCGGCATTGATAAGCCACGGAAAATTGAGTGGCATCGCTTTTGATCCACGCTAAGATCTTGATTTACGCGATGATTGTCACGATTTAAAGCGATAAAATATCAGATCCGAAATTATAAAATTGTTGCGATACTGGATCAATTTTAGAAATGTTTGTCTTTCTTGACTTGTTTTAGAATTTTTTGTTAATCGATCATAGATAAACTCCGTCACTTTAAAGAAATTTCTATATCAACCCCGTATGGAAAAATGGACTAGCTTGAAATTACTTGGTATTACATGAACACTGAAATTTGCATTAATGCTTGCGCTCTTCCGATAAAGATAAAAAATAATTTTAGAGAGTGTGTGACGTCATGTATGCAATTTACCGATAAGATACTACATGAATTTAGCGAATATATTGTACAAATTATATTTTATTACAGTTTGCATAACTTCGCCATTTTTCTCCGTTCGTGCAAACAATGGACTAGAATATTAGATAGAGTGTTGTTTACGATAGACATAATAGAGAAGTATTCTCTAGGCTAGCTCTATTTACATAATGTCTATTAAAGTTTTCTGTAAACAGGGACGGTTTTCTGTAAGAACGGTAAACGTCTGCATAGAAACATTCTCTTTTCGAAAAAAAAATCGTTCGGACCGCACAAAATTATTCAGAATCTTTTAAAAAAATAAAATCGAGTATGAAATTGGTTACGCGACCGTTCAAGTGCATCCAAGTCCATTGACTTTGACATAATACAGTGACGTATCGATGATTCCGCGGTGCACCCGATTTTTCTGAGCGATGCGTTTTCTCCGCGGGAATCCGCGACTGATTTTTCATTCGAACACGCTCGTACAGCCACGGGGAACTATTTACTCGGACAAATTTCTCCCGGAGTGCGCTTCGGGTAGTCTTGCTGCAAGAAATCCTCTTTCGCGTGGGTCGCGGTGGGTGACTGGGGGTTGGCAAAACCTCTGAGAGGCTGAGTAGAAAGACGCGATCCGCCCAAAGGATCCGCGAGATACTTGGGGTCGGAGCATTTTTCTGCATTACAGTTATTTCAAGAGTAAATCGTCCGGATTGATAAAAATGGAGCTCGGGCGGCGCGGCACAGCGTGTGTAGCGAAGCTGCCGCGAAGAAACGTCGACGAAGGAATATAAAAGGCCGCGGAACGAAATTGGACGGTGATATACGTCCCACGGTAGCCTAACTACGATGCCCCGGTTGATCTACCATCGGTTTCACGGCCGTTGCTTGACGGGAGCCTTCCCGACGAACGATTCCGTCGTTTTAACGGTTCCAGGTTCGGCTTCTCTATTTTCCAATTCTCCCGGCGCGATGACGATGCCACCCGAAATTAGGTCATTGCCGGCTAACTGACTCCGGGTTGATCCACTTTTAATCCCGACTGCAGTGCTTCTGCTTTCTTGGAAAAATCGGCTAGCCCCCGGAAACTTGAAAATAGGATCATTAGCGTGCCGAGGATTCCGCGTATAGCCGGCGCGGCGCGATTTAAAGCCGAGCATTGTGAAGAATTCTGGAAAGTTTCTCGGCCGTCCCGTTTTATTTTCTACCCCGCAGAGCCCTTAATAGGGTGGACAAATCTCTGTTTAATTCCAACCCCTCGGGAACCGTTCCCCGGAAATTTATATTTGCATGATGGCCCGCGAACCCTGCCGAGGACAGGCGCCAACCGTAATTACTAATTTTCGCGATTTTCTCTGCAGAAGACTGAACACTTCAGAAACAGATATTTTATGCATGATTCTCTTCCCGGAAAATTTTTAGCACCCTCGAATCATCTACAAGTTTACCTTCAAAATCAGAAATGAAGTGAAAACATTTGTGCACATTCCACTTTCAACGTCGTATTCCGTCACGGTTTCTTCACGAGAAATTTTAAGCAGCCGCATTATCAAGAAAGTTTATCATAGCTCGAGTGTTCGCAACACTCGAGCCAACGGCAGGAGCTAATAAAAATTAAGTGAAAAAATTTTTTTTAAACATTCTATATTGGCTGGGAAAAAAGCCCAAAAAGTTTGCAGAACGCATTTTCCGCACCCTTCTTCGTAGAAAAGTTCGAGCGCCCTTAGAAAGAATTTTCCGAGAGCCAAAGTTACAAGTGCTCCAGTGTTTACGGTGTTCGAGGCTAACAAAAATTCGGTAAAAGAATTTACTTGCATTCTAGATTCTCGTATTGCAATAAAGCCGTGTACTGTTCTCCCGAGGCAAAAAATAAAAAAATAAAAATGTTAAGCACGCTTAAGGGTGAATTCCCGAGAGCGAAAGTTTCCGTCGTGTTTAATCGGGCCCAGTTGTTAGAACTCCTCTCAACAACCAATTTTCCTCAGCTCGCCTGCGACACCGTGTAACAGCTTCTTCGGAGTCGCACGGAGGGGACTATTTTTCCGTAATTTTTTCCGCGTCGCGGAAGGCGCAGATATTTGAGAATGTGGACGGGGACCGGCACGAGCAAATCAAATATTTAATATTAAATATTGGACACCTCGAAGTCGCGACTCGTCGTCGGTAAACACGATCCGCAGACGGACTCCTTTGTTTTTACCAAGAGCTACCGGGAAACAATGGACTCTTGATTGTCGACGCATCGAAGAACAACGCCACGGGAATCATATAATTCGATCTCGACGCACAGATTCCGCACACGTGCCACGCGTTTCGCAAAGCGCTTGCAAGTTGGCCGATTGATCGCGACTAAATTAATTAAATAAATTTTTATATATCTCGTGTTTCCCCAAATCGATGCAGAATATTTTTATTTTACATGAGATGATATTAAAACAAAATTTGTTTATTCATTTAAGCCATCGAGATTGCAATATTTACACAATTGAACGTCATCGATGTTCACTTTCGTAATCTCGGTGCGCCATCGATTATCGCACGGTAGGAATCGAAGTACCCACGGGCAATTATCGGGACGAGCTGGTACAGGGTAGCGATAAGATCGTCACGTCAATGGGCTCTCGGGTGATAATCATCAGTTCCGCCGATAAAAATAAATCGCGATGATTCATCGACTCGCGGATGACGTCCGTGCCAACGTGTTTAAAAGTCGCGCAAGATAATGGAGCGGGTGCGTCGGGTACGCGTAATCCTCGTCATTCCGAGAGTCGAGAAAGAGAGAGAGAGAGAGAGGGAGAGGGGCGGGTTGTCTTAAAATGAACGATTAATGGCAGGTCACGTACACTGTACACGAAGGAATAGGTTAAAAATAAAATGAGGTTGCCATGATTTTACGTTTAACTAGTTGTAACACTTCACCTTTCGGGACTGTACTGCTAGCATTGAATTTTCGACGTTTGAAAGGGTTGATCTTCTTTCAGACTCCACGCGAGCGGTAAAAATCTTGAATATAGCTGCCGAAAGCTGGGGATTATGCGAACCTTTGAAACGTGTGGAACGAAGAGGATCCAGGTGCCACAGTTGGACGATTCAATTCCATTGTTGGTGTATCAAATATCGTGGCCTCGGTGACGACGATGTCCGTGTTTTATGAGGTGACTGTGTTTTTAATCTAACATTCCATTCCCCGATCTATTGACAGTATTGATCCTGTTTCAGTCAAAAATATTGAATACAGCTTTCGGGAGGGTCTAGGATCGGGCGAAACATCGAGAATCCTGGATTAAAACTGATCCAAGTGCTATATGTAGATCAACAGTCGAACCTAGTTGCTAGTGTATCGAGTGATCAAAGAATAAAAAAAAATGATCGAAAAATAAAAATCGCGTAAGATAATGGGGCGTCGGGTACAAGCTCCTAGCTTGCCGGTAGAAGCGAGAGGGGGGAGGGGCCGGCCGGCCGGCCGACCAGCCGGTTGTCTTAAAATGAACGTTTAATGGAGGGTCACGTACACGCGGGAACCGTGCCACTCGGCTCACGAACTCCATCCTTGCGGATCGAACGGGTTGCCGCATGCGGTATTAACTCCGAAATTAGCGAGTTCCTCGTGAAATAGCCACTCCCCGGCCGCCTGTGCCTAGATCTAATCAGCCTCGGGCCGAGAAGCCGCGAGCCACGCTGTAATTTGCGGGGAAGCGTGAGATAAGTCCCGAGCCGCTGTTATCAAGGCGAATCGCTTGGCCGACGATACCAATTCGCCATGGTCGCTACCACGGGATCCTCTTGGCCTATAACCTCGACTCAATTTATCAATATTATGTATAATTTCCAAATAATTCCATCGCTCATTCGTGAACGCCCGGAAAGCGAACGAGTCGATGAATCGATGCACGTCTTCGCGTCTGTTCCAGTTTGGTCGAACCACTGCTTCCCATTTCCGGTGATTTATTTCTGCGCGAAACCAATCGAACCGCGCCCGTATAAATTGCGGGCCGACTGAAAAGCCCGCGAATCGACTTTCGTTTAATCGAATCGAGAAGATAAAGTCGACCTATCGCGTAATCACCGCGCTCGCCGGAGGAGTCGTCGGATATCGGTTTGTTTCGTGCCCGGGAATCGTCGTGCGCGCGAAAATTCTGATACCGAAAAGAGATTGGCGGGCAGTAGGGAGGCGTGACCCGAAAAACTGGCGACTGTTGCTTGAATAGCCGCTGACGAGCGCGGCTAACAAGGTTTAACTTTTAAAGAGCGTGGATTTTACAGCCGGCCGCAGGAAAGACGCGCGCGGATGCGACCACCCTGAGTCGCGAGACTTGTTTGTCGCGCGCGTGATTCCCGAAATTTCCTTCGTCATCGAATTCGCCGGAGGTTCGTCGAAAAACTTCTACCCTGTTTCTACCTCTCCAATTATTATTTATCGGCCTTTTCTTTCAAAATTTTTAGAACAGGATAGAATCAATTTATCTCATTTATTTCGTTAATATACATTCATTTTTCGAAATCTTTCTAATCGAAATTGTTTTTTGAACATTTTTCTGCTCGAACAGGATCAAATCAATTTATTGACAACATTTTTTTTTGTTTACAAGAAAGTAATCCACCGACGCCGGTTCAGCAAGGAATCGATTCGCCGGAACCTCGACCGTCTCGAGCCGTCGTATCGATGTTTATCATCGATCGGTATTGTACAACTGGCCGCCAGATAAGTCGTCACGTGCGTGTCTGGCGAAACGCGTGAACAACGACCGGCAGCGCGTGATTTCCCTCGTTATCGTGGCCCCAAATAGAGAGATACTGTTATCAATTTCTCGTTGCGAGTATCTCGGCTGCGTGACTGGGCCCGTTGCTCCCGAAATTGTCGCGATAAGAAGAGCGAGAGCGGGAGAGAGAGTATAGTTTACATAGAACCCCATAGACGTATTGTTTGTTCCCCGCAGTGACTAATTAATTACAATTAATAGGCGAAATCGCTTGGACCCCACGGTTCGTATCATAATTATCGAAGTTTAGCAAGTTTCTCTCCGGCGATAATAAGAGAAACGAGTGTCTAAACGCGGATAAACTCCGCGAATTTCGTGGATTTTCGGGTTGCTTCGCACCAGCTCGTTTATCGTAACACTAACGTTAGAATTATCGGGAAAGTCGAATTTATTGGCTGAGATATTTTATTTTACGACCAGAATGTTTATTCGAATTGCTGTTTGAATCTCGTGATCAGAAAAATATAAAGCAGTCCCGGAAAGCTATTTCCAGAATTTGCATAATCTAACAACGCGTCCCGCGGATTGCCGGGCAATCAAGTCTAATTTTTGTTGCACCTGAGCACCAGTTCCACGATGATAAATCGAGCAAGAGAAAGAGAGAGAGAGAGAGAAAGAGAGAGAGAGAGAGAGAGAGAGAGAGAGAAAGAGAGAGAGGTAAACGGCGAAGACAGTCGTGAGCGATTTGATGATTACGCGGAAGACGAAGATTGCACGCTACGTCGCCGCCGGTGGCGATCGTTCGCCGCCGTTAATGACACGTGTGTAACAAACGACTAGAGAAATAATTACCTTCGATAATGGCTTTATTCCGGCGAACGGAAAAAAAGCAAGTTAGAGAACGAATAGGGTGACCGGTGGTCGGGATTCGAAGAGGATAGTTGCGCAACGCGCTCGCGCGCGCGTGATGAAATCCTCTCCGGAGAATCGGCGCGGCGTGGTTCGTCGCGTGCCGCGCTGACCGTGTAATTGGAGTTCTCCCAGGCGCAAGGCTATCGCCGGCTCTTTGTTTTCTTTTCTTTCCGTAGATCCGTAGATCTCGGAGAAGCACATCGATTCGAGCCTTGGTCGCTCGTCGAACGCGATACGTATACAGGGTGGCTCGTAACTGCTGGAGAAAATCAACTCTGAATCCAACAGTATCGCATTTCAAGCGATTATGCTGACAGAATACATTGACCGGTTGACAATGGCTATTACCACTGGAAATCAGATGTTATTCGATCCCGTTTAGTTAAAATTTGTCCACAAAAATACGACTTACATTTTACCACATTGGATATAGAGTGAACATGCCAAATCGGAACTCGATCCATCCGGAATCGATTCTCCAACCGAAGAAAAAAGAGAACTCTGAGGCCGTCTCTGCCTTTCGCTCATCAATTTTGTTACTTTTCGGCCCATTGATGGATAGCGCGAACGGTTCCGTTGGCGGGAAACCGATCCGCAATTTTGCGGCAACAGATACCTTCGCCGCACCGTTGCGATCAATTTATCCGTTCAAATTGTTTAGACCACTGGCAGCGTAATTGCAGCCAGCAGATGGGCAGAAAGAAAATATACTCGGTATCGTGTTGAATGATTTCACCAGTTTTATAGCGGAGAACGAATCGAAAAGAGGTCACAAGGACGATCCGGAGTCCATATGCAGGGGCTGCGACGTCGTCGACGTCGTCGTCGCGCAAAGAGCTCGGTCTGCGAAAGACTTTAATGTCGTTTAATAACGGCGAAGTTTCGCTTATAATGCCAGTTTAACCCCCATATTAGAATGTACGCGACCCTCCGCCGGCTAAGTTTAAAAGATAACGATGGAAGTTAGCTCAATTTGGTCACGACGGGACACGACGGGCCCCGCGTGCTCTCTCGCAACGAATCTGAAAACCGGGCAGATATGAAAGGAGAATGGTGGGTCCGTTCCGCGTAACAGACGAGACGCAACGTTTCCGCGATGGGAATTTGTTTCGACTGAACTTAATTAAACTTCTTAATGATATTCCGAGAGCCAGTTCGCGTCTCAAACTTTCATTTAATTCACGTCCGTTCTTGTTTGCGCAATTAAATTTCTTTATCCCGTGACCGAGCGTGCTTCTCTCCTCCGCGAATCCCTGCTCGCGATTCAACTTCTAATCGGATCGGGAATGTTTACAGTTTAACTTTTTCTGTTTCTATCGTCGAACCAGCTTTGATACTGCCTCTCGGACCAATTTAGTCATCTTAGCACCGAGCTACTTACTTTTTCCCCGATTTTCGCCAGATTCGTCGACTACGACCATTCACCGTCTCTTCCAAAAATTCGAAAAAGTTTATTTCGGCATGACTGTGGTAGTTGGATGTGTGCTGAAGGCGCGTGCAACGAGTTCGATTGGTACAGTGGTTTTCGAGATATGGTGATAACAAGTTCGGCAAACATGGTTTCGAAAAAGAGACGCTCGAAGAACGTGTTCTTCCTAGATGAGTTTTTGGAATATTATGATGAAATTTTTGGAGCATGTTTTTGAAATATTGTACTTTCGATGCACGCAAAGAAAAATTGATCGCCGAGTCCATTAGATTACAATAGCCATAATTAGTACGCCATCTTCGGCGCGTTTTCAGCGCTCATTCATCGGCCGCCGTTTGAAAACCGTGTTTCCGGTTGCGCAACCAACTGTTTATTGCAGTCGGTGTTTACACTCTCGAGCACGAATGGTGTAGAACTCAAGAACAGCAAAAAATCGACAATCGGTGCAGGGAATACAAACAATGACGGAGCTATTTACGCAACTGTACCCTGCGCTCCTCGGAGACTGCCGTCGCATTGCGTGCACCGGGGGAGGAGAAAATATACAAAACTGCTCCTCCCGCAGCGTCGACGCCCCTTCTCAGGTTGCCTCAAAGCGGATTCAACCTCCTCCTCGACGAGATCTTTTGAATACCTTTTCTTTGCTAACCCATTGGCTTGTATCTCATGCTACTGCATTCTTCGGGGATGCCTTATTTTTTAATAATTCGCTGGAGAACAGAGGGCTGCGCGAGCTTCTTTTTCTGCTTGTTTCGCTCGGTGCAAGACTGCGTTTGCTTTGAAGATTAAATGTGGGGCATCTGGAAAGTTGGGTGTATGTTTTCGCAATCGATAATCTTTTCAATGTTCCTCCTTAAGGGAGAATACATTTTAAAAATGAGATTTTCTAAATTTTTATTCGATCTTGAAACAGGAAGTTTGAGATCTTCGTTAGTATCGTTGACTCGACGTTAACCAATCTCAATTACTTAACGAAGTGACGAGATGTGCATAATTTGTTAACGCTTTGGTTATCGCCGGTGTAGTATACCTATCGACAGTAAGACAAAAATTTGTGGACGATTGAATGCTACAGAAAAGAAAAATAGTAATCGAGCTTTCTCTGTTGCACGTTCCATTAATTTTGCAAAGTTCTCCCAGACGTAAAGAACCAGCAATCGCGTTTGCAATTCTGAGCGTTCGGGCAACGGCGTCGGAACACACGTAGGCAAGGAGTTTGAGAAAATTTCGGAACGAGAGATCCGGAGGTCCAGCAAATATCCACAGAGAGCAGGGAATCTGGATTCTCGCTCGGTTAAGGGGTTGACGGGTCAACAAATCTCGCCGGTGGAAAAGATGCGAGCGCTGCTGCCCCGTGGAACAGACACAACAACCGCCCTCTCAGGCGAGCCCACCTCTCGTACGCAAATATTTGCTGCCTGTAACGGGATATCGAAATCGCAAGTCGAGCGTACGTGCCGGGACTGACGATCCCGCAAACCCGTTTCGCGATGGATACGAAGGAAATTACTGGAACTGTTAACTTCTTCCTTGAACGGGACGCGGTTGTCACGGTCGATGGCTTTTCGGGCGATGAAAACACCCCTCGACAACTGGGAAGCTCACGGGAAAATCCTAAGATTATTTTACAGCTTCCGTTCGTAAAAGAATTAAGTATGTACTTTGCGAACGTTCCGATTAATTAAAGGTCGAAAGGGTTAACTGCAATCCGTTATAATGAAATTCTTTGGTCGTAAAATGATGGTAAAACAATAAGAAGCTTCTTCCGTACAAGTTTCTCTCACAGTTCCGGCAGCATCGTCTTTTTTTTCACCGAACCAAAGGATATAAATATAATCTGATTATGAATAATACATAGTTCCCGAGCTTCTGTAAAAGTTTAGCAGATACATGTTTAATGAAACAACTCGAACGGTTGCACGAAATATATATTTTCCAACTTCGAATAATAAAAACCCGATCGAAAATCGCTATAACTGAAAATTCAACGCAGGCCACGCAATTAGCTCGGCTCCGCAGCGCAGATATTCGTACCGCAATGTTTGATTGTGTTCAGTTCCGAATATCTCGAGATCAACAATAAAACAACCGCAAAACCGGAAAGAACTTTGACAGATTTTCGTCGAGCAACCATTGAATAATATTATCGCACGAATCGATGCAAACCTCGAAACCGCAGCACACCGTTTACACAATATAATAATATATTTATTAATTACGGTTGTTTATTTCGTTCGCGCTGCATCGTATAAAATATATTATGTATTTATCAAATAATCGACGGGTTATGGGATGTCCCTGCTGTTCCACAGCGAAAGAGTGCATCGATCCGGCCAATACATAATACTGGCGTATGAGTCAGCATTCCTGCTGGAAACAGCTCGTAGATCATTCCGTGCTGTTCATAATAAATTTAAATATTATTTCAGAACTGTATTAAATACGTTATTACGCTTTTAATTTATTGACGGAGATTCCAAAAAGACGAACACGACTCCCGAGATTCGCAGAGTCGCTAATATTTAAGTTCTTATCATTCCGCGAAAAAACATTCTCCTGAGAAAAATTTTTCAGGCTACACTCGATGGAGTTGTTTTTACGTGTTCTCTCGAAATATCACAAATTCGAACGTCCGTTAAATTGTGTAAAAATTTTTTTCGCAACTAAATTTACTATAGACTCGAAGGTTGAAGTATCCTCTTTAAGACGACACTAAAAAATTTATGTGCGATTTTTTTTTCTTCTGTTCTATGAAATAAACACGATGTACTTACAACTTGTATGAAGCCGAAATTCGACACAAAAGCATTAATCACGTGCTCACAATTGTCTCAGAACAGGAACAAAATCAAAATTTCGATTTGGTAGAATTGAAATGAATAAAATTACGATGCACTCACTTCCACAGCTAAATCGTGACTACATCACCTCTGACAGCTCTCGGCACAACAAACAGCTGAGTCTGCGTGTGTTTGTGTTTTTTTTGTCCCCTAGAGTATCGGTTTCACTGTATTATGGTTATTCTTGTCAAACACTGAATCCTCGGGCTTGGAAAACAGGTATAGCCGTCGATAGGATCGCAGCTGACCCGGCTCGAAATTCGCAGTTCTCGGGGAAATCCGTTGCTGCCCCCGCAAACCCGAAACCATCCCTCGCCACTGCCGGAACCGTCAACCCCCTTTCGGTGACCGAATGAAGGGAAATGTATGCGAGTCAACGATTAAACCGGTGAAGCGCGACGAGCCACTTTGCCCGGTGTTTTTCGGGTGAGATGGAGGGGGGAGCGGGCTAACTTTGCCTCGGCTCGAAACTTTTTAATTAATCCTCCGACCGGTCGGCTAATTCGGGCCCGGGGATATGCGCCATCACGAGGACGTAGGACCAACCCCTTCCGCCCTTCGTGGTCACACGTGATTTGTGCTACGCTCGAACGAGCCCAAAGTGGCTGCAAGCTTTTTCCGGCCGAATTAAAAGCTTCTTGTTACGGGTCCCTTTTTTGTTTCGAACCTGACGCACCGAAAATCGGCGCCATGTTTGCTTCGTGGACTGGTGCATTATTCAAAGGACCAGATGAAAATTAATTTTTTTATTAGCGGTTAATTTTTTTATTAGTAATTGGATTGTTTAGGAAGATTATACAATTTCATGTGAAATTTAGCATTTGGAGTTATAAATAGCTACCATTCATCATGAAATAAGTTTTCCCTGCACTCTGAATCGTCCAGACAACCCCCAGTATCATCCTCCGGTATTTCACCCCTGAATTTCATCGCTATCGTTCGCATAAGGGTGGCAAGCCTGTATCTGCTTCGCGTTTTCCTCTCGATTGACTCGCTTATTAGTCGATAACTCTTGCACTAATCACCCAATCGACTCGTAACCTGACAGCCACATAGAAAGTGAGTCACACAATAGAACTTTCGAACTACACACTTTCTCTCTCTCTCTCTCTCTTTCTCTCTCTCTCTCTCTCTCTCTCTCTCTCTCTCTCTCTCTCTCTCTCCCTCTCTCTCTCTCTACCACCATCGATTCTACTTCATCGTCGTGCGGAAGTTTCCGTTTGATTTCTCGACGCGCCGAATCAATTTCATCGAAAATTTCAATTAGAGCATTCCGTCGCGGAATTCTCGGCGGAATTGCCGAGCGGTAATGGACGAAGACGGCGAGCGGGGGAAAAGCGCGAAGGCAGTGGCTTGCGAAGACGGTGAAAAGTTAATGCCCGGGCTATTGTCGCGCGAACTGTATTTTTATCGCGCTCTTTCAGCTTCGCAAAGCGAGAGCCTTGAGTGTCGACGGGTATAGACGTCGGGATAGAGATGGATGGACGGATAGAGATGAAGAGAAAAGGGGAAAGAATGACAGCGGATGTTGCCGGGGAACTCGACAGCGCGTCGTTGTCGTCGTCGCGACGCAAAGTGTGCTTCCCTGTTTTAATAAACAAGCTCTCGCTGTCGAAGAACCTTTTGTATTACAGTTGACGCACAGCCTTCCACGGCGACGACAAGAAACAAGCGTTCTAATTAAAGGACTAAGTGACGCTTCTCCCGATGAAAAACCGGGACGACGACGGAAACTGTGAATGACTAAGACCGGGGCTGATGTCGTTAATCGTTAAACCTCGCCGGACCCTGCGGAACCAGGGCGCGAGACGTTGCCAGACAAGATTTATTATTTTTAATTTTACCGATTTTTCAGGAACGTTCCCTCTGGGAACGTTGTCGCTTCGCATTAAAGAGGAAGCCTTAGGCTGGATTAATTCCGGATAATCATTTTGCATGAAAATGCTGTTGAAACAGTGATGAAATTGAGTCGAATTGATTTTGTTCAGGTGGATGAATATTTTTAAGCATCATTCTGCACAGATTTTTTACGTTGAAGAAAAATAATTTTTTTTAAAAAATGCTACCGTAAGGATATTAAAATGATTTATCTGTTTACGAACGCTTTCCAAAATGATCGTGCACAGCCTATATAAACGTATAATGAAAAATTTAACGAGCACGGTGCCAGAAACTTCAGGTTGACGTGATTGCATAATGGGTCCGCGCGGACCCATCCTCCGCCTCGCCTCGATTAAATCATTTGCGCTGTACAGGAGCCTGCTGGGGTACTTTTGTCGAGCTATACCATTCGTCCCTCGACTGGCATGACCGCCGAGTAATTTTCGCGATGACTTAATCCGACGAATCCGTTCACGAACCCGTCCCGTTTCGCTCGAACAGCGGCTATCGATCGTTCCCAATGGGCGGAGCTGTGCAAAAGGCGAGCTGCAAACGCGTGTACATCATAGGGAGAAAAAGAAATAGGAAAATCGGTCACGGGAAGGTGCAATTCGCCTGAAATTCCTGGCGAACGGATACAAAAAAAGAAAAAGGTGGGGGTGTGGTGCCCGGCTAATTGAATACAGAGTTCTCTTGTTACAGAGACCAGGCTCCGGAAAAAAAGTGTTGCGATACGTACGGTGGCGGGGGACGGCGGGGGCGGGGGCTGGTACGCGTTCGAATGGAGGAAAACTGTGCGGAATAAAATTCTTTCTCTGCGAGAGAGGCCGACGCAACGTAGCCCGTCAAACGGTATCGTATCTCGCTCGGCGAAATCGAAACAGAGTGTTACGGAATAATTGCACGGCTCACAGACGGAACACGCGAACTTTTATAATCATTTTAAACAGCGTTACAAATCGCCCGTGAAACGACAGCGTCTGTAAAACAATTTTCGATTCAGACCTCTCGATGTGGAAATTAATTCGTGACCATGAACGATCGAGGAACTTCTGAGACTGCGTAGTTTCGTGTGGAAAAATTTTTAAGTATCACAGTGTGTACACAATTACTGAAACTCGATTTTTATCTATCTAACTATCGGCAATCATAAAATAAAGATTGTTGTTTCAGCATTTGGAGAAGTATCAAGCGCGCCTAATGAGCGAGCAGGCGAACGAAGAAACAAAGTCGAGACGAAAGTGGACGCGGCGTCCAGACCGGAGAAGAGGTAGACATTTACAAATAAATTGAGAAAGCGACGTGGATCGAAGGAGCAACGTCCAAATCTCGCCCCTTTCGTGGCTCAATTTCCTCAAGCTGTTCAATTATCTCGCTCCCGACACACGAAGACGGGAGAGGGATGTAGACAGCCACATTTATTTCCATCAAGAGCGAGAAAAAAGGGCTACCCGCGTTCCGTGTGTTAGCTCCGCCAGGAACTTCCATAAGGACATTAATAAAAAAAATTTCTTCTAGCAGTTACAGCCCGGCCAGATTTCATCTCGGCATCGAAACGGAGCCTCTTCCTTAATATCCATACTTTCGAAGGTAGCTGCTCTCTTCTACGGCCACTGTCGTTGCCCGCGGCGCGAACTTCTCGCAATAGTCGTTCATGAAAAGGGGGACAACCGGCAGCACATCTGACGGCATCAGAAAATGCTTAACGCGTGCCACGATCAGCACGGCTCGGCTCTTTTTTTGCTCTGTTATTTTTTATGGGCGTCCCTTTTTTCCAGGACCCGGTTCTGTCCCGCTGCGGCAGACCGGATCGCGTTATCAAATTCCTAAGCGGACTTTTATTGCCCTGCGTTTATTCTTTTGACCGCGGTTAATCTCGCCTGCGACCGTTTTCAGCGAATGCGGGAGAGGTGGACTCGTTTTTGTTTAATTTCAAGTGGTATTGATAAATACTGCGGGTGTGTGTTCGTGCAAAATAAAAATTTTCCATCTTTATACAAGAATATTTTTAAATTATTCCAGCGTGATACGTTTCTCCTGTTCATTTTGTCCGGAATGCGCGAACGTGAACTGTATGGTGAATTCCCGATAATTTTCTGGGCGAACGAACGGGAGAATCGAGAGCCGATGGTCCATGGGAACAAACGAGAGCCAATTCGTCCCATGGGAGGAATCCTCGCCGTGGGAAGTTCGTTTCCTCCGCAAACCTGTTTTCGCGCCTCTGCGGACAGGTAAACACGTGACGCGCGAAGGACAAGAGGAGTTTGAGCGTCGCACGTCTATTTCTCGAGCCCGCTATATCGGCAACTATTTTTACACTTGGACCGCGGACCAACACCGGCCAGTTTGGCGACGATCTTCTGACTCCAACTATTCGAGAGGTTGATGCAATTCTGCACGTGCTTTCCGTTTGGGACGGACGCTTTCTCTCGCGGAGTGCTCTTCCTCTTGTCCCTTCTACGCGAAAAAGATCAGTTGGCGATCTTGTCATGATTTATAAAAAGAACAGTTAGTCAGCTCATGAATACGGATCCCCGATCTTTTTAGAGTATAAAAATGGAAAAAGACACGGTGAATACTGGTTTCTTACAACTAAACGTTTCACGGTTTCCGGAATAATTGATCGGTGTCTCTCGCGATGCCGGCAACACATTAACAACCGAAAGCGGACAAGGAAACGAATTAAGTCCGCCGTTCAATCTAATCACGCGAGGCTTAAGATTTGACAAATTGACTGTTAAAGATTCTGCTGACGTACGTCTCAGGATTAACGGAACTAGTATCTACGTCTAGAATCTTCCTTATCTCGGTGCTTATTATTCTACTCGGTGGAAAATAAAGCAGATATCTTGCCACCTACAACAACAGTGTTCCCATAATCGTTCGAAGAGAATGATAAATTAATCGAAAAAATACATACCGTCCACTTTCCTTCGTACGAAGATAATTGCTTGAAAAATATCTATTGACGTCAACAACCTGAGCACTTCGATTCGAACCCGAGCAATCTCAAAATTCCGATAAAATCGGGAAAAAAGTGGCCAAAACGAGGACGGATCGACGAATCAATCCGGGACGGTTTCATCCCGGAGGCCGTGCATTATTCTCTGTTCCTTTCTATTGTATAATTTCGTCCCATTATCACGGTCGGACCCGCGAGTGCAACGTGGGCGAGACTCGCGTTTGTTTTAATTTTTCCGCGGGCGCGAGCGTCGTTTTTCCCTTAATCTGAATATAAAGGCTGGCCGGAGGGAAACGGCGAAAATAAAATGGCGGTCTTCGCGGAAAGAACGGCGGAGAGGCGGGGAGGGGTGTTAGAGGCTCGCGATTCCGCGGCGTGTTATGCATTTCTAGAGGGAATTTCAGCGCGGCACAATAGAAAATCACGCGACACGAATAATCATGGCCGCCTGAAATCCGGCCGGCTGATCGCGTTCCTCGATGCTAATGGCTAATATCCGAGCGTTTCCTGCCCGGAATCCGTATCTACCAATCGAACAAATTTGCGAGTATAATGAGACTCGTAGGTACGCTCGTTTCATCCCGAAGAGGCCCGCGTGTACGCGTGCACAAGTGTTAATGTGCGCGCTCTAGCAAATGGCCGCCGGGCGGGACGAAGAATCCCCGAGCGGAACTCGAGCTTTCTCATCCGATTTGAAAAAGAGCGCCGCGAGGTGCGCGAGGAACACGCTAGAGCATTTCGTCCTGCAGAGATGTTCGCACCTTTGGCTATGCAGAGCGTAGAAATCGATTCGAAAGAGTTTCTCGTTCGCGTTACACCGCTATCTTATCTTCCATTGTAAATCACCATCCGAAAATTCCACGTCGATAAAAATGTTAATAATTCGCATGATTATCACAACTTTCTTTCTGTCCTCGGAAGCAGAATAAATTGACAAAGGGCTGTTTTTATTAGATTTCAAATATTCCTTTAGAACGAACGAAAACATCTCGTGAAGCGTCTCGCTCTTTCCGTATTCGAAGGGGACTCGTTCGGAGATATAATGGTTGAATCAAATTTTTTCTGTAATTCCTTTCGCTTCGTGGCAGAATTTTAAATGTATTTCTTCGATGTATACAGAGAAGCATTATTGTTAACAATATTGGCCGGTTTTAATCTTAACCATAAAATAAAACGTGTCCGATCGAGGAAGCGTAATTCAGCATACACATTTTATAAATAATTCATCAACAACCGCAGATGTTCATGCAACGGGGAATTTTACAGCTCGACCTTCTCACATCTACATAATCCTGAGCAAAAGAGACGTCTATTCGTCTCGTTAAACATTCTACGAGCCAATCGATATAACAAAAAGAAGCTTCCTAAATTGTTTGCGTGGATTGTGCAACCTATTATGCTAAACGGTCGATCGGTCTACCGGTTATCGTAATACCGAGGTCAATATCTACAGGTTCTCTTTCGTGGAGCCGATAAAAAATCATGCTAATCCAAAATTAATTATAGTTCATCTCGGACGTCGAAGTTTATCGTCTATATCTCAGCCGCGGCGGTGAATCGCGACAAAATCAATCGATCGAACGATCGATTTGCATTCGAGAAGCATCCCGAGGGGATCTGTGGAACATCGGATCGTTTCAGTAAACACGCCGCGTCACAGATGGAGAAACGAGGGACAAAGAAGCAGTTACCTCTTCGGTCCTCTTAATCCGAGTTCAACGACGCCTCCGCACGGTGGATCCTCTCATTCCCGAACGCGCCGCGTGTCCAGCATCCGTTCGTGCCGAGTCCCGGGGCCCCGTCAAAGCAACGACCCGATATCTCGAAGCTTCGCGAGAGCCGAGTGTCCTTCGAGGACCTCCGTGTCCCCGCACAAAGGCACAGACCACCTCCTCCGTGACACGTCCGATCGATTCCGAACCCGAACAACACCCGAAAAATCCGTTCTCCCTTCCCGGAGCCCTCACTTATAACTTCGGCCACAATAGCTCACAATATGCTGCAACGATATTATAATAAAATATCTTCCAAAACTGTCCACTGGTAAAATTGTTCTGCAACATTGATACAAATTCAATTGTTCCACGAATTCCAGCCCAGTCTATACAACAAATCCTACTATGTAAAGTTCTGCTACAATTCACTATACCGCCGAACAATCACAGCAAACGTCAACGGACCCGAAAGAGCGTTCACGCTCGAACTGGGCCCTCGAAGTAAAAATTTCGAGGAGATTAGGCGAGCAGGGTTTCGGGGAACTTCGTGGATCAAAAAGGGACACTGTACAGCCCGAGGAGAGCGAGAGAGAGCGAGAGAGAGCGAGAGAGAGAGAGAGAGAAGGCAGGAGAGGGCACAGAAACGAGTCGCGGGACGAGAAAAACGGGTGGATCTGTAGGGTATCGGTGGAAGAGAGACGCAACGCTGCGCGCGGATAGAAACGGAGAGTGAGAATCGGACCTTGTTGGTTCGCGGTGGAGGGCCAGAGGGGTATGAGGACGAAACTGGACTCTCGTCCTCGTTAATTCACTCAAACAGACGTGCTCGACTGGTTCGTTAGCTCGATCGAGTTGCATCGCAATAAGCAGTCGCTTGTACGTGGCCCGAGAAGTCCGCGGAACACGTTCCTCGCCGCGATGGAACACCGGAAACGCGTGTATCGGGAAACGTACCCGGCATGCACCGCGGCCGAAAAGCCCTCCAATCGAACCGCGCCGCCGACTCGCTCGCCGAAAAAAAATTCGAGCCGAGAATTTCCATACGGACCAGCGCGTCGTTCGGGTTTAATCTGTGCTTTCGAGGAGATTCTATTAGAGTCTGCGATTTTTTCGGCAATCCCTCCACCTCCCCCCCCTTCCAATGTTTCTGCAGTTTGATGTTTTCCTTTGAACCGATCGCGGCGCGTGTGCTGATAGTTCGTGCGGGGTTTTTGCGGTTAATGGACGTTTTTCATTGAGAGGGAATTTCAGAGTAGTAAGTTAACAACTTCTGCTTGAATCAAGAAATAATATTGAAAAAAATTCTAGTATAATTCTAACAGATAAAAATATACTATTAAATGTACTTCTACTAAAATATTTATTATTTTATACCACTAAAATAAAATTAAAATAAATACAATAAAAAAAAGTCTTCTAAAATAGAATATCACTTCGGTAATATAATTTAATTTAATTTTCATTTTGTTTTTCTTATCGTTATGTTTTTGCGTTTAGAGCGAACGACTGTGCTGAAAGTATCCGCAGTTAAAGGGTTGATCACAACAGAATCCGTAAAGATGCTCGTTCAGCTGTCGTGCAATTCCGCGAGACGGCGAGACGCTCGACCGACACCGAACTTGACATTCAAACTCCCACAGCGTGTCCACACGGAGGAGGAGAGTCACGCGAAAGTATCGTGCTCGTTTCATTTATCAACACACCGGTCACATTTTCCCGCGGTTCTTTCATAAATCATTCGGGACCAAGGTACGCGACTGGCAGCCGACTCGGTCTGTTCGTAATAATCGTTTCTCGCATAACTCGTTCTTATATCATGCACGTTGCATCCGACACGATGCGGAGCAATGCGCTGTCTACGATTGACAATGGTTGCACAACACGTACAATAAAAGCTTCGTAGTAGTATTATACATACATAGCTGGTGGTCGTCGATCGATTCGCGGTTAGCGAGAAGCAGAGAATATTACGTACCGATATTGGATCGAAGGATGATCGCGGGAACAATAGATCGCGAGAGTTAGAGAAGCGGGGTGAAGGTGTCTTTCGATCAATAAACACACTGGGGAGGGGGACACACACGTCGGATCGATAAACAGAGACGGATCGTGACGAAGCCGCGCGATCGAGCTCGATCCAAGCGGATCAGAAGACGTGCGCCGTGGTCAGTCGACGACGTAATACTGGGAAGCCGGGAGAGTTCGGGCTGGTATATTTAAAAAGGCAGAAACGTAGCCGCGACCATGTTCCCCTGAACAGACTGGCACCGTGCAATACCACTGGCAACGTCTGCGGCGAGCACATGCTACCGCCGTGCGTTGTCTCTATTACCACTCGGTATAAATAAAGGCACCAGGTAGCACCAACCGCGGGACCGTTCATCATCGAATGCTTCGGGTACCGAAACGAATCTGTTGGATCGTCCGTTAAACCGACGCGACGCTTCGAGCCAACCATCCTATCAAATTGTCTTCGAAAACTGATACAAAGGAGGATAGTCGCAGACATTTATTTTATCGAGCGATCCTCTAAAATTTGAAGTGTGTTGTAATTGTAGCGAACAGCGCGAAGAGTTACATAGCTCTCAAAGCGACTGCCAGTCGATTTTCAAATTTATTCCTCGATAGCTGAGTTATTTGCGAGTTGTTTCTGTTTAAAGTGGCGAACAAGACAGGTATTTTGTTGACAGAGGCAGACTTCGAGTTTGTTAAAGACTTTGTTCTTGCGATAACAGTGTCAAAAATTACTGGATACGTTCGAAAACAATTCACGAAGCGACTAAAAAATTTATTTATTTCAAAATCTTCGTCTAAACAACGAATATTTTATTCCCTAACGTGGAGAAATATTTCATCATACGATTCCGCAGTAGTTGGTTATAAAAATTCAAGGAGATCGAAATTTTGGTTTCAACTGAAATTCCACGAAGCCCTCGATCGTTCGCAGAAATGTTCAGTCACAAGCAAGTAATTCTCAAAACCATTGTGTTCACACAAACATCCTCGGTTTAATGATAATCGCCTGATTGAGAGATCACGGGGTCACGCAACGTATAGCGCACGGTGAATCGCGGTTAGGCTGAAACCGAACACCGGTAACCGATCTACCAGTCTCCGCTATCAGCGATGTTTAGCGTGACAAGTGATTTTTGCGTAACGATCCCGTGATTCCACGGGAGGGAAAGGGGGAAGAGGGTAAAACAAGACCTGTGAACGATGCTGCGAATCGTTCTGTCTATTCTCCGAACGAAAACCATTACGAATAATTTTCATAATTTTCAACGAACGAGGTAGACGCATGAAAGAAAAAGAAAGTACTTGTTCGTATTCTATGTGCTTTTGCTGATTAATCAGTTAGTACACGTGACGTCCAGTCCCGGTTTCAGCAACGTGTTTCCAAGCAGAAATTCCCTATTTTATACGCAGCGCTCCGCATTAAACGCAATTCGCCGATGCTAACTTTCGCCTAATGTTTCCACTGTGTCAACGAAACTCGAAATTGCGGCGACAGCCTCTGCTCGAAACGACAACCACGCATGCATTTTGCTTCTCAATGAATTTGTTCGCACGTCCGTTCGCTCGTTCATTCGCCATGCATCTGATATGCTTATCCCACTTGTTTTAAAAATCTCTTTGCTAATTTATACAATAATAAGAGGAAGCTGTTTGTGCAAAAATTTTTTTTAAATTTTCATTGACGTTCCTAACCGACACCATGTTCGGAAAGAAATCTGTCTTTAAGTTTTCCATAATTAATAACTGTGCCTCCATTATCCGAAGGACTCTAAAATTATTGTTCAAGCTAGCTTATCTAAACGTCCACTCCTCTTATCAAAGAAGAACAAATAAAAGCGTCGGGAACGTCTGGCGAGCCTCTATTATCTGAACAGCCTGGTCCCCAGACAAGCTCAGATAAGAAAGGTTCTCCTGTAATTATTTATTGGGATTTTCTCCTCCATTTGTCAAGTCGCATCTACCCGAAAAGTACCGAAACCCTTTCCAGTTTAAT
The DNA here is from genome assembly GCA_028454225.1 of Lasioglossum leucozonium. NCBI lineage: Eukaryota > Metazoa > Arthropoda > Insecta > Hymenoptera > Halictidae > Lasioglossum > Lasioglossum leucozonium. The sequence continues at coordinate 781,975 of CM052210.1, read as the reverse complement.
GAGTCCGTGGAATCAGTCATGGTGATGGATTTTAGGGTCGTACGGCCATTAGACCGTCTCGTTTCTAACAGTAAGACGAATTGCCACGGGGCTTGGCTCTTTCGTTCGAAGAAATCAGGTTGATCCGAGCGCCGCGCCGGTTGATCGCGTTCTGGTTGCTTTGGAACACGACGCAACGCCGCGCCGCCGCCCGAAGCTTCGCGAATACGCGCGTCTTCTCTTCGATATTCTCGCTTACGTAATCGCGTGAACTCCCGGCTGAGCCTCCCGATACATCTGCAGACGAAGTGATTCACCTCTAGAGAAGCCGATAAAAGCCACCTCTGCGCGCCAAAGCTGCCTCGTAAACAAACGCTGCGTCATAATCCCGTGACGATTTTTCCCGCGGTTCCACTTCTTTCATGCACCACGAGTCTGCGTTGGCCTTGCACCGTTTGCTGGCCATGGATCGCTGAACCGCGGACTTGCGAGTAATCTTCGTTTTCGGACGCGTTAGGAAAATTAACGTGAGCACTTAGCAATTTTTGGAATTTTTGTTTGAAACGAAACTACTAAGGTTTACTGTAGCGTTGGTCGAACTGGCAGAGCGACGTGACTTCTCTCGCGGCGCTGTGCCCCGCGGAGACATAAAAGTTGACAGGGCCCTCCATCTCTGGAGCTTAGAAATCCTTCAGGATCCCGCGGAGATATTTAGAGCGATCAATTCCTGGCTGGCCCGTACCGTCCTCTTGGGTGATTCCACATATATGGCGTTCAAAGGCTTGATTTACAATAGCCGGGCGCAGTCACCGACCGATCGTAGTCCGTTACTCACCGGCGGGGAACGTGACCGGCAAGTGAATCCCGTCTCTGCTAAATAATATTTGATCGAACCCGGCGCACGGCGACGTAAATCCTCCAACTGCCTTCAACCATTCGAAACCGTTCTTCTCTTTCTCTGTCTCCTCTGCCGCCACCCCCCCCCCCCCCCCCCCCCCCCGTGCGCCGTGGGGCCGTTGTAAATCAGCGCGGCTTCGTGCTTGCCTTTTCCTTACTTTCCGTCTTTTTTTGTCCTTTCCAAACGATTTCCGGAAATTCGCAGGGCAAACGAACCGAGAGATCAGGGCCTCGCGATAACGCGGTCGTTTGACGTCAAGCTTGTCACGCGCCAGTGCGCCTCGCGTTACGATGGATTACGTCCGAAGAGACGCCTCGGCGTCGTCGCGACGTCTCACATAATCAAACAGCGAGAGAGCACGGCGCGACAGGCATCGTCACCTACAGGTGCGCCGGCTTCCAGGACGATGAGTTATACGCCGAGCATACGCGGAAATTCGGTAAACCGAGCAGTATAATCTGGACTTATACCCCACGAACGCTTGGCAGCTTCTTCGAGCTAGGCGCCGACCAAATTGTTTCCGCGGCTTTGCTAATTCGTTTTTGCCCTACGTGGTGCGGCAGGGTTGCAGAGGATCTGCGCGAAAATATTAATTTTTATGCACTGTTTCGTTTACTAGGTTGGAGCTGTTAGAGATTTATTCGTCCTCTCCGTAGATTTCCGACAGCAGCTTACCCGCGACGGAATCGTTTCTCAATGTAAACGTCAAAACAATTATCTCTTACTTAATAACACATCCAGCATCATTTGTGACGACACCTGGCATTTATCAGGTGTTTCGAGCCTGCTGAATCACTATGACCGCGACAAATCCATCGCTACGCGCTACAATGTATTCTCAGAAACAGAAATTTATGACTCTAACTAACAATTTGCTAACAAGTTTCCGACAAGCACAATTTCGTTGAACTACGTTCATCATCCTGTACAATCGTATCACTAGTTTTCGTGATTATATCGCTCAAGAAACCACGTTTACTAAAATTCGATTAAAAATACCGGATAATTGTAATTGCCGATAGGAAGGTTCGAATAAGTAGAAAATAATACGGTGACAGGGTTAAACAGTCCTCGCGCGAGGGCGACTATTTTCTCTGAGAAATTTCCTCGTCGTTCACGAGAGGAGACACTTTCGTTGGCGAATCCGCGAGCGCCGGGACAGGAACTTGCCTCGCGTTTACATTTGCATTTAATTCAAACATATGCACTCGTGTATGCCGTTGAACTCGAGTGTTTCGCGCCGCGTATCTACAATTGTCGCCATTTTCGATGCCACCATACTCCCCGCGGCTTCTCCGCCATCCACGCCCTCGGTTGTTTCTGTCCCAAAGCAAAGATTAGTTCCTGGCACACATTCCGCGCGCATATCAGGGCAAGGTTTAAGCGGAATTGTATCCACCCGCGCCGAACGTTGGCGCCGGCACGTGTTACTCTCGAGCCAGAGACAGCTACCTGCTGGGACTAGCGTATATCTACAGAGAAGGTCCTAACAGAATTGATCGGTTTAACCATTCGATGAATTTCCAAGGAAAGGTACTGCCTAGTTGACTGGCCGAAAGCAACATTTTGTGATGATCAGACTGCGAATCTTTATGCATTTGTGGCGTATGCAAATTTTCAAAAAATATTCGAATACGGTATATGATAGAATTTTGTAGAATTTTTATTAATTCTGTATCTACGAAATATTACCACTGAAAATTCTATTCGACAGCACTTTCTTAAAATTTGGCTACGGGAATGGAAAATTGCATAAACATCCGCAGTCTAGTGATGATCAGTGGAGCTTGAAAATCTTATAGTCACTCGCAGATTGTTCACGGGTTCCAGTAGCGAAGCGTATCCTCCTGATGCAGACGTCCCGGGAGCAACCATAATCCTCTTTCCGCGCGTGCATACGTTACGAGCCGGAAATTACGGTGTAATCCTATTTTTGCACGCGTTACGTGTTAATCTTTACCAGGCACGGGGGACCAGTTTGCAATAAAGTATCCCCGTTCCTATTGGAATTCTCACTCGTATTCCACGCGCGTCGTAAATCAGCCCCGCGGACACTCTGGATTGCTCGTTTGCCCGCGGCCCGGCCATTCGTCGTTTGCTTTGAAAAAGTCGCGCGCGTTTTTTCTTTTTTTTTTTTGTTGGCCACCTCTACCCCACGATGATTGAAGGCCGGCAACTGACGAAAATTGACCTTCGGATTCGGGGACGCACAGGCTCCCTCTACGACAATATTTCGATTTTCTGCACACCTAGTTCGTGTTCCCATCTTTTTCGCGCGGTGGGCGTGGCTGCGGCCATTCACGTGTTTGCTTTGATAACGACCTCGTCGCACCGACGAGATACTATTAAAGACTGTCAGCCTTACGGGCCATCGAGACCTCCTAAAAATGTTGCCGTTTTCTTACGCCCTCTAAGATATATTGTCACCGGAGTAAGAAACAGAAGGCCAGGGCCGGTGCGAGGCAGGTTCAACGCGTTCGCCGAAACCCGGAACTCATCAGACACTTTGCAGGACCCGAAATAGCAAACTCAATCAATTTTGGTGACATAATCAAAGATTTTGCGGCGAAAGAAGCGGGAAAAATTATGTAATATTCATCTTACAAAAAATATATGTAACATCCTTTGTACTTATAATACATAATTCCTTATTGTGAAATTTAAGTATAGGATTTGTATGTGACTCTGACCCCGCAAAATTTTTGGACCGGGTCCCGCAAAAGGTCACGCCGGCCCTGCAGAAGGCTTCTCGTCGTAGCAGAAGACCACACACATCACACAGAGGAGATTTTCGGTCGGTGAGAGAAGACGAATCATCAAGGAACCGTATCGGTTCACAGATATTTCAGACGATGTTTTGGTGTTGGATTTTTAATGTTTAAAATGTTAAAAACAAAACTAATATCAAGGACAAAAAGTTTCTAGAAATATTGTACGTAAAAATTAGAGCATAATTTTAGGAAAATGAAGAATTACTACTTCTAATAATTACTATCACGTCGACCGAAATCAATCAAAATTAGATGAAGTGGGGAGAGTTTCATATCACTGCGCAGGTGCGCCAGAATTCGACGAGCATTTTCAGTCAGTCAGTCAGACGGGCCGCGGACTCCGGCGGAAGCGGTCGGACTCCGGGACCAGGAGGACCAAGGGGACCTGGTGATGACCAGGGGCTAACCAGAGGCTGACCAGAGGCTGCCCACTGACTGACCATTGACTAACCATTGATTGACCACTCACTGACCACTTACTGACCACTCACTGACCATTCACTGACCAGTCCCTGACCACTCACTGACCACTTACTGACCACTCACTGACCATTCACTGACCATTCACTGATCACTCGCTGATCACTCACTGACCACTCACTGACCACTCACTGACCACCCACTGACCATTGACTGACCACTCACTGACCACTTACTGACCATTGACTGACCACTAACTGACCACTCACTGACCACTCACTAACCAGTCACTGTCCACTCACTGACCACTAACTGCGAAGCAGAAGCTAGTCATTTCTAAAATGGGTTCTGCATTGTGACAGTTAAACGGAACCGACATCTTTGGGAATTTTTTCAGAAAATGCTGTTGTACATATCGATTCGAAACTTCGTGGTGTTATCAATCTGTACTTGAAGAGAATATCCTATTTTTTTTTGCCAGAGAAATATCCACCGAGCTCTCGTAGTTGTAATAAAAATTGGAAGTTAGGTATACGACCATCAATGAATGGTATTTCGAAAGGAGAAGTTTTGATTTTTGATAACAACGATGGTTATTTCTGAAGTTACAAAGCAGTTTTGGTTGGTATTGATACTCGTAGTTCCCGGAGTTTCTTTGAAGTTCGGATCTGCGATTTCCGAGGAAATGGACTTCACTGCTTCGGTTCCAATGGACTTTAGATCAATCTCTGCGTTTGCCAGTGTCGTTTCTACTATGAACCTTTGTTCTACCGTAGATTAACGAGTCCTTTGAACAAATCGTCTGAACCTACCGCTTTGGAGGCCGCGTGACGCGAGACATTTCAGTCAGCCATTTTGGCGAGTCCCATTTCTCCTGTAAATTGGCACACGCACTTCTTAGCTTCAGGCAAATCGTTTAAAGAGAATAGCGTTTAAGAAGCAGATGAACGTGTCGATGTAATAAAATGCCTTTAATAATAACCACTGAAGCTAGTGAAGCGAGATTAGCACCGAAGGAGCGAGAAACGGACAATCGGCTATTTCCTCCGTAGTTCCTGTTGAGGGGTTACGTGTAAATAATTATATGCGAGGATGGTGGAAGAAATATATTTAAAATGTATGAAGACGTTGTCGGAGGTGTTTACAAGACGGGCGCACGATTAGAACTGAACTGCCTAAAAACGCGAAGGCGGCCGTACGTACCTTCATACCTGAAGGGAGGACAGCATGTAATAAAATAAGGGGAACCGGGTTTTTCCCAATATACATAGGATGTTGGGTTTTCCAAAGTAACGTAAAATACCAGATGTTTTACCTTGACAGTTCCATCCGGTTTTACGAAAGTTCTGTGGCGACGTACTATTTCGTCAGTCTCGGGGTGAATAATTATCAAGAAATCATGTATCCGGCGAATCCGGGAGGGCCTCAACTATTAATAGGATTCCTGTCGACGGATAAATTCGTTCGGCAGTCTGCGGATCCGCGTCAAGAGGGGCCGAAGCGGTACAATTATTACAGAGTACTCCGGATTAGCGAATATTCCACAATGTTGGGAGCTAGTTTGATGAACTACGCGGGGTTGGGTGTCTCGGAACTCTCCGACTACAAAGCATCGACTCCGAAATCGCAGCTGTCCGCGTTTCCCGATCCGCGAGAGGCCTCTGTTTCGCGAATTAATTCGCGACTGATTGGATCAAGGATCGTTGGACGCGAATAAACCATCGCGATCCCACGAAACTCGCGTCGAGAATGCCGGGCGCGGGGAGAAACGGTGGAGGTAAGAAAAAATGTGGAAGAATAATGGTTAAGAGAAGCCGGGGCAAGAAATACTAAAGAACCTCGAGCGAACCGACGAAACTGGGACGGCGAGATAATCTTGAGGAACTAAATATAAGACCCGAAGACGAGATCCCCGGGCAAAGAAAAGAATTGAACCTGTAATGAACGACCATGCACAACTGCTGAAGAATGGTCAATAGTTTCCCCGCAGAAGACGACAACGACGACGACGACGACGACGACGACGACGGCGATGACTGGTGCTGGTTCGCTGAAAAAGTCCCGAACGAGGGATTATCATTCTTTGTGCGGCACAATGAACTAGAATTATGTTTGCTAATCGACGTTATTGCGGAGCGATGTCTGCGCTAGCTTTTTCTTAATCGCCGAGAGAAGAATATTCACCAGGGAAATATGTTAATTTCAATTCGATATCTCTTGTATGAAATTTTTGAGTTTTTGGATGGTATCGAGCAAGAATGGTACACGCCGAAGGGTGCAGTCCGAGAAAAACATTAGGAGGAAGAGGATGAGACGTCATCGATGAAGATAAAGGGAGATAGAAGCATGTAGAAGGGAACATATGGAGACAAGGGTGTTCTGCTTCTCCAGCGAAACGCGGCTACGAAGGGATTCGTAGGGTTGTAAATTACGTCTGTAACAGACCGCACTCGATACATTTACCAGGACGGTATAAGATGGTTCCTTAAGTCTCCGTGTTACCAATTACGATATAATATCAGCTATAGGGAACGCCCATGTCCGCGGAGATTTATCTCGTTCCTGAGAAAAAGGAACAGATGCGACCGTATTCCACGATAACGCGGAAATGGGGGAAAGGATCGCGATGGCTTTAGCTGACACGCCTCTTATGGCTCTTACGGTTGCTACCCTTAACCAGGATAATGCCCCAGGATCGTGCTCTAGCTATCGAAGCATCGTATCAAATGCGATGAATTCGCCGTTTAATATAAATATATATACATTATATCCCGATAAAGTACTTGAACTTTGAGAAATTATCTGTCCGCAAACAAACAAGGAGATGGTAATTTCATTCCAATTTCTACGTTATCCCTCCAGTTATAAGTACACGGGGAATTGCGACCTATCAGCTCGCGGGGTTCGTTAGCTTCATTAAAATATGCAATAAGCAAAGTTACACATTGTCGCCCCTGTTTTCCCCATAGTTCAACCGCGTCTCGTAAACATGGCGGCGCGACGCGTCGTTCGCATTTTACAGGAAATTGGAAACAGCGTGCGCGGTTACATTCCGTCCGCGAAATATAAGACAGTAAATTACTCGCGGGCGTAATTGTGCTGGTGAGAGAACCGGCGACGACATAATGAGGCCGATAATTGAAATTTTCGAGTTCGCGTAAAATCGAGAGACCCGGGATAATGAGACGGAACATTGGCGAATTTGACACTGCGAACGTTCGCTAGACGTTAATTCGGAAAACCGAGAGAAAATATCTGTGAAGTAAATTCTCTGGTTTTCTCTAGAAATTCTCTATTAATTTTGAAGAATAAAGATCTCGCACACAAGAGAAAAATTATAATTTCATTTATTTTCGTGTAGAAGAAGATTATACACAAACGAGAGAAATGACACGAGTCTATGGCCAATCTGCGAGATGGTGCAAAAATCGCATCTTCGGTTCTGTTGGTTTGCGGTGTCGGACGAATGGGCACCGATGCCGGTTGCCGCGAAGAAGATATACACTCGTCCGAAATAATGCACCATAAATTCGAGGGGAAGTTTAATGTACCATTACCGGACTGTAGGAGGGGGCTCGCGATAAATCAGCTTTTCGTCCGAGCGTGCTCGCGAAAGGATGAAACTGGGTCAGCTCGCGTTCCGTCATCGTTAACGCCGTCGTTCACTTCCGTCGAGCCCACGACGATCGCTCGCCGATTCAGGATACATCTTCCTCGCTCTAAGAGACGATAAATCTTCCGGCAAACTATACATCCTCGTTCGATGTAATATTTAAGACTGACTGGAGAATGTTGCGTACTGCCATTTTAGCTGAACAATGTACCAAGTAAACAAATCTAGAAATTTTTCAACGTTCTAGGTTTTAAATGAAAAAAAGATAGCAGGATCATTTAAATATAAAAAGGATCGCCGGAATTGTCCAGCAACATTGTCGATTCGCAACACCGCACCGCGCAGAGGCCTCCGAGGAGCAGCAAGAGGTCCGCTGCGCCACAGAGACTCCGGAAGCCATTACGAGGCTTGAATCCCGGAATCATCCCCCGGACTGCACGAACCTCGCGATTTGAATATAAATTTCTCGCCCTCGGTAAATTTTCCAAGATCCCCCGGACGGCGGGCTCGTTCCCGAAACGCGAGTCAGCGCTGCGTGAAACGGAACGGAACGGAACGTAACGTAACGGTCACAGAGCGGGCGACGGATCATAGTTACAGCAACAAATTATTACACAAGCGGCCGTGGCGTGGTATATAAGCGGTCTCGAAGGATCGACGACAGCCTCCGGGACCCTTGAATCCTGAACGCGCTCGTTCTCGAAACTCGTGCCCTGCGAACTTCTAACGAAATCTGACGGCCGGGTCGATTCTGATACACGAGAACTTGAAATCTGTCTACCGGGAGGAATTTGTTACAGGCTATCTCCTGTACCGCAAATGTACGTCTACCCGCGCACCGAACACGATTTAACAGCTGATACAATGACACCTATTTTCATTAATTCATCTTGTAACGGGGCGATTGTTTATCGCGTTCGGATCGTTGACGTTCGGAACAGCGAGACGGATCGTCGATGCTCGTCGATATCCTCCCTCCAAGAGATTGAATTGCTAATTCGAGCAATTACTCCGCCCGTTTGTTGGTCACGTAAAATTGAAACAGCCCACACGTACTCTTCGCTCGACGAATTTACTCGTCGAGCGGAATCGAATCGATCCCGACGCAACCGAAACTAAAGAATCGAAAACACACGAATTGCACAGGGGCCACTTTGCTGCGATCAGCTCGCAGATTCGCTTACACCAGCGTTCATTCATTAACGGAGTAAGAGGGAAAGAGGAAAATTGGATACGATGATCCGGTGCGCTTTGCACGCTCGCTACAGAGTGTTATAAGTCAAGAGGATCCTGACCGGCAAATCTCTCCCCTTGCTATGCTATTTTCTCAACAACTTTCGCCTCGTTACTTATCCGCGGCATCGAAACAACCGAACTTCACCCTCGCTCGTTAACCACCAACTCTATTTACTCTCCGAAGTCGTAAATTATTGAAGACACAGTGGTTCTCGAAGATTCAGCGGAGCCTGAAAATTTTTCACGCGGCTCTTCCAAGCCTAAGAAATTAATTTTTTTATTACGATACATCAAGCAAATCGAATTTCGTAGACTGGGGACGATCTCGCCAGATTTTTTTGACGATTTTGAAGCTACACAGCTTTTCGTATCGATTAAAAGTGAATTGTTGCTAATCACATATGTATATCTCTCGACAGCTCGAAGCAAGCATTTCGTGGCGATATATAAAAATTAAATTTACGACTGTGTAGATTCACGGAACCTGGTCTCGGGGCGTCGTAAATGGGAAGCAGGAATCAATGGGTCAGCGAAGGAACGAACAAGGAAACAAATCAGACAAACAGCCTCGCTGTGACTTTCGAGCAGAGCCTCCCATAAAATGTTTACTGCGTAGCGCAGCCTCTGCGGCGTGGATTTTTTCGCATCATCGGGCGTTTTACGAGATTTTTACGGTTTTTCGCGTGGCCGGCTCGCGTTGCTCGCGTCGAACGCGAAATGAAAAAGTTCCGGAGGCTGTCTTCGGATATTCGCCGAGTCCACTCGATATTCAAAGCCTCCGCGAACACCCGCGCAGTCGAGACAGCTTTCGGACCGGAGCAAGCTTGTTAATAATGGAAACGGTGTTAGCTAATTATCCGTGGAAGTTTATCCATCGATCATACTTGCTCGCGCGTCAGACGAGCCGAATGTAGAAGGAACTGCTTCGTCGAACTTGCGTTTACTTGTTCGTTTCATTTTTGCCCATCGACAACACGAAAGTTCTCGGATTCCCCGGGCGACAGGTCTGTCTTGCGAAACACATCGCCCCGTTCCGCGAAAGCTGCCCGAACTTTATGCGAAATTAAAATCGAGCGGAAACACAGCCTAGCTGTCGCGAAAGTTCCTCGGTTGTTTTAGTTATGGCCGTGTATCGTCACTTCCCGACCGGCGCGGTACAGCGGCGTGTCGCTGTAGTAAAACTCCATCTATCCGAGCTAATTTTGTCACGGCAACGGATTTATCCAACCTCCTGCGCTACCATTAGCCGGAAGTTCACCGTGTCTACGCGCGGACCTCGGCGAAAACACTCGCGAGTTCAAGCGCCTTACGTCTGGATAACATTCGAGAAGAAATAGACGTTGTACAAATTTTTTAACTGGTTACACTGTGGACACCAACGGGAGAAATGAGAAACCACAAAATTTAGCGTTTATTCTTCATTCTGTTCTGTGCCATTTTTCACTTGGTATGTTGTGTGCTTTATAACACATTCATTCACAATTTCATTCATCCTCTTTTACTGTATATACACAGACTGTAAAAGTACATACACTATACTACGTAAACACGTTGTTAATGTTAATATTCCTCCTATTTCTCGTGGACCTTTCTCTTGTTTTAGGTGCGATATATTCTTGTAAAGTGCTATAATAGTAATGTAAGGTCATTGGTGGAGTGGATTAAGTTCTCGTCTAGCAAGCCGTCGACCCGGGTTCGAATCCCCATGGTGATTACCGCAATTGCGCGGTTGTTTTTCTGTGGAATGAAAATATATTAGAATAGCGCGTACGTCTATCCAAATAATCTATAGTTAATGACCAATTCACCTGAATTAATTTCGAGTAAAAAATTTATTTGGATGAAAAAAGTGGAAAAATCTGAGGAATAAAATGTATAGAGTGAAAAAAAAATATCAATGAATGAAGTCACATCAATGAAAATTAATCGATCCAAAAACCACGACAACCACGATCCCTAATTAAATTATTGGTTAATTTTTCACGGATAAAAAATTGTCTGAATGAACTGATGAAGTAATTACCTCCAAAAATTATCTGAGTTCAAGGGTCCAACTATCCCACTCTGTCGGCGAGTCTAGGAAGTGAAGATTACGCAAATGGTGTATCCAAAAAGGCCAACAATTGTTGTCCGATTCACCATAAAATTCCATCAGGCTGCGGCTGAAAGTGGTGGGCCGATGGGCGACAATGGGGGTTGGAGGGCGAGTGAACACGACACGAAAGTGTAAACAGGTGTAAAGTGACGGTATGGATGGCGCGTGGGAAGCGCCGTCACCAAACATCGCATTGACAACCTATGCGCAAACAACAAACAAGCCAGTCCAGGCCAATTGCAAGGCTCTTGTGTCCTGCGTCGCGCGTACAGCAAAGATATTTAACGGCGACAGGATTCCCTGGATCGGCGATACGCGATGCAGCAGGGGGTGGAATCGGATCGAAATGCAAACGCCGCTTAAATATCATGCGATACTCTGTGGGACCTTTCGGCGTCTAATGACGCACGACGCCTATCGATCCGATCCTCCCGCGCGTACGTCATAAATCCTGGTGCACCGCGTGTGCACCAATGCAACGCGTGGCCGTACGTCTCAGGCAAACGCCGAGACTATTCTCACGGGGGGAATAACTATAATCGAAGTAATTTATTCCCCTCCCCCCTTTCCCTATCGTACCGGAGCGCCGGCAGCGTTTAATGTCGCGTCGAATCAATGGTCGCGATTATATTATACTGTAACGGCGTCATAGCACTCGGATGCAGTTGCGAGACGCGTCTCCCAACACGTTCCCATCACAGCACAAGCTCATAGTGATTCGATTCTCACTTGACAGCCTACGGATGCTACTAAGAGGTTAGGCTACTTCTAGGCTAGGCGAAATCTTCCTCGACTTTTCCCTTGAACCTTTGGAAGTCTGCGGAAACAATTCGGTATTTAATGAATAAAAGTAAATATGTTACGATGGCTTAACGACTATAAAATATTCCTAACATGTTATCAACATTCATAGAAAACTTTATTGCACTTTTAGTACGTGTGTTAAATATTTCTTTCCCAGCTGTATCGTCCCATACACCGAGAAGATCGCGAACAATTGAGGAAATCGGTTGAAGAGACACGCAGCGGAGCATAATCCCGCGAACCTGAGGGATCTCTCGGCTTCCGCGTGCGTTATCATTGTGCCGGGGGTTTGAAACGAAGCCCGTGGGACAGCACCGGGAGAAACGAAAAGAATAATTTTCGAGAAGCTCCGCGGGAACGGGTAAGAATGGCGCGCGATGGGAAATGTAAATCTTCGGCTGCATTATTAACAATCCTCCGCGAGCCCTTATTCGACTAACCGCGTGCGCGCGGTATTAGCCCCGCGTGCAGAACTTCTGCTCGCCCTTCGCTCGAAATAATTCAGCGGCGCGCTGCTCTATATACCGGGAGTGCTTCTTAATTGCGCGTTAATAATTCACCTGGGGCAAATCCGCAGACGGAAACACGAAAAATCGCTCGCGCGATTCTCCAGCTCGCCTCGCCTCGCCTTGTCTCGCGGAAATGCGTCCTGTATCCTTTGCGTGGACGCTGGACGTCCAACGGGATAACACCGGGAACATCACCGGCATTGCGCGACGTATCCGACGTTTATTCTACGTGCGGTTCGAATGGATGCCAATTTTCTGTGCGGCTGGGAATCGGAGGACCCGGCCTCTGCGTCTGATATTGCGAACCACCTCCGGGAAATCGCGATCTACAAATCGCGCATCGTTCTTTCCTCCGCTCTGATCTCCTTCTATCGTTCGCTTGTGCGATTACTTGCTGTTGATCGTGTTAAGTAAAACAAATTATTGGAAAGACTGAAGCTTTTGCATACACCTACGTTACACGTTGCAGCATCACTGAATCGCAAGCGAAAACATGTCGATAATCGAGGTAGTGTAACTTCGCGTAGAAAAGTCTTTTTAAAGAGTGAATTTTCTACTTCGACACCTCCGAACTCAATTTTGTGAAAGTCTTTCTTTTGTTGCAGCACATCGAACAATACAGGTAGATAATGACAGTGAATTTCGATCGGTACTTCTTAAGTGAATATGTTCCACTTCTTCTTAAAGTAAGGTCGCTGTTTTGTTTGGTAGCTAAATTCGCAGAATTAGAATAGCATGTAAATTGTCCATACTTGCAACAGCTGAAAGCGACGTACAACATGGTGCATACTATACGGTACATTATAATACCCGATCGAAACGAATCGGAACAAGTCATCGGCTTTAACTTTTCTGTATTGCTTTCTGGATGGTATCGACGAGATTTCTACGTCGAGGAGCGTAGATATTGGTCATTGACGGATCGTTGAACTCCTCGAGATGATGGGCGACTTAACAATGTAAATATTCTGCGGTGCTCTCGATTGTTTCGTGCGCGGATGTATCTCCTTCTGTCTCGAATCGACCAACCAATTCCGTGGACCATCGCCTGTCTAGAATCTAATTAAAGTGTCCACTGCGATCGATAGAAAATCAGATGCATCCATTACGTAACATCCGATAAATTGCTAGTATTACAGCAGACGAAACAATGAACCTTTCTAAAAAGAGTGTACGAATCGATACTCGGAGCCACTAATACACTCAATTCCTCACAGTTCTGAACAAAACAAGCTCGGCCAACTCCCACGCGATTTCTACAGAGCTATATCTCCGATGAACAGCACGGATCATCGGCGCCTGGGCTTGATGTTGCCCTAACTCCGAAGTTCGGCTGCCGAAGACGCTCGGAATAGCTGGTTCTCGCTGCTAATTCCGTGGTCGCAGGCAGAAATACGCTGCCGGCACAGCCCGTGAACAGCATCTGCGAGTCACGTGTCGCCTTTCGAGGCGAGAATTTCTTGGCCGACGTCAGCGAAATCATCTTCCCATCATCCATCTTCCATTGCGGCCGCTGTACAAGCGTGGAACTATCGAGCATCTGTCGATCAGTAGTATACACCGACGGTGCGCGGCGCAACGGCGGCGGTGGCGGCGGCGACTGAAACTCGATTTACATAGCATCGATCGGTTTCTGTGCCGCATAAAATCCAATCGCGGAAGGATTCCGGAGGCTGTCGGTCGCGCGCAAAATCTCTTTTTCGTCATCCGGGCGGACAGCAGCCGATTCCTTTTGTGTCCTGTATCGTTGCGCGAGCCAGGCGCAATCTCGCCCAGGCTGCCGATCGATCCCACGACCGACAGGCCCTGTCACACGGACGAGCGATCTCTAACGATCGATCGAAAGCCTGCGAAACCTCTGGATCTCCTCGGTCCTCGGATCCGAGGAATCACGGACCTCTCGGTAGCCTACCGTGATACATTCGACACTTTTTCTATCGACAGTGTGGTCTTTGGAATGTCCATGTCAATGGCTTTGTGCAAATTCTGTCGGAAAATGATTGTTGACATCATTGAGACGTCGAGTGTCGCGTCGTGGAAATTGAAAATTTACTCTGCGACTGATACTATATATAACTGGTGATTTGTCTGGTCATTGACACTGTTTTCGCTGAAACTTGAAATGTCCAGGTTTGCGAGATTGTTTAAATATCAATGCTCTTTGTGCCACCAGTAATTCGAGTTTGATCTCGAGCGGAGGTAATTTCCCGCGAGCTGTGCGGACTGCGGCGTTCGAATTATCCGGTCCCGGCAACCGATTCGCTTCTGTTCGCGCGTTTTTACTGGCTGTCAGTAGCCGGCAACGATACGGACAAGAAGAAAACTGCTGGCCCCTCTGACCGGATGGAGACCGTAGAAAGAAGCTAATCGAGAATCGCTTCCGCCAACGTTTCCGTACACGCAGACAAGAACGCACGTTGCGGCCCTCTTTGCGTCACCACCCGCAGCGAATCGATTCTTCGAAATGGCACGACGACGACGTCTTGCTTGGCTTTGTTGTTTCTTGTACGACGAGTTGCCCAATTGGGTCATTTTCGGATGACAGTTGAAAACGTCGAAATCTACATTCTATTTTCATCCTGCATAATTCTCGGTAAATCCACAAAGCTCCATTGAAATGAAAGATTGTCTAATCGAGTAGATTTTTAAGAAACCTCGACAAACTTTATGGAGTTCGAATTAAATCCGCAATTCTATTTGTCCCATATTATTTTCCGCGAGTCCACAAAGGTTGCTGCATTAACCAATTAATCAATTAACAAACGAGTATGTTAAAACCCGTAACACAATCCCATTGTTGAGTTACCGCTGGTGAAACCGTGCTGCTCACACCGGCCGGAAATATGTATCGCGTTCCATTGCACGCGAACGGATCAAAAACTTGTCGACATTCCGCCACACGTTCACCTCTGTCGTATATCAATTTCTAAAGAGCTGCGCGGCGGCCGGTTCGCCGGAGTAATGGAATAATTAACTAACAAACGGCTATTTTAGCGGGGCACAATGGCCCCGGAGCGTTCGACTAATGAAAAGAACGTTTGTTCGCGGGCTGATACGGAACCGGAACTTGTACCGTAAATTACACCGGTGATCCGCTGAAGGCGCAGCCTCCGGGGGACAAGAAATAACAAATGTTACTCCCCCCCCTCTCTTTTTCTGTCAATTTAAGGGAACCGCCCCGCGGTAATACGGGTCGCGGTGCCGAGCGTGAACAAGTCGAAATGCATTTATAAGGGAGAGGGAAATGCGCGTTCGCGTTCCTGGAGAGAGAGAAGAGGGTTGGGCGAGAGGCAGAGACGACTCTAAGCTACGAAATCGTGATACTACGCCGGCAGTCGGCGAGGAGGAAGTTTCTTCCGCGAAAGAATTGAATTACCGGGACGTGAGGTAGCGCTGGTAGTTAAGGACTGCCTTCGGAGGCAACGCGAGGTCACCTTCTTCTTAAGAAATAACGCTACCCTATGTCCCCGGCACGAGAATCATTCGTTCCAGCGAGAAGACACGATTAATATTAGTCCCTGGAAAAATAATTGTCGTCCAAACCCTGTATTGTATTTAATAGTATTTTTTTAATAAATGCAGTCATTTAGTTTTATTCAATCTTTTTAATTACCTAGTCTCAGCAAACCCGGTAGATCCTTGGATAAATTGTAGAGTAATTACAATTATTCTTTAATGAAAAGCATGTCGCGTACACTACTTGGATTCGAACCCTGGGCCCTCGGGGTGGACGCCAAGAGGCTAGTCTACTTTGCCAATGAGTTTACATTAGTTATATGATACTGTACAAGCATATCTCCCACCTGAAGAAGTTGACCACGCTTCCTTTTTACAGTGTCGCTTATCTGACGATGAATACCAGGGCTTTTTAAAAATAATTCCGGCGTTAAACGATAAAACAACGACTAACTGCACGTGTCTGCAAATTTTCTCCTGGCCCGGACCAGGTCCTGAATCTCGAAAACACAAAAATGACACTCATTTTCTCCCAGGTCTGACACATCGACGACCATCTTCTCGACAGCCGATCGTCGGCTGATCCCAGCATTGTCAGAATTTAGCGCGACCCGGGGCCGTCGCGTCGTCTTCGGAATGAAAATCGGCGGCGCGTTTCAATCATCAAAAAGCAATCAGAAGATCTCTGGTTCGCGCCAGCCAGCGTTCCCGATAAGAGTGCTAGGCCGGGTGGTGTACGTCGATCGTAAATCGATTCGACGATCGAGCGACCCGCGTCATCGCCAGAGAAGGAGACAGAGATACATCGACGCTGCGGGTACGCGTGTGTGCGTCGGCCTAGTCTGCGAACTTCATCCCCGCTGCCCCGCACCCTGTGTGGCCCCCTTTCTCCCTTTCTTTCGCGCATCCATGACGTCACTCCGCCCCTACCATCGGTTTTCACCATCGTGCCTGCATCCCTCGCTCGGTCTCGCTCCAGCCTTCGCGAAAGAATCTGCTCGAGGTCGATACACCCCCACCCTGCTAGCTCGGAACCAACTGGCCTTACACTTCTTCCTGCTTGAATCCTGACCGAGTCCTCAGACTTCTCTTTCTCTCCTAGCTTCGTGTGCCCTCTTGTTTTCCTCTCCATTTGTCTTCCAACCTCCCTTCCGCACGCCCTTTTCCAAACCCCTCGGTGTGTGGCGATGTAACAATCCTCGCCCTTTACGTCTGTTGCCACGCGACTGCGTTGTCTGTGGGAATTAGCAAACATATCGAAAGTTTGTCTTATCGAAACACGTTCTGCCTATTAATCTTTATCTCGCAAAACAGCAGTCAGATTGAACAACAATTTTTGTTGTGTCAATCTAGAGGGGGTCCAAGGTACAGTGAAAAAATGTTCTCTCAACTGAAACACGAATTCTGCGATGCCTGAAATTTTTCATGTCCCAAAAGATAACGTCCAATTTATCAGCTTTCATCCACCTCGTGCAAAGTATTCAGACACATCGAAGAGCGTGACTGTAGAGGGAGACTCGCTATTATCGTCGAGCAGTATTACGACACAACAGCCCCGTTTCCTTCAGCATCGTCGGGACCAGTCGCCGAACAACAAGCGTCGTTCACCGATTCGTCCGTGTCAGTGGAGCCCAGCTATATCAGAAAAGGCACGAAGGACGACGGATGAAGGACGAGGATGTAGAGAGAAGGGTGCGAGAGGCAGATAAACGGTTCCTGAAGAAGCTCCGGACACAGGGACGCCGGGTAATAAGGGCCACTCGTGTGCACGACACAGTTCGGAGTCCTTCGGACAGGAAGGGGTTAGCCGGGACCGGGATAA
This sequence comes from Lasioglossum leucozonium, assembly GCA_028454225.1. Taxonomy (NCBI): domain Eukaryota; kingdom Metazoa; phylum Arthropoda; class Insecta; order Hymenoptera; family Halictidae; genus Lasioglossum; species Lasioglossum leucozonium. Next base: position 764,372 of record CM052210.1, on the reverse strand, counting down.
AGGGATGATAAGTAGACGCCGGTGTTGGAATGTTAAAGCAATCATTCATGGGGGGTTGACGTTGTAGAATCGTTGTCGGTCCGGCTCCACCTTATACAGCACGCCCCGTACACTGCTAATCCCACACGACCCCGCATTATCCCGACCCTACTATATTTATATCGACCATTCCGGTAAGTTAGAATTCAGAAGGGTTAACGTGCCCAACCCTTTTCATTTGGTTTTCCTCGTGCTACTGTAATCCGTTACTGTCGCTTTACAGTCTGCGCCGGACCTGCACCGTGACCCATAAAATAGCAACATGTTCCAGACATTGTTGCTGAATCGTTTTCCCTGGTCGTTAACCCTTTAAGTTCTCTAGCTGAGCTGAATTTATTAGATTCGGCCTTTTGACTGCGGGTTCGTTGAAAATTGTGGGGGGTGGACGTTTTAAAGACGTTCGAATTTTTATGTATCCTTTAAAATGTTTTTTGTACTAATATCTTCTTTTAGGATTGTTATTTCAAAGACCAAGCTACGAGTGCAATTTTCAGGTAGACAGTAACCACTAACGTATAGAACCAGTAATTCTTCCTGGTTCGAATTTATTTTTTCGATCGTAGAAGCGCCGGGAGCCTGGAACAACAGGGCTGTCCATAAATCGGCAACGATTGCCTCGTTGTTCCAAAAACAAAGCAGAGAATTGCCACCAGAAAATATTTAGTCCCGCTGTCCCATGAACACGCTTAACCGCAGTCGAATAGTCCGCAACAATGGCGATGATTTAGCCGTTCCGGGGCATCCAATGATCCACCTCAAGATCCGAACCCCGGAGTTGCGTTGGCTCGCGATATTCGGTCTTGCGGGGTATCCGGGTCGCCGGAAATAATACTTTAAACCGATAGTATCGTTAACTTCTTGCGTCACGGGGGCCCATAACGATCCTGGTGAAAAGTGTAGTCGCCGAATCGGCCGGCCCCCCGGAATCCTTGGGGTGGAAACGAGGGGACGAAACGGCGAGTTACCATTCTCGGTCGAGATTTCCGAAAAACGTAATCCCTCTGCTTCGCGTCTCATGGAAAATCGAACGCTTTTGTCCAATTTCTGTGACCCGTCGCATTGTCGCAGATTTAAGGGTGGCGGTGGGAGAACCGAAAAATTTTAGTAACCGAGAGATCGAGCTGAAAAAAATTTTGGTAACACGACGAAAGCGTAACGAAGAGGCGTGTAATGCTCCAGATCAATTAATTGCATCGGTTGCTGTGCGAAAAATGTTGAAATATCGCCGTTTTTTTTTTTTTGAGTGGCAAGAAAAAGAAATTGTGTTCTTAAGCGAGAGCAGGGCAAGTTGCCACTAGGGGTTGGTTGCGGGGATGGAGGCGCGCGGAGTCATCCGACACGACCCCTTTTCCACGTGTTGCTCGCCCCTTCGTTGTCCCAGTGCACTGGTAGAGTGCAGTTAACGAGGACCCCGCCCTTGTGACGTCATACCGCGCGGCGCTTGCGTGTGCGCGATGTTCACGCACAACACACGCACACGCACTCCCTTCGCGGACGAGGCCGAACGCGTCATACACCCCCACGGCACACCGCACGCTTGATTTCTTGCGCTGACTTTTTCCACGGCCTTCTCCGACCACCACCTCTTCCTTCTCCCAGTTCTCCAGCTTCTCCTCTCCCTCACCCTACTCAATTTTCATCCTCCTCAGCCACCCCCTTTCACGCGAAGACTGTGTTCCGGCGTTGTTTAGTTATTCTCGGCGAAAAAAAAGGGTGGTTTCTGAATCGACCGAGAGTTCAGGCTGTTTTACGGGATGTTGCGGGGAAAGTTTGAAGGTCTTCGTCTAAGTTAGGGGTGTGTGAATTGCACGGAACATACTGTAATTACATCGGTTGTTGAAGTTTAGGGGTCGTTTTCTAAGTTCTTTCTTTGGATATCGTTCGGAGTGGTTTTTCAAACTATGTTTTTACGTGTCGTTGACGATTTACACACGTATCGTATATTACACTTTTTAATATTTTCAAGCAAAAGAGAGCCAACAAACAATAACCAGTAGTGGTAGATATATTTTGAGACACCATCATTGATACTCAGTGATGGCTACACTGTAACTGATAGTCCGAGGAGATTGATATTTGCTCGGAGACCACATTTACTCGTTTATTTTGGAATATTTTGGAAACTATTAATTACGGAGAAAATGTTTACAGATTTCAAATGTGTTTTCATCCCTTCAATACAGACCGGGTCCGCTGAAAAAATATACGTTGAATATTTTCCCAAGTTTTATATTGCGTATGCGTTTCATAAAAACAGAAACCAGGGGTTGCTTGATTAAATTGCTGCTAACAAACAGGCCGTACTAATTCGCCGAAAATTCGTAACGTGAGGGTGTGTTAAACATTATTGATTTAATGTTACGCTGCATATTAAAACTTCTGTGAAACAAGAATCTGAAAATTCTTGATTCTCTCGAATTCGTAAAAGAGAAACCGTGTTAACGAACAAGTTCGTGCAATATAAATACCGTTATCACTCGCAGCTCAACTATTGAAATAGCATCGTTAAAAATCTAGCCACTAATCGTTAATCTCGCGATAAAATCCAACAATAAAAAAAAGATAGAAACAACCATCCTTCCAGATCAATTTCTTCCGCTGTTCGATCCGCTCGAAACGGAAAGAAAATCCCACAAGCGGTATAAAACAAAGCGTAGCCGAATAAAAATGAGAAGAGCGAAAACAATTCAAGCAATCGCAACAATGTCCCAGCATTTTCTATACCACCGCAGGAAATCTCGCGAAAGCTCTCTGGGACATCGTCTCCGATCTGCGACGACAAGTATCCATCAAAAAAAAAAAGAAGAGATAAAAACTGTAAGTCGAGCGAACAATTCGTAAAAACATCTCAGCGTTACGAGAAGCGCGGATAGAGAGTGGGAGAGAGAGAGCGAGAGAGAGAGAGAGAGGGAGAGAGAGAGAGAGAGAGAGAGAGAGAGAGAGAGAGAGAGGAATGAGCGATGCGCGTCGAATCGGGAACAAATTCCGACGCGAAATTTCGAAATCCACCCCCGTAAACCAAAGAGGGAATTCGAAGTTCGTGCAACCGAGTGGAGGAATCCGGCGCATCGACGTTCCCCGAAATTCCTGCATGCAGCAACCGCGTTGCATATAAGAGGCTGGAAAACGGTGGCCGCACACCAGGTACCATGTTTCGAAGTTAGTTTCGCCGCTGGAGAATTTCTTGATACCGATACTCGGTGGCGGATCGAGGACTTGAACCTCGATTTAGATCGCGGGGAAGCGTACCGACGCGGCAACAACAAAACTCGTATCGAAACGAGACGAATTCTCTCGACCGGCCGCAAACGTCTGCGGTCCGGAATAGACGTTGCTAATCCGTTTCGCGCGTTGCAAGCCGGTTCCACCAAGATCGAGTTGGACGTGTTTTTCGGGTGTAATGAGAATTTGATGATTCTGAGGTATCTGCTCGCTCCCAGCACTCTCTATAATCTTAGAAGTGTCAGCACTCTCATCAGTCTCAGCGGTTTCCAGCACTCTCATTACTCTAAATGTGCTCAAGTCACTCGGAAGTGCCTTTCAGCACTCTCAGCGCTCTCAGCACAGTGTAACATGCTTCGGCAATTAGAACTCGATTTTACCGGAAACACACGTTGCCGCAAGCATGTTGGATACGGGAAATCGTTTCGACTTCGTCACCGGACTTTTAAATATTCGCAGTGCAGCAGCGAACGACGAAGTTGCTCGCAGTAATTTCGTTCGACCGTGGTCCCGGCGGACCTTCTGGGAACCGGAAATTAACGGACGGCTCTACCGCACGCGTTTTTCCCCATTATGCAGTTTATTTACCGGTCGCGCCGGTCCCCCAGCGATTATCACGGCCTTGCGCCGGATTGGAAAGTTTTGCGATCGATTGCTAAATCTCCACGGTGTTTTATTTATTTTGCTAATCGCGTTTCGGTGGGATTGTGGCGGGAGACGTTAGCGAGCTTGGCCGTTTATGCAGATCTGTCAAATAAATGCTGAAATTCTATACTTCGAAATTCTATTTTTTAATTCAAAGTCGTCCGAGCCACTGTGATCCAAATTTTTGTTTCAATTGAAAGAAAACTGTGTACGATGTCAAACGTAATACGAGCGTATCTGTCATCCAAACTGATGTACAAAATTTGAGTTAGTGGATTTATTAGATTGAAACTGACACTTGTTTTGGACCCACTTTGGACCTGCAGTCGTTTCATTTATTCATACATTTATTTTTGCTTCTCTCGTTTAGTTTGTTCTGCTCAGAAAGGTGATCGTATTTATGTTTATTAGTGATTACTCGTCATTGCATTAACTTCCAGGCTGTTTCATTTTCATTCGTTATTGCCTTATATTTTGTCTGCGTACGAATAAAAAAAAAAGAAAGGCATTTATGAACTTGTCATGATCTCGCATTGGGATCGCTGATATTTTATGTACACAGCATTGAAATATATAATATTCATGACTGTCGCACTGGCTTATTGCCGCTTTTGTACAATGCCGGCACGTGACATATTTATATTTTTCTCGCCAAAAACACGGAATTCTGTACCTGGCTCCGAGTATTTATTACAACCACGGATAAGCTTGTATAAATAACAAACCAATTTATTTGTTTTGCTACCTAATTTTTGCTGCGCAATTTTATTTCAAGTTAAAAAAAAATTAATACCATCCAATAAAGAAGAACTAGTTCGACATTTCGGCGGACTCGCGTGTCCTAGCACTCACAAGTAGAATTGGTCTGTCATGATCAGACCGAAAACGAAGCGTCGACTTCAAAAATGCTATTTATTCTTTTTAGTTATTTTTAGAAATGGAATCTGCTCAGGTCCAGTCGTGTCATTGATTCAGAGACACTCTGCATATATTTGATAAAAGAGTTCAACTTGTTTTCTGGATCAATCGAAAGACGATGGACGGACAATGGAGAATTGACGGTGGACGACAACTAGTTAATCAGAGACGCGTCGCGGATTACGCCTTCGTCCTCTTATCGCCGTCGAGACTGCTGTTATCGTAATAATACGTAACGACACGGTCAACGTCATTCTTAAGCGTCTCGTTTCCTATTGTCGACGCGTGTCCCGCATTAGACCAGTTCCGTGAATAACCTAATCAAACTGCCTCAGACGTCACACGATGAGATCAAGTTTCTCAATTTCCGCGCGTAATTTTCCTGTTAATAAAAATCACTCGATTAACAAACCGATAGAACTACAATCTACATAACCCGATTAAAGAGATAAAATAAAGTGTACAAAGAACTGAATAATCCATCGAATATTTAAGAGCGCATATAGAGACGCAGCTTAAATCTTCATTTTTTGTCGTCTCTTGATTCGCAACAATATTTAAACACGCCGATAAATCCATCGGCTCCAATTACAGTTGAAAACGCAAATATTCCACTAAATCGCGCAAGAAGTACGGAGAAACAGCTTTTTCAATTGAACTTTTTCCACGACCAGCAAATTTCCGTAATTTCTGACCGGAAAAAATCGCTCGGATTATTTGACCATGCGCGTCGTGCACTATTCGCGAATCGACGGCACGAAATTTAAATAATTCTCTATCGGTCACGTATAATTGATAAACCACGCGTGACGCCGGGGCCCGAGCCCTTCTGACCGAGCTATTTAATATAAATTAAATATCGATTGTATTTCACGGCCGCGAATAATTCCTTCGACATCGGCGATTCATGTTTCCCCGGTGTCGCGATACGGCCGCGCACACAAGCTTAGAGGATCGGATTTGACGCGGGAGCTCGAGAATTAATGTAATGCGCCGAGGGAATAATCGGTAAAAAATTGAATTTGTAATTTCCAGTCGCGAATTTCTGACAGCTCGTGGCTCGCGAGCGACATAATTTCAGGCCATCCAGATTCGCTGAATTAATCACGGCCGCAGATTTCCGGATAATTTAATGGAGGCTTGCTGGTCGAATTGCACGGAAATTCAAAAGCAAGAGGAACTCGACCACGTAAAAAAATATTTTTAAAAAATGTCAAATGAAAATCGAAACAATGCGGGAGAAAGAAAATTGTACTTTCAAAAAATACGAAATGAACAAACTAATTTTGTATTTCCTTTCGCCAATAACGAAACAACGCGCGGAGCAATCTCAAAATCAATAAAAAAAAAACACCAAAATTGATAGGAACAGGGTTAAAACGAATCGAAAATAACTGAGAAATGAATTTTTCATATTTTGATGGAATAATCCGTGAACACGACAATTTGCATACTGATTTGGTATCGTGTTCGTTTGCCGGAGGCTTTTGACTCGCGGAACAAATCCGGTGCCGCTGAAATCGCCCGTCGCGGCAAGTTTCTCGTGCAATAGTAATCGAATTCATTGGTCGACCGGTCAGGAGCAATTGCTCGCGCCGGTTTCGGTGCCACCTGTGACTAATACAATTGCCCGAGTGTTTCGAAAACGTCGGAGACACCGTCGTCAGTCTGCAAATGGAATTATGTCGCGATTGACGACGGACTCTCGACGTTCTCGATCGATTCCTCCGTCGTCGTCGCCGTCGGCCGAACAAAAAATTTCACGAAATCACGGTAACCGCGAATTATTCCAACTGTCGTAGATATATGTGTACATGTACGTAGGATACCAAGCAGCGCTGGTATCAGCGTATAAAAAACGTTTATGCGAACAACTGCGGGGGCACTTCGCCCATTAATAATTCACTCGACGAGAATTTTAAACAAGAGAACGTCGTATCAGCTACGGCCCCCATAAACCCAGCGCGCAACTTTTATCCAGCAGGTTATTCCGCCCCGACGGTAATAATATCAATGTAAATCAGGCTAGTAAATTTGGAGCAGGCCAGTGTATTTACCGTGGGAATTTATAATGTGGCTATTCGGAAAATTCCACGAGATATCCGCTGGCGGGTCGAGATCTCGCGGTTCGCTCGTTTCCGGCTTTGCCGCTTAAGTCTCTCCACTTCCTCGCTTCCGGAATTTTTAACATGAAAATAGTAGACGTATTGGATTTAAACTTTGCGGGCGTATTCGTTAATCCGTAAAGAATGTAAAAGACATCATTCAAATATAATTACAATATTAAAAAATAACCGCATAAAAAATATGTGAGACAAATTAAAATCTAGAAGATTCTTCAGAAAATGTATGAACATTCTCGAAATCGGAACCAGCTGAAGTCCCAAATGGAAAGCTTGGTTACATTAATTTTAAGAAAATGGCGAATCTCGGCCACGATATAGAAAGCTCGTTTGACAATGGCCGGCTGGTTTCGCTGGATGCATTCGATACGCAATTTGTACTCGATACTCGCGCTCTCCGGGCCGGGATATCGAGTATTTCGGCCCACGGCATGGGACGATTCTCGCGGGTTAATCGATGCGCTGGGACCATTCGTTGAATTCGGCTGGATCTCGATATTGCGTCGGATGCAAATGTTTTCATCGACCGACGGGTGGTATCGTTGTAACGGAGTTGCTAGGGGAGAAACGTCGGCGGTGGCGACGGCGAAGTAGCTGGCCCGATAAACCAGCTCCGTTTACGAGCAAAATGTTTTCTAAGAAGGCACAAGTTCGCCGTTATTTATTGGACCAGCGTAAAAAGCCGCGGCTCGATAAATCTGCTCGTTTTCGGTCCCGGGGTTTACGGCACCGGCCACCGTAAAATTAGCTATTAAAATTAGCCAGCCAGTTTGCTCGGAATTAGTTGGACGCCTCCGTATCGAAACGGGTCGGCGAGCCAAGGATCTCCTCTGTACGCGATCTCCGTTCGGGTTTTTCTCTATTATTTTTTCTTTTTTTGTGTTGCCTTTTCGTTTTGGTCTCTGGGCCTGTTTTCCGCTGGCGATCGACAATCGGTTCGTTAGAGCCGCCAGGGGAAATTTCATGGTGTCACCGTTCCCCCCGTCAGTTTTCTCCATTGGGAGCCGAGTCATTGGATTAGCGGAGCGGCAGGTAATTCCTCGTGTTACACCGGAACGGAAATGTAGAATGAAATTTTTCGGTACAAGGCTTCGTTTGCGCTGGAATCGGCTTTGATTCGATGGCTCTGGCCCGGTGCACTCGTGCTCGGTAGTCTGACTATCGCGTGCTCGTTCTACTGGCATTACTGTTTTCAAATATTGTTCGGCGTGGCTGGAGGTTGTTTTTCTTTGTAGGGAGCTGTCCGGTGATCGAATCAACGGAGAAATGGAATTCCATGGAAGGACAATGATTTTTGTGGACATAGCGGATTAATAATTAAAAGCTGAACGGTGGGGCCGGCGCCATTATACATCAGCCGCGCGACAAAGTAATGCCTAAATCCTCATGGGTCCCGCATGCTTAATTCTCACCGCAACACCACCGGTGCCAACCGCAACGCGACTCAGCACTCGTCTCACCCCAGACCGCAAGAAATCCCCTAAAACCACAATCCCCGTGGTCGATTCGCCGCGGCTGCAGTCAGACTTAAATAACATTCCACCGTTCGTGAAATATCCAGCTGATATTCGGCTCCCGGATATGGCTTTGGTCGAATGGTCGTGTAACGATCCGACTTTGTTTCCCCATTGACGGACGCCGTCTCTGGAATTCAATGTGCCCGCTGGAGCCTATAATCCTTAAGTAGTATCCTGCCGCGTGAATTCACCCGGCAGTCTAACTGGCCTGCTGCGTCGATCCGATCGCCGGTACAATGATCCTGTTTCCATTGACAAATCACGTCACTCGAGCTCCCGAGATATAATAGCCGTGCGTGATAATCCGCGTGACTGACTCGTGCCCAGGCTGATTCCGCTTCGAGAGAATCTTCTTGCGTAAGTCCGTCCTCGGGAACTTCGCTCGAGAAATTCGCCGCGATAATAATCCTGTTCGTGGAACAATTATTACTCAATGGATCATTATTACTTAATGGATCATTGTGCAACGGTTGCCATTAGTTCACGATAATCCTGTTGTTGTTTAACAATCTCGCGGTTAATTTACAATCGACGAATAATATAATATAGTGTGTTGCACAGGCTTCCTTCTGCCAGAACTTGTTCGGATAAGTGTTAAGTACTGCCTCGGTAGGACTGCGCGGCCGATACAAAATACCGTCAATTAAACCACTAAATACAGTTGCAATTGTACGTCCTAGTGCGCGTCGACCTTTAACCCTTAGCACTCGATCATTGCTGTGCCATTATTCAAAGTATTGTTTACATTATTAAATAAGTTGGTGCCTAATCAATCACTAAACATTTAAGTATTTTACGAGGTATTGTATCAATTTCATATGCATACAATGAAGAGAAAAAAATATAGAATGGAATTGTTCTATGTTCGACGAAATATTTAATTTTCCAGTTAAAATATAGCCCAAGTGCAAAGGGTTAAGGCGATAAAAGTGGAACGACCCGCGTCACGGTCGAAAGGTGCGGAAATCTGCGTGTGTATCTGTCGGAGCGTGTTCCGAGGGGTAGATCGCGTTAGTTCCGAATCTTGAGTCTCGTGATCGGTAATGATCGCGTCTCGTCTCCGTTGACAGATAAGGCGAGGCGAGCGTAGGGCCCGTATCTCGTCGCCGCGCCGCATCGCGCCGCTCCGGTACCGCGGGGAGGTCGAAACGAAGGAGTTCGTAACTAGTTTCCCCGCGGAGCGCGGCGCATGTCCTACGAACGGGAACAATGCCGATACACGTACACGACGTGTGCACCAATACGCCGCTGGGCCAACACCAGAGAGAGGCCTGCACGTCGGAGTTACGACAATATCCCGAACTTACCAACGGCAAACTTTCGGCGAAGAGACAGACGGAGAGAATGAGAGCAGCTTGCGGGAGGGAGGTGGGGCGGCGAGGCGGAGAGGCTGCGTTGACGCGTCCCCGTCAAAGGAACCGACGGCCGCCGCCTTATGGATGCCGAGGCAGTCTGGGAAAGAACGAGAGAGTGAGAGACAGAGAGAGAGAGACAGAGAGAGAGGGGGGGGCGTGATTTCTGCTCTCCCTCCCGGTTCGCCCTTCGTGTCCCTTCACCGTTCTCTATAACATTTTACGGCGTAATTTTTTCTCGCCAGAGTGTGATTGGCCACTACAAACACGTCCACCGTGTTTGCAGATTGAAGATTGCGGAGATAAGTAGGGGTCCGTTGTTTTTATTTTATTACTCGGTGAGATTGTTGACGATATTATGATATGCCGTTGATACGAATGGGATCGTTCGCGAGAAAGACGGAATTTTTGATAATGGATCTATAAAACAAAGTATTTCAAGGATTTGCTAATATATCATCCAATTCCGAATAAGAAGGATTTAATTTATAATTAGAGATATTTTTTAATGCGTTGTATAAAATTTGTCTCGTGAAAATATTATTTCCCTTCGAAACAATCCAAACGCATCGAAATTAATATAATCTAAATGAATTCCTGCACTTAATTACATTTAAATTATTTTGCTTAAACCCCATGCCGAGTTAAATGCAAATTACATTAATAATGCCGACGCATTGATTAAACGCAAGCCTTAAACCGATCGCCATTGCATTTATATTAATTCCATTATTAAAATTAGATGTTCGATGTAAAAATTATAAAATATAAAATATCTGTCTCTTAAAAAAAAAACCAACCGATTTACACTCGACCAAAATTCGTTTTGTGCACCTATGATCATACACCGGGGATGCGAAACCAGTAAAAAATGATTTCGAAACCAAAAATTCGAACGAACGAGTCCAGCACGATTCGACGCAGGAAAATCCCCCAGAAAATAAATGGTAACGCATTTTTTTCAGTGTCCACAGGGAAATGTTAATATTAATTTCGGACAGAGTCCCCGGGAAAAGAAATGTGAATAAGTACAATCCGCTCGTGGTTCACTCGGTCGACCCTCGAGGGTGGTTTCATCAACGAGGAATGGGGACAGCCCGGCTCCCCGTTAAAACCCCATAACGTGGCTGGTTCCAGGTCGACCGGTCGTCGGCTGTTTTTCCCGGTTAATACGGCCGGATGAGATCGTGCGCGGAACAACGCACTGTCCATCTTAATTTGCCGTGCGCGCGCGTTTTTTAATTCGATCCCGCGTCTCTATCGTTGTGCGCCAGATCCACGTCCATGGACGGTGGGCACCCGTGAGCCGTTGTAAACGGCTGCGAAAATATTTGCTGGCGTCATTGCTTGTCAACGCTCGTAGATTGCGTTTCGACGCTGTCGTTGTTTTACCTGGACAACGAAAAACCGGAGGGAAACAAGAATCCTCGGAAAGAATATCCGCGCGCCACTGTCACCGTGCCAAAAGCCACGAACTCGGAGCTATATACTTCATCCGTTCATTTTCATTATTATTCAAATTTTTACGAGTTTGGTGCAGCGAAACAGTTTATTAGCAAGAAGGCCAGGGAAAATTAGTTCGGCCGTAGCTAAAACCGCTGTTTCGTTACGGACGAAATACTTGATCATCTGGATTTGCTTGCCGGTGAAAGGATCCTTCTTGTACCCTGTTGCCGGCGAGTGCTTCCGATAACAAATTTCGAAGCCGAGTTTTACGAGCTTCCTTCTCGCGGCGGGAGCCGTTCGGTACGAGCTACGCCGCTTTATAACGACGATTTTTCAGGTTCCTTTTCCGGAGCTGCCTCGACGGGGAACCGTGTGGAACTGCGCTCGACCTATCATCCAGACACTTCACAACCTAATATCGTACATCGGCCGCGCTTCCGGCGGAGCGGCCGGGTCGCGTGGCCATCGGAAATTCGCATGCGGACCCGCGGAAACTCGACAACCTTATAAGCGGTCCGCGAAACTTGGAGTCACGAGGGGTGAGAACGCGAAATTTGCAACGCAGATTCGTCGTTCCGAGCTACGCCGGACGACCTATCGCTTTGAATCTTCGATGCGATTTGGTCAGCCGCGAGCCATTTCCCCACTGCAATATCCTCCGATGTAATAGTAGACGTAGCCGGAACTGAAACGTCGTTTCCAAAGAACGATAAACGAACTCGTTTTTAACACTAAACCCTACGATCAAACGACCGGTTTTATATATTTTTCATTTTACAATTATTGAAATTACTAAGTCACTTGCACGGACATTGATGACAGATATCGAAATAAAAATTGCACAAAATCTAAATGAAAAGAACCATGTGATTTTTATAAACTACAACAGTTTAATCGCTTTTAGTGCTCGGTAGGTTTAGTGTTAACATAGTAAAAGTCCACGGTTCTTGGCTGAAGACTTTTCAGTGAATTTTTCAGCAGCAGAAAAATATTTTTCGAACTTGCCACAACCCCTTAACCCAGACCAACCCTAGTATCGGCGGGGAAAGCAGCTTGGCCCTTCGAAGGGCAGTTGGCCCGACGTGAAATTAAAGAGTTCGGGTTATCGGTACGCGGTAATCCTGTTCCTTCGGTCCGTTCTCCTTTAAAGCATCGGATCGACCAGCCGCGGCGCGGTAAAACGGGAACGAATGGAAGGCGGACCGATTGTTGACGTCGGCCATCGACAACCTCACTCAACCGATTAACGTTGCCACGCCGATGTCGGCGTTATCGTCGCCGTCATCGGTGATCGTCGCGCACGTCATCGTCGCCAGGAGTTGCGCTTGTACGCGGCTGATCACCGATGGGGTCGGCTACGTCTTCATTGTGGTGGCCGCGTCCCGTGAATACACCCTCGGGCCGCTAACAACCGGCCTGGCAGCGCAACATAATATATTCCCGATCCGGTGGCTCGGTGTTCTAAAGGCGACTATCAAGTTGTGGTCGCCTAATTTACGATCCCGGCAAATGGACCCCGGGTTTAGTGGACACGCGGCTCTTCGATCCACGGCACCCTCGAACAGCGCATTTCCCGTTTTCTCCGCTGTGGAAACCTCGCGGGTTGCCATCCCTGCGCTGCAGTTGCTGAATAATCTGCTATTGGAATTTTCTCCTCGTGTTAAAAGAATGAACATTTTATCACTGATTCGATAGCACTCTTCTAAGAAATTGGTGACACTTGGTTCAGTCATAACGATGTTATTTCATCACATTTCTCCACTTTCCGTTTTATGGAGTTAATCGATTTAGCTAATGAGCGGTTCGGCAAATAATGATCTGGTATGTTTGGTACATCGTTTAAAATTTATATGGCATTTCCTTGTTTCATCTAGGAGTTTCTGTTCGCGATCGGTGAACGTTGACAACAGCAGCGAATAACATCGTGACAATCTGTGCCAGCAATGAAATCTACATAAATTATTAATACAGGCACGTGTAAGTAGAAATGGCAGCGCAGATTGGTAACACAATGGGAACAAAACGTTGTCGACTAGAAATGCTAGTAATTGCTTTAAACACAATTAGCCAGGAACGGGGTATAGCGATCGTGTTATGCCTGCCGGCTAAAGTCGCCTCTCGGCCATATTGGACATCTGGTGGTCCGGTCGTCGAGTATAGTCAGCGTAGTACTGAAAGGGTCAAAATTGATCGTATCTGGCTATCAAGCTAAAATCATGGTAGTCCGCCCCGTCGAGATGTAAATTTCTCGTCCATGTAACATTAACTCGCTTTTGGTAACATGAACTGTCTAGTCATAGGATATATTTTTATTGATTCTAGCATGTTTGTGGTGCAGCAGAGTGTTAGAAGAAGTGCATGGAAATAAAAATTCGCGATTCAAGTAACCATAGAAATCAGCAGCAACATCAATCTCAATCCCACCACAGGCCATCTCAAAGAAAACTTTCTCTCAGAGCTGCTCGATTAACCAGTTAAGCGCACATTCAAGCGGATATCTCCTGACCCCATTGGTCCATGATCGACGTCACCCACGCTCTGGAAACCCGACTCCTCATCCTCCCCGAAACGGAAAGGACCGCTGTGAAACGTGCGTACATCAACCCGAAGCCTTTCTAAAAAAATCGAGCTTTCATAAGAAATCCTGCGAAGTCCTACCAACAGTAAATGGACACGAACAGGTAAGAATCAACCTTAACACTTTGACTGCCATGTCACCCGTATCTGGGAGCCGGTATTATTTCTCCAAAAATGAATTTATCATTGTATCGAATGAACGAACAGTCTTCGATTATACCCAATTTTTGGTGATCGCTGGGCAGGCAGTAAACGTGTTCAACGAAGTTACAAAAGGTCCGGCAAAGCGTACGGAAAACCATACTACATTGTAAAAAGAGTGCGACGAAGCTAAGTAAGAGCGAGACAATGGGAGTCGCCGAGGATAGAAAGAGAGATCTAACAGTCAGCCTGGGAGCAGTTTTTTCGGGCGGGCAGATCGGTCGATGGTCCAAAGTCGACTGACGGGCCGCGGCGGTCTGGTGCTGGCGGCGTCGCGACGCTTGCGCCGCAGGTCTCGCGACTCCGTCAGACGGCGCCCCGACGCTGGTACCGTCGGACGGACCGGTCGGTCGGGCCACCAGTCGGTTGAGTCAGCAGCCCTCTTGCTCTTCCCCCACCAGCGCGGCAGAGCGAGTAAGGGAGGCCGTTCGCGCGCGTGTTCGCCGAGAGAGAGCAGGCTCGCACACTTTCTCACAGGGCTGACGCACACACACACACAAACTCTGCCCCCGGTTCAGAATCACGGACTCGTGGCGGCGGGACCCGTTGGTGTGGACCGACGTCGGACACGCGCACATGCACGCCCATTCTCTCTCGTTTCTCCGTCGCGCGCCCTCCCGACATCCTGTGAGAGAGAGTCTCTATCCGGCGAACGACACGAGAGGGAGTCCGAGTTCCTGGCGGAGTCCCTCGCGGCTGCAGTGCGTTCCCAAACAGCCACGAGAGAGCCTCGAACGTGTCCGCACGCACGCACGCCACGCGACCATCAGCCCCGGCTCCAGGGGCCACGAGGTGGCCCTTCGACTCCGGATTCGGCGATCGCGAAAAACCGATAACTCGCCTCTCGTTCGGCGTCTTCGTCGTCTTTACCGTTCTCGTCCTCGTCTCCGTCATCGTGTATCATCGTAGCGAGAACGTTCGATGCCGAGACGACACGCGTCGATCGAGTGCTGCGACGATTCCACCCTTTGATCTCTCGATCCTTCCGAGGAGCCTCTCTCGTGTCTACGTGTTTCCCGCGCGCGTGTGCCTCGAAGGATCGTGCTAGGACCTCGTGACAGGACACGAACATCTCTGTTCCCCCCCCCCCCCCCGCCTCTCCGTCGTCCGCACGTTGCAAAGAGCAGTGAAGAGGATCTTGTCGAGGTCCTCCGGACAATGATGGCTAGAGAGTGATCGTAGTGGAGATGCGTCGATGGAAACAGTGTCGGGGATCGCAGGCTCGATGGCGCAGCTAGCAGCGTGACTGAGACTCGAAGAGGGACGAGCTCGCAAGGACGACCGGAAGATCGGCGAAAGTGGTGGCTACACGTCGCTCTGGTTGGTGGGCCGGAATCGATGACTGTCGAGGATCGCTGATCAGCTGACGGGTGAAGTGGTGCGCGAGGACTCCGAGAGCGCGTCAAGCGGCCGTGCGCGTCCTGTTGATCCTGAGCGGCGAGGACGAGGCTCAGGGGCGTGTGTGTCCGCCCGCGACTGGTCCCCGTGTAAATAGCTGTACATAGCCGGGATCCTAAATTTTCACTACCGCGAGCCCATCCCTCCCATAGCTCCTTAACCGATCGGTCCTTAATCGGTGTTCTGCACCGATCGATTCTCTTCCTAAAAGCCCGATCGAGTCTACGATTAAGAGGGAACGATGTTCTGCGGCTTATAGATAGAAGCGTGGAACGGATAGAAAATCGAGAACGAAATTCCAGTGAAGTTAGAGATAGAAGAACGGAACGGATGTACGATCGAGAAGCTCTGTCGGTCGGTGATCGGCGTGTATAAAGACGTGTACAAAGATCCTAATTAGTCGAGTTCGCTTTTCGTCGCGAGTGTCTTCTCCGTGCGGTGTCGCCGCCGGGTGGTCCTCGTCGATCCCGAAGGGAACGACACACGCATCGTGCCGAGAACACAATTCGCGAAGAAACAAGTCGGAGCAGTACGGGTATCCACGGCGCTTTAGCCTTTTGTAGCAGCGGCGCTATAATTAAGTAGCTCCGCGGCCGCGCGTTACGAGCGTTCGCGACACGACGCGACGCGACAGCGAGCCACGAGTAGAGAATTTACACATTAACGTACGGGTAACATATATACATACATAGAGGACACGGGTAGGATACGATTGTACGCTAAGATAACAGCCAGAGGTCGTCGACGGGAGGGGAAAATCAAATCGGTCGACTAGAACTCGAGCGGGTGGTGTTTCCGTTCGCCGAGAGGAGTTTGACGAGTCTCGATTCTAAATCGCTGAAAGAACGATAGATCCGATCTATTAGCGCGAAAGGGAGCAACGCTCGATTCTCGTAGCTGCCGCCCTATCTTTCTCTCTCTCTCTCTCTCTCTCTCTCTCTCTCTCTCTCTCTCTCTCTCTTTCGTCTTCTCTTGCTCTCACCGTCACTTTTCAAAGGGGGACCAATTTTTCTCGGTGATTTGCAATCTCTATTCCTTCTCTTCTCTCTCTCTCTCCTCCGTCTTTCGGCCAGTCGTTTCTCTCCGCCTTTCTACCTTTTATCTTCTTAATCCAGCCGGCCGGCGTGGCGCGGCTCGGCTCGGTTCAGCTCGACGTGGCGGCGGACTATACCATAAATCTCGTCGCTCTTTCTGTATTAACTCCGTCATCGTGAGCCGACCGCCGAATATACGGGCCAGTCGTGACTCACGCGAGCAATAAATCAACGGAGCAGCCTAACTCACCTGACGAACCGAAGATCCTGATATCGCAGTCCTCCGGTATAGATCACGGTGTGCCGAGTAACAGGTAGACCGCTCGCCTCTTTCACCTTCCGCCTTCGTCTTTGCCTTCGATCAGAAAAACACCGTGTCGAGAAAGGATCGAAAGCAAAACTCGATTCATCCTGCGACTCGAAGATTTCCTATCAAAGTCCTCCGAAACAGTTATCGAATAACAGAGTGTCTCTTCTTAACATTGAACCTTCATCGTCGATCAGAAGGAAGAAAATCTGGTGTCGTAGCAAAAGAAGATCTTGCATCCAGGCAGACCGATTCACTCGTCGGAAGTAAGGTTCTAGCGTAGTGTCCAAAATAGTTTGAGGAACACAGTGTCGAGTAACAGGTAGACCGATCCTCTCCTTCTCTATCATTCTACCTCCATTATTGATCAGAAAAAGGAGAACATAGTGTCGAAGTGATCGAAACAAAGCCACACAGAAGCTAGTGAAGCAGCAGCCGTCTAGAACAGTCTGATTCACTTGGAGAAAAAAAGATTGTCCTGTGAGACTGTCCTGCGTAGTTCGAAAAGCAGAGCCGACGTCTTTTCTATCATTCTACCTGTACCAACGATCGAAAAGAGGAGAACCTAGTGTTGAAGTGATTGAAAAGGAAAAATATTTCTGCGAGGGCCCCGCAGGATTGTTCTAACAACAGTGTTGAGTAACAGGTAGACTGTATCTTGCTAATTCTACCATTCTACCTCGGTTATTGATGCAAAAGAGAAGAATCTCGTGTCGAGCTGGTCTAAAAACAAAAAGGCATAAAGGATCTAGCCCAGTAGCAGTAATTTGGAGCAGCCTCATTCACCCGGGGAAGGAAAGATTGTCCTGTCAGAGTGTCTAGAATAGTGTTGAGGTGATTGAAACAACTCCTGGTTGGTTAAAGCAGCCTGAGATTCGCCTGGAAATATCCTCCTAGTAAGGATCCTACAGGATTGTTCTAACGACAAGGTAAATCGTTTTTCTTTCTATCATTCCATCTCCATTATTGATTCAAAAAGCAGCGCCGTGTAACAGAGGTAGACTGTTGGTCTGTTACCGAGTCTAAGGATACTCCGTCGTCGAACGGAAAGAGAGAGAAAGAGAGAGAGAGAGAGAGAGAGAGAGAGAGAGAAAGAGAGAGGTAATAGAAAATTAAAGTTATCGGTAGCAACGCGGTAGAGGGCCGAGCGAGCACCCGCGTCCGTTCACCGAGGATGCGATCATCTTGAAACGGGCATGACGCCCCTGGCCTCGAGATGCGACGAGACCACCACCATCCTGCTGCTGCTGCTACTCGAGCTGGCACCCGGTGCACGGTGTTACTCGCGCGCGGCCACCCTGTCCGTCTCGACTTCGTCGAGATAGCATCAACAGTGGACGGCGAGGGTGCGAGTGATGCCTCAGCTCGGCAGCATTATGACCATCGACGCCGGTAGTCCGACAACAGCGTCCAGCAGCGAGCTCGAGGAGAACATGACGTGGTCTCGACCGGCCGGCGGCTCGACGTCTTCCTCCTTGCACGAGGCCCACACCACCGACCGGGGCGAGACACAGACGACCGACCACGAAGACCAGCACCACCTGCGCCGGTTGCTGCGTTTAGCTACCGCGAGCATCGAGGACCGCGGGACCACGATATCCGGCGTCGGGATCGACCAAGGACCAAGCGAAGGACCCGCGAGCACCGCCAAAGGGAACAACACCGAGGACACCGTCCCGCTGGACGAGCGAACGGCCGAGAGGATCGGCTGCGCCTGCGAGAGGCTAGACCAGGATACCTCGGGAGGGTCGTCGTCGACGTCCGGTTTGCCACCTTTTCTGAGCAGCAACGATACCGATCTGGACGAAAGGACGTTGCTGAAGGGCAGTGGTGAGGGTAGCACCATCGGCCTGGACTCTACCACCGGCATCGGTGTCAGTAGCACCGACAAGGAAGACGCGCAAGGACTCCGCGAGCTCGAACTGCTGTTCGGCCTGGGTGGCATCATGGAGGACTTCGGCGGGACGTTCAACGAGTCGTTCAATCAGAACCTCTCGTTCCCCTGGAACAGCAGCGATTACAACGAGACCTACATAGTATTCGGCGAGAGCATGTACCCATCCGGCTACACCCTGCCGCACATCGTACTGGCGTCCATCCTCGCCACTCTGCTGATGATCGTGATCGTCGTAGGTAACATGCTAGTGATCATCGCGATCGCCACGGAGAAAGCGTTGAAGAACATTCAGAACTGGTTCATCGCCAGCCTGGCTGTCGCCGATTTTTTCCTCGGGCTGGTGATTATGCCGTTCTCCCTCGCAAACGAGATCATGGGCTATTGGATCTTCGGGTACTGGTGGTGCGACATCTATTCGGCCATGGACGTGTTACTGTGCACCGCGAGTATCATGAACCTATGCCTGATCAGCCTCGACAGGTTCTGGAGCATCACGCAGGCTGTTAAGTACCTGAAGAAGAGGACACCTGCTAGGGCTGCGCTCATGATCGCTCTGGTATGGTTGCTGTCCGCGCTCGTCTGCATCCCGCCGCTGTTAGGATGGAAAAGACCCACCCCAGCCGAGGAGTACCCCAAGTGCAAGGTGAGTCGAGTCCTTTTACGGTTCTACAGTTTACGGTACGCCGCCGGGTGTCGATGGGATCGATCGAACGCGTAATTTCGCTTTCGAACGACCTGCGAGATCGAGTTTAGATAGAGACAACGGTGCGCAACCGTGTGCAACCAGCTCGACCGGCCGGCTACACGCGAAGACACGTGCACTCGACGACGCGACGCGACATGCGCCCGGCCCTGCACGATTAATGTTTAAAACACAATTTTCCATGGCCTCGCCGACACAGGCCGCGCAGCACCCACCCATTCGGGAGTTAATTATTTCGCGGGAACCAGATGCACCGTCATCGTCGTCGTGCTGCTGACAGCTTACTCGCGTTCTAGAGAGTTGGAAAAAATGTCTGGACGATTTGCGTCACCTTGCCCGAAGGATTTATGACTTTGCGGTTTTGTTGGATGGCCTTAACCAGTATTTTCTAGCATATCGATTTTATCCTCGATACAGGCAATT
The DNA here is from genome assembly GCA_028454225.1 of Lasioglossum leucozonium. NCBI lineage: Eukaryota > Metazoa > Arthropoda > Insecta > Hymenoptera > Halictidae > Lasioglossum > Lasioglossum leucozonium. Next base: position 744,570 of record CM052210.1, on the reverse strand, counting down.
CTTGATTTTTAACAGCCAATCATTGTCTGTATATTGTGTGGATTTAATGGAGAAAAGAATGTTGTATAAATATAGGCTTTTTAGTCGACCTGACCGTATTAAGGGGCTCGTTAAAATCTTCTAACGCTATAATTCTCCTAACGGGGAAGAGATCAATGGAGCCCTGAATTGGTTCGAGAAGGTTGAATCTATCGACTGATGGCTGGGAACGATTGTCAGGGTCGGTCGAGTAGGAGTCTAAATTCATCGAACGGAGTCGGATTTCTTCCTCCGGTCACGGAAAGGTTATAGGATAGAGTTACTTTTCCGGGGGGGCACATTTGGACGTGATAGTGGGACCTCAGATCCATTTTGAGTAATTTCTCCTGCGAGAGCGCACGTATTATCTAGGACGATCGGGGAGTTTGAAGCATTCGATTAAACCGGCTGACGTTGATTCTATTTTCTAATCGATAAAAGCCACTCGGTTTTCTATACCGGCGTCGTGGCGCTCGACTCCGAGGCGTTCCTAATGTTGCAGGATTATATAGGACGATTCTAGGAACTTGGTCGAACGATAGTTTCGGTCCGGAGGACTGTACGAAAAATTACATTTAGAGATGGACGAATCGTATCGGGTCACAGAGCGGTGGATATCGATACTGTTGTGGAACGGCGTTGATTTCCCTTTGACAGGTGATTCGTTGACAAAATAATGGCGGATTTCGATTTTCGGATCACTTCCCGGGGATGTAGGTGAATGAGGCGATCGTTATAAATGATTTCGAACGCGAATCGAACAATTTTCTCAGAAGGGTTGAAGGTCAAAGGTAAAAATGCGAAATTTCGAGGGGTTGATTTTTGGGGTCTAGAATCTGGGATTCAGGGATCGCTGAGCCACTTTTGGATCCTCCGGTAGAAGCAATTTCAAGTCAAAGTATTTCCACAGTATATCCTGTGGCGGACACGCGAGAAGGGCAGGAACAGGATGCGGCGAGAGGAGAGGAGAGGAGAGAAGAGAAGCGGACGGTTGCCTTTTATGCAGCGTTGAAACCCACCCTCATCCTCAACCCCTCGGAACCAGCTTACGTTGCCCACTACAAAACGCCGTCCAAGATTGGATTTCTATGCCCGACAGTTCGATGCACGTAGCTGACTCGCACAACTTCACGGCGTTTTCCGTTTTTCTTCCATTCACGGTTCCGCCCAATTTTTCCTTCCCTACCCTTCACCCTGCGGGACTTTTTTTTCGAACGATACGGGAAAAATAGTAGAACCCGTTTACCGGTCCTACGGGACCACCACGAGGCTTACGGTCCCTATCGATCTCGCTGTTTGCTATTAATTGGAGGGCTAGAGCACTCACGGACCCGCTGCGCTGTTTAATTAACCCCCGCGCGTGACTGGTACCGACGAACCACTCGGACCGGACTTTCTGGAACCCTCGCCTGTCCGACCGTTGCATCCCTGTTCGTTTGAAAGGCCCTGCTGGAAATGTTTACTCCGGAATCTCTCCGAGTTTTCTATTAGCTACAAAAAGTCCGAATTGCTAGAATTTCAGTTACCAATGTTATGGAACACCGTTAAACATTCTTTCTTTTTAATGTACCAACGGAGTATCGTATTCATTTCACTGCTAACTAGTCGATCATCCGTGTTTGTGAATGTCCGAGAATGCGATCAGACTCGTTATGAAACTCCAAACATAATTCCGACCGAGAAGAGAAGAATTATATATGCAAAATAAAGTTGGACATTCATTTTCTGTTCAAGGTTGTGTAATTAATCCACGCTTAACAAATTTGATGCCACTCTGCAATCACTATTGTATTTCCCTCGAATATAAAGGATACTAATAATTTAACAAATGAGCGATCTAGATGTAACGAATTTATAGATACGAGAGAGATCAGACGATAAATAATTTGGACTGTGGTTATAGGTTTAACAAATTCAATTTATTTTAATTTAATTTAAGTTTCAGTTTAATTCGAATGGATTCAATTAAATTCGGCCTCTGTGTCCTTGCAATGTCTCGATGTTAATATAATAAATCGAATGGGTACATTTTAGAGGATTAAGTTTAAATGTAGCGTAATTCTCTAATTTTTCGATGCATAAATATTTATATTTCAATTTTTCCTGGTTGTGCTACATTTTAATAACAACCACAAAACAAGGTACAAATTATTATTACCAAAGAAACAAAGAAGAAGCACGAATATTTTTCCACTTATTGTACTCCAACTTCCAATGAGTGTATAACGAAGGGGAATCATTATTATGATCAAAGAAACAATGTAAAATATAAAAGACACCCTTAGGGATTAATTCGTAGTCGAAGAAAGTATAAATACCTTAACTGCCATTTCTTGTGCTTCTTGTCTTCCAATAATAATGAGTGTAGAATGAAGTCGGATCGTTATTATTATTATCATCAAAGGGACAATGTACAGTAAAGAAAAAACCAGGTGGAGGGATTAATTCATAGTCCAAGAATCAAGACAAATTATTGTCTTCAAAGAGACAATGCAGCCTGAATAGGGGCAGGCTAGCATTATTAAAGCGTTGAATAAACAGAAAATATTAATTGTCGCTGTGGGGAATCTGATTAATTGTACAGCAAAATAAAATAGTTCTAAATCTACGGATGGTTCAAATTTCACCGAAAATCCGCTGTATGCAGATTCTTCGCAGGTTCAGAAATTCCGAAGAGGTTCTAACCGAGATTCAGAAATTTCGAACAGATTTAGATTCCCACCTGACACCCGCACCTCTCGCGAGACTTCTTTCCGCCAGGAAACAGCACTTCCGAAGCGGCTCCTTACGCGGGGAAGCGTTTTGACACTGCGGAGACGGCGTTCGCAAAGGAGCCAGCACGGGGGATAAGCTTATCTGGTTAAGCCTAGCGTGTTGACTGAAGTCGACCATAAGTTCGCGCGAGATACGTCTTCTCGCGAGAGGCGTAAAAGCCGAGCGAAGCTGAGCGGAACCGTGAGGAGCGGGCGCGCGCCATTAAGCGGTCGCATCCGTGCCACGGATACATGTAATGCAAGAATAATGGCCCGTGTCGCGGATCTAATGGTTTATTAAGACGGCTCGCTATCTAGCCCGCTTTATTAGGTACTGTTGATGCCAGCCGTGCCTTGCTCTTCCTCCTTGCCTCGCTCCACCCCTCCCCCCGCCCTCCTCTGCAGCGCCCCCTTGCCTTGATGCTCGCGCTCCGCGGATTTATGGCAGGTCATCCCTGGATTAAGTTCTTCGGGACTATAAAGACCCGGAAGTCCTCCTACTTTTCCTTTTCTGCCGCGTAACGAGACCCCGTTCGTCAGCCGGATTTCCATGCGAATTCTCCTTAGACCGAGCCCCGACCGCACGACGTCGAACCCCGCTGCTTTTACCGTGTTTACGTTAATCAAACATGCAAAACAGGTGATTCGGATTAAACACCTGACACGGATTGAACGCTAAGTATCGCGGCTACTTGTACTATTTTTCTCAGCGTGGTTAATAGACACTCGAAGAGAGCTTCTTAACCTGTTACGAATCGATATGAATTATACGATAAATTTATTTAAATTATACTTAAACATTTAACATTTTACAGACGCAAAATTTCTCTCTTGAGAATGATCCACATTAGGATCGAAACATCGGGAATCACTAATAATCGCTGACATCACTAATAATTTATTTAAAATTTTTGCGATCGATATAACGGAATATTTATACGATAAGTGTCTTGAATGAATTTTTTTGGTGTCTCTAACGTTTTTAGGACAATATCATTTTACCAGGAAAAATATATTTCAGAAACGCATCGAAAACCAACTATCTTAGTCACCGTCTGTATATGTGCGTACGTAGATGGAAAAGTCGGTGTATTGACCTTCCTCACATCTGTCACTCCTGGCTTGATTACTTAAAACCGCGCTAGATCGTTTGAAGGGTTGAGGTGTTTTGAAATAAATGTTCGAATATGTAAATAACAATAACGTGTATTAGAACGACTGTACAAAAATGTGAACTTTGAGAGAGCTGCCTGAAGACTAACTGAAGACCCTTTCTATAAGCTGTGGAAACTGTGGAGATAGTAAAGCAAAGTGGGAGAAAATTGGGGGTGAGATGTAGAAAATGGTCCAGACGCTGTCTGCAATTGTTACTGTTAAGGCGCCGGAAAGTCGCCCAAGAAATCGGACGAGTCCCGTCGTTTCGGACTCAAGAGCCTTCGACTCTTCACCTAATTTATGTATTCGCGTCGGGTGGTCGAAGTCTTGTGTTTTTTGGTGTCGGATTCGTCGCAGAGACCTATTTTGTGGGTCTCACATTACGTTGCGTCCCAACACCGTCTCATCTGAACGAAACAAAAAAGAACCGCATCGCGGCGATTTTTCTCCGGGGCTCGCCCTCTCGGAGTTTCCTCGCAGCTAGCGCGAGAATTAAGGCTAAAGGATCGCTCTTTTTAAAGTCAGCGACGAAACGACAAACGGTCGAATGAGATTATGGGGCTTATGGTGGTGGTTCGGTGTGGCGGGGGTGAAATTCGCCGGCGCCACAGAGGCCGCGTCGTAACCGTCTTCTCTTTTTCTTCTGTTCCCTCGAACAGTGGCAAGCTAATCGCGTTAAAAGATTGAAGCGCCGGGCTACCTCGGACGAGCGCCGGGTCAGAGCCTCTGCAAGAAGCTGCGCTCCCATCCTCGAGTATTTGTCGCTCTTCATTCGTCACCGCTCAAGAAAAATCCGGCACGAGGGGGTTGCCGCTTTGGATAGGGGAGAGGCGGGGTAGAGGGGCGACGGTGGTGGGTCTCGCAGTCTTCTGCGGCTGCGAGATTGTCAGCCACCGTAATAGCGAGGCCGTCGCAGCTAGACGGTGAATTACGGTTGAGAAAGGTGCGGCTGAATGTTAAGGAAGATTCATTTCCGTCGCTCCTTCCCTACGTCTGCGGGGACTTTCACGGATCCGGGGTCCTCGTGAAATTTCTGCGACCCTACGTGCCGGTGTAATTGTACCGAGGGACGAGGAGCTGTATACGAGGTTGTAAAAAAATGTTTGGTCTTGGCTGCCATAGGCGCGTATCGTACATCTTCGGATCTTGAATTTCAAGATCAACATTCCTTTTTCGTTTGAAGGTCTTTTCAAGTCAATTCAAGTAAATTTAGATAAAAAAATTTAACCTTGAAATTCATGGTCAAGGATAATTTTGTGCCAAGACCAAACATTTCTTTACACCCTGTACATTCGACCAGGTTGTCGCATAAATGTATCGCAAAATGTGCTCCTCTGAAAACAAAGACTCGCAAGAAAATATTTTCTTCGATATTTTCGACTTGTTTTTTTCGCGTATACCATCAGTTACCGAACACCCTGGTACATATTTCCTCGCTGCCAGAAACTTACTAAAATTATCGCTGATGGAGAGAACTTTGTACTTGGCCCGTGTTCGCAATTTTTCGAAGTAGATGACCGAGGAATTGTTTCGAATTGCAATTCTTCCGTTGATTTGCTGCGACGAGAAGCATCGCCAGGTGCGAAGCACAACGAGCGGACCGTGGCCCGTGAAATTCCCCGTCGAAACGAACTTCGTATTTCGTTGTCGAATGGCTGCCTTTTTTCCGGCCGTGTCTGTTACAAGCAAATTGATCATTTCGGTAAATTGGTAGACACAGTAAGAACAGCTCGGAACCGCCGAGCAATTACCGGCTCGGATCTACCTCCGAACAGAGCGCCAACCAGGAAAAGAGTGGACTATAGGACAGTACTGGATCTACCTCTCGGCTCGATGTATTCGAAAATCTCTTCTATCTACGGTTCTCGGTCCGCGCTGTAAAGCCATGCCGCCCGGGTCCGACGATTCCGGAGGCGATAGACCGACGGAAATGAAAATTGATATACCTAGAATTTCCCTGGGCGTCGTAAGCCCGAAGCAAATGTTTCGCGGAAAAATTCTGGAGTGCTTGGAAAATTTTGAGATCATCCTGAAATACCGTAAACGCTAGTTCGCCTCTAGCGAAGAAACGTCGGCTCGCGTCCCTTACGACGTAAATTCGCGTGGATCGAACACTTCGATAGGCTGGGGAAAGGGTTGTCGCGGCAGCCAATTCACGTTTCCCTGACTGTTTACCAGGATCGTCGTTTGGGATCCACGACAAAGGTGTTTCCGCCGTGAAATATTTCGCGGAGGGTCCCGGGCGCGAGGAGGGATCTCAGCGCGGACACTTAAAAGGGTACCGTCCGAGAGAGGACTCGGGCACGATTAAAGTGTTTCGAACATAAAAGCGAGCCGTTCCGCTCGCCCGTTGAACGAGCCAGGTCCTTTAACCATCGACCCTCGGAAATAAAGTCGAAAGCTCGGCTGCTCTGCTCGCCTCTCCTACCTCCCGCAGTTACACCGTTCATTAGTCTGTAATTAAGCGATTCTTTGTCGCAAAGGGACCGACTTCTGAAACATTTGCAGAATTTATAGCGGAGACGCGGCGGGGGAGAGAGACCGGGGGTAGGAGTGGTCCGGTGTTCGCGGACTGGTTTCTTTCGCCGGCGGACCGGAAGGCGGAAATAGAAGCGTATAATTAAACCGTGATCGATGGAGGCTCCGGTGCAGAGTGTCGAGGCACAGAGCACTTTAAGTGTACCGGAGAATATAATCTTTTTTTTCGATACGGGCGCAGTACGGTTACAAATCGTTTGCAACGAAGTTGGGGGCTGTTCCTGATACTTTGAACCGCGGCTAGCATAACTTCCGACCCCCGTTGTATTCGATTAATTGCTGTGTTTAATAGCAATTCGTCTCCGGTAGAAGAGATCCCCTATTCAGCAAACAGGCGAACCAAAGTTTCGGGAAATCTCTTCATTAAAATCTTCGGAGTCGTCGCGTTTGAACGCGAGCTCGCGGTAGACACTTCCGAAATCGCGTTGTTCAAGTTTCGTACGACGCGGGACAAGCAAACGATTTCGTTGGCCGTGCGCAACAATTCGAAAGGCTTGTTAAGCAGCCCGGATAAATAGACCTGACGGGTGGCGTCGGGCGGCCATTTGTTTAAGTTTCGGAGCGGCCTCCCGGGTACGGACGTGCTTCAATCTCCTAATGCGATTAAGTTCGCGCGGCTTGGCGCGGCGCGCGGCGTTGGCGCTCACAGTTACCGCCGAGCAGCCAACTTGTATCTCGGGGGTGCATTATCCGTTACAAGTTCTAATAAATTTCGGGGGAGAGAGACGACGGGTCTCGGTGCCCCGTGACAGTAAGTCGGTCGCCGCCATCCCCGCGCGAATTAACCCTGGAGGCCCCCAGAGCGAGCATCTCCGCTTCCGACCCTGTAGCCACACACCAGCGCGCGATCAGACGGAAATTCTTCCGCGCGGCCTTCCCAATCCCGGAACCGGGAGGACGCTAATCTAAGTACGGTGGAACTTGCGCCCCGAGTCTGCCTGGCCGTGAACGGATATTCCACTTGGAACTGCGTTAACGCGCGACGAGACTCGGGAATTAGGATGTCGAATCGACTTACGCCGTTGGCTGCTCGGGGATTGTTGGCTGATTGTCGGTGACTGCTGACCGATTTGCAATGCAATTTGTCGACTGAGATGGAAAGCTTGATTCGGAATATTGTGCTTAGAGATTTTTATAAATCACGGCTTCAGGGTTGTATAATTTTTGAATATTATGTTTCTTCAACGTTCCACAATAATTCCCTTGGAAACCCGATGATTTTCACTACCGACGTCCGGTTCATTTTCTCAAGTAGAACCACAGTGTTCCCCGTTCTCCGGAGTTACATCACGAAATGAAGCTACGAAAGCAATCGTCGGAGAAACGACCGCAGCCGTAAAAAGATTCTATCCGACACTACCGACTGGTTGTTGCTGTAGGAATGGCAGCGCACTGCACCGTCGGTGGCCGTTCGGACGAACTCCATGCATTTAATCACCATTACCGTTCGATTCGAAAGGACGGATGATCCACGATCGAACGACTCGTCCGATCGTAAAGGGATCATCCCCTCTGAACCTCCCTTAAATCGTGTCCGGGCCCGAGTGTAATCTGTTTACGGTGGCGAACGCGCGCGGTAGTGGGGCTGCACTTATGGGTAACAACGTTCGTTGTAACGACACAACCGGCAAATGGTCCCCGTCGAGGCAGTCGTGGCACACGCTTGTAAACTCTTACGAAGGCACACGTGATCCGACCGGTTTACATCCAGCCGCTGTCGTGCGGATTGCTGCGAGGCTTTAAAGACGGAATTGCTGGGAACCGTCCCGGGCGAACTCGCATTGTCGTCGACGCTCTCGGTCCTGTCCGAATGTCTTCCGTTGCAGAATGGCCCGACGGAATGTCAATGATCCCTTTTCAATCGCCGGCCAAGAAATTTCGGCTCCGTGGAACCTTGTTCCGCGGTCCTCGACTATTTCACCCAGTCGCCGGGTATCTCATTGTTCCACGGTTACAAAGTAAACTGGTTAATTAACTGGTCGATGTACAAAAGTACCGGAGACGGAATCAGTATGGCGTTCTTAATTAAACAGAATTCGCAAAAGAGTCCACCTCTTTAAGGCAGGGTTCGCTCCGACAGTGACCTCTCATTAGTAGCTAAACATCAACTTTTCTTGCATCTTTAATTCTGTTTCGGAAGAATTTCAGGAACGAAAAAATGTATTTCTAGGTTAAATAATATCAACGATTCAAAAATTATATAACAATTTCAACTTGCGTAATACCTTCGCGGTTTTACATTTCATCCGCTCGATTGGTCGTAACTGCATAAAATCCGCAGTTAATTCGCAATACTCGCTCGCATACCTGGTTACCACATTTCAACAGAATTCACATATCAAACAATCCTGGCCACGAACAAAACCGAATTAAAAGAATTACATTCAACAGCGAAATGCCCGTATCAAAGGGATATAAATTGCAATTGTTAGAAATTAATCGTCGTGAGGGTACGCTTGCAGGAGGGAATTAATTTGTTTCGGAGATTCTAGTTAGCATTTTTACGAGGGTGTTTCGTCCCGCTTGCAAGCATCAAGTCGGCGAACGTGAAAACGTCGTTCGACGTTCAAGTCGCCGTTTATTTCACTCGCGACGTAACGACTGCGTCGTGGATTTCGGCCAAAAGTGTTCGAAATAAAATTTGCGTGCTCCCGGTGGCTGTAGGCAGCGGGTCTCGATACGCGAACTCAATTTCCCTGGCACGTCGACGAGATCCGGCGATACCTCGTAAGTTTTGCGAGCGTTCCCCCGATCGGTTTTACTATCGAAAGCGCTCCTCCCCCTTCCCCCGGGGCGTCGTTGAGAAATGACTAAATATATGTATGCAGATACGTATATATATGTATGTATTGTATATATATCGTCCTGTTCGCGCAGCTCGCTTCCCAAACCGACAGAGTTTTCGAGGAAGGATAAGGAATACCGTCGTCAAGTATCTCTGTATCTCGTTACACGTTGTTCGAATGATTTACCATCGTACGCCATCCTTTTGGCATTCGTTTGCCTCGAACGCCGGCTGATAGAATTTCAGATTATTGTAATGGCGTCCGATACCGTCCACCGATGCCTGCCTGCCGAATATTTTATCATCGGTCTGTTTATTGGTACTCGAGAACCGCTGCGCAAAGAAATCGAACGCTTCGACGACCCGAGAGAACCTTTCTTTCTCCCGGAGAACGGGGAAATTCGAAATCGGAATTTTATCTCGCAATCGCGAGCAAAGTTATTCGACATCGGGTAAATAAAGATCCAATCTGAATTGCGGCCGTATTTAGAACAAATTCGCGGCGCGATCTAATGTGAATTTACGAGGAATCTCGACGAAATTTTTTCCTATTTTCCTGATGGTTTTCTGAATAATTGAATAATTTTGTAGTTGTAGCATACAAATGAATAAATCGAACAGAGGAGTTACCAAGTTTGTCTAGAAAGTGAATGAAATGAAAACGTAGCGAGTGGGTTCAGAATAAGAAGAAAACGGAAGACGAAAATCCCCGAGTGTAATACGGAAATATAAAGCAAGTTTTCACTTTGCCGAAGCAACTTTCAAAGACAGATGCACGTATCTTCCTCGAGAGAGAGAGAGAGAGAGAGAGAGAGAGAGAGAGAGATTTCTCTTCGCGGGCAAAAAAACTGTTCAAAAGCTTCTCTATGCTCGACCGAATTTCGCGTTAAACTGCGCGCTGCACAATCAAACGTTGAAAAGGATGTTCCGTGAAAGGACGTGTTCCATTAAACGAAATCAATGCAACGTGAATAAATTCCTCGCCATCAAACCAGGAGAACACTTCAACCGCGTACGTTTCGCTCATCAAGAATACCGATATTCCTCGGTAGATGATGCGTGTTTCGACGCCGAGGGCGTTTCGTTCAAAAATCGTGTAAAAAATAGAATATTCAAACGAGAGAGAGAGAGAGAGAGAGAGAGAGAGAGAGAGAGAGAGAGAAAGAGAGAGGGCGAGGAAGAGAGAACCGCAAATTTGATAGTTTGCGAGTGGGCGCTTCGGAGTAACACACGGGGAATTATGTACTAGGAAATCCCTATACAATGGTTGGTACTCGTCGGGACCGGGTAAGACTAAATCCGTGGCCGTTCCCGATGAAATTTTCACTGAAAAACCAACCTCGGGATCGGTATCGATTCGTTATAACACGTGCACGTGCGATTCACGGCGACGACGGCGAACATTCTACTCCGCTATCCGCCGTATTATTGGCGACATCAACTATTCATGAGGGGCGAGCCACCGACGGGGAACCATTACAACGCGCGAACACGTATGCAACTTTCACGGATAATCAATGACGAGCGTATCGAACACTACGCGACGGCTCCTCCGCCTCGTAATATGTAAATAAGATGTTGAATGCGCCGCCGTCGAAAACCTTGTAATGGATCGGCGACCTGTAATTTCGTCCGGGAGCCTCGTCGAGACGCGCGCGAGATCGATACGACCGAGCTACGCCGTAATCTAGCACCCGACATAATCATACTATCAGCCCGTATATTCATCCTGATTCATGCATTCTTCATTCTCCACTTAAAACTCACATTCTAGAAATTTCATCTAACTATTGCATCGATAATTCATGCGATGAATTGTTAATATCGTAACGTGCGGCGTTAACAATTTGTAAATCTGATGGAAAATTTTTTTTTCTAGTTGAAACCATTGCTTGAATATATGATGTATTAAAAATGGTACGATTTTTTTTCATCTAGTTGAATTTTCTGTTGACAACATATTAATGCATCGAATTTGAACGCCAGTGAGCACAGGGCTTTAGATAGTCGGATTGAAAGGATATTAAGCAATTTTTATAAATCCATGAGTTGGTCTAGCTTACCGATGCGTTTTTCATTAAACAAATTGCTCCGATATTACGGAACATTTGAGTATGCCTAGTCGGCAATAAAAACGCGAAAGCACTGGGAAATCTGAGGACAAACGGGGGACGAATTCACGAACGAGATTTCATAAACCGCGGCCGGTAGTTCCTTTTCCTGGAACGTTGACGCACGGCAGCGATAGTGAAATTCATTTACGACCGAGGAATAATCGTATTCGTAGATTAGAACGTAACGCTCCCCGTATCGCGGCTTTTTATCGTCATTTTGTGTTTTTTACAGCGCGTGGGCAAAAGCGAGAAAGAGGGAGAGAGGGTAAGAGAGAGAGAGAGAGAGAGAGAGAGAGAGAAATGAAACCACCCTGCGCCACATCGAATAGCTTTCCGCGGGGGAATAAAAATTACGACTCTTAAGCTTTCGCGAGCCTCGGAAGCGAGTGGCTCCTTCAGCACGGCGCTACAACGGGGATATATTAAAATTCTCGCGTAATAAGCCGCCTTCGCGAATCGTGTCGCCTTTTGTCGGACCGTTGCCTGTTCATTCAGCACCGCAACTTTCATTCCCCGTTCCTTCGTTCCTCGGCCCCCGCCCCCGCTGTCGCCGCGATATTCCGTTACAGTATTTTAATCTCGGTCGGCGACGAAGGAACAGGACAGGGTGAATCCCGGCGAGTAATTTTGATGCAATAATAAAGGGAAGATCTGATTTCACCGGGCCGGTTTGTCGCAGAACCTACTTTAAAAGTTAACGAGTGCCGCGGCGTAGATAAAGTCCCGTGTAAACGCAGTTCCGCCCGTTGTTATTGTTGAACGGCGCCCTCGGCTCACGGTTACGTCTGCATTCGAAACTCGAGAAAACACGATTTCGATTGTTGTCGGACGAGCGACGAGCGAATGTTTACGTTCAACTTACATTTTTAGAGATATTTCGCATTTCATTGGATCCACACGAGTTTGAGAACACACTGAGGAGACGCGCTGCATCTTTTCTTAACTGATTTTTCGAGAAATTTCTTTTTCTTAAAATTCGCATCGTTTATCAGACACATTCCTCCGTGTCCACGGGGAGAAATATAATTAGCAATCGAGCCCGGCTCATGTTCCCATTAAAATCGGCAGTCTCTCTACCGCTAAGGAGCCAAGTTTTTCTAATTCGAGCAACAGATCGCCGGAGCTGGCAAAAAGAAAGCTCACTCGCTCGGAATGTCCGAAGTTCCGATCGACTAGATATCTCCTCGCAGCCGATGGACCGACTATGAATTCTAATTAGAGGGCCCGAGGTAAGAGAGAGAGAGAGAGAGAGAGAGAGAAAGGCATCCAATTAACGGGCCGGCGGGCGTAAAAACAAATTCCGGTCCATGAAGCAGCGTCGAGGCCAACGAGCAGCTCGGTGAACTCTTCGGCAAGGTCCCCTTCGCTTATTTCACCAAGGTGGATCCTCCTGCCAAGTGGCATTTGCGGCGAGCGTATTTTAATCGTCGCCTAATTGTAACGAACAACGCGCAGTCAACCTACCTGCCCGTATCAGAGGGTGAACGAGGAACTTCTCACCGATATTCTCACGTTTACTTGAATAGTTACAGGGACAATTAATTATTTCGAATCTATTGTTACTAGTAATTGAAATCTTTATTAGATTCGAAGACAAATAAGACGGGGATAGATTCGACGCGTCAATCAAGGGATGCGAGTTAATTTTGCCGACGAGGTTCGTGCGCCGACTACAAAAATTTCGTGACGTATATATTTGCTGGGAAAAAAGAGGTTATTACCTCGTCTGCCGGGCCTTTGAGCTGATAAAAGGCTTGGCTCGTCAGCGGAACGGTGGAAATTCAAAACGCCACAGCTCCTGAGCACGGCGCGGCGCGGACTCGTGTAAATGTTATCCGTTTTAATGAGAAGCTTCCGGAATATGCAATAGTCGCTGCTGTCTCATTACGGATTCTTTTGTTTGGCCGGGGACGCGAGTTCAAGTGCGAAATGAGAGTTCGTATGGCCCTGCGGCTGGGGACTGTCCCGAGGATGTTTGTTCAGCGACGACGTGTCGATCATTGAAAAATGACGGTGGCCCTTCAAACTCGTTTTCCCTTCTACCGGTTCTATACCGACTTCCCGGAGGTTCTGTAGCATCTCAGGAAAGTGTTCGAACACTCGCTACGCGATCGAATGTAGTCGGGAACTGGCGTCGACAGGAGCATCGAGCACCGACAGCCCGGAAAAATATTAAATCGAGTGAAAGACAACCCCTTCTTCCACCGCTTCCGGCGTTACTCCCACCCCTTTGATCCCTTCTCCCCCTAGCTTACGTAACCACAGCCCGAACCACCGAATTGCTATTGGATCGTAGCTCGGGTGCAACTAAGGAGAGGGTGAAGGGAGGGTCTGCATTCATCGCGAAACAAATGCGTTCCCGTCCGACGTGGCGATTCATTCGTGGCCGATTAATTTCTTCAGAATAAACTGCGGCCCCTCGGAACGACTCCGTAAGCAGTCGACCATTAATCCGGCCACTTCGAGACACTAGCGGGAAAGAGAGAGAGAGAGAGAGAGAGAGAGAGAGAAAGAGAGAGAGAGAGAGAGCGAGAGAGAGAGAGGGCGGGAGATACTAGGTTACGTCTTGCGACCCGGAAACCCGAAGACGGTTCCAGTCGATCCTGGAACTTGTTTGTCTTGATTCGGTCTTCGACGATCAATTAGCCCCCTGGGATGTGTCCGACTTCGGCTTACGAGAGAGAGAGAGGGAGAAACAGAGAATGCAACCTGGTTTCTCAACCATTTGTTGTTCAACGTCACGCGAGAACATCGAGATATTTATTTGTTTAACCAGATGAATCTCTTTGCGAATTTAACCGACTGGGAAAGTGTCAGGTTTGGGACTTTTTTTTTAAATAAGCCGGCATATACGTCGGGGTAAATGTTGAACTAACTCGTAGAGGAACTCCGGCCCGGTAAGACCGCAAATAAGGTAGGAACGCGACCAAAAGCGTGGCATTAGCATTCTAATTTTACGCGCGACGTAAAAAGCCTGGTAATCAAGCAGAAATGAAATTCCTCGGGGGAAGGAAGGGGTAGGTAGCGCGGATTCGCATAAACACCCGCAACCTATTAATAATTCAGCGCGTTAAAAATACAGATTTCGCCGCGTTCCGGTGTTTCGTAACCACGCGTGCCACGAATGCATAAATACAAGCCGGCCACCGTGTTCCCGGACGATATTCGCAAGGAATAAATAGACCCGACCTGCACCGCGGCGCGGCTCGGCTCGGCGGCGGAATCGCTTTTCTCCTCGGGGTAGTCCGATTTATAAAAGCGGCAGCCAAACAGAAATGTATTTTTCCTCTAACAAGCCGTGTTCCTTTCAAAGGTACAACCGGTCCTCGTCACACAGTGGAATTAAAATCTTCATCTTATCGAGTTCCTCTGAGGTTCTCCGCGCAGTCAAGAAAAATCCCTCTCGCGTTGCTTCTCGGCGTTTCGCGACATTCTACGAACGCGATTAAATCGCGGCATAGTTCGCGACGTCCGCGCGTTGCCATTTCCACCGGCTCCGCTGACAAAACCCGCTCCCATAATGCGTTTATGCGACAACGTTCTGAGATCGATAAAGCCTCCTCGGCGCGGTGAGTGAGCGATCGGGCCTCGAAAGGTTACGACCATTATGAATTTTCCACACAAAGATAGAATCAATAGAATGAGAAAATTTGATTGGATTTATATCGGACCGATAGCAGGTTAATGATCGGACACGGAGTAGCGTGTTTTCGTCTAACGTGATAATAATAACGAAGGTGGGAGGGTTCGCGGAAATTCCGGAAAAATCGCCGGCGGGAATCGGATCGGCGATACAGCCGTTATTTTATCAGGGAAGAATTTGCAAGTATCGGGAGTGGTATAAAAAAAAGGGCAACGACGGGACGGCCGGGGGACGATTAATGGCTCTAATGGCACAGCGGTGGACGCCGGCCCGATTGTTCTTTACGCGTGCGCCCGATTACGGGTCGCCCCATGGGAAAAACCGTATGCGGCGGCCGGTGCATCGCCGGAAAAAGGGATCCGGGCCGTTGTAAATTTCGCGCAACTCTAGCCGCAGTTTCGCGATATCGCTGGTCGCGTCGTACGTCACGCTTCAGCAATTTGCTTCTTACCGCCGTCTTGTACGTTATGTTATTCCACCGCGCATTTTCTCTGCTTCTTTATTTCCGTGCCAAAATCTGCATCCTGATCGAGCCCCGAGGATTAAGGCGACCGGAGAAGTTTACCGACGTAATCAAAACGGCCACTCGAGCACGATTGAACTCCGGCCGACAGGGTTGAAGGGCCCTCGAAATCCGAGCATGCTGCGAGTATCGGCTCGCCCTTACGGACACTCGTAACAAAAATTCAGAATGATCGAGGGTCCGCGATAAATCCGCCCCGACTCGATGTTCCTCGTCTCTAACCACGGTTTATAGAAGCGGCAACATCCGGCAATTAATTCACCTGGAAACGGTCCCGAGCAGGCTCGGAATTATTATAATTTACCGAGCACGATGACCCCGAGTGTATCTGAGTGAAACCGCGGCCTAAACGTTGTTACATAAATCCTGATGACACGCCAGCCCATTCCGGGTACAATAATTAGCGCCGACTAACACAGCCGCGTTACCATAACCGGATACGCCATGCTGTGCTCGTTCCACGCGGTCTCCCTTTTGTGCCCGTCGACAATAAAATTTCTTTTAGTCCCATTGGATAAAGACGATGCTGCGGCGAAATTGTGCCTATTACTCTCGGCGAAAGTACTATTCTTCTGGATCTTAACGGTTACGGGGATAGCACCGGTCCGAGGGAAAAGCTACCGAGATTTGTCCACTGGACAGCTTTCTACCTGGACGATTATAGCGCTTCCTTTGCTGTTTCTACGACACTGAATCCTCTGGAATGTCCTCCGTGCTTGTAGACAGATGCCATGCACTTTAAACCAATGGTTCTCCTTTTTAATTTCTTGGAACCGTAAGTAAATTGCTTAATCCTCGTGTCAACAACTTGGTACCCACCCTCAATTTCTTTTTAGTTGCCTTAATATTTCGTGGTCGCGCATTATTTTACGCTCAAGCTATAGGAATTTAATTCGAGCATCCTATGTTATAGCAATTTTTCGAGCCGAATCTGAAACAACAGGAAAAAGCAATGAGAATATCGTATGCTCGCGAACGAAGCCACTAATTGAAGGTTACGTGTCTCGATTGTGCGGACCCGACGCAGCCCGAGTTTTTCATCCTCGAAGGAAAAAGCTGCCTCGTTTCGATCATCGTCTCATTTCCCTCTTTTACCCTGCCAATAAAACGATCGCCGCCGGAGCAGCGTTAATGGAATTCGGCGCACGCGAAAGAAACCATCGAACTACCACCCTGCAAACTTTCCTCGCATCCACCTCGCTCTCCACCCGCATCCCCACCCCACCACTATCTTGTTTTCCTACTGGTCGCACTCGGAAATATTCCGTTAAGAGTGAAACACGATTGGGCGAAGACCGCGAAGCCCCCGTTGGACTTTTAACAACCCTTAACCGAATGAATCCCGACGTGGTCCAATAATTTTTCTTAGCACGTCGAAATTCCCTTCGGCACCACTCGACGCAATTTATCTCGCATTGCGGAACCGCCGCTTACCGTTTTTTTCCGCGGAGTAAATGCAACCAGACTTTTCACTGTTTAACAAACCACGATTTTTTTTTCTCCGATTTCTCATAATTCAGTTTCCCGAAACAACCCTTAGTTGGAAATTATATTAAAACGCGCTGGTATCGAAAGGCTCGAATCGATGCGTCGTTCGCAATATTTGTCATCTGTACGCCGGTATTTTTCTCGAGAGAAAAATAAAATAATACCTGAGATGCCTCGTCGGATCGTGTCCTCTCGCAAAATTCACCGATCCTGTCCATTACCCAAATCAACGCGTCCGCACGGATTTTCATCCCCCATTGCACAGGGGTGTGAACAGTGTTCGTTCATTCCACGCGAATTCAGACACATGGCGCACCCACTGAACTTAATCACGGGTCACGCGTGTATAACGCTTCGTACCAAAATTCACGGAGTACGACGAGAAGCACATTAAAATCTGAAAATGTTCGGCACGTTTGTCCAAAAATTTGTGAAAATGTCTAAATAGAATAATTACACAAAATTGCGTAGGGTTGATCCACAATGGTCCAGGATGATTTCTAGATACAATAATTACAAGCAATGTCTTCAATTATTCAAACATTTGGGAAAATTGTTTCCGAGCGGGTTAGCGACAGCTTGCGCTAGAGTTTGAGCGAGCAGGCAGGTTGTTCATTGTGCGAGGGTTAAAATCGACGCAAGAAACACTTGTCAGGTACAGTAAATACGCCCTTTACGCCCCAGCCCCTTCTCGCCCTTGCGGATCCCGCGTTTCAGTTTCCTCTCGCCTCTGTTTGGCCTCAAGTTCGAGTCGCGCCGCCTTTCATCGGCCAACCCCGAATCCACTAACGTTGTTTAGCCCGGCGATAGGCGGCCATTGGCGGAGTGACAAAGGCGTTTGTCTGTGCGATTCTCACCCCCGGCGAGGTCGACCTCGATTTGACTACTGGCACTCAGCCGATGGCCACATTCGGACCGCACAGGGATCAACTTGAACGTCGATGCGTATCGATTTCATTTCTGACCGGCCGCGGCCCCTCAACGTCGATTGCCTGGTTGACTTCTACCCTCGTCAACCGTTGTCGCCGAGAAATCACCTTCGCACCGAAATAAATAGGCGCGACAACTACTTTCCTTTTTCATTCAGAGGATCGTTGGATCTCTTGGACGAGATTATTTTTATTTCATTCTTTTGGGTCACTCTGTCGGAGTGAAATAATTATTAACACTAAACCTATCGGTTTAAAGTAACTGGTACATGTTTCCTCATGACAATGACAAGATCGATTTTATTTAGACTTTAGTAGACATCTGTACAATCATTTCTTGTGAAATCATTTTTGTTATTTCAATAATTGTAAAATAAACAATCTGGAACCGGTTATTTCGACCGATGGTCTAAAGGGAAAGCTTGTATTTTAGTGATATCGAGGACGTCTATCGGCAATAAAGGCGCGAATACACGCAGTTCTATTCTGCAGAAATCCTATTCGAGCGAAACACTGTTCGCCAGCTGTACGTAACAACCGGATCCCGTATTCCATGCAGTGGCGGCCTAACGACGGGACGCGCGCGGAAGAAACTAAAACAAGTGTCGCGCCGTAAAATTTTATGAAATTCTCTGGTTCTCGGCAGTTTCGTTGAAAAAAAGTTTCTCTTTGACGCAAGTGCTTGAAACTTCGCCTCTAAAAACACGAATTTTACATGAGCGCGAGACCGTCTCGGAAACGGCTCCCGAAGTCCGAATCGATGAGGTAAGAAGATGTGCTTGCAAGATTTAACGGTTCCTACAATTTACGATAGTCAACAGATTAAAATAATTTGCGAATAACTGTTTGTAAGATCAGATTGGAGAAAGAGAAAGCATTTTTATTCTGCATATAAAAATGCCCAGTCTACCGATTACAAAACATTGTTCAATCTTTTCGAGAATGTTTGTTGACGCGAACACACCTCTCGCCGTATCGTGCGACCAGTTACGAAATACTCTGCATAGAATTGAACCATCTTGCAGAAAGGTCCGCTGTTCGAACGAGTCGTGAAACCGAAACACGGGCAGATTGTACCGACAAGGCGCCCCCGTGGCCGCTGCCAAGAAAAAGGAGACTTTTCATTCTCGCTGGCAGGTTTTCAACCGCGATGCCCGTTTGTTATTCCGCGCGTCTTAGCGTTCACGCGAGAAAGGCCACGAGAATGACGTCGCCGAGTGGAACGCGTGCCTTGCAGGGACAGGGCAATTTGCAGGCAATTCCGCGGCGCAATTCGCAAGGGCGCGCACGTAGCCTCGAGTACGTGGACCGGTGCGGCGAGGACGTTTCTCCTCTCTATCACTCTTTCTCTCTCTCTCCCCCTCTCTCTCTCCCTCTCTCTCCCACTCTCCAAACGACCTCCCGCATCGTTATCTCGCGCGCGAAACGTACGAAAAACGACCGATTCAATTTCCATGGAGTTCCGCGGGAATTCGGCGCGAATAATAATCGCGGGCCGATTGCGATCGAGCGAATTCGGATTTTCCCGCGTGTTTGCGCCCGACCCGAGTTTCCCCACGCGGGTGCAACGGCCGGGAAAGAGCAAATGAACCCCCGTTCTCGTGGACAGAGACGCTTTTCCCTGCACCCGCCGGACAATTTCATCGCAATTCCTGGCTATTCGCTGGCGTTAGCAACGCGCGTTCGCGCGAAATAAAATTAGTTTCGCCTCCGACCCAAATCATTAAGACAGTTATTACTGCAATGCACACAGTCGTCCAATTCTTATTCGCGTCGTGCTATCTTGTTCTTTAAACATCGTATTTTCATTTGAATCGAGTCATTTCATTCATCAAGGATCGTATTGTTATTTGCATCACCGCACTTTGTTTGTTAAAGGACTAATTTTTATCCGTAATCGTTTTCCCGTTCATTTTATTTAGATTATATTTTCATTTGTATCGAGTAATTTTGTTCGTGAAAAGTTGAATATTCATTCATGCGTTCAACCATTCGCGCACAGCAGATTTCCTTTGAAATCGCCAACCGCGAGTTCGACTGGATGTTACGAGGCGGATCACAATTAACATTGTGTTCTTTTGTGAAACAATTCTCCCAGGAATGAGACCGAGACGCGCGTGGGCGGATAGCAAAGCGGACAATGAGGGAATAATTTTTCGCGTCGCGTTGCGGGCTAAGTGCTTGCTCGGAATTTTATGACGGCGTTAGTTTACGCGAGGACGGGAATGGGATCGATACCGGCGACGACGCTCTGTACAAGGCGACGACTGAAATTCCATCTCGCCCTAAACCGGCCCCCGCATCGTTTCCCCCGCCGCCCTCAGCCCTCCGGAAACCCGCCCATTTTAAGATAGATCTCGATCTTTCCGGTCGGTAGTTGATTAAACGGAACCCGGTCCCGCCGATGGAAATGCGCCCGGTTCGAACGAAAATTGGGAAACTTTCGCGCGAAATATTCATGCCACTGCTAAATATACAGTCGCTAGCAAAAGTCTACCCTTTCGGTGATACGAGCTCAAGAAAATGATACATTTTTTATGAAGAATTCCTTCGTGAAATCTGTAAAGTTTGAAATCGACGTCTTCGGAACAGTGTTACTTTAAGAAATTCTGAAATATCACGAGCATCTTAGCTGTCGGAATTTCTCGTCGCCACGACATCATGGAGATTCGGCGCAATTTGGAAAACGCAACGGAGAATCGCTCGGGGAACGGGCCGCGTTAACATTAATCACAGTTGGAAGTGTCTGAAGATGCACCTCTGCAACTCCAGGCATTCGGTAATAGTCGTCGTAGAATTTAATGAACATAATTGGAGGGTCGAGGGTGAGTGCGCGGGGAGGTATGACGCCGCGGAAACGAGGTTTACGAATCGTCTCGCCTTCCGAAAATCTCTGAGACGGTTTCGTTGCGAACGTAAATCGTTGTTACGGAAGTTCGAGATAAGACTGGAACGGAGTTATCGATCATCGCGATTCGATAATTGAAAGAGAAATCGGACACCCGTATCGCAGTTTCCACGGTGATCGGCGCTTAAAATCTTTCCCGGGATCATCTCGCCATCATCTCCGACGAATTATCTTCGCCTCTGATAGAAGAGAGATGATCCGAGGGGTGGAGGAAAGTTCGCGGCGGTCACAATTACTCCGAGGAGCGAGGCAGAAAGAGAGAATTGATGGTTAACGGCGTGGCGGTATCTTGCCAAAAGTTCCGAGTTTCTTAAGGGTCTCGAAAAAGTTTAACGAATCTTTCTCCGAAGGATCGTGGAGTATGAAATACGCCTGCGCCTCCTCCCCCCCGTGCTGTCCGGGATGAAGTATAGAAACGGCGAGCGAAATCTGGAATCGCATGAGTGCGCAATAACGATAGCAATATTCGTTATCGCCGCGAATCCTCCGGCACTGTCGGGAACGGGTGGTTCGCGGAGCCGAAACGCTCCTTTGCGTATAGCGAAATTTCCGCGAGGAATTCGAGCATTCCGCCTTTGCTACTAGTCCTTAGAATGTGTACTCGTCCGTTTGTTCGCGGGAAATTATTGCGTTTGCTCGTTAAACTTGTAAATTGAAAATTTCAAGTTCTCTGTTGAAATTCAATAGAGAGGATAAGTAGACAAATATATACTAGAGACGAATTCTAATTGATCTAGGGTACCGAGCTTGTCTGACCATTTACGAGCCAGTGTTACTAGGTGTTGATCCTACTTAATCATGTACAAGGGAATTCCAGGAGGAATTCGATGCGTCCGACTGCTTTATGACCTGTATTACTGGCTGCTTATCGCATTTAATCATAATCTGGCATGTTCTATTAGCTGATGAACATGCGTGATACCATAGGACTCTAATCCAGCAGGTACTGGAGGCGTTTGACGATGTACGAAATTATTCTACTGGGTTCTTGGCTGGGCCGATCGTATACGCGCTTGTTCCACTGAATCTGGGTTAAGACCGATCGTGTAAAAGCTTTTTGTGCCACGCACTGGGTACTCCGATCATATAAGAGTTTATTCTACTGGGTATCGTACATGTCGGATTATTTACGGTTCTATTCTACTAAACGTTCAAGTACTCCGATCATGTACGAGGCTGTTCTACTGAATAATGAACAACACTAATCATAGATCAATCGATTCTATTAGGAATTGAGCACGGTTGGTCAGATACGAGACTAATCTACCGATTACCGTTCCAATCTGGTTGTAAATGAATCTATTCTGTTAGAAATTGAACACGGCTGATCATGTACAAGCCTGTTCTACTGGGTGCTAAATATACTATATCTGACCGCAAGCCAATCTAGTTTACTAGAAATTGAACACGTCTGATCTTATACAGGGTCTCCCAAAACTACTGCAGCATCGGGAAATGGGGGGTTCTTGTGGTGATTTGAAGCAACATTTTCCTTTGCAAAAATGTCCGCCGGGGGCTTCGTTTAGGAGTTATTAACGAAAAACACTGACCAATCAGAGCGCGACCTAGACGCGTGTTGGTAAAGATGATACGGCGCGCCAGGCGGATCCCCTCGCTGGAGCGTTAGCGGTTCACTGCGAAGAAGAAGTGAACAAATGAAGGAGTAAGCAATTTAGAATTACGTATTGTAAAAACTCACTTATTTGACGAACTGCACAGCTGGCCTCAGGTATGCGGTAGTGCCGAATGGTAAGGTATGTACAGTCAGGTCAACGCACCGTACAGCTGGTGGTGAATAGTAGGTATACGACAATCTAAGGCCCAAGGGATGCGCGGTGAAGTCAAAGATCCGGACCTTCACTTTCACTGTTCAAACGATAAATAAGTCGTATGATTCTTTCATACAGATGCCATGAAATTTTTCCACACTCGCGATCACTGTTCCCCACATAGCTATGCACTAATAACAATTCCAATGTCACTTGTATCGCAGCACAAATCACAATAATGAGGTACTGAAATCAGTAGACGGCGGTTTTCATGCATTTGTAGCAAAAATGAGTAGGTGCAGTTTAAAACAGTAGAGAGATTAAAATAATTAAAAAGTCCAATGTATTATTTTGAACTTGTTCACATGATTAAAGTAAAAATCAAATATCTGTTTGGCACTTGTTCCTTGCAACAGCAGCATCTAACTTTTATTTTGCATAAAAACCCGAAGTCTAATGATTATCACTATTAAAAACACACATTAGCAACCGTGAGTTTTGTACTGATAACTCTGGAGATGTACTCTCTACCACGGCTCGAACGACACTGATTTTACGCAAGATTTTTCTGAAAAGTCTAGGGAGGTCGTTATGCGTGTCGAAAATGCACGCTGTTGCACGTTTACGAAAACGGCGGAGTGGATAGACGAAAAACAGGATACGAGAAGGACCGCTGTAAGACTAGAATTTATGGCAATCACATGTTTCGGTATTCCTGCAGGCTGGTACGCAGAGTCAATGGGTAATTGTTCGAAAACGTCGTTCGCCCTTTAACCCACCAAGAGGTAGAAATGTCAGGTCCGCGCGCCGCAAGGGTTCCTATTGTCCTACACCTTTCTTAAGAACCTTTCTAAAAGAAGGACGGACAACGTTTTCGAAAAGTTTCGCATTGACTCTGCGTACCAGTCCGCAGGAATACCGAAACATGTGATTGCCATAAATTCTAGTCTTACAGCGGTCTTTCTCGTATCCTGTTTTTCGTCTATCCACTCCACCGTTTTTGTAAGCGTGCTACAGTGTGCATGTGTGTTTTTAATAGTGATAATCATTAGACTTTGGGTTTTTATGCAAAATAAAAGTTAGATGCTGCTGTTGCAAGGAACAAGTGCCAAACAGATATTTGATTTTTACTTTAATCATGTGAACAAGTTCAAAATAATACATTGGAGTTTTTAATTATTTTAATCTCTCTACTGTTTTAAACTGCACCTACTCATTTTTGCTACAAATGCATGAAAACCGCCGTCTACTGATTTCAGTACCTCATTATTGTGATTTGTGCTGCGATACAAGTGACATTGGAATTGTTATTAGTGCATAGCTATGTGGTGAACAGTGATCGCGAGTGTGGAAAAATTTCATGGCATCTGTATGAAAGAATTATAGGATTTATTTATCCTTTGAACAGTGAAAGTGAAGGTCCGGATCTTTGACTTCACCGCGTATCCCTTGGGCCTTAGATTGTCGTATACCTACTATTCACCACCAGCTGTGCGGTGCGTTGACCTGACCGTTCATACCTTACCATTCGGCACTGCCGCATACCTGAGGCCAGCTGTGCAGTTCTTCACCGAGGTGCCCAGTGATGTACACTTCCAAGCAGCAAGTGGATTAACGCCTAAATATGTGAGGTTTTACAATACGTAATTCTAAATTGCCTACTCCTTCATTTGTTCACTTCTTCTTCGCGGTGAACCGCTAACGCTCCAACGAGGGGATCCCTACACGCGTCTAGGTCGCGCTCTGATTGGTCAGTGTTTTTCGTCAATAACTCCTAAACGTAGCCCCGGCGGACATTTTTGCAAAGGAAAATGTTGCTTCACATCACCCCAGGAACCCCCCATTTCCCGATGCTACAATAGTTTTGGGACACCCTGTATGAGGCTATATTAGTCAGCACTGCTCTAGTACAATCGTAAATCGATCTATTCTACTAGGAATTGGACACCTCTGTACATAAATCATAAATCCATCTATCTATTAGGAACTGTACATGTCTCGTGATATGTGCAGCTGCTCTACTAAGAACTCGGTTTACTTCTCCCATGCTGTATGGCCGAGTAGCCTAAGAAAACGAGTGCCGGAGCATACGAAACACAAAATCGCAACGAGCGGTATCCATTTCCGATACACCCGGTTGCAGAAGCGGCAGACAGGCTAACGGACATTCCATTTCCATTTATCCGGCGCTTTAATATTTCATTCGCGTCGGAGGAATCGATCGAGTCTCATTAATGTTTCCGCGTTCCGCGCAACATCCGCGAACCCATTTTCCTTCAGTCGCATCAAGAATTCATACGATTAAGAAACAATGTCTGCACGTACGCATGAGCTGTGCGCGCGATCCCCCTCTCTCTCTCTCTCTCTCTCTCTCTCTCTCTCTTCCTCTCTCTCTCCCTCTCTCCAGGCGCATCCAGCCATCGACAAAAACGGTCGGCAAGAAATCGTCCGTTATCGGAACCTGTTATCGCCCGGCCTCCGATCTTCATATCGAATTCCGGGTCCGGTCCACATTTCCATAATTTATGCGCTTTTAGCCGGTAACTCCCATCGCGCGGAGAACCTCCGAAAAATCAGTCAGCCGCCCCTCCCGTTCACCCGACCCAATCCCCCGGCGAGTGATTTTGTACACCCCACCTCCGAATTTCTTCGCGGACTGCAATCCTTCGGGGATGGGGGGAACGCGCGGGAGACGTGCACTTCGTGGAATAACTTATAAGATCCCGTACCCCGAAGTTTTTCACCAACCCCTTTCCCACCCTCAGCGAGTATTTCACTCTTTTCGACATTCGCATCGCGCCACTGGAAGCACACCGCTTGTTACGAAACGATTTTCCGGAAACTTTCGCTGTTGAACTATAGTTCGTTTCTGTAAAATAATGTGTGGAATTAATTAAAGAATGTTCACCACGTGAAACAGGCGAAAACTAGCTCAAACCTCTTAAATTTGTTTTTATTCAGCATGTGTTCACGGTCAGGTAAAAAACACGAGCAACGTGGAGTTTTTCGTAGAAAAACAGAAATTTCGCAGGAAACGAGTAAACGACGTTAACAGCGCAGGCAATTTTTGAATATTTATCTACCGATGCCCACCCGTTTTGCTATTTTCACGGGGGAGGAAAAACGTCGATGTGCTTTAAATAAAAAATATATTTTTCTACCCTTTCGTACAGGTAAAAATGACGCAGGGGATTGGCTACGGAGTACAATATATCGCAGAAACAACAGAGACTGTTCCCTTGCCTGAAAGGTAAACGTTGAATTTGTGAAGTAGCTTCTCCCGTTGGAACTAAGCTAATACCTGGATCACAGGCGGCGAGGTGTGCGAGTAGACCAGACACCATATGGGGCATCCAGATGGGGCGGGGATCCGAGGAAGGGTAAGGGATGATTTTTGAACGTCCGAGTGATTTTGAAAGGGCTCTGTCCGCGTATTGTCGGATGTTTAAAGAGATTCTTTATGTTTGATCGAAGAAAGAAACGCGTTCCTTTTTCTTTCTGTTTTCCTTTTCTCTTTTTTTTTTGTTTTGTTTTGTTCCAGGGTGACCTATTTGTTTTTACGGTTTCGAGGCTTGTGGCACTGTGAACTTTTGTCTTCGTTCGTTGGTTGCGAAAACGAGGAAGGTTCGCGCTGCTAGGGAGTTCGAGGCGGTCGTTCCTGCGAGCTTCCCAACCCCATTAAACATCCCTTTCTTCCGCGCTCTCATTATCTCTCTAGCGTACCTTCATATTCCCGGTGGTTGTGCGGTGAGTTACATTCCACGGTTTTCCGTTACGCAGGATCTACGTCCGCCGTTCCCGCTTTTTCCCGCCATTCCTTGGATTTCGTATGCGAACCGGATACCGGGGTATTCAGGCCGCGTTCGCGCCAAGGAATATTCTCCCTGACGATGCCATAATCGCGTCGCCTGGCTTCGCAGCCACGGAACCGATTAAATTAATCAAATCAACGAAACCGCGCCAGCATTCCTCTACAGAAACCGTTCAAATCATACTTCCCCAAAACTGTACAGGATTATTTTTAACCGGGGGAAATTCATGGAAAAAATTGTCGGGATGTATCACTACGAATAAATAATACAAAACACTTGCAAACAGAATCATGACGAAGAACACGTTAATAACTAGACGGTTAGTAATCGATTAACCCAAGCAGGAATTAAACGAAAGAAAAGTAGTAGCACTCGACGAGAGCTCAGCCCACGCTTATCCAAAGGGGACAAAGGGTTCTGTTTCCTTTGGCAGCACCTGCATCTTTTTTTAGCCGCTTCTGCGTCGTTAAAGTGAACACCTTGCACAGCCTCGAAGCTTCTTTGACCGGGGAAATGGTTCGGCAGCTCCCGTGGCCGTACAAAGTGTCCGGAAAAATATTTGCGAAAGTCCCGCGAGCGGGCGAGGTAATTCGTATTCACGGTAGGATGGTTTTTATTAGAAACGCATCTTGCATCGACGGATCACAGTGGCCGAAAGTTAATCGGCGGGCAAAGATAAAAGGGCCCCTCCGATAAGGATCGCTTTGGAGGAGCCACGGCGATCTCCTGCCCTCGGAAATTTCCAATAAAACCACCCCTGGCCCCGCCGACCCCCGCTGGGAGACGCAGGAACGAATACTTGGAACGATGATTCCGTCTTCGGAAATTTCGCAGCGGCCCGAGCCCGATCGGAAATCGCTCCGTAATATTTCCGGAATTTACACGGCTGCTCAATTAACCTGCGTTGAAAATAAATTCGCTTGCCGGCGAATTCGCGCGATCCCGCATATTTTTGTATCCCCGCTTTCAGGGGAATGTTCCTGCTGGTATTCGGAAACGTTTCAAGCAATTTTTGTCATTTTTACAATGCACGCAAACACCCCCGTGACAGCTAAATCGAGGACAGTGTATCATAATAAAAAATCTAGAGTCTGAACTATTTATCTTTCCAAGAAGAAATCAGTATCGATACCCAAAGGTTTCTGTAAATGGTCCCGAGGATCTAGAGGGATAGCAGAACGCGCGTACTCCAATTAGAAATGAGGATCGCGAAAGTGGTGTACCCGCCCATTCAGTCCTAATTATTTGTGGTAATTGGTTATTCAATACACTCGTTAAAATTCAACTCCGCCACGTTGGGCCACTTATACACAACCTCCCTGCCCTCTCACGGAAAAGAGTGGGCGTCGGTGGAAAACGGGGGGTGGGTTTAATTCCCTCGAAATATTCTTGGATACTCACCGCGCGAGCGGCTCTTGCAACTTTCTTCATTAAACCCAAGAGATTCGCCCATTCTACGTTTATTTAGTCGAATCGGCTGTTAACACTTTAAAAAAGCAATTCTCCTTTCGGGATTATATTCTGTGTTCGTAATACCGAACAACTAGCCGAGACTCCTATATTAGCGCATGATTCTTGCAAGCTAGAACTTTCCGTTATCACACCAATTTCCTGAGTAATAACGTGGGGTAAGCTTGAAGAATCGTTCCTGGCGTCACGTGCGGACTCCGGAGAAATACGTCCGTGCGACATCCACTTCGTTGGGAGACTGATGATCGCCAAGGTATCATCGCGTCGTCGAAGCACTAGAGTCGGAGAGAGAGAGAGAGAGAGAGAGAGAGAGAGAGAGAAAGAGAGAGAGAGAGAGAGAGAGTGAGAAAGAGAGAGAGTGAGAGTGAATGTGTAGACCCTATCCTCTTTCGCGGATATTCCACACTGAACGGTTTCCATTTTTCCGGGGGAAAAATCGCTCCGTTTTCCGGCTGGGCCGGACCGCGATCGAGGGCAGGACAGCGCCATCTCTCTCTCGACTTCATGGGAATTTCGATACAATATTTCTCCCCCGGCACGGTCCGTTGCCATTCATCCGAGCGGTGCGACGACGCTCGCCCGAAACCATAGCGAAAAAGAGTCGAAAGATGGGAAGAAAGCCAAGAAGCATGTACGGGAAACGATAAGGAATTCGAACCGGTCCATTGAAACCTCTGACCCTGTATGTCGACCAACAAAGTTCTTGACCACCCCTCTGATCCTCCATTTTCCTTTCGCCTTTGTTCTCCAGGCTCGGTTCCCTTTGCGTTTCGCTCGACGATCACGTACATCGAATTCCTCGTTCTGCGTTAATTCCGAGAGTAAAGTTTGTGTTCATTAAGTGCCAAAGAATCTTCAAGCAGAAGCTGCCCGATATGCGCAGAAATGATAGGTTTCCTTGCTAAGAATCGCTTGGAAATTGTTCCAAGGTTTCTCGTTCGAGCTTGCAGAGCGGTCTTGGTAATTTTATTAAATTTTAAACGCAGAATAGCTCATCCGGAAGTTCCGTTCAACAGCTGTTTAAATCTCTCCTTCAGGTTGTAAAGGGTAAAAGGATTTTCTTTTTTTTCAACGGGGATGATGTATGTTACACAGCGTTTCTCTAATGAAAGTTTCGCAAAGAAAATGGAAACAAGTTGGGAAACTGCGATACTATATCGCGCTTCCAGGCGGAGCAAGAAAGAATTTATCGCCCGTTAATATACGCTCGAAAAAAAACATACGAATTTACGCGACGACCTAATAATTTGAGCTTGCGGTTATAATAGATTCCGTCCTGTCTGCTTGATCTAATTTATTAACGTCCGTATTAAACGATATTAAATTACGCGGAAAACAAAAGTGGGTGCGGGCCAGTGGAGTGAGGACGTGCTGTAGATTGGCTGACAATAAACTTAACTTAAATAACAGTCGTTAACGAGCGAACGGTACACGTTGTTGGAATTTATGTTGAGGGGAACAAGATATTAGGCTAATGAATTGTTCAGAATTTATGAAGTGTGAGATTGTGCAAGATGCAAAGAAATTTTACGGAAATTAACATCGTGTTTAAGTGGAATGCGAACGTTTGCTGAAATTCAGTTTGTCAGATCTGAGGTCGAGCTGTTCTCCTAGCACGATCAATGTCAATATAATATGGATTCTAGTATAGGGAACTTGTGTTGTATTTGACTGACTACTGGCAGACGCAAGCAGTTGTCCGATAACCGAGTGACCTATTCTACTGACCCGATTAATGGTCGACTCGTACTACTTGTTGGTATTCTACCAGTGGACCATTCACGGTACCTGTTTACCAGCGACAAATTCATATTACATGTCCGATCATAACTACAATTTTCTCCGCGTCTGACCAACGACGGACTCATACTACTTACACAATAATAAAACCTTCCGAAGCTGAGATTAATAAAATTCCGCGTTCGTCTGTTACCGCCAGCCATTCGGGGATGAAAAAGGGCTCCCAAAGAAAAATCGATAACAGCGAGAACAACTATAATTACAGAAGATTAATATCTCATACTCCGTCGTAACTCCACGCCCCGTCCGGGCGCTGTACATTTCCGTATCCCGCAGATGGCTCCAATTACCCAGGACAAAAATTTATTCTCCCGAGTGTCTTAATGACCGGCTCCTCGCCGCGGCGCGGTAGAGGAAAGAACGGTTCCGAATGGGCGGACTTTAATCGTCCTCGAATTACTGGCCGCCCATGGGAGACGGCAAGAGGGGCGACCATTGTTAATCGCAGTTTCGCGCGTCGCCGTTTAACGTCGCTTAACGCGATCGCCAATTCCTCCGTTCACAATTCCTACGTACCGTGGACGACGACGCGTAGAAATTCCCGGCCGATTTGTACGGGTGTTCTTTTTTTTTTTGTTTTTATCTCTGTCGGAGGGAACCGTTCTCCGGCGGATATCATTTTTCCGCGAGCCGGACAGCCGGCCGAATTAATTCCTGGAAAGACCGGTCCGATTCCCATCGGTGAATGCCAGCGATACAGATCCCGCCATCCAGCCCCTCGAAATTGGATATTTTCGTGGACGCGGTTACACCGGTAATACGGCGCGATGGGTATTTACTCGGGAATGGAAAATGCCTTCGTCGAAATGCCCGCGTGCCGTTCCACGAAGATTGACGTCCATATTGTTAGCCCGCTTTCCGCCCCATCGCTTGATTATTGCTCTTTCTTTCTCATTAGGCATTCGCAACCGCGAATCAGATTCTGCTGCACACTAACAAATTTTCAGGGAATCCGTGTCGGGGTTCCACTATTCTGACAATCCGATCAATCCAGTAGATCTCAAAACTGTCCATACAGAAGGATCAGACAAACTATTTTTAACGAAGCAAAGTTCTGGTCAGTAGCTGGTCAGGACTCGGAGTCGCCATTAAAAATTGCGGTACTATTATTCAAAATATTGTTTACATTACTAAGTATGTTGATATCTAATCAAGTACTGAACATTTAAGCATTGTATAAGCTATTATATCAATTTCATATCCATAAAATGACGAAAAATAGTACAGAATGGAATTATTCTAGGTTGGAAGAAATGTTTAATTTTCATGTAAAATAGCTTCGAGTGCAAAGGGTTAAAGAGTGAAAAAAATTATCAACGCTAGTCTGCTGCTGCGTTCAGTGAAATAATGGATCATGAATCGTTGAGGTGGGTAAAGTCGAGGACGCAGATCCGATCCAATGGTAGATCTACTAATTAAATTTGTGAGGTACAGGAAAAACTTCTGTTTCACTCCTGCTCGTAATTATACATTATCGAGGACAGGACGGATGACAAAGTAGATTTCTATTGTAGGGTACAATTGAACGCGCGAGCCGTACAGAAAGAGAATATTACTTTGAAAGGCTTTCAGCAGAATTGAATCGAAATTATAGAATATTTATTTAATAATTATCGGACTGCGGACTGCACGCACCGACCGCGTCGACGTCGGCGTAGGCGTCTGCGCGCGTAGCTTCGGCTAGAACGCGGTAATGTGAAAGCTTTAATAAAGTTTAATGCACACTAGCTATATTTTTCTTTTCTTCTATTCTTTTTCGTTCTTTTTCGTTAAACAAAGTGCGGGCTTTATGCGTTCGCCACAGGTGTAACCGCGGAGAACGGTGGCGGAATAAAAACCTTAATAAAGTTTAATGGACTTAGCTTTCAGTTGCACGCGATAATAAATAAACCGCGGATCTCATGCATTTATGGCATCGCCGTCGCGAGTGTGCGAAAATGCAAATAAGGAAAAATATTAATAGCGCTTAACGAAGTTGATTAATGCAACGGAATAATATTATTGCGGAACGATACAATTTAACTTGTCGAGTCACCGACGGCGACGGCGGCTGCTGCGTGAATAATTTGCGTTCCATTTGGGGTATACGAGTCCCATTAAACCTTTGCGGAATAACATTTACCATCTTCGTTAACCTCTTCCAGGAGAGCGACGCGTATGTGTACATTTAATTCCAATTTGATACCGCTGCACTCCATGGTCAGCTATGTGGGCCCTGTTTGCACTTGCATCTTTGAAATTGTGTTCGGCCTTCTTCACCTTACACAACTCGTATCTGTTCAAACTTTGGTGGAACCACAACTTAGTGGATATTAAAATCATTCCACTGGGCCGACGCTATTGTCACTCCGAAATCGCATGCGGACCTTGTAATATCCATATATTGGTGATTAGAATAAATCGAACATATTCTTTCGGAAATTACATTAATTTCATTAATGTCCCCAGTAATACGAAACTCGTTAATTTCGATTCCGCGATCCACGATCGCGAAACAATAAAAAACTATGAGCAGGACGTGTTGTCGCAAATCACGGTGCTCGCCGAGGAGCGACGGGAATCACGATTATCCTGTCGCTGGAAGGCATTTAGGATAATATGTATCGCGGCGGCGCAGCGTGATTACGCGTTACCGCAGCTGGAATGCCGAACATTAGCAATAGTAATTAATACCGTGTAATATCCAAATAGGATGAAATCGACGTTGCGGTAACGGATCGATCGGTAATATCTCCCTGGCTGGTGGCGAGGGGGTTCCGTGCAATCACGGCCGTGTGACGCTGGTTTAACTTTCGCCGTGACACCGACGCTCATTCGCCGGAGCCTTTTGGCGTTTCGGTCTGGGAAAATTCCGGGGAGCCGGTAGGAACTCAATCTCCGCGACACGTAGACGCGCCATAATCGCGGCTCAGACTCGCATACTATACGTTTGCGGGTTGGCGCGGGTTCGAAGCCCGAGAACCAGCCGGGAAAATTGCAGCTTTCTATCCGCATCCTGGCTCAACGATTTCGTCTTTTCGCACCTCGACGAGATATTTAAAACGAGCCGTAAGTGTGCGTATCGAACCCGCGTGTCGGCCACGTAACTCGCGTTTCCGTTTTACGCGGTTACAGCGCGACGAAACGGTTTCGGGAACGCGACAGTGCTCCAAAACGATCGGCGACTTGTTCGATGGTAATCTCGCATTGTCAGAATCTTTGTAGGCTTCTTTCGTTTATTTCACGAGTGATTATACTACTTATACGCGCGTGATGGTACTACTTGTCTGACCGTTGACCATGGTGCTTCACTTGTCTGGCTTATTCTTGACACAGATTACTGGTGTGACGAATGACCGATTTACTCCACTTGTTTAACGGGCACTGCTCGTTATTCGGACGTACGTAGACCGACTTTTCGTAATTTCTGGCAGCCATCGGCGTCGTCTGCGTTAATAACGATGGCGTCACAACCGGGAGGGATTAGTTCCCTGCACCTTCGGTTGCTCGCGAGAAAATGTTTGTTGTCGCCTCGATCGCCGCCTCGAAGAAAATCTCGCGATCCAGGCGAAGAGAGAGAGAGAGAGAGAGAGAGAGAGAGAGAGAGAGAATCGAGATGAAGTTTGCTTCAACGAGAAAGTTTGCGGAGCGTCCTCGAGATGAATTCGCTGGAGGGTGCTGGACGGAGAGTATACGAGGTGCGGGAGCCGGAGGATGACGGCAAGACGCGAAGCGCGAGCAGGGAAAACAAAAGGAACGGAGATGGAAGAGATACAACAGCGTCCAAAAGTTCCCGCGTACACGTGTTCTAGTGCCGTGGAACGCGGAACATTCGTGTTCTAGTCGAATAAGCTACGATTTTTCGCCCGAGGGAATGTCAGAAATGTATCGCTAATGTTTTCCGCGCTCCGTCGACTTTCTCGCCGAGCGGAATCTTCGATGATCGTCTCAGGGGCGCGTGGCAACATACTTTTCGAATCGAGAATTCACGGTTTCCTGTTTTCCTTTTATAACGCCATGTTGCCCGATATCCAGCGATAAGTGTTGTGAAATTACTTCGCAAAACAATATTTCCGTGTTCTTGGTTATCTAGGTGGCTGGATATCATGTCTAATTTAAATTTTTTCCATCGAATTCATTTCGATAACAATCTTCGCCGAATTGCTTTCTGTTTCGCCAAGTTTATCGGCGAAACAGTAGCTACCCGAGGATTCTAAATTATATTAATTGCAACAACGTGCCGCCAGAACCAACGGAACGTGAGATCGTCGAGGAACGCGGTGGCAGAAGAACCCGTTTTCTCCTCGACCATTTTCCGATCCGGCATGCTAGGTGAGAAAGGAGGTCGAAGAAAGGAGCGCCCGCCTTCATTACCAGGTCCTTTCCCTTCCTGGGCATAGGACGGCTTGGAACGCGATCGATGCCGCTAAGAGAACAAAACCCTCCTCTCTCCCCCTCCTACCCCCTCTCCGCATCCTCCTCACGCGCCGAAACAGTTTGCTTGAGCAGAGCACCTCGTGAAGCCGAGCCGAAGGTTGTTGGGTTCTCGTATCTTATCGAGACCAAGGATCGATATATACCATTCCCAGTGTTTCCGCCTTATCTGCGAATGCACAGGCGCCTGGTCTCCTCGCGGACGAGTGTCCTAGGGCTTCGATGTTGCGTCGCTGAAAGGCTGCTCGTGACCTTCGAACACGTGTCACCGCGCGTGATCAACGAGTTTCATTAGCTGGCCGCCTGGAGACGATCCAGCCTTCCGACGACAGATCCGGGGCTTGTTTTTAACCCATTAAACTCTCGCCCACCTGGTCCGCTCAATGACAAACCGAGAATTTTCGCTTGACCCCTTGTCTGACCAATGGTACTGTAATATTACTTGGAAATTCCATGGGAACCGATCGACTTGTACCCTCCACTAAAATATTTACAGTTCAATTCTACTTCGACAGGTCATTCTACTCGGTGAATTATAGGTTGCTTTATTCTACCGGTCTGATCAGAGCTTGACCTATTCTACTCGTCTGGCTAGACGGTGTTCGATTTTTCCGAACAGAAACTGTGTCACCTTATTTGTCCGACCACAGATAGTCTTGTTTTATTTTTTTCATTTTCGCGATGTGACCTATTTCACTTGTCTGGCCACCGACTGTCCTATTCTACTTATCGTACGAACTCATCTTGTGCTATTTGTCGGACCACCGTTACGTCCGCACTACTCGCCTGACCAATGGTGTACTCGTACCACTAGCTCGACCAGCCGGGAAATTGAACGTGGAATTAAACGTGGAACTTAAAAGTTTGCTTTGCGATCGGAAGTGGTTCCCGAAGGGATCCTCGGCGAACTTTATTATCGAAACATTCCTCGCATCCTTGGAAAGGCAATTTCCCCCGGTAACAGGATTATTCCTGCCGCATTAAATCATTTCGCGGGATAAAGGCCGAGCAAACGAAGCTTCGTTACAGGTCGATGTATCTCTCGGAACGTAATAATGAAAGGGTAATACGATAAATACACCCGGCTCCCCGAAATACAAAAAAAAAAGGAACGAGGGCACGGTCTATTAGAGGGCGTAAATCATCGAGCGTCCGTTCAAGAAAACTCCGCGAAAAGAGATCGTTTCTCGAGAGGAGTTCCCGAGAGCCTGAGTTTTCGCCCGCACTTAATCAATTCAATTGTGATTCGTCAGAGGGAATCCCCGAAGGTCCTTGTTTCGGACTCCCGCCTCTGTTGTTTTAATTACTGTTCCGGAGTACTTCGCCTAGGTCGCACGAAAGTCTGGCCACTTTGCCTCGCCCTTCCGCTCCCCCATCCGGACAATGGACTTAACGAATCACAGATTAACTAGGGTTTACACCCTAGCACAGCAGTGTGAACCGAGAATTAACACAGGAATCGAGTGTCTCTGAACTTTTGAGGAATTTCTCGTCTTTGAAGGACGTTTCGCGGAGAATCTGAGCGCTCCGAGTATTCAGCTGAAAAATAGACGCTCGTTAGAATTTCAACCGCAGTTCAACGCTTCTGATACGCCTATTCTCGTAACAACGAACAATTCCGAAAAACAATTTCGCACAATAAATTCTGTCTTCTTTGCGCTCGGTAAAATCGTAACTTCAGAAAAGCGTCTCGCCGCTTTTTCACGAGTGTTCACAGTTTAATTTCCCGGAGAATTCGCTCGTCTCCTTGACCAAATTTCCCGCGAGACCGAGCCGTTTAGCGAGTCCGGGATTTCGCGGAAGATTTAATTCTTCTTTGTCTTCGAAGTGGAACGAGTTTATCGGCGCCGCCGCGCCGCTCTCGCGCAAGAAACGAAGTTGAAAAGTGCACCGACGAGCCGGGACCGGTTACAAAACGGCGATCAATCCAGAAAAAAATCCCCCCCGGCTTTATAAATACGTTCTCCCGGCGTCGACGTCGGGTTCGCCGCCATTACCCCTTTCCCCTAACAATATCCTCGTTCCTCGGACGATAAGCGCGTCTCATCAGGACGGATACAACAGTCGATAATTCTATCAAGTCCCAGCTAACGAACCGGCCAGGATCTTTTGTCGTGGGCGTGGTACGTGACCGATTAATTACATTAACACGCTGCGTCGCTCTGAAGCGTCTCGTTAGTTGTCCAGACCGGAAGTGACGGGGATCGACGAGGCGGTTGTTTTTCGCAAACGGAGCTCTCACGGAGCGTGAACTAATGCTCGGCTACTTAAAAGGACAACCGAAGCTCCGAATCCCTTGGATTAATTTCTTTTTCAATTTATTTGAAGGATTTAATTGAGAATTATTTCAAGACATAATACATTGCTATCTTAAAATGTATAAATTGATAATCTTAGCGTCTCTTCTCGAAACCATTTATCTACATTGAGTTCCGGTAGATCTCGTATTCGGAAACACTCTGTTCAAGTTGTCTGTTTTCGCGCCTTGAACAAATGCTCGCCGAAATTAGCGCAGTAGATCTCCTTCAAAGAGTGTTTGCGATCACGACAACGACGCCTCTTAAGCTCCGACCGGTGTTTACACGCATCGCTAGCGTCCATTCGCGATCCGAGTGCATTCCTGTTGCGTCAGCAGGCTGCTTTAAAACTCTCGCTGACCGGCTCGCATTATTTCCAGGCTAGATTCCAAGTTATTTCGGGAGTATTACGGTTTACGTTGGTGGTATTTCGATTCAATGCTCGGAGCAACGGGCATCAGATGCGCCGTGATCAGCCAGACAGTCCGATACGGCTAGCAGCTCACTGTTTCACTTGGAGGGGGAGCAACAGTTGCTTCGTCGTCTTGTTTCCACTCGGGGCGGATCCTTAAATAAATCCCCCCTTCCCCGTCCCCCTTAAAACTGTACTATCCGTTGAGAACTCCTCTCTCCGGTGCTTCACTTAAATAATAAACAATCCTATCGCGTACTAAACGTGTACCGTGAAACCGGTTACCTGCTCTGCTACGGAAGCGGCTCGATAACCGGAAGTCTGCGCGCGGGCCGTTTAATAGCGATGTATCGAGTTAGTTATTCACTGTCGTACTCTTCAATTTTCCCGTTAAATGAACT
This sequence comes from Lasioglossum leucozonium, assembly GCA_028454225.1. Taxonomy (NCBI): domain Eukaryota; kingdom Metazoa; phylum Arthropoda; class Insecta; order Hymenoptera; family Halictidae; genus Lasioglossum; species Lasioglossum leucozonium. Next base: position 707,342 of record CM052210.1, on the reverse strand, counting down.
TCGCGATGAGTCGAGGAATTTATGTTAGTTGTTCATTCCGAAATTGATGTAGAATTTTTATTTCGAATTCTCGAGAGTAAAGAGAAACGAGAAATTTATGTTGCCGACGTGATAGCCGAGGTACTGCGATGATCTGTTTATACCCTGAACTTATAACTTCCTAGCGAGATCGGAAAATTGATTAATAAGTTCGCGGCCGTTCGTTTGCAGTACGGATCATTGGCTACACTCGCGCGCCCACGTCTGCGAGACAAATGCGAATAAATACTTTATGATGTCAATTTATATCGCAATAAAAGTGAGGGAAATATTATTACAATTATTATTTATAGTAACAGGGTACTGCTAAAATTGACGAACGAAACGTTCGATAAACTAAGGACTGCCACGTTGGAGTCGTACAATCGTCTGTTAAATAAATAAACGGATTAGCGTTAATATCGCGCCGGAGGAGTCCTGTATCGATAATAAACGCTAGAGCAGAGCGGCAAGGGGCGACTGTCAGTCACCGCACGGTCAGATGTTATCGAACGGCTCGATACGGTGCATTGTGGTCCGATCGTGGCGGAGCCAGCGAATGTGACTAATTAGTTTCATTAAGTTGGAGAGCAACGATCGACCGGATTGTCACCTGACAGGATCACAGGGCTGCGGACCGGCATGATCGATGCGAGCATCGACCGAGGACCCTGCGGTCCGCAAACAGATGGATACGCACCCTTGAGGCTGAGTACATAAATACAACGAATCGGCAAACGTTTGCGACGTTCCACCCATGGACGTGACTAATTGATTTCATTAAGCGGCCGGTCCACCCTCGAGGACCCTTTAACGGTACCCGTGCGTCCCAGACTTTTCCTTGAAAGCGTTCAATACATTCTTCTTACGAAATCATGCGAGAAAATGATTTAAACAAGAATTATTTGTTTACGAACAGCTATGATCGACGAAGAACGAGAAAATTCGACTGTGTAATTTATTAACACTAAACACAATTAAAGTGTTTCAGCCTTTAAAAAAAAATTCGTCGAATTATTTCAGCAATTGCAAAATGAAAAATATAAAACCGGTTGTTTGACCGGCAGCGGTAGGTTTAGTGTTGAACGAGTAAATTAATTTTCCACCGTTTTGTAAATCGTGTAAGTGAAAAGATGTCTGCGATAAACGAGTCTGGTCAGGGAAGATGGTTGGAACAATGTCTCTTAAATTCGAGGTTCCCGGGGGCCAGTCCGCCGGAGAGTTTGCGCGGCAATGCAGCATAGTATCGCCCGAACGTTCGGCCGCAATTAATGTCGTTAGCCTTGCGGTTTGAACGGTCGAAATTAGTAAGCACCAGCTCCCATTGATCCCGCTCGGAGCCAATATCAGCCGGGTAACATAATCGCCGGATACTTTTCAAAGGAGGGACGCGTACTGCGCGCCAGGTCAATAAGTATCGGTGGACCGATTAAATATTTGCCCCGATCTGGTCGCGCGCGCGGTTAATAAGGGTCATTAATTTCGGCGATACGTCGACTGTGAAATTTTTCCCTCATCCGGAAAACGAGCGGCCTCGAGCGGAGAATCGATACCCGGACAATTTTTCGACCGTCGACTATCGACCGGATAAAAATGAAAGCCGAAGACTGATTGATTCATCTCGCCGTGGAATTTAGCGTTTCCCGTATAAAAATCGGCGAAACGATCGTCCCATCCTACATTTTCAGTATAGAGTTCCGAGCTGCAAATAAGAGTAGAATTTATCTGTGCATTTTTTAATGGTGCTCCGAGAATTGTTTAATTTCTCTTCTGTAAAGTAGTCCCGGCGAATCTTTATTTGTGGATCACCCTGTAGCCCGGTGGATCTCGTTAATACAGTTACATTTTAATGAACAACGTTATATTTTAATGTCCCTGGAACGAACTCGCAGAGAGAAAATGTAGCTTTATTAATCTGTTTAAGGTTTATTAGGAGATAGAGCGATTCAAAAGAGGAATCCAATCGAACGAAGGGCACATTAAGAACTACAAATTATTGAAAGCAACACGAAACGTCTATTTATGGTATAAAAAACATTATTTTTTTTTCGTTGTGTTATACAAGCCTGTATTCACTGGACCATTAATTTTGAGCGGTCCTGTGTTCCAGCAGAGCGAGTCCTGCTCTTTGCTGAGTGAAAATTCGCGTAACATAATGGAGCACGCTGCTCCAGCGAATCGCTTTTAATTCACTGGAAACTGTCTCGATTGCGTCGTCAAAACAGCCAGCCAATCGGGAACAATGCGTCGGCGGAGCGCGTGGATATGCGGAACCCGGCGATTTGTGCCGATAGATTTGCATTCGCAAACGCGGTAATGTAATGCAATCGATTGCAGCCGGCCTGTAAACATAATAAAGTCCGTGCGCAAACAAAGAAAACGGAAACGCGGGTAGGTAGTACAAAATCGTCGGCGTGTGTGTGGTAGGAGGAGGAGCAGGAGGAGGCGAGGCCGTGCCGAGCTCGTTTCTGTTTTTCCGGTTGTAATTTCGCTGAACTCGCTCGGCAAACGGGTTAACGGGCTGAAATTTCGCGGCGATCGATCGATCGAGAACGCACGGTCGCTTCGTTAAAGTTTCACGTCGCGTGGATCGGCAGCCGCGCGCGCTTTTTCCTCTATCCGGAGTGGAGGAGAAAAAACACATTAAAACAGAGAAAATCGAAGAAAAAATATCTTTTTCTCGCGTCCTGGAAACCGGTCCTCCGCTCGCGCGAATTAAAATAGTCGCCGCGACCGAGTTTATCGAATTCGCTGTCGAACCTTTTCGAACGCGAACGAACAAACGGTGAACAGTTTCAGCGATTTGCGAATCGAATTAACGTTTCATTTTGACGTAGCCTCGACGGAGCTGCAAATTCTATTTTCGAGATTCAGGAATTGGTGTGCTTTAGAAAAACTCGTTGACCAACGACATCGGGAAAGTCCGGAGCACGAGATTCGCATACTTTACCGTGGAAAGAGGCGGCCGTCCGATCGTTCAAACTTTAAAAAGGACCTTCCGTGGCTGCGTCGTCGTTTCAACGTCAGCATTTGCAAAACGTCGACTTCTTCCCGACGCGACGTGTGCACGAAAGTCACGTATGCCTGCGAGCTCGAACTCCTCGAGAGATCTGTGGACGAGGGTCTGATCCTCTTCCACCACCTGGGTATCACTTTGACGCTCCTTCACTCCCCTCCCCACCCAATCGCCCACCACAGCGCATTTTCTTTTTCCCCCGATGTCCTCTAACTTCGCTCTAAGAGCCCTCTAGTCGCGCACGTGTACTTGATTCGCTTTGATGCTGTCTCGCCCCGATATTCCTCGGACGAGAGACCCAAATGTCGTATCCTGGAAATATCCTATTGATAAATGAAGAATTAAGAAATTTTTGTGAATCCTGCTAGTCTATAAATTATTTCGGATATTGAGCTGCCATAAAATTTGTGGAAGATTCTAGAGGAAGAAGCTCTGAACTTCTGTCTGACTTGTGGTCGATATATTCCACTTGCTTGATCAGCATTGAGGCTATATTTCTTGACTGACTATTGGCAGTTTCGTATCACTGTGCGAATAGTGGCCCATTCATTCCAGCCGTCTGACTCGCGGTTGATTTACTCTACTTGCTCAAGCAGAGATTAATGTACACTGCTTGTGCGAAATTGAACTGCTTGTTTGACTAGCACAGACTCATTTAACTCTTTGGCTACTTTGAATCCTTGCTAAAAATTCGAATTTCCACCAGTAGCGTATCGAAGAGTTTGATGATCACCTTTTAGAGATATATGCCGGGTAAAAGGAGAAATCGGAAAAAGTGATGCCATAGAAAAACGATATTGCGTGAAAGGAAAACGCCGCGCCGCGCCGAACGGAGTAGGGGTTTGGGCGCGAACCAGGGGGAGGACGGGAAGGACGAGAAGCCTCGGCTCCGCAGATCGATGTTCCTCCCCCTCCTTTAGACCCCGAACGTCCCTCTTTATCCCAGTTTTCGTTAATACAACCCGGTCAATAGCAAAGCCCGAGGCTCTTCGGGCTGTTTGTCATACATCCTCGCATACATTTCGTATTGGCAGACGGTTCGTGGCCGGCCTATCGCCAGGATGCCGCTGTTTATGCATGTCCCGGCGTCACTCGCTTCCCTCCACCCCCTCCGCCCCACGACGGACAATTCTCGGTTCGATACGGATGACCCGTCGTTCCCTAAATTGTTTACGGTCCGTCGCGTGACCGGGGCCCGAAAGTACCCCTACACGGACCTCCGGGGTGGGTTCGTTGTTCATTAAGCGATACCACATGGTGCCTGGAATACCTAATTACTCGATAGCCTCTTAGCTGGGGTACGATTTTTGAATATTCGGATTATCGGTTGAGTACAGTCTCTTTGAAGCGAATCTTTTATTTTTCTTTTCTCTAATAATGAGCGGGAACTAATTATCGTAATGGTCGAGCGACGCGAACGGGGTCTGGAAGGACCCGCGCGTCGCCGGCATTGTCGCGAAGAGTCAACAAAAGCTGGGAACTTTGTGGGACAACGGGACGCTCTGACCATCGGCGAACAGTGAGAATCCCTTCTTCTGGCGCAGTTTTTTCGGCGGTTCGTCGAGTCCTGAAAGAGGGATTGCAGTTCTTTGTGAGGGTACATTCGTCTGCGGGAGTAGAATTAAAAGAAAAATGGTGGTTCGTTTTAAGCGGCCCGGCTGGTCTGGTAAACCCCTGTAACCGTTCCTTTGTAGCCATCGCTGGAACATACTGTCCACACGCACAACCATCTTTCTGCCGAGCGTGCAGTAGTCCTCGGAACTCTTCGGGCCTTTCAACGCGCCTCTTTCACTACGGAAACACCTATTTTGTTGACCATTCGAGTTTTCGTTCGAGTTCGTGCCCGTTGTTCGAGAGACCGCCGCGCCGTGGATTCTGAAACACGCGGAACAAGCGAGCGCGGTTCTGTCGTTTGAAGTTTTCCCTACCGATCTGAAAAAAATCCGGTGGAACGAGAGCAACGCTGATTAGACGAGCAACGTAACGCGATACGATTCCACGGGACACTCGACGCAGCGGAAGCGCAACGAAATTACCCCCAGGCGCTCCTTGGATTACCGAGCCAGCCCGTCGTCGAACTGCTTTCACTGTTAACGAGCACAATTTTCTCTGATAGTTAATAATTTTTAAATTAATTCCCAGCCAGCTCCGCGTTGAACCACTGAAATCCTAGAGAACCTCTATATGTAATTCAATCATTTCCACAGCATCGAAACCTTCGAATTATTCGGCACACGGTTGATGAAATATTAAATTTCGATCTTCATGGAAATCCATGATTTTAACACTTACACGATCAAGCCCATTCGAAGCACACACTTTGAATTATTTATTTTGTTTCTGTCTGGATATTAAAATTCCATGGAATTTTCCTATGGAAATCCACGATTTTAACACCGGAACTTTCGAGCAGGTTGAAATCACTCACTTTCGAGGATTATTCATTCCGGAATTGCTGAAATATTAAATTTCAATCTCTATGGAAATCATTGATTTTAACAACGGAACTTTCGAGCAGGTCACAATCGCTTCGGATTATTTGTGTCACTATTACTGAAATGTTAAACTTCAATCTCTATGGAAATCCGTGGTTTTTCGACCGTAAGTAGTGGACTGTTCGAAATGACCCAGTTTGTGTCGTTTAGTTGACGATCGACGAAAAGGTCAGACTCTAATGTCCGTATAGAAAACAATAATTTCAGTCACTGATTTAACTAGTTTCATCCGGTTTAAGTGAACACAGTAAGTAGTATTGTCGCGAATTGGTCAGACAGAATTGAAATCGTGCCCGTTGAGCATACTTAGCACTTGAATTTCTATTCCAAACATTTATGACAGTGAGAATACTTCTACATGCTCAGACTTTGTCATAAATTCAGTATAAATTGTTCGTTTGTAGAGTCTTTTGCTAAAATCAGTAGAATAAACACGCTTTTATCCGATGCTCGCCTTAAAGCTTCTCGAATTTCTGTTGATATTCTTCTGTTGCAATAATTCACAGTACGAAATTACAAAAGGTATTTACTGTACCGTAAATTGCATGCATTTATACGATATTCAAGATTCAAATACCGGAATCCACTAAAATAAAGTGCGGCAATAATCTAAACAAAAGAAACGATGTACATTCTACTTCTGCAGTTAATAAATCAGAATAAACGACACAACAGAACAGGAGCATCCGGAAGTTCTGTTAAATCGTCGCCCATCGTTCCGAACGCAACGTTCCTCGAGAAATAAATCCTGGTCTCGTTAATTTTCTTCAAAGCGAAATGCAATCACGACGAAAAGGAAATATTCCATGGAAGATAATTTCAGCGAACAGCCTGCTTCCATAACCGGCGAAAGGTGGTCTCTCGGTGCGTGTAGCCGAGCGAAAACGCGCAATCCGCGAAATGAAGTATTTTCTGTGCGCGCGGCTGCGCTGTCTTCAGCCGATCGGTCGATCGGGTTCGCGGCCACGTTGTTTCGTGGAGCTAGAGTCGGTCGATAAGCCGATTGTGTGTTTAGAACAGTAATAAAAATGATCGAGAGGAAGCCTGTGTGAGGGAAAATTGCTTTTTCCTACGACGCGACAGATGCTGCACGTCCGTGAAACTTCTTCTTTTCCATTTGTCACCGGTGATGAGTTCTCGACGGAGTCGGGTCATTTCTGACCCACGCTAGTATATTTCAGCAGAGGACATATTTCATGCATGCGACGTGAACAACACTGGGTTTGTCTCCAGATGATTTGTCTTCTGGTTCTGTTAGGATGCGATGGTTAGTGATGAGAGACAGGTAAACAATATTTTCTGGGAATTCAATGGTTCCACTCTGTAAAATACTCAACAAATCTGGTAAGGGTTGTAAGTCCTTGTCATAGATCTATTGGTATAGATTATTGCACAGTCAGTGCCACACTCGCGTTCAGTTAAGAATTATTTATTCTTGGTATGTATATTTACTAATACAACTTGTTTTACTATACAAAGTTCGATAGTTCACACGTTCGTTCGTTCGTAAATACCAGAGGTTTTTTCGTTCAAGAGAAAAGGGAATCAGTGCGTTCGAAAGTTCTAAAATTCTCACCCGCGCAGCGGCCAAACATGCCTACTTATACTCGCGGGAAGGTGGGTGTTTTTTCCTCTTATCCAATTAGAAAACCTTCCTTCTGGAGGGCAGTGGCAATTTCCAGAGAAGCTACTGCCCACCGTGACAGAAAGGATGGTGGGAAATCCGCCGTACAGAGAGAGGGAATGAAGTCCGAAAACGGTACATTATGGATTGACGAGACACGTAATAGGTGGCAAAGCCCAGGTTAGTAGGGATGGCGAAGACCCGGGTCAAGATGCGGGCGATCGGCGCATGGTTAGTTTGTCGAATGTTTTTTACAATTTGGCATTGTCTCGTGGGAACGTGACTTAGCAAGAATTTTGGGGATTAGGATCCAGAATGCGCACGTGCAAACAAGTATTACGGTGTCATAAAAATCTACGGGTCCTACACCTTAACGATAATTTCTCCCCTTCTTTAGAAGTTAAAACCTATTCTAACACACTCCATTTGGGATTGTATTGTTTTTGGATTGGATTGAATTGTAGTTGAACATTAACTCTCGTTCTAAATTTTCGAAAAACCGACTCACATGAAATTTTCTCGACTTCCAGCTTAATTCCTCGATCCAGCATTAGTCTAGTCTATTATCCTTAATTCTCTCAGCACCACCAGCGATACCAGAGAAACTAGAGACAGCCCCTCGACATGAATTTCACCTAAACCGGCCGATTGCGAGTGTTCACGACAATTCCAGCCACCCACGCGCAATTTCTTGTCTACGAGGGAACGATCCCTCTTCCGACGGGACACCGAGCTCAAGAATTTCGTTAGCAGGCGGCCGATCGATCATCGGCACCGAGTTCGATACATTATCCGTGCGTCGCCGACGATATTAACTTGTCACGGCGACAACGGCCGCACACAGCAGCGCGCTGAGAATCGAGCATCCTCGAGATTCCTGTGTTTCCTTCGACGTTTATGACAAAAGTAAGGTCCACTGGATGAAAGGGGGGAGGCTGGAAGCTAGAGAGAGAGAGAGAGATAATAGAAAGAGGAGGAGAAAAAAACTGGAGAATTTGTCAGATGCAAGGCGACCGAGGAATCTGGAACTAGGCTGAGCCGAAAGAAGGAATCGATATCGACGCGAGAGAAAGAAAGAGAGAGAGAGAGAGAGAGTAAGTGGGAAGGGAGGAAGGTCGCAAAAACTGTTGGATCCTACTTTTTTCTCTACCGGTTTTTTATTAATATTTCTTTTTGTCGAGAATTTTCTTAACGCGAGCAATTTTAAACTTCTCTCTCTCTCTCTCTCTCTTTCTCTCTATCCACCCCTAAGAGAAGGACGGATCCATAATCTGTTCCGCGGGATTCGTCCTTTTTTTTCTTTTCTTTTTCGCTCGAACAGTAATTCAGTCCGTAGCCGCGAATGATTTGTGTGCGTTCTACTCGAAACGAAATAGGCGGCATTCTCGTCCTCTCCTCTCTCTCTCTGTCTCTTTCTCTCTATCTATCTTTCGTTTAAGCTTGTCTCTGTGTTGCGGAGAGAGTGGGATGAATGTGTGCGTCCCGCGTCAGTTCGTTGAAGTGGAAGACCGACGACGGCGAACTACAACGTTCGATCGGAGAGAGCCGGTGGTTGAAACTAGGGTGAGGAGAAGACTGAAAGCAACAACGGGTTTCTATTATTGAGATTAAAGAAGGGAGGAAATCCGGGGTGGGAAGCTACCGCTCGATTTTCGCCGGGAAATAATTAGCGCCAGAAATGAATGACGCCCGTGGCTTTCTTGAGCCGGTTCGTTGCAGTTGGATGCATATTGTTCTTTCGGAAAGATGCTACCCTGATAAAGACTATTTACGGTAATGTTCGATCGTTCTCGAATTTTTTTTCTTGAACGTGGGTTGATTAATTGCTTCGGAATATTGCTTGTAAAGATCTATAAATTCCATGAATCTTCTCACTCTAAAATCCTGTACAAATAACTAAAATCTTGAAGAAATGTGACTCCAAAAGAAGAATTCTGGGAAGCCGGGGACTAATGGCAGCCGCTGTCACCGTGATTGCCTTCTACGATGGACAAATTTCTCTTCGAATTATAATCCTCAGAGGTTGGAAATCGCTCGCGATACACACACACAGCAGAGTGTGAAAAGGATAATGGCCGGCACTCGGTGCAACGCTTTTCCCGCCGGCACTTAAGTCGAACTCGGCGTTCACACACCATTTGCGTGGCACAATGAACATTGACTGAGGAAAAAAACGAGGCGGGCTGGCAGTCAGGTGGCGGCGTGGAGGGGGGGGGGGGCTGGGAAAAGTGGGTAGAACGATGTGTGTCAAGCACCGAAACAGATTTGCCAGCGGGTTAAATCGTTTGGCTGTCGCGGTCTACGATGATTGCGGGGCTGGGTACGATCGCGAGAGGTCCACTGCAGAACGCAGTCGAACGAAAATACTGCGGTCTAATTAAGTCGTTCGTCATCGGGCCGTTTCGCTTTTGCATTGGCATGCGATAACAAAGAGTGGGACTGCCCGTCGTCTGGGGGAATTAAAGCGACGGAGGAATGACAATGCCGACGCGATTCTATCGCCGTTTCGTGCACGATGCCCGACCACAAAGGAAATAGAATTATTGCATAAGTCGTTTATTGATGTTTCTCTGTGAAACTTCACTGACGCTCTTCAATCGTCTAGAGCGACTATTGTCCGATCGAGATTCCGTGAAATCGGTGAAAAGTTATTAAATGTCGTGTGAATAGATTGTGACGGATTTTAGTCGAGATTCTTTAAGTAGTAGTAGGACGAATTGGTCTTGCCTGTTCCCATTGATATGAATGGTTCTTCACAAAATTTTGAGGGTTTTCTATTTTGATCATTTAGATCTGTGGTCTTCAAACTTTGTTGTAAAATTTGTCGTAAACTTTGTAGTAAAGAAAAAAGTTTTAATATTCTTTTATTATATTTTTTTATTTTTAGTATTTTCATCATTTTGGTGAATATTTTACGTATGTTTATGGAACCCTTCGAGACATTTTGTGGAACCCCGGGGTTCTGTGGAACACAGTTCGAATAACACTGCTTTAGATGATAAACTTAATTCTGGATTTTGGTGGGAACGAACATAAGAAACGAAAGAGCAATTTCGACGGGAAACGGGGTTCACGGATGCAGAGGAAGGGTAGTTGGTGGATTTTACCTCGCCGAATTCTTGACTGCGATGGCGGAGGCCGCGTTATTGGTGAACAGACAGAAAAATCGATGAGAGTGGCAGCCACATTCGGTTCGTCGGAGCGTCTCCCTGCATTTTCTCGGCGTGCGACATCGGTATCTATACCGCGAAAAGGGGTTGCTGCCCCCGCCTTATAGAACGTCGCTCTTTAAACGTGTTCCGTCGCTTGCCACTCGGCAGAGTGTGCTTGAAAAATAGTCTGTTTGCACGCGGGAACAAATATTGTAGTATTTTCTCTCGCCCATGGTATTCTATCGATTCCAGAATTAATACTCCGAATTGCGCTGTAACAGTACTATTCGTCACTCTGATCTTCAAATTATCGATCCGCTAAACGAAGCTATGCAATTAAATTTGTAAAATAATTCCTGGATAAAATTTTCCCCCAAGTCCCTCTAGTATTTCGTACGAAGTAATTTAAGTCTGATAATTAAGACTTGCTAGCGAAAATTCATAAGAATACAGAGATCGTTGAAAATATACGAGAGTCTATTTTCAGAAATATGGATCCCCCCGAGACCATCCATTTTTCATCATTACCGCCGATCTGCCGCCAAAACGAGAAGTCCCCTATTAATTTCTCCTGTATCACGGGGGTAAATCCTTAATTACGAAAAAACAGCGAGCAAGTTCCGAGGCAATTAGAGACTGTTGGCAATTTTTGCCTGGAGGACCACGGGAGCAGCGAGGCCAAAGGCAGCAGGGGCTCTTTTGCATCGAAATGAAAATCGAAGTGCGCCGAAGTCACCGAATAAATAATTCGGCGTCGATAATTATTCCCCCCGGGGGGGGGGGGGTACCGGGGGCACACGGGTTATATCAGCATGAGAAAGCGTGGATAATCAATGTCTGGTCAGGTTTCATAATCCCCCTCCCCGGCGAAGGAAAACGATTCATCAAATAGGAAGCGGATGCTTATGAATTGTCAACCGAGTACTCCTCCCACGCGTTTCTTGCCCCGTCTTCCTGTACATTCAACGAGCGTAAGACCCTCCCCGTATTACCGTAAACTGTTCGGATAAACCGAGGCAGCAGAGCATGTTCTTCGAAAGAGAATTTCGTATTAGCCTCTTTGGAGAGTTGGGTACATACCGTTCTATATCAACCGGCAGCGCAGGCGTGAGTATACACACACAGCCGTACACAATGCCAATTTACGAAATTACAATTGACGGAATTTAGGGTGTTACGCCGGTGTTTTGGCTATCGCGTTTAACAGTCTGGGAATTAGGACGCATTTGTCGTTGAAAACTTCGTTCGCCGCGAGTTTTAGGTGGATCGCGCTGTGTTGAATGTTCCAGATGTCTGACCAATTTTTGTGAATAACGTAAACTAAATATTTCATTGAATGAGAACGTTGCCTAATAGGCTTCATCGGAGATCTGACAAGGTGTAAGCGCACTATCGATATTGTCTGTTAACAAGCAACACTTGCTAGTCTAAATTGCGCACGGCTGGTCCTGGGAGACTCGAAATCTCCGAACGGCGATCGAGAGATCTGGTCTCGGTCCCCGAGAACATTATCCTCCAGTTATTCGCAATTACTATCGACAAGTGCGGCGCTCGGGCCCGGGAATGGCTTAATGGACAACACTTTGCAGAGGCGCGCGACGTCGTCTATGAGAAAGTTGAGCGAGCAATCTGCGACCGCAAGTCGGTGGGCAGCAGCGAGAGAGGTCCGCCGGTATCGGCTGACCAACGCCGATCGGTGTAAGACTGCGACGTGAATTTCGATCGGACTCGCCAGACCGCAGAGCATCTCGGACTCGGACCCTTCTATCCGTGCAGAGCAGCTAGCCCGCCTAACCGGTGGAAACCGCTGTCGGGTAACGCGTTGCTCGTAAACAGCGGGTTGTTCCGTCGGAGATGGCCCCGGGCAGGCCGGAGTCGTCGCTGGACATTAATATCCCATTTGGAGTTCGGAGTTCTGCGGTAGCGGCAAACGAACCGTCGTTGCGGTTCCGCTGATACGTCGACAGAACGCCACTTAGCGCTGGCTACGTTCGTACGGTGAACTGCTTCTTTAACTCTGAAACGCTGGCCGCGCGTCCGGCTCTGCTATCTTTGGGGATCTCCGAACAATGTTGCTTCGCTGAGATTATTCTAATTCCGAAGAATAGATTTCGCCTGCGACAGCGAAATACAAATTGTCAACAGGTCGCTAAATAAGTAATATTAAATTAGACTGCCGTTTCTTTTTATTTTGTCTTTATCAACAGATCTTCGTCCCATTAATGGGATTTCGATTATTTCGATACTAATAAGTGGATTACGAAGGGTCAATAAATATCAAATCTTGTGGAAATGTGCTTGACGGTGGACGTGCGCGCAAACAATTAATTCGAGCACGTTCGTCAAGAACGCACGCGTAGCCGGATCACGATTTTTTTTTTGTCCATTTGGGGATTTGACGCAGCTCGCGGGATCCGAGTCGCGTAAAAATTCTCTCGATCCGCGAGTAAAAACCTGGCCGTGTGTGTCGGACTGGCCCGGTGGTTTTTTCCACGTTGAATCGTCCGAGCGTGCAGTTTCGACGGGGCGCCGTCGCGTCGTCGCCGCCGCCACCGCCGCAATTCCATCATTTCCGGGCTTGCCGGAATTCGAGGATCCAGCTGCGCGCGGTGATTATGGTGTTAGTGTTCGTTTCGGGGTGTCCGCCGCGCCGGGTCGGAGAGAAAAATTGTACGGCACCGTGCGATTCCATTGAAGCTGGACGGGCGGTGACGGGGTTCGCTTTGACCCAGATTTCCATCTTCTCGCGATTTATTTCGGTCAACAGGTGTTTATATCGGGCCTAACGAGGAAATCGATGCGTTACGAGTGGACCGGGGATATTTGTTCGTCTATGGATCTCGGCGAAGTGGTTTCCCAAACTCGTATTCTCTAGATATTTATTCCCATTGTTTTGCTGTTCAACCCTTGTGTCAATGCTGAGATGTAAATAATTTTTTCAGTGTACCCGTGGAAAATCAGAAAAAATTTTTTTTATTAGTTAACAATTTTACCAGATCTTTTCCATCACTTTGAAAAGTTGACTTTCGAATTATAAAATTCAGATAACAAAAATTGTCACCCCCAGTTAAAAGGTTAACGCTAAACATACCACCGCCGGTCAAATGACCGATTTCAGGTTTTTTATTTTATAATTATTGAAATAATGATACTTCCACCGTCAATCATTACACAGATTTTTCTATCAAAGCTCATACTATAATAAAAACACAGAAAATCTATAGAAATTCTATGATGTCATTTGCACTTTTAGAGCTACGTAGGTTTAGTGTCAAATCACGACACAACACTATTTCTGAAGAAGTAAAAATGAAGGCACTGAATTTCCCCGGTCTATTAACAAGCGGCCCAATAAATCACAGCGAGCAGAGTCGAACAATAACGAGGCGAACGCAATTGTTTCGCTCTAATCGCGGTGAAGATTTATCGCCGAGGATTCCGGGTGCGTTTTCGAATCGGCTGGCACCGCTGGTAATGGGAAGAGAGAACCGGCCAATAAGTGGCCGATAGGATAGAAATAGAAGTGATCTTGGAAGATTGATACTCGTCGGTGCGCGGCGAATACGCTCTCGCGATACTCGTCTAGGAAGGAAATGTTCGTAATCCGACGATCGAAGAACGACGCGACGCGGCGCAGGTATTCATTGTTGCCGGTCGACGTCGTTTCCGGGTCTGGCTCGTGTTCCAAAGTCTCGTTCATTCGAAGAAATCTCTCCGGAGGTTCGGTCTCGACGGGGTAGCCTCTTATCCGACCGAACACTTACCCGGGCTCGATGTCGAAGCCTCGACACGGTAAGTAGTCGGGCTAACAAGAGTGGCCTGAACGAGTTAGCTGGAACGAACAGGGACCCGGCTTGGGATTCGCTGTTTGCCGGAATTATGGATAGCGAGGCCGTAGATCAACGTGTCTCGTTAATTTGCAGCCTCGACGAGGCGAAACTCGAGCCGGTGTGCGCGGCCTGCGCCGCGAGTGGGCCTAATTGAATTGCTGCCCGCCAGCCGGCTCTAATTTACTTTCGATTCGTGCGAGCTCGATCTCCTCCTCGCCCCGAGGATTCGACTCTTGAGAGAGCGGGGAGGAGAAGGAGCGGGATATTTCAAATTCGGGGACGAGCTGCGACGGTCGAGTGGAAAATCTGTACTCGAAGTGGTCTTCCGGTTGGGGTTCGTACCGGTGTCCCGGATGAGTCGCGTTAAAAAGGATTAACAAGCTGACGGGAACAAGTGTCTCTCTCTCTCTCTCTGTTCTTCAGGCTCGAGGACCCTTGTTGCTCGAACGAATTGGAATGTACCCTATTACCCAGTGTGTGTATTCGTTTTAAAATGCCAGGATTTTCGAAGCGTTGCTCGGTTAGGTTTAACACGTTTACGACGAGATGTATCACAGGTGGTACAAATACGACTGTAAATGTACGACCCCGTCGTGAATGTGTTAATATTGTATCGTCTCTACTGTATATCTGGTTGTAATGTTTCCATGCAAATTGATCGTACAAGCCAGCAAATCATCTTAACTAGAATTTCAGCATCGAATCCTCGCAACTCCTGCGGCCAAACGGGCAGGCTGCCGTGAGTTATCGCAATCGCGCCCCGGCGATACCGAGCGTAACCACGGCCTAATTTTTCTCCCGCGCGGCCCTTCCGACCATATCCTCTCGAGTTACCGTACGCGATAACGTTAAAACAATTCCCGACAGAGCGATAAAGCGCGCGAGGCGAGGCGAGGCGAGGCGAACCGGGGCTCTCGCGGCTTCAGCCGCAGCATCGTTACCCTCGCGCCATTCGTAACAGACGGACGATTTAATATTCGCTCGCCGCGGCCATGAATACATCGTGCATCGCGCGCGATTTTACGACGAGAATAGCCGTGATAACGGGCTGTAACCGTAGCGGCGGGGGCCCTGAAGAGGCGCACGGAGGGGCGACGAGGAAGATGTAGCACGGCTGCCGGTGAAAAGTGGTTTCGGTACGTCACGGATCAGACCGACGCGCGGTGCGGTGCGGCGGCTGGCGAAAAGTGCGCGCGAGTGCCTGCGGATTCGCCGGAGCAAATATTTACAGGGATCAAGCGGGGTAATGACCGCAGGTGCTTGCTTGCTTGCTTGCCTGCCTGCCTGTCTGCCTATCTGCCTAGTTGCTTGCTTGCTTGCTGGGAATTTTCGGCGATGAGTGCGCCGTGTGCTGAGTTAGGTCTCGGGTCGCGATTACCGCGAGGTCCAGCAAGTTTAGTACGTTTCCTGCGGTCGTGTGTTACCTCGTTGTTTCTCTCCTACCGTGTTCTGCAGATTTTTCCACCGCTTTCGCTACCCTCGGCTGCATCGATCTCACTCGTTCGTTCAGTTTAAACTTTGATCGGTGACTAATTCCGTTGAAATTTGTTGAATCAACGTCGTGCGAGTTAGCGTTTAAATTACTTTAGGAAATTAAAGTGTTGTCGGAAGTTAGACGACGTTGAGGAAATAATTTGATCTTGGACGGAGAAAATGTAGTCGACGATATTTAACATTTAACACCGTAAAGTGTGAGTCAGCATTCTAAAATACCATGGAATATTTAATAATCGAAATGTACATTTCTCTGTCGATCGCTGGACACCTGTCATCGTGTTCTACCACTCGGAAGATCCACTATACTCTGAAGTTCTGCAACACATCTGTAAATAGTACAAGAACCAAGCGAGTCGACTGCTACGTGTACGTACATGTATGCGCGAAGGCGTCAGAATTATAGTGTTGGAAGTAGAATAACTGGACCGAGAGTTCCCATCGACAACCAGACACGTGTCACCCCGTTCTACCACTTAGAAATAGTTTCACCAACAAGAGATCTAGTTAAGATCCTTCTCACGAATTCTTGCATCTAGGATGCTGCCAGTAGAATGCAATTTTATAATACGGGTCGAAAAGATTCGCAAAGTTGGTCGTTGCATTTCGAGTTTCATAAATTTTTTTATCAGACGATACATTTATAAAACGATCTTTCAAAATTAGACTTGATCGAGATTCAATAGCGAACTCCAAAAAATTGGAGAAACGTCGGTCCGTTAAAGTATGAGAATAAAAAATGACATTTTTAAACTGTGGTATATTCCCTTGAAAACTGCACTGACAATGCATCGAACAACACCATTGTTTCCCGGCGTGGACGGAGGAGAGATCTAGAGGGTTATTTTCAAAATTCCAATAATGTCCATCTGTATTTTTTTGTTTGTTTCTTCAGCTAAAGTCTCAAAAACTGCATATATGACAAGTCAAAACAATCGCAACTCTCCCAAAATGGGCACGGGCTAAAAACCACCCCAGGAAGGGGGTTGAGAGCCGAAAACAACGTTACAAAACCACCAACAGAACCCGAGAAAACCTGTTCGAATCACACTTGGAAGGGACGAGGCTCCAACCCCTAAGACGCGAAGGCGTAATGACAAGAAGGGGTGGTAGAGGGCGAGAGTTAATCAACAAACAGCGCCGACTCGTTTGTCGCAGCATCTGCGCGAAATATCCTGGGGCGTTCGCGCGTTCGGTGTTCCTCTCTTGGTCGGCTCGCCCAGAGAAACTCGATTGAGGCGAAGCGATGGCTGGTGGCATTGCGGTAAGGGTGTAAGAAGGATAGAAGAGCTTTGGGCAAGGGAGGGGGGCTGTTAACGGGGGGGAGAGGTGGTAGGAGGAGCGAAGGACGACGCTTGCAGGCTGGTACGCGAGCCTCGAGTGTCTGCGGTATTTTAATATCTGACATTCCTGAAACGACCGATCATTCGACTCTACCGCCAGGCTGCGCCAGCTAGCCAGCCAGCGCCCCGAACGTCTAGCTGCCGACGCGCCGTTTGCATCGGCGACGGTGCTAACCGCTGCTGAGTATCGCTGTCACACCGGGGTTTACTGTTATTGTCGTCGCGTTGTTCACGCCCCGGCTCCCGTCGGAATTGCTGTCTCTGTCGATGATCCGCGGACAGGATCCCCCGGATCGACCGATCTGCTACAACGTTTCATTGTTCGTTGGTTCTGATGCTGACATTTCGGTTGCTTCGTTTCGCGAGAGAAGACCGTATCATGCTGACCTTTGTTTCCACATGTCGAGAGCGTGGTCGGAAAATTACGTGGGCGGCGTTGCCGTTGCGTTCTCCGGTCTCGATGGAGTGTTCTTCGTAGGGTCGGGACAATTCGAGGGTGTAAAGAGATTTCGAGGCTATAAGGTTAACTGGGTTTGCATCTAGGTGGTTGGGTTGTTTCGGGTAAGTACAGGGTGACGTTCCGGAAGATATTCTGCCGTTGGATGCTGCTCGTATTTTTGGCGTGGGTGGATCGAATAGGTTTGCTTAGAGACTGCGAAGACTTCGTTAGGATGCGGTGCTAACTAGAATAAATCGAGCGCAGGTTTGGCGCTGATCAAATCGAATTGTAAAATAAATTAATCATAATTGATTGGGTAAGATTCGCGACACGACCGACGCGAAACCAGAGAGTCTGAAAATCGAAAATGGATCCTGCTGTTCCAGCAGAATTGCAGTTAATTGATTCCAGAAGTGATTAAGCAAACAGTACGCACGCGGCAGAAAGCATGAAACCGTCGGGAACACGTTTTCTCTTTCAGCGTTATCCCTTTCGAAAAAGTGGGAACACACAGCGGAGGTCGACGAACGCGACAGGCAGGGGTTGCTGGAACAATTTTGTTGCACACCGGTTAGGAAGGAGAGAGCGTGTGTGCATTGCACTCGGGCAACTCGTGCGGAGAGTTGATTTATCAGTTAGCGTAATTGCAAAACCGGAACACCGCGTCCTCTCTTATTTCGCCTACGATATTTTAGGAACCCTCATAATGGGTTACAGGGCGCGGCCCGTTCACCTGCGGTTCCCTTGAAAAAGTAGATCATTATTCTCGAGTGTGAGCCGCTTTTGAGAACGACTTGCCATTGATCAATGTGTCCTCTTCGGTCTACGCCCGCTTCCCGATCTCATTTGTCTTTGCGAGCCGCGGGAACTTCTCTCGCGGCTTTGTCGGTTTACATCCATCCTCGTCACCGACGTCGACCGTTGACGTTCGCCGATGTGTATCGCCTCGTCACTGAGACACACCGCGATTTCAGATCGATGCCGGCGGGAATTAAAAATTCGCGATCTCGAGTGTTTGTAGAAGCGGTTCGCTCGCGCGGCAAGGACACAGCGTTGTTGCGATGTGTGTTCGCGCAAGGATTTCACGTGTGTTAGTAGAATGTAGAATAGGTCAGTGCGGATTTTTCTTCTGCAACAATTAATTCATCCGAAGCAATGCGGCAGCTGAAAAAACAGTCGTAGAGCAATTTTTCAGATAGAATTTTAAAGGGGAGGCTTCAATCTTCGCATCGATGCCAGAGTGACTTCAGAAAAGTGTATTTTCAAGTTTTTACAGATATTTGAATTTGTACGATTTTCGAAAGAAATATCGGCTCAGTTTTGCAATGAATGTGTTAGACATGGTACTGTAAAATGTACAAAGGCAGCTTCGGATTTGTGCGAGGACTGTGCAAGACGTTTCCGGTACTGTACGCTGTTGCCAGAAGCGAACACGAGGAACATGCTCCCAGCAACAAGCCTAATCTCCTCGAGATAGGTTCGTCGTCCAGCGGAAACAACGCGTGACGTCGCGGTCGAAGGAGGAAACGCGTGGGTGTAGGATTTAGGGTGGTTGATTGGAATTCGATCGGCTGGGTCAAACGACTATGTTCCATTGGAATGCGTATACGGTTCCGTTCAGATGATCCATTGCATCGAAACGCGTCTATCTATCTCTCCCTCCTCGAGAGCTTTCGTTTTTAGCCCTCGCCACGGTCGGATTCCGTTTGCTTCTGTTCTGTTTCATCCCCGCGGCCTCGATCGGCCGAGCCCACTTACCCTTTGACCTCTCCCAGGGGACCGAAAGCCCCCCTCGTTCTCCACCCCTGGTCTTTGGTATCACGTTCCCGGCACTTTTGCTCCAAGGATTAAACGGTGTCTGCCTCCCTTTCAAATGAACAGACGCCGCCTTCCCTCTCTCTCTCTCTCTCTCTCTCTCTCTCTCTTTGATTCTCTCTCCGAATGCTATCCGGATGAACGCCCTGTGTACAGTCTTAACCCCAGCTATCGAAGAATCGAGGGGAATGGAATGGGATTTAAAAGTAATACCGCCGGCAAGGAAGACCCGATTGGATTAGATCTGGTATCATTTCGAACATTATGTATCACTAGGGTTAGAGCCAAATGTAATTAGCAGGCTGTGGATTTTTTCAGAAAAATGAATTGGCGAGATATAAAGCTGCGGAGATATTAGTAGAATTAAGAATCGAATCATTTAACGACACAATTCCCCTCAGAAATGACGTCTTCCGCTTCTCAACAGCAGAGTAGTGCTTCACAATGATCCGGCTGCTCCAATTTTTATCCGCAGTTCTACGCTCGACTCGTTTAATCCGCGCGAAACCGTGTACAATGGAAAGGAAAGTCATCCGCGAGAAACAAAGAGAAACGAAAGCCCGGATGAAAATTCTTCTCGAACGAAGCTTCGCGTATGGTTCTATAGAGTCTATGGTATTTCGGTGACGGAATCGAACAACTTTTACAATTTCGCGTTCTTCCGCGCACGAGAAAAGCACGACACGCGAAGTTTGTTTCGAGGATGCACGATATTCCGGAGCTCTTGAACCATTTTTATTATCTTGTCGCGAGACGGCCTGTTCGCCAGGATATTTACGACCGCCGGAAGTGGACGAGGCGCGAGCCGCGTGTGGACTTTTTGCGAGCGCATTAATTACTCTTTTCCTTTTCCTTTTCTTCGGCGGAGTTTCCGGGATCGCGGCGAGAAGCGCAACCTGCGAACGTCGCTTGAACCGAAAAATAATCGTTTCACAGTGTTTCCCAAAAAGATACGGTAATTTTTTCTTTCTGGGTCGAAGCGAGTTAAATCGCGACGAGGTGAGTGTTTTGCGATTTACGTAGGACGATGTGAAATATGCGAAATGCGGCACAGTTTGGGGATGCATTATGTTCTTATCTCGTTGAATTACTGTGTTACATCCACTGCAGAAGCGAATTTACGAGGCTAGGTATCTCTAGAATAGGCTCGGAAAGTAGAACGTTAAAAAAATGTCAGAATTCTGAAGTATTTCATAAATCGGAAAATAATTTCATTTTTTTATTGCAATCCTAAGTTTTGGAAACAGAATATACACACGCATTCGATCTGTTTATTTGATCAAAACAGATATAATTCTTCTGTTCCTGTTAATATTCCTTTTGTAACGTACAATTATCATGAAAGTAAAAATTGTTTCAGTTGGTATTGCAAGCAATCATTGTCGTTTGAGAAATTAATTTTTAATATAAAATAATCGAGTTTCACGGTAACTGGGAATTTGTCCTGCAAATGTCATATTTGTAGGAATGTTGTACAAACAACGGCTGAGAGCGGAGTATTCGATCACGTGTTTGATCATTTTAAATCGGCTTTCATTATTTCGTTCGATGTTGAAGATTGTCAAGTATTAGCAGTTTTTCCGTGGGATGCACTCGAACACGTGTCGTTATTAATCAGCCTTGCTCGTCGATCACAGAGAAACCTAATTTCCGGCCGGTACGTCTATTAATTAAGTTTTCGTATCGTCAGTGTAGATCAGCGGTAGACGCGCTTCGCGTCTACTAAGCCGCATCTATTAATCAAATTCCTTCGCCGTGGATGCAGCTCGTTCGCACGCGTGCTCTCGTCAATCGAATCGATATCCTGGGGACGCGATACTCGACGCATTTCACAATACTCCAAACACTGTTACTTCTAAACTCCGGACAGCTCAACTTGTGAATACTAATACTCCATCAATCACCAAGGACCATTCATAAGCTAATTTACAAAAAACCATCGTCATTAATTTGAAACTGCAAAAAGAGCAAAACTCTGAAAAACCAAAATTTTCGGCTGTCTGACCTGTCGTCGAGTTGCACTACTGAATTCTTATGCCACCTGTTTCGCTGTCATATTCTCCCAATACAAATCTCAATTTTCAAGCTTCCCGAATATTGTCGACCGTCTGGCTATTTTTTGTGTTGCACTACTTGATTTTCGAAATTTGTACTACTGAATTTCGAAGCTTTTTCGGCCTTCTGGTTTCTCGTTGAGGTGTACTACTGAATTTTCGAAAATAAAATAATAAAAATATTGAATCTAAAAAAATAGATACTACTAATTACAGCTTGGACTTAAGCTACCGGTTATTACACTTCCGTAGGCGAACCAGTTACGAGCGAGGATAGAAAATCGGCTGGGAACAAAGCATTCGAATAAGCGCGTCGGCCGTTCTAGCGTTCTCCACTCAAATCAGTCGCCGCGCGTTTCGCGTGAACCAGGGGCTTATGAGCTCACGAAAATCCTCGCCGGGGATGAGAGAGGAGCGGAGCGATAGGGCAGGGGCGATAGACGGCAGGAATCGCAATTTTATCGGGTCCCGGAGAATAATAAGTTCGCGGAACGACGGCCGATTCGTCTTTCGCCCGACGGAATCGAACGACGTCCCGGATTCTCTCTATGGTGAACCCCGCTCTCCGCGTCCTCTATAAATTCACCAAGGAGTTCCGCGATTTTGTAATATCCCGAGAGCGAACGGTGTCACACCTCTCGGACCCCCGCTCCCGTTGCATTTATCGAGGTTGACTATTCGAGATGGCAGCGCGATTTCGCGAGAGAGATCGGTAAAATATAATAAATGTAACTATTTCTGAATGCAATTAATGTTTAGCAATAGCGGCTTCCAGTTCGTTGGAAGGTGATCGAGCGAGTGCAGTCGAAATTTCTGTTGTTCTCGACTTAATCCAGGCTATTGGCTCGGGCTCGGGGCATTAGGAGAGACCGATCTCTATTTACAAATGGCTACGCCCGGGAATTATGGTTATCGTTCGTCGCGGTATTTCCGCGCGAGCCACCCGCTCGCCGTCTGGCCCGCGTGACAGAGAGAAATGCCGAAGGAACGGCGCTTCATAGATCGCGGTTCCCCGGCGTTCCTGAATTATTAGTTCCCGGAGAACCGACTCGGGAGCCGTTCCCGCGGGAACACGTACTTTCGACGACTCGGCTATTCGTCAGGATAAACAAGAACGCTGTGATCGATCTTCAGAGTCGCGCACCCGCGACCCGGCTTCGCGCGCGATCATCGTTCCTTGGCCGGAAGTCGATCTTTGCGAGCATTTTCGAATGCTGGTTCATTTTGTCATATTAGAACGCTCCAAATTTGCACGGTACGTTCATTAATTTCTCCGCTACGTAGTTCGACCTTTAAACTGAATTATTTATAGAATTTTTATACGCATATTAATACTGAATCTTTCCTCGACCGTTTTCTCCTGACCTGTTCCTCAGCATTTGGTTAAACACTTGTTTCGACAGAGTCTGTCTGCCTTCTATCTTGAGAAAATGTATATTCGCAGAAAAATTCACAGTACGCTGCTGCGCAGTTTTATATTTACACAGACCGATCCATTAATTTAGCCGGTCTTAATTATCCTAGTTACTTTTCGAGACACACGCCCCGGGTCTCTTTTTACACCGTGTGGAACTAAATGGAACGTGTCGGAAAAACCGTGTACCACTAAATAAAGCGTGTTAAAAAACCCCGCAGAAGTTGGTTGCTTAAAAACAGACCCAGTCGTATTAAAACTTTCATAAAAGTTTTCTCCGTCCTGCTCGCTTCTATTTTCATTTTTAAACGAACGCCACTCAAAAACCACGTCACTTTCCCCCGCGGGATCTCTACAAGCTCGCACCAATAAAAATCCTCAAAATTGAAAATTCATTCTCCATTAATAAGACAGAAATTCATCAGCAAACATCTTTAAATTACAAGTTTTGTCTATCGTATTCATTAAACGATGTGTTCGAACCTATTCTAATTACAAATAAAAATCAATTCCGATGTGAATGAATTAGCAATGATGTAGCAATGAATTAATTCTTGTCATTCTTAGAATACATCGGTCACAATTACTGCTCGATACTTCCTGTCCGCTACAACTTCGTGCAAACAACAGAGTGAAAAGAACAGCGCGAACACATTGCATCCAGCTCGATAAACTCTGCGGAAACTGATTCCTTAAGGCAGAGTTACAGCAACCGCTTGTTCAATGAGAAAGCGAGAATAACAAGACTCGTCTATTCCAGTTGGCAAACACGCAGCGCAAAGACGCATCTCTTCTCATAGCTTGACACCAGGGGCGTATAGGTACACACAGCGCCAAATTCCGGAATTAGATAGCCAGGTAATCCGACGAGTTTACGGCGGAATATACGACCAGGAGTAAATTCGTTTCCAGGTATACTGGTCGCGCGTGTCCGCCACTTTCTTTTCATTTCCCCGCTGTCCCATCGCGGCCGGCGTGGTGTCTTATTTAGAAATAAAGTGGAACAGCGGTGACCAAAGGCAACCGTCGTCGCAGAATTAGAGAACCAGAGGCAGTCGCGGTCCCTGAAGCGTCCGACGTCGTCTTCCGACGTGAGGGGTCGCAGCAGCACACCGCACCGACGTCGATCCGACGGAGAGACCGACAGACCTCCGCCGAAATTTATGATTCCCTCGGCCAGAGAGAGCCTGCCGCCGCGCCGGATAGAGGCCGGCGATAATGGAGTTTCTGCGCGAGGAAAGACAGAGACTCGCCAGCGATGGCTTCGAGCCGCTCGCGAGAGAACAAGCCCGCTAAATTCATCATTCCCCGGCGAGCAATGCTCTTCGGGGAAAGGCACTGGATCGAGGCATTCTATGGATCCTCTGCTGGGACCTTACACGATTTTCCTCTCTTCAAAATCGGTGATTTTTCTGAGCTCTATTTTTCTTTTGTATTCATCGATCGCTACTTCCGAGTGATGCGAATTTTTATGCAAAATAAACACGTCGATATGCTTACGTGCGCCGTGAGCCTATCGTTAAGAAATATTTTCTGACCGAAATGAATTATGTGGTGTACAGCAATGACGCCGGCTGGAATAATGTTCGAGCATGTATTAAGTTCTTTGTCCGTACGGATCACGGTCGATGTAACGCGACAGGAAATGGGAAAAATTCGATTCGATAAATCCGCATCCGGGAAACGCTCGAATCTTCCTCCTAGCGGAATTTACGGGGGCATCATCCCCCGACAGATCAATGGAATTTCTTCGTCTTTACGTCACGCACCGTCTGTCGGCCATCCTCTGGACGGGAGAAAGCCGGTCGTCCCTTCCAACGTTCTCGTGAGTCGATCCGACAGCCGAATAAATTGTTTTCTCTTTAATGGCGAGACGACGGGGGAAAGAGAGAGAGAGAGAGAGAGAGAGAGAGAGAAAGAGAGAGAGAGAGAGAGAGAAGACGCGTGACGGGATCTTTGTTCAGCCAGGCCGATACCGATTGCGTGGAATTGTTGTTAACCGTTCCCTCAATTCTACTTCTACCAGGATATAACCCTCCCGAACCATTGTGTCTGATGATAACGGATTCTTGATATCCCTTATGCGATTCTGTAAGAATCCACGTGGGCGACTGTTCCTAGTTCATTCTGCTCGCATTCTTTTTTTGTTAATAATTCATAGAGTTACTTAAGCAAGCTGTCCCGTTCTGATGAATCATTCTCGAGGAAATATCGAGGAAACGGCTTTCTTGAAAATTGATCGTAGTTTTCTGATAAATGGATGGGCTCGAGCTGCGCTTAATTCTCGAGTAATTACAAAGCCAGCATAGACGTCACCTAAAAAAAACGGGCAACAGTAATAGACACATGGCGCTTTTCAAAATGGCAGATCGCGAAATCCATCGATTTCCAGCAGCACGCAGATTATTTTTCGCGAGCGTGGAACGCCGCCGCGCAAAACGCCGTTATCTTGCCGCACGAACGACCGGGCAATAGATTCACTCGGGAACAAGGTCCGACGATTAATCAATCCGCTCCGAAGCGAACGAGTTCATCGTGCCGGTTAGGGTATCAGGAATTTTTAATCCTTCTCGCTCGCGGCCCTCGGCTCAGCCTGCTATTAATGTCACCCACTCGAGATTAATTGCACTTATCAACTTGCCTTAGTCCCACGGCCGAAAGGAAAAACTCTTTTTCATGGGGCTGCTCTTTCTCTCCCTTCCCCCACCGGACACCGCCCACCCCACTAACATTTATCGATTTCGTTCCGGGGGAAAAATGATTTAAAGGTACCTGTCCGCCGTGAATGCGCCGGGATTCGTCGAGACGCGCGCTGCTGCGATCGTCTTAAATTTCATGTAAATGGACACGACTCGAGGACTCGGGGCTCCGTCGTTTATCAAGCCGGACTGGATTCGTATATTGGATCCGCCAGACGGCCACCGTATTCCATCGAATAAACGTTATTTTTGCTTATTTATCGCTTGTCGATCTCTATTCTATTACCACTTGCGAATTGCCTTATCCAGCGCTTTAAACCTTTGGTGCGGTACCGTGTCTGTTTCAATATGTTACCTATAGACTGCGGATTTTATGAGAGAAAACATTAACACGATGAGCATATATCCACGTTATTTTTGATTTATTAAAATTCTTAAAATCCCTGCGCAACAGCCGCGATTTTTCTTAAGAAGTCTCTCCGTCTGATCGATGGCACACCTTTACCACTGACAGCTCCGTTTCACACGGCTCCGCAGTGGAAAGAGCCGGCAGTGATCAGACAGACGAATCGTCTGCGTTCTAAAGGAACAGTTCCTTTCGCAAATTCGTTAAGAACAGAGGCAAAAGAACGCGGCTCGCTAACAATCTCGGGGGCGTATCGGCTAACAAGAGGAGGAACGGCAAGCGGAGCTGATTACGTGTGCCTAAAACCAGAGGCTGCCTCGTTTCCTTTGTCCCGGCTCGAAATAAACACAGAATCCGGCTGGAATTTGTTTGAACCGGCAGCGCGGCGAACGCATAGGTATCCTCGGTAAATTTGACCGAAGCATCGACTCGAGTAGGAGGAGGTCGGAGGAAAAGGTCGGAGGAGGAGCAGGAGGAGGAGACGCGCGCTAACTGGATTTCGCGTAGCTGCTTCGCTGACTCCGCCATCCCGGCTGCAGTTTATTACACCACCCACCGGATGTAATATTATACAGTTCAGGTATTTTGGCCGTTTTCTGTATTACGCTCTGTGTCGACGAACCCCCGTCGGAAGGCTGGCTCGCTCCGGGTGTTGTCCGCGTCAGCCGCAGACCTCTTGTTTAATCTCCGAGCTGAATCGTTGCAATTCCGAGCGTTCGCCGGTCGTCCTCCTGGATTAGAATCGTTTCGAATTGTTTCGCGACCGATTGCGATCTCTCGGCGGAACAGGCGACACATCGTTTACGAACCGCCCAGCCTTCGTGACGCGGGCTCATCATATCGCGGTTTCGCGCGACAGTGATTTAGCAACAGACGAAATTGCGGGAACGGTGCGGTAGCGGAGATTTTTGTCGAAAATGCTTGCCCCTGATATTCAAACTATTACAAGTTCGTGACGGAGAGTCGTGCCACGATCGTTCCTGGATTATTTTAAGGAGCATAGTTTGTACTATCAGCCGCGTGATCTAACCAGATTTATCGAAGATGTTTCTAAATCATGTGGAATTGCGAAGAAGCAACGATACGCCGCGCTGGCTTCCTACAGGCTGGAAATCCTACGAAGGGACAATCCGACTGGCACAATAGAGCCGAGATAAGACAAGCAAGAAACCGTTTATCACGCGACAAATAGAGTACATAGTCAGTTGCCCGTACCGGACGCGGTAGGGGGATCCAAAATTCCTCGATGCCGAGATTAAACGAAGCCAAGGAGGTCCGCGCGACGCACGGCCGTTTCTCCGTCGTCGCCGACAAACGCCGCGAAAGTCTTGCCAACTTGATTTTCTTTCCGTACAACGTGATAATCCTAGTGGAAGAGACAAGAGGAACAGGCGGGCACAAAAAGTTTCGGCAGTATTGTCCCCGGGAAACCCGCCGACAATTGTCAGATATCCCCCCTCCCCACCACGACCGTTCGGTCCCGGGGACACGAGCGACGCGACGGGATCCTGGGGACCGAAAGTTAGCGGAATCGTGGGATGATGAATGGCGCTCGATCATGTCACCTTCGCGGACCGAGGCCGGGCGTTGAAATTAAAATTAATCGGGCCGTGGCTCTCTTTCGGCACGATGTTCGACTTGATCGAGCGATGCGACGGCCAGAGCTTTGACGAGGGTCGGAATTTTTTCTAATTGAAAGCCACCGTGACAAGAATCAATTTCTTTAACAGTCAGGCCTGTCTGCGTTGCTGTAGGGTTAAATTGAATTCGAGCGCGATGTACCTGTCATATTTCTTGCTATTTTAGTTTGTATCTTAACTTGATTAGTTTCGTTTCTTATTACTAGACTGTGAATTTTATGCGTTTATAGCTAAAAATGTATAGATATAGTTTAAAACAGTGAAACATTAGAAGAATTTTAAAATACTGTCATGTTATTTTCAATTTATTACACAATTAGACAATTTTTATTTTTTAAAAATTTGAAAATCGAGGGGAAATTAGATATTAATTCTTGAACTCATAATTTGGAACACCGTATGCGATTTTCAAGTTGTTCGGCGAGTTCAGGGGATTGCGAGGCTACGTCCACGGCGAATTTACGGATCACTACGGCGGTGGGGCTCCCGGCTAGCGAGACGCCAAGAGAAACAGTGTAATTCAATTAACCCAGCGCTTAAACGTGGTGAAAGGCGAGCTGGAAGTACAAAGAACAATAAAAGGAACCCCGTCGGAAGTGGAGCGAAGGTCAAGCCGGCGGCGTCAACGGCAAACGTAAGCCGCTAATTGAGTTGCACAGGGAAATCGTGGCCGTCCGTCGGCGTATAATTAGGTGTAATTGCTCCCATAACCCGGCGGTTGAAAAGCGGTGGCTCGGCCTAGTGTGCGTGTGGATGGGTGGTGGGTGGCTCGAAAAACCGGGGAAAAAGGAGGAAAACAGTGGCGCAGTCATAGAATGGCGAAAGGCGGAAACGAACGCGAATTAGCGTCGCGACGATAGAATCGCCGTCGTGAGATGAAAGCTTTCAGCGAGCTTTTCCGGACACCGTTGGTTCGCTATAAAATCGTTGGACGGCCGCGGATCGCCACGAACGAGACTCCTGGTTCGATTTTCGCCGCGATTTCGAGGACACTCGAACGTTTCCTTTTACCCTCTTGTACTGGTTCCGTCGAGATGCGAACGCCAGACGCGAAAATAAAGTTCCCGGAGAACAATGCGTTTAAAGTGTTTACCTGCCGCGATCGATCCCCGATGGGTTTTCGGTGTAGCCACTTGCCAGGCACAACAGTCTTCCTCGCAGTGCACACCGCTCCCCCCCCCCCCCGCCCCTTGCCGTCATAAATTGCCACTTTAAATAATAGGTTTATCCTTTCGCCGCTACCGCCGAAATTCGGTAATCACAGTAGGAAATGTTGTGCATATACCGGACCTTAAATATCAGCTATCCAACCATACTGAAATAGCTGTAATTAATTAAACAGCCCCGCGGATATTTACAGCAACTCGTAAGGACAAAGTAGCTTCGAACAGCCATAGCCAGGCAAAGTCACGAAACACACTGTGCGAACTGTAGAAATCGCGAAAATGTAATGCCTTTGTTTTAATATAAAACGGTCGCTTCGGGCGCAGTAGAATTTAATTAATTGCCGGTAACGCCGGAGCTACGGACAGCCTCTAAAGGTACCGTAAGCCATGAAATTTTCTGCCGCGCAGTGGCAACTGGGAATCGCGGAAAGCCAGCGTTGTAAAAGAAAGTATTGTTAACTGCTCCTTGTTGCCCATTAAACACCACACGGCTTCGGGCGGAACACTTTTATTGTAACAGCTATAAAATCCTTGAAGAGCTTGCGCGAGCTTCCGGTTTATAGCGGCTCACTCCGGATCCATTAGGGAGAGGCCGTGCGACTTGTAATTGCGAGACCTTCAGGTGATTTCCCGGCGGCGGAGGCGGAGGCAACATTGAAACACTGTTCGCCTAATTTACGATCGGCTGGCCTTGTTCGGGGAAGCTAACGTTCCGTCAGAATTTTTAAGTATATACCATTCCGTTTGACAATACGTGGCCCGACGTATTCCATCCCGATTGCTTAATCCGCTTTTGCGGGGATCGCATACCCCCGGGGACTTTTCCCCGAAAGGTAATGACGAAAATACCCTAATTTGCCAAACGGGTTGCTCGATTTCCGGAAAGAGTTTTCCAAGCTCCCGGACCACGGAATAAAAAGCTTCCCTTGCACGGCAGCGAAGCACCGGATCCACGAACCGCATCTTCAAGTAGCGGTATCTGAACAGGGGACGTCGATGCTTTAAAGCAGATAGCTCCCGGCGAGCTCTGTTCGTGATCTCGAGGGGGAATTACTATTCGCGAACCGAGCCTAACCGAACCGAACCGATCCCGCCCGAATTTTAATGGTCCGGCCCGCTTCTGGATCCCGCTCGAATCGAGAATTTGTAAAAAGGGGTCGCGTTTAAGCTGGATCCGCGGCTGCTTAAAGTTTGCATTGTAAACGTCAAGACCTATTCTCCCTTCTCCCCGCTTCAATGCCGCTCCGATAGAATCCACAGCCGTACTCCGCGCGCGCAATTTGCTCAGACGATTTATCCTTCCATTTTCCATGTTCGTCCTCGGCAATAGCGCGCGCGCAAAAAAAAAAGAGAAGAAAACGAAATACCTCGTCTAGCCTATTTCTCCGAGACCTCGTCCTTGTTCGAGCTATCAATCTTTGGCTTCGGATGCTGCGAAGCCGCCTGTGACCTTTTCAAAACTTGATAGAATAGCCGCGAAACATTCTCTCCTTCTTTGAACTGGTTTCGAGGCTGTAATTAGTCTTCGAAGTTGAGATCCTAGTTTTTAATCAGACTGGCAGAATATATTTTCTGTTTCTGTACACGTCGCCATTAAATAGATTCTGGTCATGGTCAGTGGAAGTAGATCCTGCCGTTAGCATTTTTATGATATGTAGATCCTCGGACGCTGCAAGTAGATTTTCTCAGGAATGGTAAGACATTCCAAGTAGAAAGTATCGTATTGCGATCAGACGGATATTCGAGACCGATATCACGATGGTGTCGCGTATCGTTGAATGTCGCAATTTGTAGTGGAAACGCAGCTCGTCGGTGCGACGAGGTATAAAAGTGGGTGTTCGCGTAAGAGCCAATGGCGGGACAAGCTCGTTTGATCGGTTTGCGATGAGACGGGGAGTCGCGTTAACGCGTATAATCGGCCCCTCCTGTGATCGGCGATTCTGTACATCATTAATGCACGAAACGCGGACAATTACGGCCGATAGCCGGATTATTAATTACATCGCGTCGGCATTGCGAAAGTAACGAGCTCCGAATGGGATTTCAGTGATCCCGATGATTTCGAGTGAGGCGCGCGTGACGGGCCAGCCGCCGATATTGATTTATTCCGACGAGAACCAGCGATATAACTCTCTTCCTTCCTGTTGATATCATTCCCCGAGGAAAATAACTGTTTCCCGATGCCGCGCCGTTCGCCGCTCTATTCAATAGGAATATCAGTGCACGGTAATCGGTTCAAGAGACTGGCCTTCGCATGCTTTCAAAGGTCCAAGGTAAAATACTCTCTCTCGGCAGTGGCCAAATTTTGTACTACCTTCGCCGTACGGAAATTTCCTTTGTTATCCACTTAGCAAGATCGAGGAAGCTGCCCGGAATGTCTGACGGTAGACCTCGCTATCTATGTATATCAAGTGCCCGACTATGTGTGCGGGAGTCTACTTCAACCGAGTCACTAGACATCGAAGATACTGCTTCGAGTATCCGACTAATATTGGGGGAACCTACTTAGAATGTCTGAGTACAATCGTTTGTATCTACTTCTAGTGACCGACCGTGTATGGAGAAATGTGCCTACGTCTAGCTGCATAAATGGGTAAAATTGAGGATTTTAAATTTTTTTATCAAATTCTTACGTGAACGGACAAAGGTCGTTTTAAGGGAATTGTGTGTGTGTGTGTGTGTGTGTGTGTGTGTGTGCGACCAGGTCATTTATCGAATATTCCGATTGTTCTGGGCGTATCGCGTTCGCCGCACCGCTGATCGATGTAACGAGGAGTCGCTGGTCCGGCCAGCCGGTCGCCGGTGATTCTCTCTATTTATATTTTGCGGGGCGTTCATCCCCTATAAATAGTGGCAGCGGATAACGTCGGAAAGGCAGCGAGAAACGGGGACGAGAGGGCGCACACATTCTCGCGAGCAGCACGCGCCGAGTTCCGCGCACGTATTCATGCGGAAACGTCGGTCAAAGACGCCGAGTCACGCCAACCTGTGGGACCTGGCCTGATAGGCGGTTCGGTAGCTACCACCTGCCCACCCACGGTACGTTCACCTCGCAGGGCTTCTCAAGCGTGGCTCTCGCGCACCAGATTGACCGCTTACGGTATCCCAAGACGTTAGGACCATCCCTAACCAGACCTCTAATACAATTTCAAGATAGAAATTTGAAACTGTATCTGGCACCGATTTCTGAGAAAGAATCGAAAATATCAAATGTTCTATAAATGAAATTCTCGAACGCCCGGTATGTGGCATAAACGTATAGCACTGCGAACAAACAGAATGTCGCCGAACCTCTCTGCAATATCGCATTCTGGTTTCCCGACTAATTACCGGGACCATCGACTATGCCGCATTCCTGCAAGTAGATTCGACCGTTCATGACCAGACGCGCGAACATCGGCCGTCCAGTCCACAATACGACCGGAAACGGATTGATCGGTAGGTAGTCACGAGCAGCGCGCATCGGACGATCGGATATCCGCGTTCGCTCCGCACGAAACATCGCATCGTCGAACACGCAGTAGACGCGGTCATTCATAGTCAGCCGCTTTATGAATCGTGATAAGTGCAGTTGGACACGATCTAGGCCCCTTATTCGCACAAAACACGCGGCTAGAAATGCTTAACGCACCGGTTGGTTCAGGGTATTAACCGCTCTCTAGAAATCGAGGGTTATTTGCTCGAGAGTTTGAGAGACCCTGGCTTATTGTGTATACCTGGGTCGCGATGCACGCAGCCGACCTGTTCGTGTTCTCGGCTAGCTCGCATATTACGAGAGAAGCTCCGCGGAGCCGTTTCTTTTCTCTTCCCAGCGGAATAGAGCGGTAGCGAAACGTAAAGCGGGCCACAGCTAGGCGTTTCGCCAAGAAAAATTTCAACGAGACTACTCGACTTCCTACCACGGATAACGCGTTAATCAAGATATTGTTATGGACACCGTGATCGCCTCGAGATAGCTGTCGATACGGTTCCGGCTCGAAGCGCAACGTGAACGCAGGAAACGCCCAAAAACGCGAAATTGTAGGGGACCAGCTTTAAACCCAACCCGCCGCGCTGGTGGACTGTTAACGAATTTTAATCGCGTTTCAGTCGAACAACCGGATCGTGGGTGGTATTGAGTAACCGAGCCGAGCAGAGTTAGGCTCGTGTGACGAGTAATTTCGTCATTATCGCGGGCCGATTAAAGGGCAACAAGTTGTCGCGGTTCGTTCGAGGCGGAACTGTGAAAAACACGCTTTGTTCAACGGCGCGGCGCCGACCCCGACACGATTGCCGCGATTTATTGATGACTTTAATCGAGTCCCGAAGAGTGATCATAGACTCTGATTGCTGTTTAATAATGCGGGCCGCTGCGCCGCGCTGGTCTGTTTCGCGTTTGATGCTTTGCCGAGCGAGGCCGCGATGGGAAATTCGGAAATTTGCTGCTTCTTCGGGCACTGGAAATGCTGTAAGGAGTTTCTGGTATCTGTGGTATTGCTAATTGGTTAACTTTACTCGGACGATCTCTCTCATAGCTATCGTGTGCTAATCTGATTCGAATAAAGATTAGCTATTACAGTGTCCTCGAATTCTTCAAATGTTTTCACCGCTTTGACCTATCCATTTGTCTCACGAATGCATCAAATCCGCAGTCTACTTAGCACATTATGTGAGAATAGGTTCCTCGCGATTCGAGCGATTTTCTTCCGGTATAGTGAATATTCTGTCGGATTAAATAATAATAGATATCAAGTGGAATGTGAGTTCCGCAGTCGGCCGCAGATATCGATACAAATTTACGTTCCGTATCACGAAGAATCAGTAAATTGCAAAACACATATTCGGATGAGATACAGAAATTTCATCTAGATAAATGCTGATGAATGCGAAGTAGATTTGGTCGTTCGCAATCAGACACATCACAATGAATCACTTCCCGCATTACACCGAACGGAACTGTTGCTCGCGGAGAATAGGACAACATCCGCGCAAATAACATCAAGATAAGTGGCAATGAATACGAAGTGGATTTGGTCGTTCGTAGGCAGACGCGAATCAGTATGAGCAGTTTCCTCTATGCTATCGACTAGGAAAATCTTGCTGGGAATGAATCGATGCTGGGTAATTTCGTAGAAATCATTTAGATAAGTACAATTCGATAGTAGATCTTCATGATAAGAGACGGTAATCATAGATCTATGAGTTCCACTAAAATCCAAACAATTTCCATCGAAAGTTTTCAAAGACTGACAGCCACGTACGATCCAAGTAGAAACGGTCGTTCACGCTCGGACATGGAGCGACTCGAAGATTGGAAGGACGCATCGGCATGAATCGGTGCACGTTTGTCGATGGGCGCGTCTTCCGGGAGAGTTCTCGCGCCGTTGGATATCAGGATATCGCGTGTCTCGATTGACGTCCGAATGGAAGGGAACATCAGTGGGCAGGGTCACGCGAACGCCGTGTTTCCTTGCGCGGCTGTGCATGCAACACGGTGCATTCGCCGGGGGTCTGTATAGCGTCGGCACACGTGCATATGGATGCGCATAATTACGAAAGTGATGTCGGCCGTCCAGGATCCTGTATGGTGGTCGTGTAAGGACGCGCACACGGTGCATAGGTGTTTTCACGTGGCGTTGCCCGTTGCGGGTACAACGACCAACGCGTACATACGCACAGCACGCACAGACACGCACAGTTAGAGACAGGAACCCGCCCCGGGGCCCTTGATATGCAATGTTTAATGAATAGCTCCTCGCTCGAACCCGCGCCGCGCCACGCCTCAGGAAGCCGGGCAAGTTGACATCCGTGAAGTACGGCGTAAAACGTGGAATTATTCATGTAACGATTATTTTCACTCGTGAATAGAAATTAACGCGATATTCCATGAATAAGTAAACGCCAGGGGTGGAGGGATGCGAGTCGAGAAATCATGACAGACAATTAACGCCGAGAGATCCACCACCGGCGTGTAACGAGCTCGCGCGCTCCCCAGTCAGTATCCGTTTCCTCTTTTCCAATAATAAACACCGAATACGGGTAATTCGTTCGGCCAACGGATCGATGACGTCAACGCGAACCCCATTATCCATCCCCTCCGATA
Organism: Lasioglossum leucozonium; assembly: GCA_028454225.1. Classification (NCBI taxonomy): domain Eukaryota; kingdom Metazoa; phylum Arthropoda; class Insecta; order Hymenoptera; family Halictidae; genus Lasioglossum; species Lasioglossum leucozonium. The sequence continues at coordinate 672,655 of CM052210.1, read as the reverse complement.
TTCAATTCAATTCGAACGGTGTAGCTGTCGGAAAACTGCGCGGGAAAATTAAATTATTCCGTTCCGCACGCGCGGAATCCTAGTCGCTAATATAGGCCTGCCATGTCGGGTCAGTTTTAAACCTCTTTCCAGCGGTAATCGAGAGCTAGATTGCAAACATCCGCGATAACGCAACTAAACGAAATATAATCCATTATTCTGGATTAGCTTCTGACAGTTTTGTACACGGCGTCGACGTTCCGCGTGAAATTCCTGAGGCTTCGATGTAGGTGGAAGCTTTTCGGTTTGTGCGGCAGCGAAATCAATTTTATTTCATCGCAAAACGCAACAAATCGCGAGGGATCAGGTGCGCCGCGCCGCTTGCCGGTCGGAAATAACAGGCTCGATCTCCCGAAAACAATTATTCCCGGCTTTGAAATCGAGTCACGACGCGGGGTTGCCGGCATAAGCCGATCGGCGGAAAGTTTGAATTTTCTAGTTAAATCTCTGCAGGCAGCGCGAAACGCACGCCGGCGTTAAGTAATTTACAGTCGGCCGGCGCGACGCGCGCGCCATAAAACTCAATATTTCCACCGCGCCCTAAAAGCGCGTCACTTTAAAAGTTCGTAATCACCTTAGAGCAACAGTGACAAGCAAGATTAACGTTTAATAACCATTCATCGTTGCCACGCAGCGCCGTGTCCCGAGGAGCCCCGTGCTACCGGGGAAAAAGTTTCCCGCATATCTCAACGCGGCCCAACTCCCCCGCGATACACCGTGTTCGACGAACAAAAAAAAATGTTCCGCGGAGAAAAACCTCGCCGAAAACGTTGGACGGGAATTTCCAATTTTATCATCCCCCTCTCCCCACGGCCCTGGAACTCACCACCAAAACAGTTTCCGTAACTTCGACAGGCGTGGGATTTCACGCGCGCGATTCGTGCTCGCGAAATGTTTGGTTGTGCGGCGCGGGAGCATTTGTAAATTTTAATCAAAAATCTGTCGGACGTTATCGCGGCCCTGCAGGCTTTTCGGATAGTTGAGAAACTATGGGAATCTGCGGCTCCCGTTGCTCCCTGCTGGAATACCGATTTATTTTCAACTTATCTTCACCGTTATTCCATAAGAATTCTAATAAGGAAGTTATTTAATTGCACGGAGCAGATCCTTTGCACGTGAACCGAGAATAGTTCCATAACAATTGGGTAATATCAATATCAAATTGTACTCAACTATTTCATTTATCAGCAAAGCTCAAGATGTTCGAACTGTCATAAATGATAGAGAAAGAAATTGTATTGCCCAAAGTTAATATTTTCTATTATAATATGTTTCCAACCAGTAGTTCAGATCGACCAAGTCAGACGTCGTCCTTCTGTTCGGTAATACGTCAATTCCCGGTAAGTTGATAATAGGCTTGCAGTTATGATCTTCTCTCGCCGTCGTTCAATTCCAGACACTAGGAACTTCGATGGGACTTCTTGCATTCAAACTACACAAATTTTCAAAAATACACAGAATATTTTCCAGAATCCCTATACAGCTGCTCGTAATTCCAGGTACTCGAATTATTAGCAATTATGCGAACAGACGAACAACTGTCGGATCGACCCAGGAATAATTGTGTATTGTGTAAATGGATTAAAGATCGGTGAAACGACAAATGGTCCGAGCCGGCCTAAATGCCACAGGCCCGCCAAAAATCAATATGGCGATCTTGTTAGCAACGCGTCCATAAACACGCTCGAGACTCGCCGCATGGTCAACTGTTAATTAGGTTCCATTCGGTTGTCCCGTTCACCAAAAATCGATCGGCGATAAGAGTCTCAGCCGGCAAAGAGGGAAGAGAGAGAGAGAGAGAGAGAAAATCAGCTTTCAAGCCGTTCGCGTTCGTCTGACCTGACCAACTCTCAGCAACCCGGTCTCGTTTGACCCGTTCAGCCGGCTCCGTCCCCGCGGGAGTCGGTTTCATAAATGGCCGGCAAAAGTTCGTTCGAACGAGTAACTTTTAATTTCCAGTTGACGTTCGCTTCGCCGATGAACCCCAACGGTTTAATAACCCGTTGAGCTGTCCACGGTACCGAAGCTTTCAAAGCCGGATGAAACGAAATTTCCACGCCTCTGAGCTTCCCTCTTTTAATCACCGATTGCACTTCTTTAGACGCGCGCCGCTCCACGCTAAACTGACCGCGGACATTATTATCTCTGCTGAATTCACCGGCCACCTCTGATCTCACCGCGTCAGACAACACCGCAAGGATGATTTCATCGAGTAAATTTAATCGACCACGGTATAATTTTTCAAAGTCGAGCAAGCGTAGAAAACACGTTCCCTGCGCGGGACAGTAATAATAGTGAATTACCATTTGTAGATTTGCCGAACGGGGCTGACCGTCGCTCGTTAACGAGCCTCGGGTCAATGTTCAGTAAACATTGACAGTGGCACGGACGTTATACGTTTCCTGAAATAACTTGATGAACGCAGATGGTTGCCGGATACCGTCCGACAGAAACAAATAACGCGGCTGTGACTGATTGTAAGTAGAAACAGTGAGTAATAGTCAGATGCGTTAGCGGTCGCATTCAGCGCAGCCGGAGAGTGCTGCTGGCTCGCGAAATAGACGTCCTTGATTTATATTTTTGTTGGTTGTTCTTTTTTTTTTGTAATATTAGAAAGCTAGGCTTTCAACGATAGGCACGCATCACGTGTTTCGTTGATGACGCGTTTCCATGACGCGGAATCGCGAGGTTTTTTTCGGAGCCACCCATTCCAGCGAACGGCTCCACCTTTTTTGGCAGCGATCCTAGAAGACGGTGCAGCGCCTGCCCAATCAATTTGCTAACCGCACAGGGATTACAGCTGCTCGAACGCTTGGCCTGCTTTCCGGATTGTTAAGTCTCTTTGTGACTGCAGTTCCGAATAATATACAAGTTTGGCCACGTTAACGAGGCAATTTCGCCGGATTAATTTTCCACGGACAGGCCCGCGTCCAACAGGATACCCTAAAAGGAATTGAGCATGCAACGGACCGGCTACGACCCTTCAAATATTTGTCAAAGACGAATTATGGCTACTCGAGACGGTGTAACTTGGGACCAGTTAATCGACGGACCAAACGTCTGGAACGTCTCGTTGGGAATTCTGATTGCGTCGATCGCTCACGAGACTCTCGATTAATTAATTCTTTGCATTAATAAATTCGTTTCTGGCTATTTGCGTGGGCGAATCGTCGTTGAAGTCATTCCCAGGTAGCACCGTGCGTCCCTAGGACGTCCGTTTTTTGTCCCGTTTACGTCCATACATCCTATGTCCGTTGTGGATATCCCTGGGGCGTCCGTGGGACCAAAATTTCGTACGTTCCAGGGACATCCGTTTTTTTCGTTCTAAGGACATCCGTAGGACCTAAATTTCGGACGTGCCAGGAACATCCGTTTTATTCGTCCTAAGGACATCCGTAGGATTTAAATTTGGGACTTAGAACTTCAATTTTGTATGTCATCGGAGTACTCACTTCTTACGCGTGAGACATATATTAATACATATGTATATTCGAATTTCCTCATGTATTTCGAATACCTTAATGATATATTAATGTATATACATAAAAAATATATATAAAATATATATATATAAAAAATGCTTATTTTACTTCTGTTATTTGTTGTAACTCAAGTACAAATTTTTTATTTATAATATTATAATAGTTTTATAATAATATTATATTATTTATAATATTATAATAGTTAAGAGCTAGAGAGCGGATCTTTATACAAAATAAAAAATTTTTACTTGAGTTGCAACAAATAACAGAAGTAAAATAGGCATTTTTTCTTAATTAATATGTTTAACAGGTAAAAAATAATATAACAGTATATAGTATTTTTTTTTCTTAAAGTTGAAAGCGCCCAGTGGCTCAAGTGATGAGGTTCGCGGTTACGACTCTTGTGTTCCCGGGTTCGAATCCCCCGGCACTTGTGAGATTTTTTCTCAAGTGATATAAAAAAACGTGACACACCGGGATGGTTCGGAATCAACCTTAATAAACTGTAGGTCCAATACGATGAATATTATTTAATAAAAAATAAAATAAATAAAAAAAATAAATGGAAGGTGGAAAAAGGTGGAGCATTGTTAATGGAATTATAACCCTGAAGGGAATAATTAACAATAACCTAACCTACAGTATTTTTAAATTTTCATAATTTTTGATTTACTGTTTTTGAAATAATGCCAGGGATGTCCCACGAACGTTCAAATAACGTCCGTATGTCCTAGATATGTCGCAGAAAAATTCCACATACGTCCCAGAGACGTCCTAGATAGGTCCGCACGGGACGTCCTATGTACGTTACACTTTCTAACACGGACATCATTCGGACATTTCTGGGACGTATCTCGGACATATATCGGACATATCTCGGACATACGGACATGATTCGGATGTCCCTGGGACATAGGAAGGTCCGATTACGGACATACTTGGGACATCCATCGGATATCCGAGTGCTATCTGGGTTTATCATTTTTGACGATTGCTGGGGATGAGTGGTGACAATTTGAGTCAGTCTGGATAGCACTCGTTGTATTGACTTTCGCACTGTGAAAGATTATATCCATTTTATCATATATATATATATATATTGTTTATATATATTTTTATTTCAATGATTTGTCTTTTAATTTGATCGTTTCTCTTTTAATCATCTTAGATTCTTTTGACAATTATTAGGGGTCAACATATGGATAGAGTCAACACGATCGCAGAGGGAATTACGAAGATTTATTAGTAGCGTGTAGTTTCGTTGCCAGAAAAATGCACAGCTCGGATTTCCGTCGGAACAGGGAAAGCCCGAGTTCAGTAATTTAGACTTCGGTGTATACTTAAGGGTAACGATATAGTGCGGTACTAAACCCAGTGGGGCAATAAAGACAGGTTTGGATACGACGGTCAACAAAGGGTATCGGACAATAGGGAAGTGACATTTCACCCCTTGCTGTACAAATTAACCCTTCTCTATTAGGTATCCCGGAAAGTTCGTGCTGTTTTCGTAGTCCCCATAGGGTGGCTACAGTATTTATTGCCATTCCGAACCCTTTAACCGTTCAAGGAGCCAGATTACCTCTAAAAATCATTCACCCACCAACTTCCGCATGTTTAACCACTTCGTTCTCACTGACGCGTTAAGACGCGACGCCGATACTGTTCGTACAGATCACAGACGCTTTATCACGCGACGGAATACCGCTTCCTAGGTGCCACGGACGTGTAAACACGAGGGCTTGTCTTTGGTCCGTCTGAGGACATCGCTTATTTCTATGTCGTTTCAGTTAGTTCCTGTTTAATCGTTCACGGGAATAGACCATCATGCTGAGAATTAGAAATCGTATCGTAAGTGAAAGGGACTAACTGAAACGACATAGAAATAAGCGGTGTCCTCGGACGGACCAAAGACAAGCCCGCGTGTTTACACTCCGTGGCACCTGGGAAGCGGTATTGCGTCGCGTGATAACGCGTTTGTGATCTGTACGAACAGTATCGGCGTCGCGTCTTAACGCGTCTGTGACCTTATACGAACGGTATCGGCGTCGCGTCATAACACGTCCATGAGAACAAAGTGGTTAATGCTTCTTTATAAGGCAAAATCATTTTTCAATTTTCTTCTTATTGGAATTGCTTACTTTAATCTAACAAAAATATAACAAATACAAAGTACCAACATCGAGTTACAAATTACGCAATTTTTAAAAATACAAAAGGAAATATATTTAACGTTAAATAGAAAGAGGTTAATAATATTGTTGTCAATTCCGAGCGACAGCTCAGTTATTCAGCGTTAAACCGTATGTACATATATGTGCGTGCATAGATGGAAAAGTCGGTATATTAACCTTCCTCACATCTGTCACTCCTGGCTTGGTTACTTAAAACCGCGCTAGGTCGTTTGAAGGGTTGAGGTGTTTTGAAATAAATGTTGGAATATGTAAATAACAATAACGTATATTAAAACGACTGTATAAAAATGTAAACTGTGAGAGAGTTGACTGAAGACTGACTGAAGACCCACCGAAGACCCTTTTTATAAGCTGTGGAAACTGTGGAGACGGTAAAGCAAAGTGGGAGAAAATTGGAGGTGAGATGTAGAAAATGGTCCAGACGCTGTCTGCAATTGTTACTGTTAAGCCGCCGGAAAGTCGCACAAGAAATCGGACGAGTCCCGTCGTTTCGAACTCAAGAGCCTTCGACTCTTCACCTAATTTATGTATTCGCGTCGGGTGGTCGAAATCTTGGGTTTTTGGTGTCGGATTCATCGCAGAGACCTATTTTGTGGGTCTCACATTACGTTGCGTCCCAACACCGTAATTTCCCCACTCGAACGATAGATTCTACGGAGCCAGGTTCTAAATCACAGTAGAAACGGCCAGCCACAGGTCAGACAGTGGACACCGCTGGGACAGGACAACAATTCCCCGCGACATTATTATTCCCCGAGGGCGGTGGTGCCCAAACAGAAGGTCGCTCCCGAAATTTTCGGAGCGTGTCACGTGCGGGGGTCGGTGTATTCGAATCTCAGGTGGTGGACGCGTACACACATCCCGCGGACACCGTGGTTCCGGCAAACAAGCAAACAGGTGCACACGCAGGAACAACGGCCCTCGGCGACACCGGCTCGTTAACGGTCCCGTAGCAAGAACAACACCGGCTGTTAGGGGTGGATTATGATCGTCCTGGAGTGGAAAAGAGGGTGCATGGGGCAGAGGGCAGAAGAAAACCGGAAGGCGAGAGGCAGGCAGAGGGACAACGACCGCAGTGTCCGACAAGGGTGCACAGGCACCGAGACACCCTCGTCTTTGTACATAACGAGGAAAGGAGACCTCGAAAGCGAACGTGACGAAGGGTTTCGCCGGTTGCTCGAGGGTGGAAAACGCAGAGAGGAAAACCTCGCGAATATGGAACGCAAGTTAAACAGCTTGGCTCCTGTTTCAATTTTCCGACACTTTCAGACATCGCGCGAAACAGAACTGAATCGAACAACGTCCAAATTGAACGAAAAACGAAACGAACCCTTGAGAACAAGGGTAGCAAAATGAAAACTCCCACAAACCGGGACAGTCTATCAATGATACCCATCCCTCTCCCGCGCAAATTCCGCCGGCAGTCTTCGCGCCAAGACGTCCATTAATCTCTCATTCTCGTAAACAAGGTTCCAGCTACTAATTAAGCCGGGCCGTGAACTCGTGTCCATCAATTCCGCATTTTCCTGGGGAAGTTCCACGGCGGCTCGCGCGATCTCACTACTACCGAAGCCAGCAGATTATGTTAAGTCGCCGGTGTAGGAATTAAAAGTGCAGGAAACTTGCAGCGAGCGTCCCCGGGCCTGAAATATGTATACAAATGACGGTGGGTCCCCGGGAAAGTTGATTCAAACGTCCACGGTATATCTGAATTGCAAATGTTTTATGCAGAGCCTCCGCGCGCCAGTATCTGTTGGCAGCGTCGAAGGGAAATATTTATGACGGCCGACGCCACTGTGCATATATTTTTCCCTGCCAACCCCCACCGCGCCTTCTCTAACCTTCGATCATTCCCATTTCTTTTTAGTCTCGGCTCTATCCCGGCGAGCCGAGTTATCTTTCGAGCGTGTCGGCGACAATACGCGCTGTCGCGTGGCCCGGCTGATTTCATTTCGCTAATTGAAAACCGACCGATCGCGCGTCCCGATACCGAAGACAAACAGGGCCGCGCATTATTATCGATTTAATTTCAGATTAACGAGCTCGTATCGGTACGGCACGGTTCGCTCGATTCGAACGTGCGCGCTGGTGCTGCTGCTGCGGGGAATAAACTCGGCCCGAATATAATCCTGCCGAGGGGGAGCGCGGCTCGCGATGGCTCCTCCATTCGGTGATTAACTGGTTCCGGGAGAAATGAAATTAGATTTTCCGACGGTGAGGTCCCGGCGTGTCGCTCGGGTTCCACGAATGTTTTAGAGCGCGTCCGCCCCGGCGATATTAGCGCCGAGATATTTACGAGAACCGAAAACTTCTCTAATCTAATCGATTTTGATCGAGTCGCGCGCGTCTCTGCGCGAGAATCCTTTAAACCCGCAGGATTTTTAATGTTTCCCAGGACGGAGGAGACGAGTAGCTTCGCCAACGCGATGTTTTCACTTAATGGGAGCACAATAAGTCTTTCGGAGAACTTCCTCAACGGAGAAAGTTTAAAGCCAAGTTTCACTTTGTTAGAATCCGCTACGAAACTATCTACTGCTCGTTCTGGGCTGCTGCTCGCTCGTGACTTTTAATTGGAATATTTATACGCCGACCCGAGACGCCGGTGTCCGGGAAATTAGCTGAATTTTCGAGCCGATTAGGATTCAATTTGTTTGTTTCTTTACCTAATCCTCGGAAAAAATGCTTTCCGGCACCGTGCGGAGCGTATTGATTGGAAGCAAGCGGTCTATCCGTCGGGCACACGATCGCTCCATCAATCAAGGATCCTGTGGATCGAGGCTGCGGTTCTCTGAAAGCTTTGTCCGCGTCTAATCGTCGGTTCTCGGATCGTGTTCACGTAGGATCGAGGATCTAGCTTGCGCGAATCCGCCGCCTACGTTGCCTGGCCGGGATCGTTACTCCGGGCCGGAAGTGAGCGACGTCGGTTTCGTCGCAACGTCGGCGTCGCCGGCAAACGGGTCACTTCCTGGCCGGTTCTCTGCTTCCGTCCCCGGTTCCGCTTGCAGTATCCGGTTTTAATACCCGTTGGCTGGCTGCCTGAGCACTGCGGCCGGTTTCACAAGCAAGCAAGAAGAGTCCGCTGGAAAGGCACAGGTGGCCGACTCGGTTTCAAGTATCGGCCGAAATCAACTTCCTCTTTCAACCCGACTCTCTCTCTCTCTCTCTTTCGCTCTCTCTCTCTCTCTCTCTCTCTGTCTCCAGTTCGTGACACTAATTGGTGGCACACCACCGCGCACCGGCCGGGAAACACAGTCGCGTGTGCACAATTAACCGAACGGAGAAACTTCACGGGGAAATTATTCGCGACGTCTCCGACAGCGCCCCCATAGGTCCACCGATAATCCTACCTTTGGAATTTCGAGATGGATTCGTGACTGCTCTTTACTTTAGATGAACAGAAATGTTTGCCTTTCTACTATGTAATCCTGTAGATTTTACCGAGAAAATACCAAAAATCCAAGTTTTAACCCGCGGAGAACAGTGGTTCAAAAGTTCTAAGTGTTAAAAGTTGAAAAATTTTCAGTGTTTTTGTTTTGAGTGGCGTAGACAGGCAACTCACGTCCACCTGTCCGTTCCTTTTCGATATGCGACCCGGAGAAATATGTTTCCCGCGGCGGCGGCGAAGGCGGCGTTGGATTATGACGTTGGAGGCTTACGATCCCCGAGATGCGTCTCCCTTTTCGCGAATAGAAACGCGAACGGATCGGGAACCCGAGAGCACCAACGTCGCAACGGGATCAGCATCGAATCTGCATATTTCCAGGGAAAAATCGCGGGCAACTTGTTCCCCTAGACCCCGGCGACGAAGACGAAGATTAGATTGTTCGTCGTAAAACGATTCCCGGTCGAAAGTGATCGGGACACACACGCGCGTGTGCACACACAGACTCCGACAGCCAAGGGGGAAAACGGGCGCCGATAGTAAAACAGTGAAATGTAATTTCTAGGAGGCGATGGGATATCCTGGGAAAATTCTGTCAAGTATCGGGAAGAAATTTCGACGAGTTCCACCGGTTCCGTGGAGCTGGTTCGTCCTTCGAATGAGACGACTCCCGAAATTGCGCTAAACTTTCTCAAAAAGTTTCCCCGATCGTAAAATAATAATTTGTGGAAAGTCGTGGCGGATTCTTTAGAGAAATTCTTTACTTTCGCGTCGCGGATGTAAGTCGTTTTTGCGCGCGTGACGTTTGTTTTCGGTATCAGTGCGACGACTCGGTAGGTTAATAATTCGCACCAATATGTAACTTATTGTTGCGTCGACCTAATAATGAAAATAAAATTGTTCAGGAATAAAGAACGAAGAGGAGAAAGGCAATGCGATTTTTCTGCACGAAACTACTCGAGCACGGCGTTCTCCATGATCCCAGATGCAACTCGCAGCAGTTTCGCGAGTTTCCGTAAGGATCGTTTGAATTTTTAAGCCCGCCCCTTTCGGGACAAAGTGTGCCGCGAAATTTATAATGCTCTCTGGGAAACAAGAAGCCTCTCCTGCGTGGCAGCATTTTCGCGTCTTGAACGGCTCGCGAAATATCGTACGGTCCTCGGATAGCTCAGCATCACTTTGTATCCGTTCTATGCGCGATCACGTATATGGAAGGGCTTCGCGGGTTATTAACCTTACGCCCCCGCGTCGCGAGTGGCGGAGACGCGGCGGGGCGAGGGGAAAACAGCGAAGAAGGATAGAGAAGGAAATGGAAACGGATTACGGTGCAACCGGTCGATCAATCAGGGGATGAATCGCACTTTAACGGTAATCGGAAACCACGAGTCGGAGCCACGAGACGCGACTTTAACGAGAAAGCGAGTGAAAGATGGAGGAGCGAGAGAGAGAGAGAGAGAGAGAGAGAGAGAGAAAGAGAGAGAGAGAGCAGGGATGCATTGATATCGGATCGAGACAAAAGAGAGGCGAAAGAAAGGGTGGGAAGGCAAAAACCGTGGGAAGAGAAAGGCGTAAATTGATCGGGAAAAGCTAATTCGATCGTTCCACGGGAACAGGCGAGCGCGAAGTGGAAGGAGGAGAAAAAAAAGCGCAACGCCCGCAGGTGAAGCTGATTTACGAGGCGAGGAAGTCTTTTCTCCTGAATTGTACGCTGGGAGAAGTCGTCTTTTCTCTACTTGCAGTTCCTTCCGATGGCTTCACGGGTCCCGGTGAAATACTCTGTTTACGCTTCGCTCGACGAGCTCGCGGAATTTTCGCATGGAAATGCGCCAACCAGTCGGAACGACCCGCTGGCGAGGCTGTTTCTACTGCATGTGGGAATAACTGGGGCCCAACTAGCTTTGGGCATAGTTTCTCTTCGGCGAGGACGTTACTTTTGTCTAGACTACACCGGTGGACCAACCTAGATTCACACTTTATTCAAACTCGACGCAACTTGCATCCAACTAGGACCTAACGATTCGGAGATTACCAAAGTCTAGCGTGAGCGAGCTATCTGGAAATAATTCAGACGTGGACGGTTCAACTCGATCAAGCGTCGAAACTTCTTGTTCCGGGCAGAAAATAACGGAATGGGGAACGGGTCGCAAATGAAACGAACGATTCCGATTCTCCTCCGCGATTCTTCTCTTCCTCTTAATTTAAGTTCGCAGGCCGAGCGACCACAAGAGAAGTTAATGGATGTTTGTCGCGACGGCCGGAAGTCTCCGGAGAAATTGATTCGCCGGTCTACGCGTGTGAACTTCTTCCTTTTCCGCGGAATTGCATCACTCTCTCTCTCTCTCTCTCTCTCACTCTCTCTCTCTCTCTCTCTCTCTCTCTCTCTTTCTCTCTCTCTCTCTCTCTCTCTCTTTCTCTGTGTGTGTGTCTCTGTCCCTCTGGTTCAGCGAAACAACTTTTCCCGTCCAAGTTCTTCCGGAGGTGTGTAACTCCGGGGGCCCGCGAGCTCTCCTGGCCAAGTTTCTGAAACAAACACCGGGACGAAAAAGAATTTCTAAAAGTTCACCGTTCGAACGGCCCTGTTCCCGTGGAACCGCTAAATAGTGGCCCTTTCAGCCGGTTCTCTCGGCTGTGCTCGATCGAAAGTTGCGAGAATCGTTGCCGGAAACTCGTCAAGTTTACCCGCTTTACCCGCTTCCGCCGCCGTTGCGGATTAATTGCGTCAGTCCCCGATACCCGCGCGCAGGAAACTTCGCCAGGAGGGAGAAAAATGCCGGGCCTCCGCTCCCGGCAACTGTATTAGCGGCTTTTCTGTTATTAAAAAAGTTACAAAAAATTCCCCCGCCGCGTCGCGTTGCGCCGAGCGGCGCAGCACCGATGAGCAATGGGATTTTTTTTCTCCGGCCGGCCCCCGCGGAAAACCTCCGCCTGCGATTCATCGTTCGACTCTTGGCCAATGGAGAATGGGATACGCGATCGAACCTAAATGGTAACCTAAACTTCGAATATCGGTCGCTGCGAACAAGTTCGCGTAACAAGCAGATTCGCTCGATGTATGGAACCGTTAAAAACAAATTAGACTCTTCGTTGATTAATTAAAAAAGTATTTGCACCAAGGGAAGATAAGACGCGCCCAAAGGATTATAAATCAGGCAACAATCTTTTCGCCCCTAATCTTGCCCGAGGCGCGTATTTAGCCAGCTATCGCTGCTCGACTACCATAATTGAATTAAAGGAGTGGTCGAAATTACCGCCTAAGCGATAATCCGTCGGGCCCAACGGAGCTGATTTAGCATTCGCGTCACCGAATCAGGAAAACGCGATTAATTTCGCCTTGCCTCGTTATCGCGGCATTCTTCCACCAATAGGATCCACCGTGGATTATCGGGGATCGGGCGAATGAAAAGTAGTCACGAGGATCACGCGCACGCGATTGATATTTATAAGGGCACGTTTATGTTGGAGCTGTGGTAGAACCTACAGAGACCCTTAAAAAGTGTGCCAACATTGAGTTTCCGATGTTCGAAAAATTGTAACAGCTATAATAACGCCATTCTAACAGCTATAGTTTCGTCAAAAATCATGATACGGCAATGAATCTTAGCTGATCACACAGCTTGAAACCACTACTTTCAACGTCTGTCGTTCGTTTTCTACCGCGATGCCCTGGAACGATGCAGCGGGTCGAAAACTGAAGACGTGTTTTATAGAAAAAATCTATAAAAAATTGAAAACGTCTAACACAATCTCTCATTCTTCGGAAATCATGTTTTTTCGCACAGTGCAGAGTGCGTGCACGAGAGCGCGACCACCCGCGTTTATAATTATTGCCCTTCTGGGCGGACTGTTATCGCGAGAGGGCGAATGCAAATGCAACGGGACGAAGAGGAAGCGAGTGAGAGAAAGAGAGGGAGAGTGTGAGAGAGAGCGAATAGCTACGAGGTTGAACCATGGAAAATTTTCATACATCTGCATAGGATAAATATTAAAGAAAACGAGGGCGGGAAAAAACGGTTCTGGCGATACCAGCCGCCACCTGCCGCTGCTTTGTATTCCGGAAGTTCCCTGATCCGTGTGACCGGCGGCCATCATCGTCCTGCCTTCCCACGGGCAACGTTTCCAGAATCTGGGCCAGATTGATTCTCCGGATAAATTTTGTCGTCTTCCGAGTTTGTTCATCATTCTGATCATGAACTATTTAGGACCGGAAATTGCACCGAAAATAATTATTCTAAGCAGAGGTCGCTTCGTCGATTTCTGTAAGATGTTCGGCAACAAAAATTTAGTTCGCAGCATTTTTTAATTCCTCGGTCGAATTTCTGTAAAATAAGACCGTCCTCCGCGAGAATAAAAGTGAATGAATTTTATGGAAGGGGTCCGGAGGAGGAAGATTAAGGCAATAATTTCAGCCATCTTCTAGTACCTTTATCCAGGATCAAGCCTCGTTCCCGACCCCGCGCGTGGAAAAGCGGCGGAGGCTTTATAGAATCACTCGATACACGAGGCCATTCGTTCATGTTTCACAGCGTTCCGCGCACCGGCTGGCCGATCGGGCTGGATTCCATAGTAACCTGGAAAAAAATTGCGGCCATAATGACGACGGAAATTAGAGAGCCGTCGCACCGTGTACACGAAGCAGCGCCGGTAAAAGTTCTCACACCCCATTAAGTATTTGTGCCGTCAGTCGAGCGTAACTGCGAGACTATGGCAATTTCCCCGGGTTAAATAGAGAAAAATGTACCGCAAACTTTTCGAGTATAGAGTTCTCTATCGGGGCTCCTATTTTCCTTACATTTTCCTCGAGCTTTTAACGATCTGAATAAACCGTCGAAAATGTTAACCGTCGTGAGATTGAATAAAATGACGGAACTACCGGCGAACTATCTGCCGGAGCGATCATTCTCGTTGTTATTGCGTTGTCTTTCCGAAGCTCTACTAATAATAGGTAGTACATAATATAATAATAAATATAATAATAATCATGAAATTATTAGTCGCAAGACCGACGGCCGATTAAAATAGCGCGGTTAATACGCGGACGGATTTGTACGGGATCGACCCGTGACACTGAACCGACCTGGACGAGCTTTTTCATCGTCCGAGAACTGACCGCTGCGGAGAGAAAGCTGATGAAGAGACAGAGAGAGTAAGAGAGAAAGTAAAGAGCACTAGAAATTATAATTGACGTATATGTATACAAGCTGCGATTTATCCGCGGAATAAATTATCGATAGGCTGATTAAAAATAGTTCAATGAATTACTATTACTATTTCGATATTTTCCGGAATATTTTCAGTATCCAGGCGGAGAAATTATTAGTTCTTTCACGAGGAAACACGAAGTTGTTCTCTTGCGGAGGAAATTACCACTCGTCCCACACAATACACAATTCCCAATCCCCGCATTTTCGTGAATGGAAGTCGCTTCGAGACGTCGACCGATTCTCGAGCATTAATAAACAAAAGTCGAACACAGTGATCGAAGGGGGACATCGTGCAAAGAAATATCTGCCGGATGAATCGTTCCGTGTCGTTGTAGCTGCAAAGAAGGATAGAATGAGCCGGGGAGGAGGTTAAGGAAAGAGAGATCCGACTCTGGGAACAGGAGAGACCGCATTCATCGGCAGAAAGACAAGCAACACGAGGGTGGGCAGATATCCGAGAATTTTTCCGGTCACGATTTAAAAGTTCGCGTTCGAGTGTTCCGTTATTCATGGCGGAATTATTGCCCGCATTACCATTTAACATGGTTAGGGATTCCGGGAGCAGAATCGTTTCCAAGTGGCCGGCGCGTACCGAATCGATTCGTTCGGGCAACCTCTTTTCTCCGGTGTCCCTGCAACAACTACAACCTTATCGGCAGACCGCGATCTCGCTCCAACGTTTTCTTGCCGCGTTTCCCTTTACCTTTTTCCTTCGTCTTCTCCCTCCCCCCCCCCCCCCCCCCCTCTCTCTCTCTCTCTCTCCCTTCCTCTTTCTTTCTCCAACGTTCTCCTCTCTCGGCAGTTTTTAAACGTTCCTCGAGCACCGCACATTCGATAAAGAACACACACACACACACACTCGCGGATGCACAATTGTACGCACACACGGACGTGGAGACGTGTAACCGAGCCGGTGTATTTCTCGCCGCGGTATTTTCCGTCTTATCGTGCCGGCAGGCTTCATTTATTACGCGGACAAGAATCGGCCAGCCGGTTTTTATCGTCCCCGAGTCGACACGTCCTCTGTTACTGGCAGCTTTAAGATGCTTAATTTCTTTTTACGCCGCCGCGAGACTATTGTCCGGACGCCCGGATAAGTCGCTTCCTTCCGCTGATCGTTAAACCCGAGATCGATGGTCCATCGATCGGCTAAATTGTCCTGGGAACACGCCGCAGGACGATCTGTAATGACCCTTTTTTCGAATCCGAGATAAGAGCAGGATTGATTATTTTAACAGGGGACAACGACATTTAAGTTTGGCAAAATAGGCTTTCGAATGCGAGTCACGAAATAGTAGCTTATCCAGAAGGTGTATATCCGGAAAATTTACGAATATTCTACGAAATTGTTGGACTATCAAGCGTTTAGTTTTATTGCTGTTGCTAGTTAGGATACCGGGGGTCCTCGGAGAAGTTTATGGGACCCTAAAAGGATCGTTTGGGGAGAAGCTAGAGATCTGGAGTAATATAGTTTTTAGGGTAATGTGGAGAGAGTTATGACCCTCAGATGGAGCCTGAAGGATTATCCGAGATCTTAGGATGATTCTTGATGGACTAACGCGAGGACCAAGGACAGCTCTCGACGGGCCACCTATAACCACATGAATATTTGTTAGAAGCTAACTTGAGATCCCGGGGGATGATATAATAATACTATGTAGGACAATAGTCCTTGAAGGATTATATAGGATTTAATAATTGATCTTGGAAACTCCACGGAGATCTCTATAGACTTCCTGGAACAATCCTTGGAAACTTGTCGAAGGTTCCAGGATAATTTTGAAAAATTTATATTGAGCCACAAAATTATCCACGAGTAATATCAGCAGAGGTTCAAGGATCATAAATCCTGAGGGACTAACTAGAACCCTAAAATAGTCTCTGAAGGACAACTTAAAATACAAGAGCAGTCGTTTAAGTTCATATATGCATAATGAATGTTCATTAAGGCACCACATTGTTAGGAAAGAGACCATTTCAAATTAAAAAGCTTACCTTAAAAAAAATCGTAGCACCCCAGAATGTCCTTCCAAAAAATCCTTGACAGGATCCAGTGAATTCTCATGATCCTTTTCACTTTGGATCCTCGACGAAGAATAACACTCTCCGTCCGCGCGCCCGTATTTATACAGTCCGTTCAGGTTTTTAATTAGTCATCGCGCATGATCAAATATTGATTCGGCATTATCCGGGGCGTGCGCGAGTTAATTATTTGCGAAACCGTTGTTTTTCCGATGAATTACGGAATCATAACGATTATATCCACAGTAGCCACAGTTAACCGATTGTTCGATCCCGAATACGACTCGGTTTATTATCAATTATTACACGCCGCGCCGGAGCTGAAATATACAGTAATTTGTCACGATTCATTGTTTCCGTGCAGTGCGTTCGATTCGTTCCGCTTTGCCATCGGAACGCGAACGTCGAATAAACGTACCGCTCATTTGCACGATCTCTAAACAGTCCCAGCAAACAACGATTGCAATCATCATTGTCATCGAAATCGACATTTCGCTCGAATTTTTAATGAGACGTCTAATTTTCAATTTTCAGATTGTGCACGTTAGATGAAAACATATTTTTGGGAAAAAACTAATTTTTGGAAAATGAAGTATTCGGATATCGCGCAGGTTCAGTTAATTCGAGGCAGTACTTCGTAGAAATTTTGCCATGTGCAAACGCTTTACGCCCGGATCAAAGCAGACTCGGTTTCGTATAATATGTACTAAAGCATTCACTTTGCAGATGTTAATAACCCGCACGGTATGCATTTCCCCCAGAACTATAGAGAAATCATTGCAAAGCTGCCGGGAGCGCTCGTGCGGTCGAAATCCGGAAAATCCTAGCAGGGGATTTTTCCACGATTTTCCAGGGATGTGGTCACGAATACGAGGGGGAGGATCTTCTCGCAATTATTAATCAAGATTTTCGTGTCTAGCGTTTTAACGTGCCGAACAATAGCTCGGTGGAATGCTAATTACCTCGTTCGTCGGAGTCGTGCGGATGAAAGGAGACATTTCGAGACGCGGAACGTTGGAGGTGAGCGTTCGAGCGAGGAGGAGGTGGTCAGGGGACGGCGAGGGGCTGCGATAACAGAGAGGAACGTCTTCGAGAAGAAAAGGGGGGTGTGGGCAAGTCTCCTCGCGTATAAAAGGGAACAGCCGCCTCCGCGAGCGAACGGGAACGGTAGACAAAGTTTCTCGCGAAAGTCGCTGGCTCAGGAGTTGATTTTTCTCCCGAACGGAATATTTCACGCTTTGCACAATCTCCGGCATCGGTAGAGAAGATTTCAAGGGGGTGCGGAGGGGGGAATGGGACGGTAGGGGAAGGAGTCGCGCAACGACCAAGTAATTACATGGCGAGCACTCCCGCGAGAGACTTTTCAAAGGTATAAAAGTGAATAAAGGTTGGCTGCTGGTTGGACAGAAGGGTCGCGAGGGAATCGACACGGTGTAAGGATAGAAAAACATCGTGATTCCGTGGTCGGAACGGTGCCGATGAGAACAAACCGCCATATTTACGGCAACCTGGATCTTGATAAACTCGGGGACGTTTGAGACAACGGACATCGCACCCCGGTCCAAATGAATTCCACTGCTTTTCTCCCGTAAAGAAAACGCTTCTCATGCTTTTGGTCCAAAGTTCTTTCATTTGATTATTTAGCTAGATTTAATAGCTGCTACTCAGTTTTTCTTGATAGATCCCGGGACATTTTGAACGACCAAGTTCGTAACGAAATAAACACCTTTCAGCGTAACAAATGCAAAAGGGACGTAGAAACGAAATCAGTAGAAAGTGAGATTCGCACTCCGCGCTTATGAAAATGGGTCCCGCGACGGGCTCGGTGAGCAAATGAAAGTAATTAAAAGTATCCCGGTCGTCCGGTCGGGTGTAAAGCAAATTGGAGAAGTTGCCGGAGCTCCGTGGAAACCGGGAAAGCACGTCGCGTAGACGTGTTTCGCGAAACTTTCCGAAATGGTACATTCGATTGTTCGTCGGGAAGAATTTTCCTCGCGACGAGATTCATGTAATGCGACCCTCAGCGAATTACGTCGCTTTCCCATAATTCCAGGCTACCTACGACCTCGCTGTCACATTTTATTCGCGACGGAACTTTACGGCGTCGTTCGAGAGTAGGTTAACTAGTGAATAATTCCTATCCACGTCGAACTGCTGTCTGCTCGTTTTATTTTTTCTTTTTTCCTTTTTTTCACGACTTCCACGTAATCAACAATCCAACGAGTCCCCGTAAAGCCGACATTTTCTTTTTAATGAATCGCTCGTAGTCTTTAACGAGCGCCGACTATAATCCTCCCCGTTCTAAAGCGAACCCCTCTCTCTTTCTCTCCCACTTTCATTCAAAGAGAACCATTTCTCGGCGAACTCGAAGAATGCATCCTTTTACACCGAAGTTGCGAGCTGCATTGTTACAGCCCCTGGCTGTTGCTTCGAATTAATTTAAATACTTCGGAGCGAGTGAAGCTCGCGAGCAGGTCGTGAGAAATGCGTACGGTGCTGGAATGTGTAATGTGTAATGGAACGTGTAACTAGCTGGTGCATCATTTTGCTGGAAAGTTTCGAGTCTGATACTGCGAATCGCTACGGGTTCGGATTTTGAACAAGGTACCTCGGAATTAATCTGCCGCGACATGAATTTTGTTGTTTTTCGTGGTGGTAACACATGCTCGCAATGATTTCGAGAAATGGGGAAGTGGTATTTGATATATTATATTTTATTGACGTACTGACCAAATATTTATTGCGATATTTAATCCTTTTAATGCTTAAGTTTCGCTCTGAATTGGTAATCGTCAAAATTTTTCGGTATTAATGTAATTAAATATAAACACATCATCGCAGACGTTACAAAACGAAAAAGAAATCGGGAAAAAGGTGTTCACTTTATCTGCGAGGCATAAAGCAGCAGTAATTCTGTTTAACAGAGCAAAAATTCAATAAGACTGCACCGAACTTCTCACCACACTCGGATCGAGAGGAGCTCACACACGCTTGAAATAGTGAAAATAAATGTTCCAGGCCTGTAGAAAGCCGAGTTTCCGTTTCCAACAAGACGAGAGTTCATCACAGGAATACTTCCTCAAAGAAATTGCCCTTTTGAAAGAACGGAGGCGCTGCGACGCCAAAATTAATTAACAGAAATGTATGTGGAAAAGTTCAAACAGCAATATTTCCAAGGAAAAAACTTACCTGAGCGAACAGCAAAGGAACGCTAACTGCAGAAGATATTTCCTGCCGTAGATAGCAAATGTTCACGGAAAAATAATTCAATTAAGCGATGGAAAGAATTACAAGGATAAAAAGCATAATTAAAGTAAATATGCTTGGCAAAGAAGCTCGAGATACTTTTCTAAGCAACAAATTCAGGAAATGGAACCATAAATAATTTACAGTAAGGCTTACAGAATCGTTGCTCCCTTATCACCTGACAAACAAAGAGACCGATATCCTCGTAATAGAAATATCCAGGAACAACGGAGTGATCCCAGCAGATCCTCAGTCCCTGGAGGAAGAGGATCCTCCCAGATCCCTTCGATCGAACATCCCCGTGGCTCACGAAAATTTGAATCCGCCGAGATCGATCGTAATCCTGCGGAGAATTACCACATTTTTGTTCCAACAAGCGTTGTTCTTATTAACAAGTGAACAATTTTCACACTTATTTGCATCCAATCTAAAAAGAAATTAATGCAGTTCAATTCTACACCACACACTTCACTCCTTTTTCCAGTTATCAGCTTCAAAAGCTCAGTGAAGACCTTTCGAACAAATCGTGAAAAATTCGAATCCACATAAATTTCCGAAGAGCGGACCAGTAAAGAACGCGCACTATATTTAATTAGCGCACGGCAACGACCGCAGAAAAATCGAGCAGTGTCAGAGAAGCCGATCGATCGTTGAGGGAAACACGGGTTTTCCGAAAAAAGGGAAACCGGAGGCAAACACAGAGGGGAAAAAGGTGTTTCAATCTGACCGCAGAATCTCGGATAAAGCCGGGGATCCCGGCGGAGCTTTTTCCGAGGTTGACGTCTGCTCGGACAGTTTCTCCCTTCCTTTCCTATCCTCCTAAACCATCCCCGTAGCAAAAGAGGCGAGCGTCGCCATTCACTTGAACAAAGGTGCTTCTTTAATTGTGGCGGGGGATAAAGCTGCTGCTCGTCCACGGAGGCGGCGTTTTTCACGATTCTGTTCGTTATCCGAGCCAATCGATGCACGTATACAGAGCGTCTAAAAAATGCACTTCCTTCGAAGGGGTGATTAGAACAAATTTTTTCCGCGAAAATATTCTCCGCGGATTCGTCGAGGAGTTATTAACAAGAAAAAAAAAGATCGTGTGCTGCGACCTGTTCGGATAAACGAGGTTCTATAGTGCACGGGGGTGACCCAAAACGACGCAAATGCTCTCGTCATTTGTTCGACAGCTGTGCCCCCTCCCCCGCGAAAGCCCCTCAACCTGTTTCGGAAATCTGTCTGACCACGCGACGCCGATTCCCAATGGCGCCGCGGGCCGACAACGCGGAAACGGCCGTCGGCGCATCGATGATCGTTCCCGACAGACATATCCGTGGAAATTTATGACCACCGTCGAAAACGGATACCTCAACCCCTACCACGTACCCCCGGACCAATGCCAATTCCACTCGAAATTGAATTGGCTTTTCGTAAAACTAATATTTTCCAACGATTCTTGGGGGCAAGCACGACTCGTCACGGATTTCTGCCACCGATGCTCGATGCGGGCGTATACGCGGCCTGCGGAATGCGCTCGAACACCAGATTTCGCGATTTTTCAAACGCTGTTGAGGTTCGAACGCCGCGCCCCCGAGAAACCGTAGACGATAAATCTTGCTGGAAATATTCACTGCAAGAACGAGTTCTCTCCTAAAGAAGCGGCGAGAGTAACTTCCTGCCACGTATCCCTGACAATTCCCCTTATTTCCAATTATCGAGTAAACCCCTAAAACACACCCCAGCCGAAACGAACAGAAATACTTGGAGATAAATCGAGCACGACTACGGAAAATATCGGTTCGGCTGGGACGTCGAGTATAGCGAGCGTCGCCGTAATGTCTCGAGCTAGAGCTCGAAGAGAAACGATCATGACCCCGCGATTAATTAAATCGACGCAGCAAAGTGCACGGCTTTATTCGGGCTCCGGGAATATCGCGTAATGGGACGTTCGGTCGGACGGGGTTCGCCATTTTTGATAATGACGGCGGCGCGGCGTCGGCCATTGCCAAAAATGCAAATCGGCCGTCGCCGAGGGGACAATTTACGCGGTCGCCACGGCACGTTGCGTAACGTCCTCTAAGTGCTTCTTATTTGTGATATCCGTGATAAAGATGTCTTCGTTACGCGAGGATCCAGAGCTGTTCGGTGCTTCGTTCGATCCACGATCGAATTTATTCGGGGAATTCCCCGTGGTATCGGGGCGGTGATCCAACCCCGGCTTCTGGCGAATCCCATTTCTCCGGGCTTTTTGCGGGCCGCGATGCAGACTAAAGTCTTCCTTGAATTTTTACGAATGGCCAGATTTTTCCGATACACGTATTCCTTTCGGCCTGACAAATATTACTGAATGGAAATCGCGCGGATCCGAACGAGACATTTACGTGCCGCCTTGGGGGCCATTTTATCTGTCTGCCACGTCGTTAGCGCGTAAAAGCCATGGACAGTTTCATTTAACAGTTTTACTAGAAATTTTTATTGCGAACTTTTCAATCGAATTTCCTTCAGATTCTATTTGGAATTTTTTAATATTATATTCTTAAGCGTTGTTTCAACGGCACAGGAGCAATTTTTCACTAACCGATAGTTGTGCATCTACGATGATCCATCGATGTCTCGTTGCATTCAAGGTCAGGTGGATCAATGTCTGGTTCAGAGGGCCCCGTCGACCTTAGCCCGCTTCGAAATCCGGACGCGCTCAATGTTCCGTAATCTGTCGGTAAATACGCGCCTTTGTGAAAAACAGGAAACACGTGAATACGTCGAAAGCCGATTTAATGTTGAATGTCGCTTCAACCTCGGCGCGGTTGGATTCTCGAAAGCGAAACTCGGTTGTGCTACTTGCTCTGCTCGCAAGCAGAACCGCCTTCCACCGTCGAACTTAACATAAATAACCGCGTTACATTATTCCATCTTCTGCATTAAAATTCATTCGAACGTCTCGGGCCTCGTCAACGATGTCTGACATCGTACAGGATATTCCACTGATTCGATCAAACGCTCAGAAATCACAGTAAGGTGTTTGACGAATTTTAATACGTACGCTGAAGTATATTCTATTTCTCTGTTTATATTAACTGTAAGATAAACTGCCAGACAACAATTCTCGAGCTGTGCGTTCAAGAATTCCGAACAATTCCAAGTCCTGATTAGCAACTATAGCGTGCGAATCCCCTTTCGATTCACGCGATTCCGATTCTCGCGTTTACGGATCCCGGACGGGAGTGATCGGACGGGGATTCGCAGTTCGACGCGCATTAATTAGCACTTTGCGTCGGATTAACAGTCGCCAACCTACTGTTTCGATTTTAATCAGCGTGACGAGGCGATCGGTAACGAGGGCTAGTTTCTTGGAACTCCATCGGCCCCGTTCCCAACGCGGTTTACGACCGGCTTTACATCGTTCGTATTCACTCGCCGAGCTAAGAAATTCTCGGCGACGTAATTTCGTAGAGCGTAATTGCTCGGCCGAGCGAAGCCGAACGGAGCCGAGCCGAGCAGAGAAAAGCAAAGCAGCGCGGAGAGCAGATTCGGGCACCGCAAATCAAGCGTGTTTCCGTCAGCTCGTCACGTTCCGATCGTAAACTCTGCCGACGCTTCCCGCTGAAATGAAACTTAAAAATCGACGCCACCGACAGGGTCGCGTTCGATCCTCACGAAAATCGTATTTGCGAGATCGCTGGAAGGTGTTCCGAAGTGGATTCGCTCGTGGATCATCTCTGATAACAGGTACGCGTGGTTTATGGTAGCGAAAGTTGCCGCGATTGCAGTGGAAAGCGTTTTTCTGGCCGTTTAACGAGAAATCGATTTGTTCTCGGTGTCGAGGCGGGGGATTCCGTTCAGAATTTAACCGGGCATGGTGTACACTATTTTAGGGAGGGTTTTTCTCTCGGAAGTCGATAACCGATCATTTTTACATTTGCAAAACAGTGTAAAAGCAAAATTGTTTTTTACCAAAAGCACAGCTAAAAGTTCAGACAAATGGTAGGCAATAATTTCACAGGGTATCTCGTGGAATCAATTGACTCGGATTCTAACGAGCGTTACGGAAGCAAGAAAAGAGCAGCTCTCCGGCGAGAACATACTTGATCGAGATCCACCGGCGCGGCGCGGCGTCTCGTCGCAGACAAAACGTTTTAATGGCGGAGATAAACCTGACGCTGCTGCTCAGCCGTTGCTTTTCTCTACCGCCGGGGGTTTTCACGAGAAAGCAGGCTTCTTCTTCGCGCAAATAGATACTCGGCCCAAAGGAAATTAGCCGGACAAAGGGAGGAGCCGCTCCACTTCCGAGCGAACCCTCTCCAAGGAACAATGAACTCGAATCACGGTAATTGCATTCTTTTCTGGCCGCTGCGGTGGCCGTCGCATCGAATTTCGTCCGTTTCATTCGGCAGTCTTGAATTTTCCTTAAATATGCCGACGAAACGAAAATACAGTTTTTCTATTCTTTGCTACACAACCGTTTCGTTCCGACGAAACGCGTTTCTGATAGATACCGTTTTATTCCGATGCATTTATGTAGGTTCGGTGCGTGTCGGGGAACGATTCGAGAGAGTGAGTTGTGGTGCCGCGCGTAAAAGATAGACTCTCGTGCGTCGCGGTGTCGTATTCTGAGTGCCTTCGTTCCGCGCGCGTTCGGCGGCATCGTTTGGTGTTTGTCGGCAGGAATAAAGAACTCACGCCGTCCCAGGCGGCCCGAACGTTGGGATGACGAACAATGTGGACGAGCTGACGAGCTTGAGGAGCGTTCGGCATCGGGCAGTTCTCGTCGAGACGTGGAGAAGCGCGCTTCTAATATCTCTGTACATATGTATACCCTTGTCTTGTCTTTTCCTTCTTTATAGCCAAATATATTCACTCTTTAAAATACCAGGGGGTTTTGTCATCCCGTAGTCCGTATGATCCTACATTTATGGTAAGCAGGATCTTTATAATAAAATTTTCCACGTAAAGTATCACATGAAAATGTATTTCTCTTTTTAACCATTTTAACAAAGTCAATTCTGAGAATTTCTGTCGATCTGACAATTCTTCTAGTCTTGCAAAGATTTATAATATTCCAGGTAAAATATTTGCGGCTGATTACCGAGTAAAAAAAAAATGTGTCGAAATGAAATTTTCCCGTCGCACTTCCCGCAGTTTCTTGACACACTTTTCCTCTTGTTAACGCGCTCTTTGTGAAAGATATTATCGATTAATAAATAAATGAAATTAATGGCGAGGCATTTGTGAAAATTGAGAGATGCCCGCGAGTTGCTCAAAGAGTTCGGGCACCGCACAAAGCGTACGCCGCGTATGAATTGTTAATGAATAAATTCTGGATTTTCCGCAGTCATTTACAGAGAATGGGAAGCTGGATTATAAGCGTGATGGAACTTTAATAATCTTATGCGGGGAGTACTTTCTGTGTTCTTTACAGAACGAAATCGTTTGTGTTTCGCTTCTCTCCTGGAGCGGAATTACTCGATAACAATGTATATTGGTGTAAACATTCATCAGATTATATTTACTTTAGAAATATACGAAGATTTTTGTACGCTACAAGTGCAAGACATTCCCACGATTTCAGTCAACTTGTATTAGCTCTCTATTTGCTGAGATGTTCTCATTTCCGTTCGCCTAACTGGCGAGCAGTCTGGCTAACGCTGACAGAATCTAGCAAACTGAATCTCTGGCTTTTTTCCTGCTCGAAGTCCCCTTTGTGTTCGCCTGTCGTATAAATAGCGAGGCGACGGTTCTTTCTTTCCCCACATTAAGACACTCGAGGCGCAAATCCGATTTGCCGGGGCCAGGTGAGAGTTTCCTCGAGGAAAGAGAAGGATCCTCGTCCTTGAGGCATCCTCGACGCCCGCTCGTCGCGTCGCGTCGTGTCGGCTCACTTTGGAACACGAGATACCTGTCCTCTCGGAATTTCAGCACGTCGCGTGGACCTCTTCGAAAGCTATGAAAATATTTGAGCGCAGCCGAACGAGAAACCTATTTCCCACGAACCTCTTCCTCACGGCGAAAAATCGCATTCCCCCGGTGAAATGAATTTTCGCATCGTTTAATTAACCGAGATTATTGTTTGCTGGAAAACCGAAGATTTGCTTGTAAAATATGATTAGAAAAGAATACATGATAAATATGAGAAACGGTTATGGTATTCGTTTTTTCATTAAAAAACAAACCGGAGAGTTGAGTTGCAGATCAGGATCGCTGTGGATGCGCTAGGTTTTATAGTTATCCAGCACGGTTTTACGGCTCGATCGAGGCTCCTGGTATGGATCATTCAGATCATATCCCAGGGTGCATCAGAGAGTGGCAGATGTATATATTCCGAGCCGTAAAAGTAGCACCGTATTACATTCACCGTAAAACGAAACGTCGGGGATAGTGGTCGGTAGTCATCTGAATCATGTCATCGCTGGATCCAGAGTATTGATCCTGCGACCTCTTTGAAAGTTCTGCGAAACGTCCTTTCGCCATAGCGGTAACACTCGATAGAATTTCTTTGGGCAGAATGGCAACACGGTTCAATTAGTGGCGTTGAATTCCGCGCGCAGAATGTCGACGGCACTGGAATAAAATTACAAATCGATGTAAGGGTTGGCCAGCAGGTCCCTTGACATCGCCGTCCAGCGTCGTCCTCGTTAATGAACATCGCCTGCGGCCATTTCCGCGGAAATTAACGAGGCCGTGCGGCAGCGGCGCCGGTGGCTGCTGTCTTTTGCCAATAACTCGAGACCGTCAACTCGTGTTTCGTTCGATTTCAAAGCGGGCCAATGTATCCGGTTCGGAACACGAGCCCCGCGTCCGTGTCCGGCCGCCTCGTTATTTTTAAACACCGATTAACGAGGACCGGAAGCCCTGGGCCGCTCTTCTGACGGAGGACGTGTCGGATTACCACCGCCGCCGCCGTACGAAGGATCGCGCTAATTATACTTGTAATTAGCGGCTCGGACGCGAACGAGGACACCGTTTTCCCATCGGCTACTCTCCGCGGGAATATCCGTATTGAAGCGGCGACGGATTGGCTCCCGAGCGAATCCAATGCTCGTGTGGGACCGGCTTAAAAAAGAGGAAGAGAGAAGGAGAGGAAAAAGTGTTGAATTTCGTATGACGCCGCCGCGCTGCTCTTTGACGAGCACGTTGACGCGGCGACGCTCGTTCGATGCCGGCGAGACGGTACGTGTATCGGGGTACGTTTCATTGAAATATCGGCACGCGGATTTTGGTCGACGCTGCCGAAGAAATAACCAAGCCCGTTTCATATGAATTAGGGTTGGTTCGGCGAAGGTAGCGCAACGTCTATTTAAAATTAGTGGAATGTCCCGAAGTGCGTGCCTCTTCTTGGACGTTTATATCTCATTGTGAAAAAACGCTCGAAGGGAATTGAGAAGAAGAAGAAGTAGAAGATGATCGCATCCTGTATGCAATCGATACGCGTCTGATCGATTTACATTGCTGCGAGAAAGATTGATGATTGGTTTCGGCGTGCTATAATCGCACGCTCCTCCCCCTTATTCCCACCCGCGGAACACGATGCTCCTGGTAACAGGCATAATAGGCATAATTGAATAGACCGTGCGCACATAATTATTCTCATACTACGCTAGGCCGCGATTACGACGCAAAACGCGCATTATGCGGTCCACCGTATAGAAACCTGTTCTCTCGCTTTGCCAAACCTCCCTTCCCGTTCCTTCTGCATATACATGTATTTCACATACACACACATGCGCGCTAGCGATACAGGGAATAGTTGAGCCGCGCAATTTATCAACTGACCCATTTCCCAAAGTCACACCGAAAGATCGGAATACCCGGGCGCGCGGACGGGGGGGGGGCGAGAGAAAGAGAGAGAGAGAGAGAGAGAGAGAGAGAGAGAGATCGTTTCGATTGTTTCCGGCCTGGAGCCGCCGCGTGGCTCGGATTCCCGCTCAACTATTACGCATTCCGCTGCATCTGACCCCCGATGACACCCCTCGTGCTACCCCCTTGGACGATCTTCCGATAACAATTAAAAACCTCGCACGTTTGTCCGCTCAGCCGGAATTTTTAGCCGACGTTCATCGCCGAAAAATATTTTCCCCGGATCTATAATTAATTATCTTTAAAAACTTTTGATCCACGATTGTTTCTTTCCGCAGCTATTTATTCAAGTCCGAATAGAAAATTCTGCGAGAAATGTTCGACGGGAGGTGTTCGTTTTTCCGGACAGGGTTTTGTATCGTTGCGCGCAATGGTTCAGAGCGTTGATATATTGAGCCATTGATAAGTATTGCAGGCTGCGTCCAGCGAAAAATCTTGAAGATCTATCCCCGGGTCGCAGTCGCGCTCGCGAGAGCGCATCCTCGAGCAATTAATCACGGGACCGAGGTTCGCTCGTGTCGGGAATTTACGACGGGAGCGCACCTGTTCGTTAGTCGCTGGCCAATTATACACGCGCGCCCCGTTCCCGTGGAAAACGATAAAGCATACACCGCCGTCGCGCCGCGCCGTGCACGAAATAATAGTATTTACGCGCAATTACGCTCTGTCTGCTCGCAATTATTTCTATGAACAACACGGCCGCGCGGAGCGCACCGGGCCGCGGGGGACGAGGACGGGATGCCGTACTCGCGAGCCGGCAAATAATTGTGCAACACGTATTTATTATACAAACACTAACGGGCCAATGGATCGAAATTGCTCGCCGATCCGCATCGAACCAACACTCCCGAATCGAATTCTACGCCGACCAATTAGAAACGCGCCAGGCCTTTAAACTCTGATGAATTTTTCAAGCTCGAGCTGAGCTCTGCGTCTAGTCGGTTGCGCATTGTGCGCTCTGAATCGGGCGCGATCAAATTGATTTAAGGGGGATGAAAATCGTCCGCTTTAATCTGCTTTTGTTTATTCTATTATTCTAATTGGTATTATTCTGAAGCTGCTTTTGAAAATTCTGCTAAATAAGGAAGAACAGATTTCTCAGGTTAGTTCTTCTAATTTCTAATCTTTCTAGCATCTTTTAGTAATTGTCAACCTCTAAACAAAATCCTGGTCATATCTGATTGACTTGAAATTACACTTGAAATTTTATATTATCAATTTTAAATCGATTTAATATTTTTGATTATGCTCCGATAAAACAGCGAATATTAAAAAATCATTGTTACGGTGATCGTCGGCTCATGACTCGACGGGAAACGGTCGAATTGCAGGTTTGCGAAGATCCCAGTGTCTCTCCGTGGATGCATAAGGGAATCGAAACGTGACCGTCGGACACGGTGACCTCTCACGAATGGTCTATCCAGGTGTAATGATCCGTGACTGTGGAACTAACCGTGGATGTTTGCACTGGAGACCGCCCTAACCGACTGTATGCTTATCCCTGCCTAGAACGGATACTCGGGGTCGCTCTGTCGAATTTTTACGAGCCACTGCGATCTTCCTGCGACTTAATGATCCTTGCTTCACTGAGAACGGCTCCGGTTTTCTGTTCGCAGATTTTACAAGCAACATATACAGGGTGAGTCACCAAACGTTAGCACCTCAAATATCTTTGTTGTTTCTAAAGATACGTAAAATATGGTAAGGACAAAGTTAAATGGTACAATGGGGCTGACACGATGCAAAAAAAAATTTTGTTTTTGTCATTTTTTTGGAGATATCAAGGTCACCTTGACTTTTTTAAATGGAACCACCCTTTTTTAAACACCTACAATGATAGTCCCTTTCATTAGGAATTCAGTGACTATAATTAGTCGAAGGTCATTCAAGGTCAAGGACAGATAAAACGTATAAAACTAAAATATGGAAGCAGAATACCTGTATTTTATAAATGTTCAAAATGATGGCCGTCTGCGTCGATACATTGTTGTAAACGAGCTCTGAAGGAATGTTGAACTCTGATAAGTGTATCCGACGTAATATTCGTATATGTGCTGTGATGATACGCTGACGCATATCTTCAACTGTTGTTGGAGCATCCGTGTACACGGTCTCTTTTAGTAGACCCCATAAAAAGAAATCCAGTGGATTTAAATCAACGTGCTGGCCATGAAACTGTTCCGCCTCGTCCAATCCATCGGTTTGGATATCGAGAATCCAACGTTTCTCTTGCTACTCGTGCATAATGAGCAGGACAACCGTCATGTTGGTACCACGTATCGTAGCGATTTTGTAAAGGGACATCTTCTAACAAAATTGGCAGATCTTCTTCCAAAAATTGAGCGTATTTCTGTCCCGTCATCATTCCGTTAACGAAATATGGTCCAATTACTTTGTCGTTCAAAATACCACGCTCCATTGTCTTTGATGATCAATTTCTCGCAGCCAGTGCGGATTAACCACAGACCAATAATGGGCGTTCCGTAGATTAATTGAGCCATGATTAGTAAATGTTGCTTCGTCCGTAAACAAGACATTAGAAAAAAATGAATGATTTTGAAGCAATCCCCATTGACAAAAGTTAATTCTATTTTGAAAATCATTCCCGTGCAATTCTTGATGGAGCGATATGTGGAACGGATGAAATTTATGTCGGGCCAGAATTCATATTACGCTACTTTGACTTATGCCTGCTTCCCGGGCAATTTTTCTCATACTCACGTGAGGATTGACAGCTATAGCTGCTAAAATATTAATTTCATTGTCTTCATTAGTCGTGGGATTCTTCCGTTTGTACTGTCTTGCATGTACACTTCCAGTACTTCGAAACAACCTGTACGTATTAGTGAAAGTATGTCTAGAAGGAGTGTTTCGCTCGGGGTACCTTTCTTCATAAAGTAGTCGGGGCTGCACTGCATTTTTTCTACATTCACAGTAAATCGTGATCATATCACACTTTTCAGTCATCGAATATAACATAGCGGAATCGCGTTTGGAAACATACTGATAGTAAATAACAATGCTGAATAACATTGAAGGACCTTAGTATGTTTATATTACTATTTCCTACAAGTCTCAACCGTGAGAAACGTATTCTGCTTCCATATTTTAGTTTTATACGTTTTTTCTGTCCTTGACCTTGAATGACCTTGGACTAATTATAGTCACTTAAATCCTAATGAAAGGGACTATCATTGTAGGTGTTTAAAAAAGGTTCCATTTAAAAAAGTCAAGGTGACCTTGATATCTCCAAAAAAATGACAAAAACAAAATTTTTTTTTGCATCGTGTCAGCCCCATTGTACCATTTAACTTTGTCCTTATCATATTTTACGTATCTTTAGAAACAACAAAGATATTTGAGGTGCTAACGTTTGGTGACTCACCCTCTATGTGTATATATATATATATATATATATAGAGTGAGAGAGAGAGCTGGTCGACGCGTAATTCTCGGGCCGAATGCATTTCTGCTATTATTCGTCGAAGGCGTGCCGTGCACTGAACACTGAATTAATTAATGTAATACGTTCGCGTGATTAAAAGGTCGAATAGAGTCCGCTATGTCGACCCCTATTGTCGACGCAAACCGTGATAATAACGTTAACTCGTTGAGAGCGTCCGCCGTTATTTCTGATTCCCCGGCACAATGGTCTCGTAACATCATTCTTCTTGTTAATGTCCGGCCCGACCCGCGTTTCCGGCTTGTGCTCATCCTTCGTTTCCGCATAATAAACGCATCCTCTATCGCGCTACATCGTTAAATATGGCTACTTATTGCCTGCTAACGGACGGGGCCCATCTTTGGCGAAAAGAACATTTTCTGCGAGGCTGCCACTTAGACATTCATATCTCTAGCCCCTCGCTGATCTTCCTTTGTGATTCCCTGGAATTCTATATTTTTCAATAATTTCTCTAATGGTCAAATTATCGGTAACAGTGAAACAGAATTTTATTGCTACTTCACTTTTTGCCGCAAAATTTTATTTTTTATGTAGGGCGAAGCGTTACTTCAAAACTTTCCACTGTTTCAAACTGCAGTGGCCATAAGCATCAGTCTACTTGTCACTTCGCTGATAACTCGACTCTTTTACTTCCGTTTCGAAATCATCGGCTTTTTGATTCATCATTCCGAACACAAACGAACCAACGAAAGAAATTCAGGAACATTTTATTATAAAACGTAAAACAAGCGAATCGTTCGGTGTTTAGTAAAACGAAAATTCTGCTCCAAGCAAAACATGTACAGTAATAGACAGCAATTTTAATTAAAAGACGGGACAGATATTTTTCATTCAACATAGTGGTATGTGGGATGACACGTGATATTGATGGCATACAATTTTCGTGTAATTTCACACGAAACGAATCTCTGCATTCGAAAACCACCTATAAAAATTACTTGAACTTTCTACAATATATAGACTGAAAAATTGTTCAGCTCTCTCACTGTCCGCGGAGATCTTATTATCTGCCGTAGAGCTGCAGGAATTTTCTACTGATGGCTCTCCTGAATATTTGACGGAGTTAAAAGTGGAAGCGTTCGTATAAGATCATTTTTTTGCGGAATAATTCACAGGGTCAGGAGATCTCGCAGACGTTAAACGTCTGATCGTTATTGAGTGGCATGAAAGTTTGATCAGGCGCATGGAGCCTGTAATCGTCCTAGAAAATCGAGCAGAATTCTCGGCGCACCGTATAGCAGTATCCGCTAGTAGAACGGGAAGATGATATAGCAGTCAAAGTGTTAAAGGAGTTCGGAAAATTAGTGCACGAGTAGAGCCGAAGTCTGCAAAGGGGATGGGCTCTCATCAACGATTTTGAACGAGCCATTCACTTTGTCTCAGCGACGTTGAAGAAGACCACGGAATTCCTTGCCGCGCTCTTTCGTCGGATATTCTAGCTCTCGCTGGTGTCCTCTATGTTCTTACCAGCCACTGTTCTGCAACTTGAACTTGTTGCGTTCACTTGCTATCTGCTAATGACAGTCGAAGAGCACCGATGGTACTGGGGCAGAGAGGCTGCGAAATGGAGCAGACACACCAAAATCATTTTCGAAATTAATTTTCGCCATTTTAACGCTGGAACTACTCAGCATCGAATGTGACTGACGAACATTGCCTTAGAGGATAGACCAAGTTGGGTTTGACCAGATTTCCTATAATTCTTGTCATAAATGCATAAAAATTTTATGCCAACACTAA
The DNA here is from genome assembly GCA_028454225.1 of Lasioglossum leucozonium. NCBI lineage: Eukaryota > Metazoa > Arthropoda > Insecta > Hymenoptera > Halictidae > Lasioglossum > Lasioglossum leucozonium. Next base: position 640,052 of record CM052210.1, on the reverse strand, counting down.
ACTCGCGGTCGAATGACCTCTTTTATATTTTTCATTTTACAATTATTGAAATTATAATGTTACTTACATGGAAATTGATTCGAGAAATCTAATAAACAGAACCTCGTCATTTTTATAAGCTGAACCATTTCAATCGCTTTTAGTGCTCGGTAGGTATAGCGTTAAATATATCAAACATCTTTGTACATTCTTATTTCTCCGGATCCTGACATCGTTATTATCTTTTTTCATCGAGTGCCGCAAAAAACGGTATTATTACGACCACAGGCTATTATTATAACAGAACCCCCATTCGCTCGACGGCGGTTTCCATAAATGTTCAAGACCAACAATGGCCACTTCACTTCGCAAAGAAGATCCTTTTCTTCGGCCAAAAAAAATACACACACACACACACCGATTCTTCTGTTCCACGCTTCCCGGCGGTGGAGGAAGCGCACAATGGCTCGGAGCTTTTCGAATTTCCCTTTTTTTCTCTTTTTTTCGCCATCTGTTTTTCGCAAGAGGAAAAATCGGTTCCCATCGTCGAATTATTTTGCAACGCCCGTTCGCCATTTAGCGGAACCGTACCTCCGGGCTTAATCAATATTTATAAACTATTCGAAAAAGCTCGCACACGTGCGGAACACTTGCTGTCTGCTTCGACGACGGTACAACCGGCGCGGGCGTCGATTTAAAATTTAAACTCGTAGAACCGAGGCTGGGTGACAGCGTTCAAAGGGAAGACAATTTCCTAGGGGGAGAGAGAGAGAGAGAGAGAGAGAGAGAATAAAGGATGAAGGTTGTCTGGGGAGCTGCATTTTTCTATTTTGAAAGTTTAACGCGGACACGTTCGGCCCCTTCCATCCTTTCCACGCGACGATTTTTAGTGGTTTTCGTTGTACGCTGTTTACCCGATTGTTCAACGTCTAAATTACCCTCGCCTGGAACTGTCAACACAGCTTGCTTGAGTTCGGTTATCTTCAGGAATTGAGTTTCTGCCGTGCAGACGATCTCGGCTGGCGATTCGATCCATTCCGATCCAGATTACTCATTTGGGACGGATTTCTACCGCCTTCGGGACTCTGAGAAGAATTTTCAATTGTCACCGTGTAGATATTATCATCTCTGCTAATTCCTTCAAATAGAATTGATTCATAAATATTCACAGACCCTCGAGAAGCACATAGTCCGTTTCGCTTTCGTTTCCCCGAAATTATGTATTCCTTGTTGAATATATTTGCAAAATTAAATTCTCGATACACGATCCGCGCTACTTTTGCAATTTCGCTGATCGTGGGCAGCCCTCGATTATTATAATTTCTATCGGGTCGGTTCGTATAAGCTGTTTATTATGCAGATTTTCTTCGCGCAGTTATATTGTATCGCGTTTCTCACGGTCAGGTTAAATTTATCCGGCTATCCGGTTGGAATCGCGAGAGATTTCCATTAAGATAGCAACGATACATAATATCGCGGTCTCGATTGAATATCGCATCGATAGGAGAATTTGGCCGGCACGGTCTCTGTAATAATAAAAATTTCGTTCCGCCGCACCGGATGGAAAATGATACGCGAAATTGGCTGGCTAGTCAGCGGGTTGATAAATCTGACTCGTTCTGGCAAATACCGGTGCCGTTGTCTAAATCACAGCTCTCGGAACGTAGTTCGGGAGACTTAACTACCTTTTCAATGGGCTAAATAAAGAACACGGCAACTCGTGGCCTTCGATACTAGACTGCTTACGATTCCTCGATGGACGATTCATGCGTAATCGAACAACTGTTGATACGCGATCGATGGAAGGAACAAGGAACACCGATGTGTTCTGTTGGCCTAACCGAGTTCGCGCAAGCAAGCGAAACCGGGAGAAAATTTTTTTAAATCATTATCACGAACAAAAAAGGAATACCGGCGATTGAATCGGTCGGCCAGGAAGCGCGCGATCAAATATTCACGGTTTATTGGCGGATCGGTAAATAGTGGACCTCGCGGGAGAGGGCGGGCTTGTTGAGTTTCCGCGGTAATCTCCAAGTCAAACGACCCTAACCGAAGTAACTGCTCCGCGATTAAACCGAACGGGCACTATACCTCAAGCTCGCCGGAATTGTGCAAACTTAGTTCTCGCACAATAACATCGGTAATCTTGTCCTGTGTCCGTGTAAATACGTATCGGCAGGTACGCGATGTATTACCACCGACGAGATACTATTAAAGACTGCCAGCCCCTGTGTTATTCAACGACATAGGAAAATGGGTCCACCTGGTCCTGGAGTGCGACCGCTTCCGCCGAAGTCTGCGGCCCGTCTGACTGACTGAGTGCGCTCGCCGAATTGAGGCGTACCTGCGTAGTGATGCGAAACTCTCCCCACTACGTCTAATTTTGGTTGGTTTCGATTGCCGTGATAATAATTATTGATAAATTTATTACTTCTGGCGGTTTAATACTTATAACAATTCGCGCGGCGCGGCGCTAGAGCGCAAAAATTGAACGGTGTTTGCCGAGCTCTGATTCGGGGAACGTCTGCGAGTTGCCGCTCGATTCGAATCGATAGCGCACTTTTGTTGTTGATATTTTCCATTGAAATGTCTGCAGATTAATTTTTTGACATCGTTTCTCACTTGTACGTGGCTTGAAACATTTATGAACACACGGTAGGCTGCAAAATCGTCGAGAGACGTGTCCGTGGATCGGCAGTGTTTCTGGCATTGTGTGCCCTTCATTTTTTATCCGTGAAAACGAGAGTCTCTGGGGCTCCCTGTTCACTCGAAGCCGATAGAACGTAGCTGTCTGCGAACTGACAAAGCGGAAAGTGGAAACTGCGACTCGAAACGGTGGAGAAGGGTGAGTGGACAGGGAATGGGTCGGGGGGATAAGAAAGGCAAAAAGAATGGTGGTTCGAAGATGGACAGCAAGGAGTGGAGGGTTGAAAAGGAACTGGAGACTGACTGGTCGGTGATATCTCGAATGCAACAGAGGGGTGAGAAGAGAGGGTGGCTAGCTGGAGAACGGCTGTCGATTCGGGGATATCGTTCAGATCGAGGGAAGCTGACGCTTTTCGTTTTGCGAACGAGCCGAGGAACGAAGATACCGAACGAAGCTGTGGAAGGAGTTGAAACATTTTTCACCTGGTAAAATAATCTCGCTTGTAATTTCAATTTGATCCCTTTGGAAATCGACTTTGCTTCAGTAAAACCCACACACAGTCCGAACATAGTAAAAATCCTTCTTTTGTCTTTCACGATATATCTTCGAACAATATGAAAAATAAATGTTATGTGTCTAATGAATAGACAGCGGATCTTTTTGCTAAAATAAAAATTGTCTGTATCAATTGCAAAAAAATAGAAATCATATCGAACATTATTTCTTCCTTTAATGATTTTAATAGAGGAGAAATCATATGTTGAGTATTTCAATTTCTAAAATTTTTCAACAATTTTCATTTTCATCCACTTAATTTTGCTATAAATGTTATAAAGATCCGCAGTTTAGTAACTAACGACAAACTGGTTCTGGAAATCTTCAGGGAATCATTGAATCGGAGTATTTAGGGAGACCGTCTCCGGTCGTCCGACCACGGCAATCCATTTCTACTGGTGGGAATCTATAGAACCTTTCGGCGGCCGCAGTAGAAGCGGTCGGTGCATAGGCAGACACGGTCACCGAGCCGTGTCAAAGACTTCTCGACATGGTCTGAGCTATTTGCACAGTATCCATTACGGCGCGGCGGGGTCGCGGCGACGGGAGGATGGAGATAGTCCAGCGGGACCACTTTGAAAAAACAGTGGCCCACCGGTGTATCTACATGGCTCAATTAAACCAACAACATTGTGTATTCTCGCACCTGAATCTGGTCAGCCGCGAAGCAGACGGCGGTGCATCGATCGGTCGCTACATTCATAATACCACCTGTTACGATGTCTGCTCGGTTTCAGTGGGGAAAGAGACTCGATCAGACAAGTTTCGAGAGCGTTCTCGACGAGGTTCACAAGAGCAGCGGCATCCTCTTAGGCATCCTCTGCATCGAATCTCCGGGACTGAAAATATTTGACGATCGATCGGTCCCGTGTAGCTGTACCGATATTTTCTCCACGAAAACATGCTACAATCTGGCGAAATGTCGACGAGAAAAATGGGTCGACAGGATCGTTTCCATGAGCACGACGACGCTCGCTATAATCACGGCGATCTCGCGCAAGGAGACCTTGAGGGGGCGGGGGGGGCGCCGAAACCAGCCGACGCGAAAATAAATTTCTGGCTTTTCGCCGGGGAAGATGAAAGGGATCCGTGAAAAAAAAAGTAGAAGGTGAAAAGGTGAAATATTTGTGTCCGTCCTAGGACGACCGCGACCCCTTTGCCTATCGTCGTAGAAGAAATCGGTGAGCGCGGCGCGTCGATCGTCGGGCTTTTATTAGACCTGAAAATCAAAAAGGACTCGCCGTGCCGGCGCCGGCGCCGACGACGACGTTTCAAAGAGTAATATTTTTAATGTCTTCTTTGTGTCGCCGCACCGCGAGGAGAGCGAGTTCTCTACGGCTCTCCGGATTCATGTTTCTCCGCTTTGCGAGCTGACAACACCGGATCGCGTTATTATAAGAGCTTTGGCACAGAAGTCTGCCATTCGGGACGAAAACGATCGCGAAGTCCTGACAATGAAACTTCCTTTCAATCAAATCCACAAACAGATCACTTACTTTTCCTCGCATTTATTCGTTACGCTCTAGCAGTGTGAAAGACATACAGCTAGCACAAGAGGAAGGATAATAAGCAATATATTAAAATTATATCAAGGTTCAGGATCGAGCGAGCCTTAGAATACCGATACCAACTGGCCTGGTACGTACAAACAAGGTCCGACACAGCAGAAGGCTCATGGGTGGGTCCTCTTCATGCGATATGCCCTCTTCGTCCGATGACATCGATAATCGACGAGCACTCCCTTTACCATCTTGCCATTTAATTTTTTAGTGAAAGTAGAAATGGCCAAATATTAACGATATTAATTCAGGATCTTGTTGCGTATGGAGGCTTCACCTTCATACTTATCTCGCTCTTCCTGCAGCTACGTGATCTTACAGGAGGTCCGGTCAAGTAGTTTGGAATAAACAGTATTACGTCAGTCGCCCATTCGGGCAATCGCGTTGTTTGGACCCGTGAATAATCGGAGATATCGATTCCACGAAGGGTTTTTGATAGCGGGTTGTCGGAACCCTTGATGGTAAATTGTAAAGTAAGCAGAAACACGTGGCCCCCACCTCTGTAAGACTGATTTTAGAGGGTATATAAGGGACCCAGGTCCTCCTCAAAAACGGGTTAGTACGAGTCTGAAACTCGAACACTACATATCGCGAGATCGGTTTTAGTAGTCTCCGTTCGTCCAGTCTCCGCGATTAATGTACCTCCTGGTTTAAAGTGAGCTACTTTAAAGTACACCCCCGCTAACTCGTTTGCGACAAAATCGAGAACTCGGGAATTAGTATTCGCAACATATTAACAATTGTAATCCAAAATACTACTTATAATAAATCTCTTGTAATTATAAAAGATTAGAGATTTCTCGTTCTTGAACTTCATCAATTTCCAACTCCGGTTCACTAGTATAAGATCCCACAAGGATAAACCTTTACCGCTCGAGGCTTATCCAACAACATTAAGTTACGAGAGCTGATCACTACCAACACTTTTACCCTATCCTAGTGGCAATCCAGTGTTAACTACTACACTCGGGGAGTCCACGACTTCCTATCCCAGTGGCAATCCAGTGTTAATTACTACACTTGGGGAGTCCACGATTTCCTATCCTAGTGGCAATCCAGTGTTAATTACTACACTTGGGGAGTCCACGACGTCTTCCTATTTCAATCATTTCAAAAACCGAACCTCGGTCACATGCCAGCCCTCGGCTCGTACCAAACTAGACACCCGGGAATAATTAATAACAAACACCAGTCTGATTGACACTGTGCCCCACGTTGTTGTTTCGCGAAAAGATCGCCGGAGCATGAGATTAGCATTGTTGAAGGCGTTGCCGCACTCCGACAAGAAAATGCGAACAACGAAGGTGAGAAGGAAACCTAAATTCAGCCACGAGGAACGCGTAAACGAGCGCGTATTTAACGGCGGCGTAATCCCTCGCGTGTTATGCACCCGTACGAAAATTTCCAGCGGCTTTTCGACCCCCGCACGGCGATTTCATATTTCACGACTATGCCGAGGCACGTACAACCACCCCGTCTGTTGTATCGTCGAAAAACGGTTCTCCTTTATTTTGCATACGTTCCGCTAGCTCGTGGCCCGCGCCGCAGCCGTGTAACCCCCGTGGAACACTGAACAAAGGTAGCAAAATTATCTATGAAGGCTACGCTATACAACTATCTACTACAAAAGGCTACTACAAAATTATCTATGAGGGAAAGGTCTCATAGCGATTTTTAAAATGCAAGAGCGAAACGCTGCGCCGGGACTGGTGAGACTATTACAGCCCTTCACCTTTCCCATTAATTGTAAATTGTATAATTTAACGACTTCGCGATTTTTGTCTCACGGTAAACTATGCTCCTCGTGTTGTGAAAGGATTACTTTAATTAGATTTGTAATTTATTCTGATATTCTGTCAGCACATTTTGAATAGGTTGAAACTTCAATGAAAAGATCACTTTTATTAGAAGTACCGTATTTAACTGCCACAATAGATCCTCAAGCGGAATGAAAACTGAAAGCATTTACACAATTATAGAACAACGTGTCACGCATACAGGATTTTGTATATGTAATCGTAATGAACAACACGGCGTGTGCGAGCTTCCATATCTTTATTTGAACTAACTCATACATCGGTAGACCGCGAGATGGCGTTGCCCTCGCAGGCCCCGCCATATGGACTCCTGCATGTTCATATTGTATAACACAAGATTTCCACGTTATTTTTATATTCTGCAAATAATGAAGGATGTTGGAGAAACTGTGCCATCGCGTCACCTCGACAAACATTGTTACCCCATTGTTGATACTCAAAAAGTTGCACAGGAAAATTGGATAAGCATCGTTCCGGCGACAAAACCGAAATTTTCCGGGACATCAAAGCGTCCGCGCGTAAATCAGCTCAGAAATGATCTCTCGCGTGCGTTCGGACGCCGCGCCGCCGCCAGCAAGAGCAGCGCGACGCGTTTCCACGCGTCCCCTGAAAAAGGTAGAACGAGACCGGAAAGCTCTTACGTTACGCAATCTTGAAGCAGAAGCGGTCGGCTTTTTCGGCGAGGAGCTTGGCTCGCCGAATAATCAGAGATAAAAGCTCGTCGCGGCACCGACCGGCCGAAAAAAAAAGATGAATTTCGGTTATCCTCGCCGTTTTTTCTTTTTTTTTTTTTGCCGGGATTGTCTTCACGGAGATCGGACCAGCCAGTTCGAGATAGAAAGAGAAACTGGATGTTCGAGGTTGAATCTGGGACAGCGATTCACGTTGCAACCGGGAAACATCTGCCCAGGGAGCTTTAAGGCTGGTGACGTTCTTCCAGGAAAGCTTTCGAGCAGCAAACGAACCCCGAAGTGGGAACCGCTGGAGATAAAACTCTTGATCAGATTAGAATTTTCTTTCTGCGATTTGTTCCGCTGGAATTTGAAGGAATTAGGGGTTGTCTGACTCCTCGCCGACCCACATCACTCGGAATGCTTTAAGTAGTTTTATATAGAGCCCCTGGCGGAGATGCTCTATCCACTTTGTCAAACAAAATACTTTTACATCGAGTCTACACCGCAACATACCAGATCGATGCGTGACGGATACTTCGTCGTTGAAAATTTTCTAGTTTAATACAAAATCTAGATAAAGTTCGTTTGTTTTACAACATGGTGCAACATGTTCAACATCGTGTAGGTTATAGGATAGAATTTTCTGGATGTTCTACTGTGGCTGACTTGTGGTTTATTTGCATCGCACAATGGTCGATCGTACGGGTTGAATGTGCATCAAATCTAAAAAGCTTGCGAGCTGTTGAAATTGAAGCTTAACTTAGTTTACAAGGCAATAAGAGAGTTTCGGCGGAACGATTCGCAACTACGGTGCATATATTCACGACGCAGAGATGCCGGACATTATCCGGTGTCCGAGTGAAAGCTCGAGCAAGTTGGTCCGGTGCGGGCCAAGTCGGCGTCCGTGACGTTGCGTCCGAACAATTTTGTCCGAGCAGTCCACAAAGGGAACGGTATATTTTAGCGTGTGCCGACGACACGCGCGTTTACAAGCGATACACGTGTCCCGAGGTAGGGGCCCCGCGGCCTGTGCTGCCTGTTCACTTCATGAAACATTTCAGTCGCGCAAACAATGCTCCGTAACGAAGGGCTGCTCATCGCGCGCGCGTCCACCCGTGCTCCAGCTCTCGCTTTTCAGAAAGCATCGGGGTTTACTTATTGCGTTCGCCGCGCCGGTTAAGCCAATTATTTAGCTCGTTAAATGTATATCGAATGCTCCCCACCAAACCAGCTGTTTTTATCCGACGAAAGAAAAATTTGAGCAATCGAATTGTCCAGGGATATTCTGGAACGTACTTTGTTAGAGATGAAAGGGTGCGTGATTATATAGTGGAGGATGTAACGGAAAAATTAATTTATTTACACGGTGAATATATCAATTATGAACGAGGTAATTACCGCGTCTGACCATTCCGGAATATACCCACTTGCGGTTCGATCTAATACGGCTGCTTTCTGTTCAAAATTGTTGTCCTAATTACATCACAGTCCATTATCAGTTTACAATCAAATTGTGAAGAAAGTTGTTGGTGCGCCGGACCATTGTCGACTAAATTTGCTTCCAATTAGTCTACCTTTGATTTCGTGTGTCTCATCCTACCGTTTAATCTACACCGTGAATACTCTATCATTTCCTACAAATGAGATACAAACTTTCACGGTATCCAAGATGTTTTTTCTTCCGAGGGATGAAATATTTTACAATGTTCGGCTTTTAATTATAGCTTTTTCCGTCCATGCCTAACATCCTCTCAAACAGTCCCTTTATTGATCTTCATTTACATTTTTGTTGAGAAAACTTTATTTGCTTAAACAAGAAATACTTTATTTATTTAAAGCAAACAAAATTACAGTAGTGGATTTTAGATGGTGATCCCGATGTGAAAGAATAAAAAGAACAAACTGTATTAAAAATAGAAAGAAAAATAATGCTGTAGTCACTGTAGTGTAAAAAACGCTGTGGTGTTGACCGTACTGAAATGGGATAACGACTGAGCTGGTTCGTCCGTGGAAAACCTCCGGTCCCTTCCCTTAAGTGGGGGTGTCATAAAAATGCTTGGGCCAGGCAACGAAAACTGCGACTCCGGCCGGGGACGCACCATAGCCTATTTCTATATATTATCGTTGGATTCCAACAATTTTTATAACGCGCCAGGATAAAACGACGCTCGCGAACAGAGAAAAAACCTGACCGACACGACGGCGATTCCTACAGCAATTAACTTAACACATTATCGTCCGTGTCGGCGCATTCGTCTGCTTCATTAAAATCAATGCGAAGCCCGTATGCACGATTCACGTGGTTCGTTAAAGCCCGAGCATTGATGTTCCGTGCATAGTTTTGTAGGATGTTTTGCCGCAAAATTTCTTTATTTTCATAGCAAGACTAGCAAGGTAGTCACGTATTCGATCTGAATTTCTTCGGGCGTAAAAAACGACCGCATCGTAAAGCATCGCGGCGAGTTAACGAACTTCCGCCAGCAATTAAGCAAGGTTGGGTGAAAGCGGCGGTAGGTTGTGCACAGGTTCGCTAAACAATCCGAAAATGAACTCGCTATCGTTTTTCCAGCTGCGCGATCACGAGAATCCGGTTGAATCGCGTTACACGGTGGCGGCTAGCGTTTCAACGGCCGGACAATATAGATGGAAATCGGTGTATCCCGGTGACCCGGAGACCCGCAGTCCGTAGGCGACCCGCAGGACAGGGTCGCGGCGCACAGTGTCGACAGTTTTTCGAGGCGTTCCCATGCACTTGACAGCGCTTGGCGCGCTCAAGAGTCGCCGCGGACCGTTTCAAGCGGGCCAATTCCGCACGGCCGGCCGTGAAACGCTTATTGATCCGCGGCCCGGATGGATCGGCCCACCAAATTGCTTGTCTTCCGGACGAAACAGCCAGTAGGAGTATTAAATCGACTCTCGCGGGACCTTCGCCGCGCCGCTCTGCCGAAAAACCCAATGTTCGGTGTATCCGGCGAAGATGACAATTTAATTGCGTCCACCGCAAAAAGCTCTCCGCAAAGAACGAGATTCACGTTTTAGACCCTGCGGATACCATTTGCGCGATCGTATGTTCCACCGGATGATCCGATACTGCCCCTCCGGACCCGTTTTCCTCGCATAAACGGTACCGAACCAGTCGGACAGAACAAATTCGACTGATACTAGTAATATTCATCCTCCGGCAGCGGGCACCTTTCGCAACTATATAATCGAGTACGTCGAGGACCATACGCTGCTTTATTTATAAACTTTGGAGATCCAAGAGTAGAAGGTTTTCCGAATGAAACTCGATTTTCGAGTTGATATTGTATTAAGGAGCGAAATTTTCCTGTAACTAGGTTCGACGATGCTGTGCAGTAGGATGGGTTCTATAATCCATATGACAGAAACTGGCCGCAAGCAAAATTTCTTGCTGACATGTGTCACGTAGTATCCGTAAAATTAGGGAAGGTTCAAGTGTCATCGCATTGCCGATTTTGAAGCTGTACATAAAATACAGACCTGTTGATCCCACCATTAGCGTTGATATCTTCACGTACATAGATATCCTCCGGCTCACTGCTTTTATTTCATTCGCTTCTCCTTATTTTATTTCTTACACGCGTCTCCTTCCGTTCTTGAACTTCCTTCTCCATCTTTCTTTCACTTCTACTGTTAACGATTTTTTTTTCCTCGTCTCTCTTTAATCTTCTTTTTCGCTTAGCTCTTCGTCCGTGTTCTCCTTCCAATAGCATTTCCTTTTTTCGAGTCCTCTTCTGGTCCGTGTAAAAAGCAGCAGCTTGCCTGTTTCGCCGAGTAATATCGCCACGGCGCGGCGCGGCGCGGCGCGGCGCGGCGAAAGGGCGTGCAGAAAAAGAAACCCGCCGCGATTGATCATTCCCGCGAAGCTCCCTGGATCTTCGCGGGAAACAAAAATTGTCCCGCGGTCTAATTAACCAAGCGACTTCGCCGACCGCTTCGATTTGCATGGAAACGGGTGCAGAATGGAAGCCCCGGCCTGGTTTGAATATCGTTAATGAAACTCATCAGTCCCTCCACCCGTTCCCGTCCCCCGCTACCGCTCCCGCTACTCTCGCAGCTTTCTTAATATTCTGCGAGTCGGCGGCGTTCGCGAAAACAGCAGGCCGGTCGGTCGCGTTCAACTCGATTCGAAATCCAATCGAGTTCCCGCTTTATCTAATGAGATGCAAATTCGCGGGACTGCGGGAATTTTCTCTTCGCCGCTAACGCACTGACGCAGCGCATTAACAAGAAGCAGTATTAATTATAGGACGGTGTTCGCGCGAAAATAAAGTGGAAACGGTATTAATATTAAATATAGTTGATGGTAAAAAAAAGTCTACTTTTACTTAGCACCCTTTCTCTTTCAACAAACACCAGATTTAATTGATTTATTAAATTAACAGAAATTTTTTGTAAAACGATTGATAAAGATAGCACGGTCTGGTGAAATACGAAGGGGAGAATATTATCATTTTAGTAGTCTCGTTTTTGCGGAGAATGAGTTCCAATTTGCGTGGAATATGCGTACGTGCTCTCGCGTACGGTTGCCTAATAGGTCTGACCATGGCTGGCAGTTTCTACTTGCGCCAAACATCGACTACGTTATGTTATTATTACTGCGTTCCTGATCGAGCGACTGTGTTTCAACGACCGCGCTCACACGTGTAGCATAACAATCCTATATTTATACATATAATATATAAGACAGTATGCGAATTCGTTAACCGACTGACACGATTGCCACGCAAAAGAAAATTTCGTTCGTAATTAGTCGCGTTTAAGCAACTTTCTGGAATTTCCATAGGGAAAAAATTCGCACAGCAACAGAATTTCTGGATTACCGAATGTTTTACCGTGGGGAAGAGAGGAGCTCTCTCGCTTGGTCAGGGTTAAAATAATATTCCCGGCGACCTGGGTCAGTGTACACACCTCGCGGAGGATTTTAATACCGCAATTTGTACAGCAAACACCGTGTCGACGGGTGCGCGCGTTCGCTCGGCGAACTTACACCGCTGAAAACAGTGTATAACCGTTAATACGGTCGCTCGTTGAATATTGTTTTATTCACCCTGGTGCAGCCGCCCCGGCCGTGTTTTCCTTGCAACAGCGCTACGGTGAAATAACAATTTCGCTGTACAGTAGAGCACCTCTCGGTGCGGCATTGAAGGTTTCCGCGAGACGTTGGACCCCGGGTGATCCTGTGCGAATCGACGGTGTCTGATCTCCGTTACGTCCCGGGAATGAATTTCTTCGCGTCTCTATCCGAGGCGTCGCCGCCGCCACGTCGAAACCACAATGGCCAACGGCGACAAAGGGAATACCAATCGGGTCGTCAAAGGAACGGACAACGTCGAAGACGATGGAGGAAAACCCATCCTGATGAATTTCGGATCTTTAACGTTCCTCGCAGCGACGCCGCAAGTCGCGCGCGGCCCGTGTATACTTATCCTTCGAGAGCTTGACACATTCTTATTGGAAAGAATCCAGGCTGGATTTCGGTAACCAATAACCCGGGTCTCGCTTCACCGCGGAAATAATCCCGACTCCTCTCCCACCCTCTACTCTTTTTCTTCAGTTTCTTCCTATTCCTTCGTCGTCTTTTTTTGCCCCATTTCCTTTCTGCCACCGCTCGATTCCCAGTCGGAATTATTAGCATCGCTCGGGAACCATGGGACGCCGCACCGGCCCATTCATCCGACCGCGGACAATAAGACGCTTTCAGTTGTCGGATCGAGAATGTACTACTAATTTGTTACACCCCAGGGGTGCTAGACCGTGGCTCTATTGCGCTTTGGGACCACCGAAAGGTTTTTTAATCACTCTGGTGCAGGTAACTCTTTTAAAATCTACCGAGCTCTGATACTAGTTGGCATGTCTTGCCGTATAAAAGCAACATCATAAAATTTATATAGATTTTCCGTGATTTTCATCAGAATATTTGTTTATCTGACCGACGGCTTATCTGAAAGCGGTCATCTGACCGGCGATGGTAGGTTTAATGTGTTAAATGGTTCGTGTTCTACAAGATATTCTTTAATAAAAAAATAATCGTGGTTGAATAATTTAGCGAACATAAAATACGTAGCCAGCCATTACACGATTATACGACTGCCTATCTCTCGATTCGCATCAAATTAGCGTAGAAAATGAAAAATATACAAGCCCGTATACGGTACGTAAACATTCCGATAAGTGGAAAGAGCCGACAACGGTCGGACACGCGAAAAAAAGGAGTTCGCGTGCCGGACGACCGTTGAAACGAAATTCCCCCACGCAAGGAGACTTTACGAGAGCCAGTTTCACTTGCCATTTTATTGCGGACCGCGCTCGGTATTTTATTTTACAAGCGTCGGAATGTGAAGACGGGGGCGGGGTGTGAGCACGCTATCAGATATTTTGTAGTCAATTAAAAATATTTTGGAGGAACGTTGTTTCGTTCGGTCGTTTTTCTTGTTTTTTTTACGGAGGGCTCTCGCGGGAGCCAGAGAGGATCGTAGCAGCGCGTTGCCATGCCGTGCCGGATGGAATGCAATTACATATCGTGTGCACGAGATATAATCGTTCTCTCTCGGGTTTACGCTGACGCCGCGGTTAAAGAGCATGATTTCCCCCGAATCTAGATGAAAAGAAGCAGCGGAACAGCAGGCAGAAAGAAAATTTAATTGGGTCGGGCAGAACGTGGCCGGGGGCATTCGATGTAGCGGCGAGAGACGAGGCCAGCTTGCGTCTGCTTTTTTCGGCTTCGTTGAACTTAATTGAAGCAGTTCTACGGATCCCGACGGTGGCGTTATGCTCGACACGCTCTGCGAACCAAAGCTACAATACCCGAATTCTACATTGTTCCGTCGAATAACATCCGCGACACAGGGATCACTTATGCGGAAATAGCTTTGTGGCCGGCCGCATTCCCCCTCTGTTCAGGGACGCACTCGAAACTCAGCAGTAAAAGGTCCTTTCCTCTTTTTAATATTGTTAACAATCAGAAACCGACACGTCAATATTCTTTAATTCTATTCTTAATATCCTTGCGATGAGAACGCATGCTCGATTAGCGTTTAATCGACTATTTAATTGAATTCAATTCGAATTTAGTTCGATTAGTTAAGTTCACTGTAGTAAGTTAAATGATAATTTCATTAAATTAGAACTGAATCGATTTTATACGCGTTCGGATAAATACGAGAAAACTTGAAACAAGAAGCCAGTTGAAATCTTTTAGAATATTAAAAATGTAACCTCTAAATTAAAAAAGAGGCTGGCGAACAATAAGAGGACTCAAAGGTGTTAGTCTAACCTGGCCGGATCTATACTACTGGCAACGCACGACAGCGAGCGACAGTGGAAACGGAAGGTCAAGGGCCAGACAGTCGCCCGAAGGAGTTCACAACGCCCTGATATCATTTATCTTGCTTCCTACTAGAGTGACAACGATCGAAGGGCGCAACATGCAGTTCAATCTTTACAAAAATATCAAGTCAACCTGTATGAAAACCACAGGCTACTCACCAATCGAATGAGACTTCCTGCAGAATACCTTCGTTGATGCCTCGCCGAACACCCAGTACGTGGCCAGAACATCTCCATAGCAGAAATTCAGTGGAATCGTTGCGAGATCTGTCGTAAGCTCGATAAAATTACAAAAAGAATATCGAAGTCTAACAGCCTCGATAAAAAAGGCTATCACATTTCCATAAAGAATAAGAAAAAGAAATTCTCCAGAGAGAGAGAGAGAGAGAGGGAGAAAGAGAGAGATGAGGGAGCCCGATAAGCCCTCGGTAGGGTGGAAACCCTATTACAAAAGGGTGGGAGAGTACCTTGGAATCGGTGGTTATTCCACGGTTCCTCCGTTCCCGGAGCCAATGACGCGATCGGGCGTCATTTATCAGCATAATTGAAATCGCTGGCAAGCTTCAGACGGCGTTTTCTCGCGAGAAAACGGCCCCGGGAGTACTATGGCGTCGTTCTGTCGAGAGTAGAGGCACTTTTACCCTGTTATTTGGTGGATGTCTTCTCCTCGGTCTCTTTTCGTCTCCCTCGAACTTGTTTCTCCGTCGATAGACTCAATTTCAACCGTGCAATTGGTAAACTTCTCGCTCGAAATCGGCAAAACGATTCGAACGGCTTGCGTTGTTTAGGTTACCGCCGAGTCTAGGCTGGGATTAAGCCAGGTATGGGTTAAATCTTGGTCGAGATTAGGTCAGGATTGAGAGGAAGATTTCGGTTCGATTCGACAGAGAATTGTTTTCCGCTCGCGTGGGCACAATTTTTCGACTGCTAAGTTGATTTCTGTTAGGTTCGAATTTACTTGCAATACATAAACGTTTTCCCGGGAAAACGTCGAAACGATGTCACTGTAGAGATCTCGGTTAGGTTCGGGTCCAGAACACCGAACTGGACATAAGCGCGCGAGTTCCCGCTCGCGTACGAGCGTTATTATTCATGATTTCATGAATTTTCATCCGCCGCACTCGAGATTGCTCGTTACTTCGCGCGTACACGCATTCGGGCTCGCACGCGGTTCGTCGGGCTTATTCTTCTTGGTTGCCTTTCCTGCCTCCTCGTCGTCTCGCGTGGAAGGAAAAGAAGAGGCGAAATGAATTTTTCATTAAGAAGAGAAAGCCGCGAGTGTAAGTAAACGCGAGATCGCGAGGGAGATACGCGGGGACTGGAAATTCCACAGCCGCGAACCGTGTAACTTCTCGACGGGAGGACGAACAGCAATGGGCGGTGGTCGACCGACGCTTGACGTCACCGTCCGAGTAGGTTGTTCTTGCCCTCCTCCGACCAGCCGGGAAAGAAACCGGGCCGAGGAACATGACTGATGGAACCGAGAATTGAACCGTCGGGGAAGCATATGTTCGCGCGAACTCTCTCCCCCCTCCCCATTCGTACCTCACCTTTTGTCCTTCCTCAATGTCACTATCGCCGTCCCTTTCGTGCCCTTTCGTCGCTCAATCCTTCATTTTACTCCTCTCACACTTTCTCGGTTAATTCCTCTTTCCATCTCACACTGCCTTTACTCTCTTTTTCTTTTGTTCCGTTTCTTATATCTATCCACTTTTTCTGGCTGCGTTTCTGTAAGATGGATCATGCACTTAACATCCACATCTATTGCATTGAAAAAGTTGCCATAAATCGTGAACACAAATATAAATAAAACCGCAGCGGTCTGAATAATCTACCGAAACTGCCAGAAATACTTATCCACAAGTCGGAAAATGTTTTAGCTCTTCGTTAAAAGCAGCCGGAGAACTGAATCCCGTGGCCATGGTAGAGGCGCGCTGCATTTTCATGAAAACCCGACCTCGAACAGCTCGTTATTACGCGTGTCTGCTCGGCAAGGGCACACACCTGCTGCCATGCCGGTTCGTCGGCGAACCGTCTCGCACCCTTCGCCCTTTTTCAATCTTCTTGGTCCGGCACAGCCTGAGAAAAAGCGGTCCGGCGGCTGGATGCCACGTTTATGAGATCAGCGGACGATATGAAAGGCGAAAAAGACGGGCAGCGGAAGAAAAAAGAAAAAAAAAAGTGAAAAAGGGAGATTAAACGTCCACCGTCGAGAGATGAAATTTTTCTACACGTTAATCGTTTTACGAGGGACTTCGGGGGAACCTCTGAAGCACCTGCGCGAAGTCACTCGACGGTTTAAGGCTCGTACCCGAGCGGATGAAAACCTTGCGCTATTTGACCTTTTCGTATTCGCCGGATGTACAAGGCTTGTTGATTCCCCGGGTAGAGAAACGAGGATACGCGAGAGCGCTGAAGTTCCGCCAATGAAACTTCGTTATCATAATTTTACGTTGTTCTTAAGTCGGCTACGCGAGACTTTTCTTTCGCGTGGTTTAATTAGCTTGACCCGGAGTGGATCCTCTCTTTTTCCGCGGAAGTTCAGTAATGAGTTTCAATTTACTTGGTGAAACGTTGTTAAATTATGCGTTGGCCAATTTTTGGTCTACATCTTTACGTTGTCGTTCGCACAGCGCACCATTATCGTGGTTTTAAAACGGCTCTTAGTTCCTTTTAAGAGTGACACGTTTTCAGAAGAGCTGCTGGTTCGAATTTCACGTCTATTATCTTTAGAAAACCTACAACAAACACGATACATCGTGATTCCATCGAGCTGCAAAAGCATTCGCGCAGAATTCTCACCCGCACAGCCTGTTTCGCTGTAAGTAGAGGGGCATTACAGACCAGCATAGATATTGATAATCTCTGGGAAGCTGAAGGAGTCACGTCTCCGCCATAAACCCAATCCAACCGCGTCTCTTCAACGCCGTTTGTTTCCCCCACGAGGATTCATTATTTCTCCGCGAAAGGGAGAGACAGAGATAGACGCTCCGGAGGCGCTGCAAACACCGGCCGCTGAAACCGAGGGCAACGCTATGTAACGCGATACCGGGGATTATGGCTGGTTACCGTGGAACCAGGAGCTACACTCCCAACAATGGTCACCGGGAATCCGTTGTAACAGCGGGCTGTTCTCTCTCCCTCTCTCTCTCTCTCTCTCTCTCTCTCTCTCTCTCTCTCTCTCTCTCTCTCTCTCTCTCTCTCACCGTGCCTTCCACTCGTTTCCACCGACGAAATTAGGATAGAACGCGGTCGCGATCGTTGTCGAAACAAGAAGGCCAGTCGAGACGTCGACGACGAGCTTTCGCAGGCTATAGTAAGCGACCATCGTGTTGTTCCAACCCTTTATAGTTCATGATACACACGGTATTCCTGTAGCATCGCGAGGTCGTTCTGTTACGGTGCTAGCGAGCGAATGGGATAAGGCGATAGTTATATTTGCGGTACGGGAGCTCGCGGATAGATGCATATTTCAGTTTCTGTAGTATTATACAGAGTTCGGGGATTAGCGAACTGTGCTTGTTTCAGTTTAGATGGTATTACCGTAACCTCATTACGTTATTGCATTATAAATCTTACAAGTGAAATTAAGAACACATTTTTCAATGAATCTAGGAGCTGTGGCTTTTCATTCGCAGTGAAATAACATTAACGCTGAAAGCGATTCAAATGTTTCAGCTTATAAAAATGACAGTCCTGTTTATTTAGATTCTGTGCAATTTTTATGTCAATATCTATGCTTGTGAAAAATATAAAACCGGCAGTGGTAGATTTAGTGTTAAGTGATAATGAGATTATCGCAATCTGTATCGACCAAGGAACGCCGACTCGAATGAGTCACAGTTTCGGCACGCACAATAAATAAACAAATGTCGTCGTCGTTTCGTTAACGCGCGGCCGTTAGCGTCTCGACGCGGCCGTTAATAATTCGTATGCAAATGGAAGGTGAAACGCGCGCCCCGCGAAGGAGTTATTACGCGGAATCAAACGTCCTCCGTTAGGGGCGAGTTCTCTCGACGCTGCCTAACCGTAAATTAAATTGTATTAAACGGAAACGTGCTCCCTGGTGCACGCCTCTCGAACAGGAAACCTCGTTTTCTCTGTTCCGCGCGTGGGGTGTCGCCACGTAACCCACCTCTCCCTCAGATTGCGTGTTCCTATTCGTTTTCGCGCTAGTGACCATAAAAGTATCCCCCCCTATCACTCTTTCTCTCTCTCTCTCTCTCTCTCTCTCTCTTTTTCTCTCTCTCCCGGCAGGTGCCAACACGGCGAAAACTATCGGGCCAACGCAATTGCTGTTCATTCAGAAATCAGTCGCAACTGCTCCCGTGATTGCTGGACCCGGTGCGCGGCGGTACACGCTCCCGGGGAAAAATTGAAAAGTCGAAACATTTTTTCGATTGCGGCCGCGCGCGCCGAGTGTTCCGCAAACGTCGGGCCGACGTAAAGGGTGCGTTTTTACGGAGGAGGGAAAAATAAGTCAACGTTTTTCGTATTTTCATTCGGCGAACAAACTTCACCGAACCATCACCGCGCGTTTTATGGACTACCCCCCCCCCCCCGGTTTTCGGCGGCTGGGTCTCTGTTATACGCTCCCCTACCCCCTCGAACGAATTCTTTATTTTCGTAACCGTTACGGTTTCGCGAGTTTTCATTTTTACCGAGGGGCGCGTTAATCGAAATCGTTGTTATACGAACACTCCTTTTCCTCTGTTTATTGAGATTTTTTCGTTCGGTGAATTCGGTGTTTTCGGACCTGTTCGTTATCGAATTCCGCGGTATAGTTTTGTTACTTTGGATTGGTTTTAATAGAACTCCTCGCTGTCGAAACACTTCTTTTTAGCGAGACGCTTCGCTGCTCGATATTTTTGTTCAACCGTCGCTCCGCGCCGGCTGTTTCGGTGAACAAATTGGATAAACTCGATGCGCGGAATCGTGTAACACGGCAGCAATTCAATCTGAGCGATCTAGAAACCCGAAGGATGCAAGCATCTAATAATGCCGAATACGCGTATTAATTATTTTTTTTTGATTTTTCCGAGGCCTGGTACATATTCCTAAATTTCAGCCATTGTCTACACAGTCTCGAGAATAATTCTACTATAAAGAGCTCTATAAAGACCGTGCTGCCCAGCTTGATCGTCTCTGCGCAATAAATCGCGTGCAATAAATCTGCGAAGGGTCGCGGTAGACTCGATAAAATATCAGACGATAAATTAGTTCGATCTCGCAGTCTCGTCGCGTCGGTAACATAGACAAAGCGGCGGTTCCGACAATGGGGCCATTCAACGGTTGTTCATTTCTGTTCCCAGCTTTCAGAGGACATCGGCTACGTCCTTTATTCAGCTCTAGGTAGCTTCTACATCCCGTCGTGCATCATGGTGTTCGTGTACATACGTATATACTTCGCGGCGAAGGCACGCGCGCGTCGTGGCATCCGGAAGCAGCCGCGTCGACGGCCTCCGATGCAGCCGGAATCGCCGGACGTCAGGCAGACCAGCTTCACGCAGACCACGCCGGCCACCGAGACCAAGAAACCGCCCTGTTCCGTCATGGAGAACGTCGCCACCATCGAGAACCAGCCAGTTCAGATACCGATCGTCACGTGCGACTGCGCCAGCGACGTCAGCACATCCGAGGCCGACCCTGGGGGAGGGAACAGCATACCCATGGAAGAGAAGGACACCTTGAAGGTTCGCTCTCTGAAACATTCCCTTCGTACCCTATTCCTAGAATCCTTCTTCCTTCAAAGCTGCTCCTCTTCTTAAGTCGACATTGATTAGACACGAGTTACATACTTATGACAAATTAAAAACAATAAAAAGATTTTAAGTTCGATTACACAACCAAATAAAGCGCTATGTATCAACCTCGGAGATCCAGAGTCTAATAGCAGTCTTAGCGAACACCATTCGACATCGGTTATCGGTCGGAAGGTGCCCGGCTCGAGGGCATCTCGTACTTATTCGGATCGAAGACAGAACAGCATCGATTTCCTCCGGTCCGGAATCAGAATGGATCTTCTCGGTAGGGATCCACGGGTCTCGTTGGTCGCGCGTCGCGTAAAAATGGTACCGGTAACTCAACGAAACCAGAAACTCGCTATTGGATTTCAGTTTCACCGTCCCCCGCACCCCCTCCCTCGCCACGCCACCTGGGTTTCCAAGCACAAATGGAATCGAATAAAGGCGACGGCGGATTCGAGTGCTCGCGATACAACGAGCGTCGCGCGCCGTTTCCGCTGGTCTCGCAGCTCGTGTATCGAGAATCGAATCGATCATACATCTACCCGACGACGCGACGGTCCCACTGAAATTGCTACTCCTGATCGTTCCTCATAAACTACCCGTTCGACGCGGCTCCCTTCCCTGATAGAATTAGAGTTGCATCGGGCACGCCGCGCCGGTTCCTGCCGAGGACACGCGTATTACGGTCGCCGACGAAATTGAGTGGACAGGTAGAGGAAACCGGTATCAATCACGTGTCGACGAATTAACGTGTATGCATGTGGACTGCGGATTTGCAAAATATCCTCCTGCAAATTTGTTAATCTCCACTGATAAGGGAGGCATTGCTTGAAGTAATTTTCTGTTAAATCATTAATGGCATCTGGACGAGTACAAATCCAATTATTATTTCAAAAATTTCTATTTTAAATTAACTTTTCAATCACCTTTCAATCACCTCGAAGAACACGTAAAAAGATTCAATTGATCAACGAACAGTTGATCCGCACTATTAATTCGAAAAAAGGTGGATCGATACCCGATTTCCACGATCCCGTTCACTTAATTCTGTCCCCGGGACTGTATATCCCAGAAAGCATCGCGGAAGTGGTCACGCTCGGTACGTGCAGCGCGGGAATTTCTCCTCGTAAATGAACATTTATGAGATCCCATTCCCGTAGCACGTGATTCTTTATGAAATCATACGGATCGCCGGCAAATACGGGCTCCGCGAATCACCGGGTGAAATGTATCCCCCGTCTCCGCGGGCTTCTTTAAAACATCCCCTAGCTCCATCTTCGGCTGCCACTGGACAAAGCTCCTTTATTTCCGGCACGTAACGTTGTTGCGCGATGGTATTCCACGGAACGCCGGGAACGTGAGCTATCACGAATGCGTTTTGATGAAGCCTCGGAACACGGGGGCTCCGTTGTAAATGGACTGTGGATGTTCATGGAATTTCTCGATCCGCGAAATAAATTCTCCGTACCTCGATTTCCACGGAAATTTCGCCAATCCATTCGAATTTAGAGCGACGAAATGCTAGAAAATTTTTATTTTGGAACTTACAGTGTTTTTATTTGATTTTTTTCTATTCAATATGGCCGGTTGCTTCTGTCTTTTGCACAGTGTAGCGTATCCTAAAAACAAAAATGAATGGAAAAGAAAATTTTTACTGGACTCACCGACGCGAAACCCTTGAATCAAAGCTCTGTCAACCACCCAATAGCGAGAACATAAAAAAAAAATCTGGGCTCCACTAAAAGACTGTCTCTCACCTCCTGTCAACAGGTGACGCTCCCGGTGCACATGCAGAAGAGCTCGCTGAAGGCGACGCTGTCAGTGAACGGTGACGGTCAATCGAGCGTGCCATCCCGATGTCGAGCACCTAGCGTTGGCATCGACGTCGACATGGTCTCGGAGTTTGACCCGTCGTCGTCGGACAGCGGCGTGGTGTCGAGATGCGCCGTGGTGAAGCCGTTGAAGCTTCGTCTCTGCCAGCCGATTTTTGGCCGACGGCACCTCGGCAAGCTGCGGCGGGAGCACGGCGACGTCGGCCGTCCGTCGGCGAAGGACGAGGTCGGCGTCGTCGAGACGAAATCCTCGAAATCGCGGGACCCAGAGAGAGAGAAGAGGAGACTGGCTCGTAAGAAGGAGAAACGCGCGACGCTGATACTCGGCTTCATCATGGGCAGCTTCATCGCCTGCTGGCTGCCGTTCTTCGTCCTCTACATCGTGAAACCGTTGTTCCCGGACGTCGACATACCCTCGCAGGCGTTCGTCATCGCGTTCTGGCTCGGATACATGAACTCTGCCCTGAACCCGTTCATCTACACCGTCTTCAACAAGGACTTCAGGCGCGCGTTCCGCAGGATACTGTTCAAATGAGCCTTGGGGCTCCGTTCCCCGGTGAGAAAACGAGACACCGGGACACCGTACACAGAAGATCGATCGCCGCGGGTCACTTTCCGACAGTGAATCGATCCGTCGATTTCAAACAGGTCCAGAGACTCGAGAGAACGATCTTGAAAGAGCGCAGCATACGCTCTGTCGAACGTTGCAGAGCAATCGCGATTCTTCCGTTCAAAGTTGGAAAATGTCGAGAACTGTAAGCGGTTAATCGAGGCTCTAATTACATCGCAAGGCTTATGACGAAACTTCACGTCGGTGCAACTTCTACACACGATAACAGACGAGGACAAGCATAAGGAAATCCGGGGTTGACATTTTCAAGCTCTGAACAAGGGAAACGCGATCGTCCGAAGTTCGAACGGTTCCAGCTGTGTCTACGTTCGTTGCCTCGTTGCAAGAAAATTTAATCTGAGCTGTTCCAGTGTTACTCGATCAACAAATAGTACTTGATATTCAATTCATAATTGGAAAGGTTCCTTTAAATAACATTTTTAATTTTCGAAGTTGCTGCATCGCTTCAACATCCATATACAAAATCAAGCAACGAACGACAGTGTGTACATCTAAATTTGTCATTACTTGGGCGACATGCTAACACAACGAGGCGCATAAATGAATGTTGGCGCATCTTCAGGCTACAGCGACAGAATGGTCGTTGTCGAATCGAAGATTCCGCGGTGCTGTCTTTACTTCTTGCGCTGTCGGACGATCGGTTCGACGGTAACGATTTTGTCGTTGTACGACGTTCAATCAGAGGTTAGAGGCCGATTCCTCGGACCATACGCTGCGTTTTAGCAATCTCGGTTCGGGATCGAACGATTCTCGCCGGAAACGGCGACGTCCCTCATTCGACTGCATCGATAACTGCACGGATCGTCAAAGTTTCGACGTTAAAACTCGTCGAGCGACGATCGTAAATCGTTCCAGAGGTCTCAGCTGTCAGCGTTCCCTGCGATTAGATGCAAGTACGGTCATCGATGGGAGATATCTGGACAAATGGGGTCCCACGGGATCGGAGCCGAGCTCGATCTCGATTTCGCCGGGGAAAATTTGCTTGGAACGTCGCTGGACTCTTCCCGTTTCCGGCGAGACACACCCCTAGCGATCGTCTCTGTCTCCCGAGTCTCGTTATCGATCGATTCAAGGGTCGATTCGTCGTGAAATCGAGAAATCGAAGCGTACTCGCGGCCTTCCTCCTTCGCAGAGTTCCTTGGACGGACGGCGCACGGTCCGATTGTATAATAAACGTCGCGACAATCCATTATTATCGATGTACGTGATTGTAGATATGTATAGCAACGTGCGTGCCTGAGTATACGTGGCTGGATGTTTGCGCGTGTGTGCATGTGTGTGTGTATAAAAAAAATTAACGGAGAGATCGGTCGGGAGAGTTTTTGTTCGCGGAATACGCGACACGTTCGAGGCGGGAAATCTCGTTTCCGGTGGATTCGAGAACACTGCGGGCTGCCGGAAGTTTGGCCACGAGACGGAGAGGAAGTTTCGTTGCGGAGAACAGTCTCCGTGGATTCCAAACGCGGGAATGTCGAAAGAATAAATCGAGGACCTCGCGGAGTCCCAAGGATTCCGAGAGAAAAAAGTTTCGGGACGGATCGCGCACAGGTACCGGTGAGTTACCACTATGAGTGACCACATGCCAAAATAGTCTCCTCGAAAAGATGCTGTTTCGAACCTCTGTTACCCTAGAGTCGCGAAATGTGTTCACTTTCGATAGTTTGAAAGGGTCGAAAACGAACCCTCCTCTAAAAAAGGTCGTTCGAACGAAAATTGACAGAAAATTAATCATTGCACAAAATTAAACAGGAGAACATCGTTTAAATATCGATGTAACTGGAACAAAATTTTTAGGAAAAATCATCCACTCGCTTTTCCAAATCAAATTATAGTGACTCACCTAGTACTGATGATGCAACATAAGAATTGCACATCAACAAACGAGCAGAAACAATGAAGCACAGCCACCGGAAACGAGCTCGAGCGCGCTAAATCGAATCCTGCGAACGAAAACGAGATCGCGGGAGCCAGTCGAGTAATGTTTCCTATTAAATAGGCACAGTAGAATCGACACATCGTTAATCGTGTAACGTTTAATCTCGAGTTTCCAGATTCTATGACGAGGGGGCGCGATTTACACGATACGTAATAGTAATAATACCAAACAAAAAAAAACGTAAATAAATAAACTAAAGAATACTAATAAAACATTACGTAATAAATACCGTAGGAGTTTCTCGAGTCGGACGATGAGTCGCGCGCGTTATCGTGAAATGGATATACGCGCGATGATATTATATCGGCGGCGAGTCACTTCGAGCGAGTCAAATCGCCAGGGTTATTCGACCCTGGCCGGGCTTAAATATTAAATTCGATCGCATCGTGTTTAACGGCACACGCCCCGGCTGTTTGATGTCGCCGCGTCGAAAACCCGAAACACGTCGCCCTCGCGGTTTCAATTATTACGCGGCGTTACGCGATGTTTGCGCGACGAGGCGCTAATCGCGATCGGCCGCTTTATAATTCAACGCGGCTGAGGCTGAACGGTGAAACTGATCCTCCCGAAACGCATAAGCTCCCTGCCTACGCCTTACGCCCACGCCTAATCGATTATCTCATCTTCGAATCCCTTCCGTCTAATTTCTCTTTTTAAGTCTGCATAATTTCAGAAATCGATTCTTACAAAAACTTGAAATTTTTAAAAAATAATTCCGAATGTTATTTCATCGATCGGAGAAAGCCGTTCCGAGTTAAAAAGCTGACCGACAAGTGGAATTCGGTGCCGTAACACGGTCGCGTTACGATCAAACGTGTCACTCACCTAAAATCGCGCGATGCCTGCCAAATTCTCCGGCGGACACGTTTCCAGGATGAAATCCGACGAGCACTGGTTATACCGGTCAGGATGTTTGACCCATGTTTGCTCTCCTGCGTCTAAACAAATCAAAGAGCGGCGAAACAACGGCTCGTAAATCGAGGACGGAATCATCGTGCGGAATGAATTTCGGAAAAACAATTTCCCTCTCCACCCTCCAACCTCCCCCCGCACGTTACCCATAACCAGCGAACGTATTCAATCCGGCCCTCTCTATAACGTAGATTACACTTCATCCCTGCGGCTCCGATCGCGAGGAATTCGAATAAACCATTTCTACGGATTGTGGAAAACCTGATACTTTCGGGGGAAAATTGGTTGACCCGTTCAGAAACGGATTTTTTCTCGAGAAAATCTTCTGCGATCACCGACCACCATGTCTGGCTCTTTACATGCTTTTCTTTTTTATCTATAAATTTTTTGAAGCATGTAGTCAGACGATATACTATTTATATTTATTTAAAAAAAACTTTTGATAATCGTTCTTCTTTGATTGTGCGTTCAATTTCATGTTTACCCGGTACATTGTAACGCATTATATTGGATAATTGAGGATGTGATTTCGATTACACACCTGCATAAATTAATTTCGTGATGGCGCTCCGGTCACCCTTAATTAATCGCACAATGTCCACTTTGTTAAGCTTGTTAACTCCGAACTAACCAGTCAAAAAGGCATAGTGTTTTCACTTTAAAAACCTACACGATTATTTCACCGCAGCAATGTTCAACATTAATCATCATTTTTTCCTCATCATAAACATATTCATACCCATAGTAATTCGCTGAAAACAAGCTTGCTATCGTCAACGAGGCAAGTGCACCTTGCATCGACGAAAAAGCCGCGTCGTTTCTTGATGGAACAAAGAGGCACACAGTAATTAGTACAGAGTATAGGAATTAACTGGAAGTTAATGCAAATTTGCGGGGTTCAATCGATACATTATTCCTCCAGCGAAAATGTAATCAAGCCTCCGCTCTGCTCCGTTTCGAGGCGGCGGGCTCTCGAGCGGAGCGTGTACATGCTCGCGGGATCGTTGTCAATCATTTATTCATACGTCAATGGGTTTTTCGGAGAGCGAGAGAGAGAGAGAGAGAGAGAGAGAGAGAGGGAGAAAGAGAGAAGATTGATTAAAGCGTGCCATTACGACGTGAACGGGCATCGAAACAATGTGTCTTTTTTCTTTTTTTCTAGAACGTTTCGGGCCTCCCCGAAACACACATGCCGAAAACGTTTTCGGATCGGTGTGCGTGCATGCATGCGTCACGCGGCTATGTGACACGCGACGCGTCACAACGATAAATCAATAAACGGGTGCGTGTATGTATCGAATATGTGCGTGTGTCTCTCCGGCTTTGCAACCCCCTATTTTCCTACCCCTTTCGGTGTCTCTGTCTCTGGCCGACCGCGCGTTACATCGTTAACTAGGGCAAAAGTGTCGAGGGAATAGACGAACCAGACGGTTCCACAGTCCACGGAACCGATACGTGAGCAGCCGCACTGCTGATAAGATTGCTAGGATTATTAGCGTCCTCGAGATCGATGCGACACGCGCATCATCGTACTCCTCTGCAGCCCTAGTGTCGATGCTCCATTGCAGCGACGGGATCTCTCTGCTATTCAAAACGAAACTTCTCTCGATTCTTCATTTATTTGCTTCGCGTGTGATTTTGCTATTCAACTTTCTACCATTTTTTTACTCTGGAAGGATAACATAAATTTTTATACATTTCTTTTAAAATTTTTAATTGCTTTGAAAAATTGTCGCTTGATCAAAAACCATTTTGCTTGAAGATTAGTTAAAAATAATCTAGCAGCATTCAAATCTCCACCCCTCTCTCTCTCTCTCGCTCACGCTATTTCAAGTCGACATTTAAATTTCAAATTCTGCGGTTTTGATTGATGCAATTTTTCCTTGGTACTGTGTACGATCATTTCGAGCCCATTCACGTGTTTGACAATTTACATTTTTTAACCGAAAGCCCGGTGTTCATTTTTGCGTTAAGTATGCGCGCGATCAAATATTTTTCAGTGGCGATGTAAATGGACAGAAACGACCCCGCAGCGTATGTCGTGTTGCGTATGTATGTTTCGAATGGAGTCAACAGCGAACAGGCCGCATATGAATAAAAATGGCCAGCATCCGGCATAATGCATGCTATCGCTCAAAAATATCGCTTGTTTCGAAAGCGTTTTTGCGGAACGTAACGCGAGCGGACGTTACACATTTCGTTGCAGCCGGAGCGAGCACGTACGCGTTGCCATTCTGAAATGCATTTCTTTATGCATTTACGGTATGTGTAAACAGCTGAATCATTAAAAACGAAATACGTCGACGACAATTTTCATCAAGGTATTTCTTGTTCGCGCGAAATCTTTTTAGCCGGAGAAAGGAATTTCTCTCTTGAAACGCTTTTCCTCATTTTTTATTTATGAAGCGATATTCACGAAAAACGTATAAAATTTGATTTCGATATAAGTTGAACAATTTCATCTTCATTGTATCATAAAATCTTGATCGCGAGTCCGACACGCAAATCAGTTCCCGGTTTTAGTCGCTCTATCCTCCCCGGATTAGCGTGAAGCATCGCGCGCGCGTGCCGGTTAAAAATTCCCCAGAATTTCCAATAAAGTCTTACCGTCGCCGTCTCCGAAAATGATACCCCGGCACATTTCCCAATAAAATCTCGTTCGGAGGAGTGTGCTGCAGCTCCCTCGCGCTTATAGCAAGAGAACCCCGTGTTCTCTTTCCTTTATATTCGAGCCGCGGAGGTCGAGCATGGCTACCTCGAATACTTTTCGCCGCGCGGACATATTATGCCGCATACCTCGTAACATGGGATTCACTGTTATACGGTCGACCGGATTCCTGGAAATTTATCGTGCCTGAAATAAAAGGACTCCGGGAGCGGACGCCCCGCGATGCGTTATGCTCTCGAACGCATAAAACCGGAGCGGAATTTACATCGCATCCGCGCGCGCGACACAATCGCTCGATCGACCGTCCCTCATCTCCCGATCCATCCTCCTACCCCTAAGGATTCGACGCATGAACCGGTCCCCACGATCCCGTAGATCTCGCAATCCATCGGTGGAATATCCTCGAATTGCGAAAATCGCAGACGATTTGTTCGCCGCGGCGAATCAAACGGCGAAAAAATTGTCTGAGCGCGTCTGTCTTGAAAACAGGTGGCGATCGATCAACGAAACGACCATAAACGCTCGGAGTCGACGAATCACAGCAATAGAGCGGTCTTCGGGAAACGTTTGTCCTCGTTGTTAGTTCCAGACTTTAATTAGATCGATGTAAGGCAGCGAGGCACTCGACCTTTTTCCTTGTACACTGAGTAAGATACTGATATTAAGCGGATCCGGTGGACCGCGTGGATCACGATCCGAAGAATAATCGAACACTCGTAACAAGAAAAACAAACAACCAACAAAATATCGTGAGATCCCACGGGTTCACCGTTTAAACAATTGTTACCGAGACTTTACTACGTGTGACCGTTGTCGAGAGCATTAGGCGATCGACAAAATCGATTTTGCAAAGCAACCAAACTCTTTTTCCAAGAATCTCTGTGCGTGTGCGAGAGAGCGTGAACCTATGGATTACACTAAATCTGACACAACACAATGTTACTCGAACCGTATATACTATATATGGGAGAACGTACTACGAATGAATGCGACCGCCTAGAAAAGAACAGACACAATTCTACGTGGTCGATCCTCTCGTTTAAACGATCATTCTAATTAGATAAATATTCAATTAAAACACGCTCGTACCGTCTCTCAGTCGATAAGCGTCACGACAAATTACCGATTGATTGGCCGGGGACACCGATATACTTTGTATCTATACACCATTGTACACAGATATGTATATTATTACTGTTATTAATATTATTCTTATTGATTCATTCACAGATTATTCTTATTATCGCCGTTGTCATTCTCGTTCTGACCGCCGTTCATTCTTATACGTATTATTGTGCATACGGTCGACCGAACGACGCCTTGATACACCCTTCAACGTGGAATTACTTTTTCAAAAATGGATTTTGGTTTTTCTGTTTTTTTTTTGCTGACAAAAATAAGAAAGTGTAATTTAAGACAGTAAAATCTACTGTTGTACCATTTCCAATGTATTAGACATATTAAGAAAAAAACTAAATTTCTATTTCACCCCAGTTTGTTGCTCGCTGAGATAGAAAATTTTTCCAATTTGGAAAAAGTTCTTCTGTTTCGAAGGGCGTAGGGAGGCGTTTCGGTCGAATCGTATATAGATATACCGTCATGGAATAATCAAACGTCGCAGTAGGGACCCAACGATGGTCCTTAATCCTTATTTCGACTCGTCGAACGGTTGGCCATTCCCACGCACAAAAAGGGACACGAGATCGTCATCGACTTCAAGGAATTTTCATTCAAAGAATCGCGCGTTCGTTTAAATCGCGATTCGCGATCGTCGAAACACGCCGATTTCCCGGTCTCGGTTAATTAGGACACGCCGCGCCGGTCCAGCGCGTCCGACTGTTAATGAGTCTCGCAAAGTTCCACGGCGAATTGATCGCTCGCGACTTATGCAGAACCGCCCCCCTCCCGCCAATCGAATTAACTATCTCGTTAGCTCCGATTGACCGTGATCCGCCGTGTCTTCGTGTGGAATTTATGAGAACGCGTACCCCGCTCGCTCGCTGATCGACAATCTCCGAAATGATTCGACGCTGGGATAATTGGCAAACGGCAGGATTAAAAAGAAACGGGAACGGGGGATTCATCGACGAAACGCTGCGACCGGTTTTCGAATAATTTTTCATTAACTCGGCTGCATTGTCCGATCGTTACACATGAAATTTTTCAATTTCATAACGATGATTATGTGGAACGATCTTGTCGCAGTATATCGGACTGTGTGTACTTGGCGTTTTTTTTTCAGGACCAATTTCTGAACCCTGAACTAATTCATTTTTTTTAAATTGCGATCGATGATAATTTTCTGCGAAATTTGTTTTTTATTTTTTGTTTTTAATTCTCTCGAACGCTTTCAATATTATACCGAATCGAACTCTTTTCAATCCGAATTCTTTGTCGAAAGCTATGCTCTTGAAATACTGGGTCCGAATGAACCCGACACCGTCCAAGAGTGAATCTACCTTTACAAATACCAAATCTGTGGTATCGAAAACCAGACAAACTGGCGGAGGGTCATTAAAAAAAGGATCGAAATGTCCATCAGATTTTAAAAAATTCTGATTTGTTAATATTTTTACGGCGATTAAAAATATTCTAATTTGCGGAGGCAAGTGTATAGATTGTTATGGTGTGTACTGCTATTAATAAATTTCATTTTGAACAAAGGTACGTTTGTTTAAAAATTCAACGCTTTATACGAACCTGCCACCGAAAAAATTACCTGCCGCAGATTCGAACGGAATGTTTCTAGTTAACAGACCTCGTTAATATGCAATCTATAGTTTATTCGATCACGTTGGCCGTCAACCAGGGTCCAAAAAATCCGGCAACGCTAAAGCAATTTATTTAATGAAGCAGAAAGTCAAGGGCGGTCGCAGCGAGTACGTTTTTAACCTTGTTGCATCTCATAGATCCTGAAATTTAGGTTACTCGATAACTCGAATGTAAATTCTACAGCGTTACTCAATTTTTCATCGTTTCAAAGAGTCCATGCTTGTCGCAACATTGCATCGCAGCAGAAGGTAAATTGGTTCGCGAACGAACGTGGCGAAACAAGTAATTTCTCGAAATTGTTTATTAAAATCGAGAAATGATTAGAGGATTGGTAACGACCGGGTACTGTTTCCGCTTTAAAATATTTGTTCCGCGAAGTGCAATCGTTTCGAGAATGACGATCTCGCGTTGGTCATCGCGAAAACGATCTCTATCGATAATATTGGAGCAATGAAATCACTGTGATATCACTAAAACGCTTTCAAGGTGTGTGTACTGGGATCGACGATGATCGCTGCGTCCGCGGGGCTGGGCGTGGCTGGTTTTCAAAATCGAAAAGGAAAAATTGCTAAAACGGGACTAGATACTTCGACGTACGAATGGACGACAGAATTATTGTACGACAGAGTGAGAATGAAAGGGAGAGAGAGCGAGAGAGAGAGAGAGAGAGAATTTATGGTATTGGTTATCGTAAATTACTGTAAATCATATAATATATACAACACGATATTGTATTATTAATCGAGGAAATCTATATACACAGGGTGCTCCACCTGGAGGCAATTATCCAAATATCTTCCTCACTTGTGGTAACACAATATTTCCTATGCAGTTTGTGGAATATGGATTTCACATTCTATTTTAATTTTTTTATAAGTCACCTCAAGGTCGTGCGATTCACAGTGAATTAATGTCAGCTACGAACATGTATGTAGGGGACGTTAACTGATCTTGGGACCCTTCAAAAACATATAATCGTGTCATAAAAATATTCTTTGCGTCACATTCGTTCATCGACACCACGGAAATTGTATAGAAAATATTTTCCATATCCTCCCAACTGAAGAAGACATTTCAATGTCCGCCTTTAATTGGACCACCCCGTATATGCGTACATATAGAAACTAATACCACGATAAATATTAATATCACTAAAGACTATTGTCATCGTATTACCGTCATTAGCACGGTCCAATCGAAACCGTTGGATTATTCAAGCCCAGCTGGTTCTGTCCCACAATTTGCGTGATCCGACGATTCTATGAAAAAAAGAAGATAAATTTCGATGGTGCTGGATTGATTTCGATGGGACCGGGATCATTACCGACGCAAAAAGTCCTATTGTCTACTAGCGTCGTCGATTGTCGAATGCAGAGCGAAAGAGAGGGAGAGAATGGGATGGTGAAAAATTCTCTCGACACACATTGTGCGACCACACCATGGTGTTACCGAGTGGCGTTTTAGTGTACATATGGGGAGCGTTCTCCAAAGTGGAGGAAAATCCAAAATGGAGGACGATCGGTCCCCGGGCATGTTCCAGCGTTTCCTTCGGCTAGTTTAGGCCATTTAGACACGTAAGCGGTTGAAAGAAAGAAAAACGGTTCTCTCCGATTTACGATTTCGCGAACGGAGAGAAAATGGGAGGGGGAAAGAGCGAGCGAGAGATACGCGCGAGGTTTCGAGAAGGTGGAGCGAGAAAAACGAATAAATAAACTAAAAATAAAATAACAAATCTGTTAGAAGACATTCTAATAGTCTATTAAAGCTGAGAATTCTATCTAGAGACAATAGAGGGAGAAAGGAAGGAGCTTGTCAGCGCCGAGGACGATGTTTCGAGGTCTATTTGTGAGACGCAGGATAATATGGGCTCACACCTGGCTAACACCTCTGTTCGATTTGAAAATAAACGACAACTGCTCGACACTCGATCTTCGTCCATTATTTTTCATCAACTTCTACTTCTATTTCTACGTGTTCTTCTTTGTTTAACGACCCACCGTCGGCTGTGTACGCAATACTTTTATTATTAAAGCAAGATATTTTGTAATTAGTCGTCAGCATATTTTACTTTCATTGGAAAACGTTTAATGTCCCGTTCGGTGCTCCGTGCTACAATATGCTAGTGTACAGGGTATGGAAAAATGATGTTCCGATTCTTATTATATCGGATCGTCTCATTCAGCTTGTTCGTGTGCCATTTTATTTTCCGAACATCTCAGTTCAACAACGATCTTGTCAAACTGGACTGTCCCGATCGAAAAATGGTCCTGGTTCCCATCGAAGCGGACTCGCGCCGGGAAATATAATTAAACAATTCAATTCCGCGGCGATAATGGGATCTTTAATGTTCCAAACGGAACGACGTTAAATGTTCATTTTGTCGACTCGCATTTCGCGTGGGCTCTCGCGGAAATTTGAACGAAACAATCCATCGTGCGCGTTTTCAATTTTCGTACAGCTTTCGGTTATTTCGCGATTTTCGTCGATTCTCGATTTTTCCATTCCCATGATCGTGCTACTTATTGATCGCGTCGATAATACTTGTGCAATTTAACTGAGAACAATAATATTTGATTAATTTTTAGCATCGAAAATGGCACCTTGCGTTCTTCCCATTTGAAGATGATTTTTATCATTGTTTTGTGTTTTCATATAATTTTTCTGAAATATTTTCTGTATAAATTTCGTTTGTAGCGTAACGCGCAGTGAAATTTATTTCCACGATAATATGTTGTAGGAAATGCGCATTTACATCATAATTTTTACAAAACGTCAACTCACGGGTCAAAGGCTCCATTACGCGGTCGAGAGATGATAAAAAGCTCGTTAAATTTTACGACGATTTTGCGCCGGCCGATTATTTTTCCATCAATATTGCAAGATACGCTGTTTTACAGCGGGTCTAACAACTTCACGGATTTATGGAGCCCTATATTGCCTGGCTGTCGTTCTAGAAAATATTGGACTCGAAGTAAACAATCCATCAGATGCGTGGGAGAATATTGCCCGATGAGGCAGTGAAGGAAAATAAATTATGGCGGCGTCAAGCGTCCTCGCGAACGGACACATACCCAAGCACTGGACTAGAGTCTGCGGCTAGATGATTTTAACTCCCCTATAACGGCCCGCGTAAAATCGTCTATCCAATTTCTGGATCACAAATATTTATGTGGAAACAAATTTTTATGGACTGGCATGGCGTGTGGCTGGAAAGATTTCTACAGAGCTATGTAAAAGCATCGTGAAATTTTTCTCAATCTGTTCGCCGCACTCGACTCTAGATAACCAAGCGTGCTATAAAATTCGCATAAAATCTGTGATCCTAGTTGCTAGAGCCACGCGAGGATCGATTCGAACAGAACCAAATAAACAACAGACTGCTGCAACCACGTGATTCACTTTGCGAAATCGATTATGCGCTTTCTGGCGGTCTGCTGTTCAGCCTCCGATGACGTCGACAATAAGCAATAATTCGCAGAGCCCACTATCAGAATATTTTCAGACGAATCGGTTTTGCGTTAGCGATCAATCGTCGACATCGGTTTCGCATTAAGTGCGACTCTGTCGCACGAAAAATATATGAAAACTCGAAACATTACTTCCATTCGAATATACCATCGGTGGCACGTTTAAATTTTAATTCGCACAATTTTTTAAACGGAACTTCAATTTGCGCGATCCCCCGAGGGTACACCGCTCCAGGTAATTCGAACTTGTAAACACGATGAGTTCATTTTCCAGAGGAGGATAATGAACGGAGCGAGCTTGACATTACTCAGTGGCCGTTTGCAAATTACATACGTTCCGAACGAACCACCGATATCCGAATTAAACAAACCTGAAAATACTAATAGCGTGTGCTGGTCTAGATTATCATTGAAAAACTATTCATAAAATCCGCAATACAGCAATACATTTCCACCGTTCAGAATCGTTTACAATTCTCAGTTTAGCGTACGTTGTACATACACCGATGTTCCATTCACAGAACGAAAATAGGAGCGCCGCCATAATATGATAACAAACTGTTGGTGCATAACTTTTGCGTGAAACTCCAAAAAAATACAGCACGAAGCGCGCGGGTCGACAAACAGAGCGTCTGTAGAACGTTTTCAGCTTTTTTAAATGAATCGATTTGACCGCACGCTCTCAGCGCAGAACGCTTTTTGCATTCCGAACCCAAATGGAAACAGAAAAACCGCCGCGTTGGAAATAATTACCATGGAACAATCCACAAATCGCCAATGGGAAATCTTTTACCACTGGTCTGCGAGGGTTCTTTAGAAAATCACTTTTTTAAATCGTTAGAAAACAGTCGATGGTTACAGGACATTATTTGGCCGACTAATTTGCAATTCAAACTCGCGAATAAACGTTAGAAGCATATATAAAAAAATTTCGGTGTGCAACTAAATGTACATTAACAAATTGTGATATGCCAATCCGAAAAAATTCTCGACCACTCTCCTCGCTGTCACGGTGCAGAACGGTTCGGCAAAATTCGTTTCCATACCGAGTTCAATCTACATACACATAAATGTCTTCCATTCGACGTGTACATTCGTCTACGTGTGTTCAACTGAAAGGCCATCGATATTCCTCTTTCGTTTTGCGGGAATCAAAAATTATGCTCGAACGATCTCCGGTCGAATATTTGTTCTTTCAATTTAGCCGATCGTTGTGGGCGCGCCGGTCAATTTTCGACGCGAGCACGGCTCTAATGCAACCAGGTGCGCCCCGCGGAACGCGCAGTTTGCGCAGGTTAATTACATTTTCACGTTTAAATATTTTCGCTCGTTAAACACGCGGGACACGGCTGCGCCGCATCGCGCCGCGCCACCTGGACAACCGAGATTCCGACGATCGAATTCGCCGTTGGACCCTTTGCCCGGTCGAATAATTCCGGAGTGTCCAGTATATTGCCCGTACGGACCTCCATCGTGTGCAAAAAACTTTCATATTAACGATAAAGAGGTTAACCACCGAAACTGCGAATTCTTCTCAGACTTTTCTTGAAAAAGTGCCTCTTCAAACGCCCCTTGGAATTACAATATTGTTACTACTTTTGTTCGTTCGGTGGAAATATTTCTTCGAGTAACGAGCTATCTCTTTTCTCTTGAATGAATTCACACAAACAATTTGTATAAATAATTTGTACAAACAAATATAAATTAACGTACTGACATCCACAGGCAATTTATAATTGTTATTTATACAATAATTATTTTTAATCTATAATAATTCGTTTCTATCGTTCTGATTGAAACGAGGGATGGAGAGATTGGACGAAATCGGGGAACCGATTCGATTTAATTGAATCATCGGCAACAAGTTATGGAGATTCCGATGCGCCTCGATCGCCTGAATTCGAGTAACAAGGAAAACAATAACATCGTAAGAAACACGAAACTCGTTCGAGATCGTCGCGGAAGCAAGACGGAGGAGGAATCTAATTACCTGTCGGGAGACGTTCGTTGTACAGAGCACAGTCGTAATCCAAGGCGATGAAAAATCAACGAGAGAATCCTCCTCGAGGCTGGCCGCCGCCGATGTCGACGGTAAATTGATTAAACGGAACCCTCGAGTTGCTGCAGTTCACCGTTCGAGCGTGTTTCGCGAGCATTTTAATTGTACCTCGATCGACTTTCTACCGTCTAGAATCGCTCCCATGGTTTGTTCAGATAGCATTCTATTCTATCGACGAAACAAATCTTTACTGTTTCCTGAATTATAGAAATTTATGCACATTGAAAATCGAACGGTGGAAAATTGTCTAATATTCTCTAAAATTGACTTTTAAACATGACATGTTTAAGGTTAACATAATTTTCACATGCCCCATACATCACCTCGTGCATTTTTAGTGTAGTTTTTATCTCTTCGATGAATCGGAACAACTTCAGATGAAAATTTTAGCAGAGGTGAAATTAAATTCGCGAGGGGCAGGGGGCCGACAGGCGGCGTTCAAGTTTTTCGAGAACAAAAGCAACTTGTTGCGTCCGGTGTTCACGCTCCCGACGCACAAAGCAGTATAATAAAATTCCTGGAATTGTGGAATTTGACGAGTCGCCGCTTAAAATTGACCCCCCTCCCCATGGATCGAGTATCCCTGTGGAGAATCACCTTTCGGAATTTCTTTGTGGGAGTCGCTCGGAATTAGTCTCTAATTAATCAAATGGAACGTGTCGCTAGTTATCCAGTGCGTTCAATAACGGAGTCTATTACAATTAACCTAATGATGCTTCTTTAAAGAAAATGAGAATGAGCAAATACGACGAAAGAATCTCTAGCATTCTTGTCGGGTTTGCTCCGTCTCTCTATCAATTTAAAATTAATAAACAAAACGTTTCAGAAGAGAACGACAAGGAAAGGCGACAAAATTGTGGCACGGATTGTGCTGGCAATAATCGTATTGTTTAAGTATGTTGACACAAAATGTTTTCTATCATGATCGATTGTATTGGTGTTGATACGAGCTCTGACAGAATGTGTTAAGCGTTTCCGACACGTATAATATCTGGACTGCGGATCTTTATGCGTTTACGAAAAACGAAAATCTTGTTAGATGGATATGTAATATTTCTTTCGCTTGCTTTTGATTTATTGAAACTGCTGTTTCGTATACGATACCTAAAGTTCCTCGGTCCGGTAACAACTTTTGTTATTGTTATACCACTCGATAATTATCGTTTCGAACGAACGTCTTGTGAGATTTTATGCGAGTTACGCCTCGGTGAAACGCGGACGTCGAGAGAATAATCCTTGTTGAGATTCGATTCAGTGTATAGCGCGATGTTACTGGGAGTTGTAGTTGCAATTTGGTTTGCCGGTATCTCGGAGAAATAGTGGACAAAAGATCCGGAAGGAAAGCGATCCGTTTCTCGAATGTGGCACCAAGAAAACAGGTACTTCGTCGAACACGGGTTTAACGAGACGCGGAAGAATAGTGGGAATGCGAGACTGTGAGCGAGAGAGAGAGAGAGAGAGAGAGAGAGAGAGAGAGAGAGAGAGAGAGAGAGAGAGAGAGAGAGAGAGAGAGCGACAGAGAGTGAGAGAGAGTGAGAGGAAAATAATTTGAAAAAGCAGGTTAGACAAAGAGGAGCGAAATCACGAGACGAATGAAGATGGTTAAGCAGATTTGCGCAGGTTCGTTGCTGTGTTTTGCTCGAATTGTCTGTTTTTCTTTTTCTCACAGAAACCCCGGGAATCGATCTATCGATCGGAACCGAACGATCGATCAGTCGTGAAACCGTTCAGACGATCACGGAACACTACGATGTATACAGACATTTAACGAAAATGGAACTATCAGTACATTACGACTTTGTTTTATAAAAGATACTCGCAAAACGAACCGATTTGTTGTTATTTCTACCAACTAACCCATTCATTGAGCTTCCAGGAAATTTTATTTTATAAAAATTTATTTATGCAATTGAAATTTGTACAGTTCTTCGAAAATATTCAGTGGATAAATTGATAATCGATAAATTATCGCATTTCTTCATACGATTAGAACTTCCATACATCTACAGAAGAAGAAATGAGAAAATAGTATTTTATACTTTGTTACTTTTATCCTATTGTAATTCTTTATTGAATTCTTTTGTGAAACGAATACTTCCACAGATGTTCGACAGAAGGAAAGTAATAAAGTACGAAGGCGAATAGACATTTATTCATTCATGCAAGTCTTTCGAATGTAATAAAATTGTTAATACCCGATTACATTTAAATTTAAATTGCGTTCTCAATTTTTTTTCTCCCCAGGTCTCGATTTAACCAGGCTCCCTCGGTGCCGATGGAGCCGGTTAATCGAGGTCCCGCTGTAATTCCGTCATGACCCTCGTGATAAAACGCAACCTTTCACGCGCATTCAGTTTTTCCCAAGAAAGTCGTATTATTATTCTTCCGAGAATTTTCTTTTTGCGCCGTTTACCGGCTATTCCTTCTCCCTATTTTCCTCTCTCGGTCGTGACATATTTCGAAGTTCTGGGTAACTCCTTTAGAAAAGCGGAGAAAAGCGCGCGTCCTCGACATAAGGAGAATTTTCTATTGAATCCAAGGGAGAAATCGGCTGGTTTACGCCAAACCGGGCTTCCTTGGGACGAGTTCGCCCGGCCGAGTGTGTTGTAATAAGTTGCTCACTAATTTACAGACGGGAGAGTTTCAAAACAGGTAAGTGCTTACATTATCTATCCGTGGCGTCCCGGTGTTTCCATTTAAAGGCGGCGCCGCGGCGTACGGCGTCGAACAGTTGACCCTCCAAACACGTCCGCTCCGAACGCGAACATTAAACTTAATACGACGCGGATTTATAAAAGCCTTCCGCAAAGCTGCTTATAGTAAATATCTTATAACAGAGTTCGAAGCCGGCTGAACTTCCTAAGACGGACAATTTCGTGGGACGAAATTCCCTTCGAGGACCGCCGGGTTGTGCCGAGCCAGCACCCGCCAAG
Source organism: Lasioglossum leucozonium (assembly GCA_028454225.1). NCBI lineage: Eukaryota > Metazoa > Arthropoda > Insecta > Hymenoptera > Halictidae > Lasioglossum > Lasioglossum leucozonium. Next base: position 600,514 of record CM052210.1, on the reverse strand, counting down.
TTTTAAACAATAGTCCTTCCTCGCGAACTTGTTAATAGCCGTGTTTCTGATAAGCTATCGCCCCGCTCGCTGCCCGATTACGGCTCTGGCTCCGTTCTCGAACTCCTGGCTCAAGTTATACTGCCCTACTCCTCGCGGATGCATAAATAATTAGTCGAACAGATACAAATTCCGTTTCTCAGTCTCGTTCACTCAACAAGGCTCCGGGGGAATTGGAATTTTAATTGATTTCAAGAAGGAACCTAATTTTCTCTTTGGACCTGCTTATTTATTTTTCGTTATTAACACATTCGCTACTACACCACGAGATATCTCGTAGCAATCGAAGCGTTTGTACCAAAACTGCCAGAGAAATCTCGTGTTTTTTTTTTATTACTGTAAATCCATTTTAGTACTAAACCTGCAACTAAAGATTTTTACATTTTGTGAAAATCTATGTGTTTTCCTTAATATAAAATCATGACGCTCAGGGAAAAACGCTTTAAATTTAACTGGCAGAGAACGTGTTGAATTTGGACCTCTTTTACAGAAATGAAATAATTTTTTAGAGAGTCCTACCAATCCGAATATAAATTCGCAATAACATTGTGGACACCGGGTATCCGAAGCGAGAATAAAATGGCAATACACCCGAATGGAATTCGAGACAGTTCCATGGAGATGGTGTGGCTGCATGGTGCCGGAAGACTGCGCAGTTATCGAGGGGATACTGTAAACGACAAAAAGGGAAGCACGCCGCCGGCGGCGGCGCGGCACGGTGGCGACGCGACGGCCCTATATGCTGTATATGTATAAGGATCAGAGAATTGGAATGGCAAAGATACCCGAACGGTTCGCGCTTCGAACAGAATTCAATTCCGTTCTACGATTCCCGTAGAACCCCATTGTGACGACGATACCCGGGAACGATTTTCCAGAGGCGTAAGCGGGCATCAATCGGATTCGGCGCGGAATGAGAGTCTCGACTTAGCCGGCGACTATCGCGGTATCTGAACGCGGGGCGCAAACTTCAAAAGTGGCTGATGCACGAATTCCTTGAGCTTAACTAGCCTGAAACTGTTTCGAACTGCCTCGAATCTACCACGAAATTTAGAAATTCTTTTTTTGTTGTATATTTTTATTTTGTACTAGCGTTGTTGAAAATGTACGAAGTATATTTGCGCGAACGATAGAATCTATAGAAATTATTAATATAGTCGCAATAAAAAAGAAAACATTCATTCGTTTCACTTCGGAAAATAGCGAACGTATCGTCGAATGCGATCGAGTAATATCGTGCCAGATATTCTGTCTTCTCTCGAAAGAGAACGATCAAATTTGATAAATATAATGGATTACTTATTTGCACATCTGTGATAGAAACTTCAAACGAATACTCATTTTCTTAATGAATATCGGATCGAACAGAAAAAATTCGTTCCGATATTACGATCAAATTAAATAGCGAGGTTTTCCTGTTCTGTGTAAAGAAATTTAATCTGGTAATCTATCTTCTATTAATCTCAGTGTTACCTGAAAAAAATTTCACTCGACCAGAAACATGCATTTAAAATATTCATCATCGGTCAGAATCGATCGAAATCGTGAGTGCGACGATTGGAAAAATCACTTTTCTTTTCTTTGATTTCCCGACTGAGCAGGCCTGCTTAAAATTCTTTTGGGACGACGCTAAAATATTAATTAAAATCTCATAACATAACCGATGGGGTTCGAAGCTCCCGAGGACTTAGTGCTCGTATCGGCAGTCCGCACACATCGGTTTCTCAACGGGGATTTCGCCTTAAATCGATTTGCGTCAGGTACGCGACAACTCGGCCGCACCGATGCCTTGTGAATGCGCGGCAATGCCATTCGAGCAATAACAATTTGGTTCATGAAAGCCGAAAGCTACGATCTGCCGATATTCACTTCCGATTGATTCTCGGTCGCTTTGATTCCCGCGTGTGCCACAGACGCGGTGTGATGTATCTGCCTTGGTGCGTATTGCACACGCACACGTTTCGAACTAGGGCGGCACAGAGCGGCGCACGGCACGGCACGGCGAAGGGTTGTGCGTGGGCGGGGTTGACCAGGAGGATAGCAGCTGATAGGGATACCTTAGAGAGGGTCCATAATCGGTATCGATCCGCGGTCATTAACGAAAACGGACCGCGCGCCCGAATCGGGAAGGGAAATAGACCGGGAATGATCGATGAAATCTTGCGTTTGACAAAAGTGAAATACTGCCGCTTCCTCCCTTAACCGCCGCGCGACCTGAGAATACGTCCGATCCGCTTTGTGTCCGACGACTGCAACATAAACGCTCGGTGAACGGTCTCCGTGATCCCATCGTACAACTTTGGAAACTTCGTTTTGGAGTGGAAATGCACTAAAGTGTCTACTTCATGATCAAAGAAATTTTGGGAATTATCGGAGTTTTTTCTTAAGAATACATTTTAAAAATATATTTTTTGGTCTCAACACAATTTTTTCTGGAAAGGATGACGACGGTGAACGATATAAGAATTGGGACCCGGTAAAGCGAAACGATCGAGGAAACAATTTCATTTCGTCCGGGGAAGCGGCGCGGCTATCGGGCCTTGATCTCGATCAAAGTGTTCTTAAACGAGGGTGTCTGCCAATTAATTCGCGCCACTGACGGCCCCTCGTTTCGACGGCGAGGCGAAACGGAATTTTTTCCATCGAGCTGGACCGAGACTACTAATCGCCGTGGAACGCGACTCGGAATGTCGGACCGGCGCGAATTCCTATGTGCAAATGAGATTCTGACGCGAGCCCTGAGGTGGGCCGAACGTGTTATTGGAAAGGATTTTAACGACAGAGGACCGAAGGAATCCCGTTCGTGGATCGACGGCGCGGCGCGCCGTTCAATGGGACAGAGAAGCGATACGGTTGCAATTTGCGAAAAATCGGAAAACTATAGTACCAACTCAAACAATTTCGGTGAGTATATATTGTTTAAACATTTTCAAGGTAATGCAAAATAATCAGTTTTAAGAAAATTCCTCGGTATAGTAAAATATAAAATCAGATTTCTGTTGGATCGAAACTGCATCTTCTTGTAGGGGTTGATTAAGCTAATTTGCTGAGGGATTTTAGCCAAACTGCGATGAAGTTCTAGGTGTCCTCCATCTTCGGTGGCGCGCTCTAAAGAGGAAGGAGTCTTCGGGGGTGACAGGAAATCTGTTCGAACCAAGTCGAAACCGTCGGCTCCGTGGTAGCTCGCCGCGAAAGTAACTAGTTCGGACGCGCGAAACGGGAATGGCGGGCCAAACGACGCGAACGAAACGCTAATTAGCCGAGACGAGAACTAGCCAGGGACACCGAAACGAGAATGAAATTTACTCGAAAGTCGATGCAATCAGGCCGGCCGGCGAACGGGAATTGAACGGGGCTTTGGAACTCTACAGCTCCGATGAATCCTGGCCATTTTAAAATTCAACTTTCCCAAACATCGAATTTCGACTAACAAACTTGCTTGAGGACTCTTCATCGACCCGCCGCGCCGCGCCGGTATCTCTTCCCGCTGGATGAGTATTAATTAGCACCCCGAAAAGTTCTCTCGCTCCTCCTTTCACTACAAATGTTTGGCTACAAGTCCGTTTGAATCGCTGTGAGCTGTTTGAATAGAGAATCATTTTTCTTCGAACAGTGAGAAACTTTCTTTAGGTTCATAGCACAAGAAAAATGTATTTCGTTTGAAAGAAAAATTGATCGCCGCGCTGGTAGAAGAAAAGCTCAGCCCAGATTTCTTCCGCAATATCCACCGGAATAATCCAGCCGGAACATTTTCGGGAAAATTAGGTTAATCGGTCGAAACCGGGACCACCGAGGTAGTGACACCGAGACGAAACGAACTTTCGACTCGCGATTCGCGAACGAAACGGCGATAAAAGCAAACTGCGGATGAAAATTGACGCGGAGTGTCTCGGGGAATGTCAATAGGTAGACGGGGAGTGCAGCGAGATCATTTTTCGTTAGGGGACAGTGTCTAGGAGGAGGCTAGAGCATCCGCCGCCGCCTGAAGAATAATAATCGCGAGGAGGGAACACAAGCGGGGGGAGATCGTCGCGTTTACGAAGAAGGATTGAAGGGGAGCGGCACGCGGCTCGAACGCGGGTATATGGAATGTTTGTAAAGTAAATTTCGTCCGGCACGAAAGAAGAGGACAACTCGATTTCGAGTTTTAATCCAATCCTCGGCTCCCGTGGGGGTCCGTCCATCCATCTCGCTCGCTCGCTCGCTCGTTTCTCTTTCCACCACCTATCTCTCTCGTCCGTCCGCGGATCGGTCCTTGTTGACAAGCCACGCCCGGCCTTATTCAGTCCTCCTTTCTGTTTTCTCCATTTCCTGTCCCGCCATTTCCCAGCATCTGTATTCCCGGCTGGCGTAAATATCCGCCCGGAAGAACCACTGTCTCTCCGGCGACTATAATTCTCCTGCATCTCTCTTCTCAGAGCCGGTGACGCGAGCAAACATTCTCACACCGGCGCAAACATGTATTAGAGTTGCCACTACCCTCGCTGCAACTACTTCCTGTCGCTCCAGGTGCGAAAACTAGTGTGTTTCGGTACGTTTGCGAACGCATCTTGTTTGTCAAGGTTCAATATTCCACAAACCTTCAAACACGACAACGCAAAATTTTTGTGCACATCCCCGACAGATCATCGTAGCTAATGCACAAGTAAAGGGAGAACGGGGAGCTTTCGATGGATATCGGTAGTTCCCAGACGCACGGGCGACAAGAACCAAAGACACACAGTCAACAGAAGGAAAGGCGCGGCGCGAACGTCGTTAGCGACGAACGGAGGAGGATTACGGGGGAAGATGAGCAGCCATTTTCCTCGACGAGCATGGGATTTGCGGGTGCAGTGAGCGCGGGATTTTCGCTGAGGGAAGAAGAATCGTTGCGATCGAGGAACGTCGAGGATAAAGAAAGAGAGAGAGAGAAAGCCGGGGCTACATACGAAGGAACTTTCGGAACAGATTCCGGAGCAAAGTGGTCGAGAACAAGTGAACCGGGTATGAATTGCTCGTGGAAAATGTGTTACGTATTGGTGGGATACACGCGTCGGGGAAAAATTTAACCTTCTAAAACTCCGCTGTGTACACGCCTCGAAGAAAAAGGAAACAATGTCTTTCGCACAGAGCCGACTACTGTCGCATTTTTAGACAATGCTCGGAAGTATACTTCGGAGCGAGCTGAGAAGGATACAGTGAACTGTTCGAACGGGAATTTTTCAAGTTCGAACAAGTACCGAATCTGTCGTGTCTCGTCGAGTGAAATACTGGGCGGGTCTGTTTCTTTCGGCAATAATTCCGCGGATACACGTGGCTGAAAATAATGGTGGGGAGGAGGAGGAGGAGATTCGCACGATGCCCGATACTCAGCAACGTTTCCCGTCGATGATTTATCGGATGGCGTGCGAGTGCGGCCTGTAAGTCGACGTTCATAAGATCGTTCGCTCCGAGAAAGGCGAGCCTTCGCTTCGTTGATGTAATCGATGCTCGGGACTATAGCGATCGCGAGCGAGGCGAGTTCAACAGGGGTGGTATTGGTAGATCGCGTCTCTCGATTTTTTTTAGACTCGCGAGGAAACCGTAAACGGATCTGCCGGTGACGATCGATGACGAGAACGATGACGTATGATCGTTCACGCGTGATTGGATAAAAGAATGGAATTATTCATGATGGTATGATCAGCCATACGCGTCGCACGCCTCCGATAAAATGACGTATTTCGTTATCGTCGCGCGGCGCAACGCGGCGGTGGCTGCATTAAAAACCGTGGCTCGGTGACACGGAAGAAAATTGAGACCGTCAGTCATTCCTCTCGTTGGTTCTTTGTTCTTGCGGCAGGCTGGTATCCAATATCGATCAATAGATTTCGTGAAGTAACTCTATACTTGTACACAATGTTATTTTCTTATTTGTTCGTGAAATTAACTCCGATTCTTAATTGCAAAACCTGTACATTAGGAAAAAAACAACTAAAACCGTATTTAAAAGGAGGACAAATGTTTACAGCAGCATTGGATGGCAACACTTAAGAAGATTAAATGCGTCGTTGATATAAAAAAAAGAAACACGTAATTATCCCAAGTTTCTTTTACAAACAACATAAAACCCACCCAGTTAAATACTCGTCCCAAATTCTTTACCTCCCGCCAGAGACGCAGATTGATCGAGCACGCATCTAATCCTGCCATTAATCACTGAAATGAATAACACCGGTATTCGACAAGAATTCCTCGGAGTTGCAATTAGCCGCAAAAAATTGAATTGGCAAGATTAGTTTCCAGTTTCGAAACACAAGTCTGGAGCGAGGAGATGCTAACTCGAAGTAACATACAAAATTATGGTATCGGCGTTGTTCTCCGGTGCGTCTTGTACGGAGGCAGAACGTTTGCAACGTCGGATAATAAGGAACGCAATTAGGCGACGGTAGACAATGCCATCGATGTAATTTCATTGGTATCGCATTCGCTACGGAGTTCCCGTTCGATAGGAGTCCCTGCAACTTCCACGTAACAATTGTTACACCTGTAATGCGCGAGTTTATGCGTAATTGCATGAAAAGAGACCGCTTCGCGCATCCCCGAACAAACCTTGTATCTCTCTCTCTCTCTCTCTCTCTCTCTCTCTCTCTCTCTCTCTCTCTCCCCCTCTCTCAGTCTCCGTTACGGCCCTTTATAGAGCGAGTTAGAGCGGCTACGATGTTTAATTAGTGTCAGTTTTCGAGCACGTCTCCGAGGATTTCGGTCTCTCATTACCGGCAACGAGGCGATATTAGCCCCGGCTATGTTCCCGCTAACTCGTTGATTAACGAAGCGACTCTGGACGAAAGTTTTCTATGGAAAACGCTAAATCAATTGCTCAGGACCCCAGGAGAACGCAGTTGAATATGTTCCCCATAATCTAACAGCGTCTCCGCTCGTGGACTGCAACCAAATTTCGAAAATGATCATATTCGTTCGGATTGGTTGCCCTCTGAGACCCCCCAGCGGATCTCGAACGTGTAGAAATTAATGAGGTCAAATGACCATTTCAGTTGCTACAAATATTTGAAGTCGGATCTTCGTCCAAAATAAAGATAAACATTGTCCTAACAGCTTTTATGCACGAAATGCGATAAGAAGCGGCGCGATTTCCGGAACGACACGTGCTAATAACGCATTAAAAAGAAGGTAATCGACGCGGACCCGGTTAATTCGAGATCACGCCTACGTAAACAGAGATCGTAAAATCGATCCGAATTCCCATCCGTCACAATTCCCATCGAAAATCATGCAGATCTAATTACAGATTGCTCGAAGAAATCCGAGCCGGAACGGAAGATACCGCGGGGACTTTACGAGGTTGGCTCAGCGTTTCTCAGTTTCCCATAAAATTGAATCCATAGATTGCGGGGACCAGCGAAGCTTAACCGTGTCCCTGGTATACCGGGGGTCTCAATATGGTCAGGAAGAAACTACACGTTCCCCTCTCGAGCCGAGATAATACAGAAAAAGATTAGGAGTTGCCGGAGACGTTGGACACTCGGTCGAAATGCTATCTTCGGGGGCGATGACCACCTTTGTCGATGGTTTTATGGTGTGTGTAGGAAGACCGCGCGTGATTCTCTTCGATAACGCGCACCTCCGTACTATGAACTACATCTATCCTGCGTAAAATATTTTATTTAGGTGTACGAGCGAATTGAATACGAGTAGATCCTGGTATAACGCGATTACGTATACCCTTGGGAGGATGATTCTACATGATGAGATAAAAAGGAAAGATAGTGGGATGAAATCGTCGTAGACATTCTATTCGCGTGGTATCAGGTGTTGAAGTTATCTCTGAAGCAGAGCTACCCGTCAGCGTCGGTGAATCTGTAGATCTCTAGGCGCACAATTTTTAAGAGACTTACTAGTAGGATCTCTGCAGAATGCGATAAAACAATTGTTTAAAAATGACTGTGCATATGTGTCTTTTGTGATAGAAAGTGACATGCGTTTTTAAACAATTCTGTACATTATGTCTTTTTAAAACAAGTTTCCGATGGTAAATGGTTTCTAGATATTCGAGATTAATCTGTGCTAGTTTTAAATTCAGAATAAATGTTGATGATGACAATCGAGTGAATTTTCACGCGAAACCGACCGTGACAGGGTGCAAAAGGAATCCCATACGTAATCGTGAGAAGTGATCGGAAATAACACACCGCTGCGGTTCGTTAAACCGGTTCGAGCGACGGGAATGGTGCGTGGCCGAAGAGATACGCGAATTATCACGGTTACCGGTTCATTCGATCGATGCGCGGAGGCAGCCTGCTCGAAACGTGTCCCGTTCGGTAATTGATTTTCAAGTAGCTGGCGTGTACAATAAGGGTCGCAGGAAAATTACTTGGAAACACCGTCGAACAATCGTATCGACGGCTGCTTTCCAATTGACGCGCTACGCTGGAAGAATACCGTTCCATTTCTCTTCCTAAAACAATTCCTTCTCCCTTTGCGGATATTCGAAGAATTTAATTAATTTTTTAAAAATTCGGACCTAGGAGCGGGAGGTGTTTTTAGTATTACGTCAGTCAGTGAAACGGTCCAATAACGGAGAAGCTCAGATTGTTAATAGTTGATGGACGAAAGAACGTGAACGAGGTGAACAATACGAAAGTCGAACTTTGTGTAATAAATCTCGGAGTCTTCCGTGTAGCGGTTCTTCCGTTTCCTGTTCGGAATGGCTTGTCCCCTTATCGAGTCGTGTCGCGACAATGCTAACTTGTTGTGAATAATATTGTGTGCAATGTTACTATAAAATTAATAGGCTGATAGGTATCTGCAACAATTTTACCACAAAATTATCTGATCTTGCTCATTGGTCACGGAATACACAGAAAATTAATTATTCTCCATGGAACTCGAATAAAAATCCTTCGTTCACAATTAATCAAAACAATTACGGAACAATTACTCAATTTGTATTACTGGATCGAATAACGAAATTAGTCAGACTATAATAGATTTTACACTGTTATATATTGTAACGTAACGATACACGGAGTTTATTTAATACTTTGTCATGCGAATCATCAAATGGAGTGATCTGTAATCAATTTGTCATTGACCGGGGTAATTGATTTGTCAAACGGTTAACAATTAACCGAGTTGTATTACATCGAACGTTAACAAGTTCCATACTGTTACACATTACACCGCACCAGCAATTTCATTTAATTAATTGTTTCTTTCCCGTTCTATCGCGCCGAGTAAAGATCTCCGGAAGAGTTGACAGTGATTAAAATCATCGATTCGTCGCGCAATGAACAATTTGCTCGCGCCACCGAAATTAATCGGACAATGGCCGATTCCCAGCTGTTTTACTTTAATTCATTTAATTAACTCATCTTGATTTACTACCGGTCGAATCCATCAAACGGATCCATTTAACAGCGACCGCGCGTATAATACATCATCTTATTAATAAATCTAACTCGCGCGCTATCGGTCACATTTGTCCGTATCGCAGATTCATAAATTATTGGTAATGACGCATCGGTCGTTACGCAGTTAAGTAATCGTAATGAAGTTAGCGGTCATTTGATAAATTGAATGCCCCCCATTAAAACGACTCGACTCGGAGCGGAGCGGCCACTCCAATAAATGTATTGCCCCGGCGGCGCGGCGTGTAATGTAATCTGCAAAGTAGAACCGTGCCGGTACAGTGGATTCTAACGAGGCATGTTTTCTTGGCCCGCCACCCGGTGTATTCCTTAAATTAAATTGGAAAACTTCATCAACACTAAAACTGTTTGCCGTACCTCAAAATTGGCTTTCACCGAACCCAGGGGCGGGGGCAAGGGACTTTCGGAAACATACTTACCAAATTAAACACCGGCCTCGAAAAATAGAAATTCCAATCTGCTTCTTGTCGTCCTTGCTCCCTTGCCCAGCGTATAACTTCATTACCACGGTAATTACATCCTCCTCACCGTTCTGAATTGAAGAGGCGCAATATTCTGCAATTTTTTTAAAGAAATTACGAAGCAGTTCTTTCTCAAATTTTTATGACAATTTATCTGATATTCAAAGAAGGTGTACCAATTTTTTCATAACCGAATACGTAGCCCAATTAAATTTATATAAATATTTATGCGAGGCCTCATCGCCAAAGGTAAAAATTGACCAGTGTGCTCTACTGTTTTCTGCGAAGCATGACCTTAATTTTTATAAAAATCGCACGAACATTATCTCCCACACGCTACTCCATATTTGATTACCGTAATCCAAGCGAAATGGCTCTGTCTAATTGCTTGATTACCGTCTTTACCATCCATTCATCTTCCGGTGGATTCGCTCGCTCCTAAATGGAATTTAGGGACAGAGGGAGGGAGAAAGAGAGAGAGGGAGAGAGAGAGAGAGAGAGAGGTTCATTTACGAGAATCGTAATCTCGATTCGTTCTTCATTGATTATCAGCCTGACTACCCTTCCAGGAGACACTGAATCAAACCCAAACAATTAGGTTTATCTGCGTTTACTATCGCGTGGCAGCCACCGCGTCGCGGCGTGTTCGCCGTTGCATCTCTCGCTGCAGTTTACGACATCGGTTGCCACGTCCCTGTTCTCTCGAATGTGCTAAAGTAATTGCATCGTATAACGGTACGAAAAATGTTTAGTTCACCAGTGCTATCTTCCGACCGTGTATCCTAAACATTTCAACGAGAAAATCGCAGGAGTTAGGTACTCACAGTACTTCCATTAAATTGACTCGTGAAATAATTTTAATTGTTGTACAGGAAAATTTTGATTTTCGCCGAGTTGAAGAACTCGTGAACATGCCAATTCGAAGTTTTTATTGGTCCGTTCGGCTGAAAAATTCTATTCAGAAACTCGGTGAAAAAATTCTATTCGACGCGAGTTAATTTATACGTCGGATGGCATTCACAGAATTTAGCTGCGCTGGCACGTGATCCACAGGGCGGGGCACATAAATGGGAACACCTAGAAACTGTTTACGACTACGTTAAAGTTCCGAAGGGGCCAACAAAATGGCCGACTGGCAACGTTTCTTCATGGCTCTAGAAGTACTTAACTTTCCTGCGAACTGCTCTTTTTATACATATATATGTATAGAAGAAATATTTAGTTCTTTATACGCGGGGTGGGCCGCGAGTGTGCCGGCCAGGCCGTTTGAATCAATTCGGAAACTTCGACAACAAAATACTTCGAACAACTGCATCGATCGGTTCGTTCGATCTTCGAATAATTTTATTTAGCGGGAGAGGCTTACGAATTTTCAATTTATTTCATGTATTCCGAATGCGTGGTAAAAATGTAGAGCAATCTGTTATTTTATTATGAAGTTTAGTATGCTCGAAAGATGTCTTCGGAATTTCATATTCACCGCTGCATTATTCATTTAATCAAGCCACTTTTTATAAAGCTCAAACATAAAGTTTGATTAGGGTCTACGTGATGCAAAAGGGTTCGAGGGATAGTGATTAGACCCTTGACGTTTATGCAACGTCGTTCTTTTACGTGGAAAGTAAAGTGGAATATCATTTGTCCAAGCAAGAATTTTAATATATTCAGAGGAATATGCGTGTCCCATCAAACGTCGTTAAAGTCTCGATTTTATCGTATTTCACTCACTCGATTTTTCATTCGGACGAACAAATGGGTCCGATTTTCTGCAAATTTTCATAACTATTCTGCAACGATCCTATCGAACAACTGAGACAGCCAATTTTCCAGTGTACCAAGAGCGGAATGGACAAGCCCTGCGAAAATCGGCAGGAAAATCGAGTTTGAATCGAGCCGTTTTATCATCCGCTCGCTGGACATGCGTTCGACTCACGGAACGGAATCGAGTAGCTCCGAATGAAATCCGACAGGGTCTGATGAATGAGCCCCGCGCCGATTTTAGATAATCTACGACACGCTAACGATTGCTGTAACTGTAACAAGCCATCGCATCGCGACGGCCAGCCACCAGGCCCGATATCAATCCACTTTTCCAATTGAGCCGTGCCGGGTCGGGCCGTTCGGCGGGCTTATCGCTCGTTCTTCATCTTCCCTCTCATTTTCCGCGTCTTGTATGCAGCGACAGGAACCTTTCCTTTGGCTGCATATCGTTGCGCTCCACTTCGATCGTTTCCACTAGCATTCTATTAACATAAAATATTCACGAGGCGAGCGTATGGATACCGACGTTCTCCCGGTTGATTTAGATCCGCGAGTAAAACAGATTGCTGCGTGAACGACGCTTTAAATAAGTACCAGAGACTCCTACGAGAAATACTATCGGTGAAAACCGCGTCTGTTTGCTCGTACAAGAAGTTTAATACCGGGGAAAACCAATCTGAACATTTTTTCTTCGTCTGACCAATGATTGATGTTACTACTGAAAATTCGTATATCGCGACATTTTTTGGGGCTGTGTAAAATTTGGTCATAGAATGATCAGCTACACAGCAGATCCAGGTTGATTTTTCCAAGATTGGGATCCCTCGAGAGAACACTTGTCCCAGCATCTGATTTTGCGTCTACGTGGGTGTTCCGTGGATTTATGGGACCGTGTTCCTGTACATTTCAAGCGACACCATAAAAGAAATCGCGGGAGTCCGATCGTTGCTATCGGGCACCGTGGAAAGTTCATCTGAACCGGAATTTTTGTGAACGACCGGAAACGATGAATAACGGTAGGACCGAATCGGTTGATAAGCTTTCGCGTTTTCGCTTTAAATCTCCGCTCTGGATCAAGGGGAGACGGTCCCGGGGTTAAACTTCCTGGATTCCAAGGAAATCTCGATCGGTGCTCCGGTAATTTATGGTCGAGGTCAGGTTTGATCAGTTAACCAGAAATGCAGAGGTCAACTGGCGAGCTAGTGAGCTGCCCATTCCTGGGGGAGATGCCGGGAATTTGCCTTCTGCTGGTTACCATTCCCGAACGAATACGACGAAACCATTCCGCGCAGTTTCGCAGCCGAAAAATGCGGTTCGCGGAGATTTATCAGAGCATGAACATTGTCTTCGACCTGGAGATTCTCCGTTGCAAGCAGTTCTCAAATCTCCCCTAGGTCGTCTCGATCGATCAACGCAATTAATAGACGAATCGGTGTTCTTTCATCGGGTAACGAGGCTTCAAGAGCTCGCATCAGAATTTCGAAACTTCTCAACCCTTATCTACGACGGCTCGCTTCGAATGAGAAAAGACCTTTCGCTCGATAACGGCCCTTTTTACAGGCAGAATCGACTGGCCGGTTTTTCGACGATGTTGTCTCCCTCCGAAGTCACCGTCGAAACCGTCTCGACGGTGTTCGTCTCTGCCAGTCGCGGCCCGTCGATACAAAAGAAGTTCCGTGGGAAAAAAGTACAGATCGATGAAATGTTAATTCGCGTGGGTACACAGGAAACTCATTTCTCCTACGGCTTGTACGTGGAGCTGAAGTCAACCTTGGTTGTTCTTTTTACAGAACCGTCTGTTCGATAGCAAGGATAAATTAATATTTACTTGTTTCAATCCTTGGACAGCAGGTCCATTTAATTCCCCAGTTTAAGGTAAAAAATTCCAAAGTTCCAACGCGTTGCGACTCGCTTTGTTTTCTTGCAGCTGCGGTTGCGGATTGTGTTTGGTCAAAAAAGCTTCGCGGTAAACTCCGAAATAATACGGTCCACCGGTCGGAATAAAAATCGGAATCCGATAGCGGAGGTATGAGGCGCGGGTCGCGTCGCGTCGGAGGTCTAAAGAAACAAAGCAAGAAGGAGCGACAAAGTGGTGTGGATCCTCCGCAAAGTAACTTCCAAATGGCGCGGGTGCGATGACGGTCGTAGGAGGATACGAAGGGAGCGGTAGATTGCGTGGCGGGTGTATATCACAAAAGGAAGCTCGCTCGCCGCAGAAAATTAAAGCCGCCCCTCGCTGAACCCGCCCATATGTTCGCGTTCGCTCGTCTTATTACAGGAGCCGAATAGCGATGCGAGACGACAGCGCTCGCAAGTTTATTGCACGAAAGAAGCCCCGAACTTCCTTCTATGTCCCCTCCTCCCGCGTTCGTCTCTCTCTCTCTCTCTCTGGGAGAGGAGAGGAGAGAAGATACGCCCGCGGGCCTTCTCCGCTCGGCGTGCATCGGTATTACGATGTTTTACGCTCCGCGGAGTTGCCCGTATTCGGCGAACTGGGCTGAATGGTGTGCTGGCCGGTCGTTTCGCTGCTTACTCGGCTCGTAGGAAAGCTTCTTAACGCGACTTAGCTCGCCCGGTGCACGTAGAGCTTTTAATAGCGGATGGCTGACCCTGGTCTCGAATTCAAGATACCGACACTCCCGCAGCACGAGTCCGCAGCGAAACCGAGGCTCCGTGAACTTGGGAAACCAGCACTGGGTTCTGCTATTCGCTCGGTCTTTCGGTTGTATAAATTTCTCATGGTGGTCAGAGGTCCGTGATCAAGATTATAAAGCGACAAGGAGAGACGAGTACAATTGTCTGACAAGTAGAGCAAAAAATACAGTGTCTTAACGGACGCGCGAAATAAGTCGCGATCTATGATACGAAGAATGGAATAAGACGTTCCATGAAGCCAGGAACGAAGCTGAATGTTGAATAAGATCCGTAGCATCTTTTTTTTCCCTCGACGCGTGGCGCGCGGCGTCCCAACGACGGCCAGATTCCGTGCGGAAGCGCCTCGTCCCGGCTCGGTCCGGGATTTATGAAAGTTTCATTAAGGAAAGCATCGTTGCGTGAAAGAATATCGGGTCCCCCGGCATTGTCCGTGGCTCGTTTCAGTGAGAGGTGGGTTTCCTCGATTGTCGGGATACTCGATGCCTTTTGTGAACCCCGCCGACCACTCGAATTGCTTTATTTAGCGCAGACCGAGCGTTATTCGCCGAGGCTACCGCCTTGCCGCGCCGCGCCGCGCCGCGCCGCCAGGAGAGGTCTGATTCGATTAATTTTTTAACCTGCCCACGACGGACGCCGCCGCTTCCCTCGCTGATACGCGTCGTCCCGTACCTTGTTCAGGGAGACCCGGAGAAAACGAGTTAATGGGAGAAATGCCGGAGCACTCGGGATACCTCGTAATTGTCTTGTATAATAGATTATTTGCTCTTCCTCTCTTCTCGCTCGTACACCTTTTACCGTTGCTTCTCCTAATTTATGTACTACCGGTATACATATACCGCGATGCTTAAGCGAAACCGTTTTAACAACTACACAATGTTCTGTAAATACTTAAACGTCATCTATGACATCGCGTTGCCGAATGTAAACACTTGCGGCAACAAGCAGGTCCATAAGAGACCACCACTACCACCGACTGCTGCGACGCTGCTCGTACACAGGTCCACCGTTCTCCATCCGGTTTCTCGAAGTCACCGCGCGCTCCCCGGGGAAATTATTACGGGTTTTTTTCCTGCATCTCATTCAAATCTAATTACGGTAAGCAACGTTCCTTACGACCCTACGAGCTTCCACGCTCTTCAGGATCGATCTCGACTTCTCGAGACCGAGACTTCCCTCTTGTTCTTCGCCGAGCGAACTATTCGCGACAAATGCGTGCGCATAAATAGCAGCGTGTATACCGGCGTCGTCAGTTTCTCCTCAAAGTACAAGTACAACATCGAAATTTTAATAATCATACTCTATCGTGTGAAAAATCGTATGTCGGTCAGAAGCGACCCGACCTCTGTGCCGCGGCAAATCGAACGTTTAAAAAAGGCTCCCACAGCGCCAATATTGTCCGACCCGTATCTCGGCATCGGCTACGATAGGATTCGAAATAGCTCGATCATCGTCGACAGCTAGCAATGTTCGCGGATGGCCGCGGAGTTTGACGGCGGTTGTTTGCGGGGTTGGTTCGCGCGTAACGGGAATTGAGGAATTCCGCGAAAGAGAGAGAGAGAGTGCGAAATAGGCCAGCAGAGAAAAGTGGGCCGTTAGCGCATACGTCGAGCCGACATCGGCGTCGATTAATTAGGACCCGGGGTGGGGGGGGGTGCAGGTGGTCACAACTCTCTCCGTCCGTAGAAACGCGTAATCGAATCTAACGGTGACCGTAAACCGATGCTAATCGATAGGCCAGCGCGTCGACATTGGAGAGAGAGAGAGAGAGAGAGAGAGAGAGAGAGAGAGCCATTATGCGCAAGCGATTTGCAATTGGATTTAACGCGACGCGGCGCCGCGGCAACCGGGGTACCGCACTCATTCAAGAACCGAACGAGCCCGAATCCTTACTCGGTCGCGAACCGAAGTTCCGCGAGTAGGCTTCCGACTAGAAACTCTCCGAAGTGGTTAGGTTTCTCAATCGTCGGTCTGATGGGGTTATGCAGCCTGTGCTCTCGGGAGCCGTGCAACCGGCCGGAATGTTGCGAATGCATAGAATGTTCATATTCAATTAAAGTTCTGCACGGAGACTGGCCCCGAGACTTTCTGCGCTCGATAGCGACGGAGAAATTCTATTATATTCGCGAGCCATAGCGAATTTATGAAAGAAACATCACCTGATAATTGCATCGACAGCTCCTCGGCCCTCAATTCGACTGGTTAGGGTACGCGTAGCAGGCACGGTATATGTATAATGCTCGTTTCGCGTGCGCAATGCATCAATACGGTGGTGCACGGCTGTCTTGGGTACAAATGAACTGAAATATGTTTCTATCTTAGAAGCGGCACAATGATATACGTTATTACTTCCGTACTTGAAAACATAATTTATACCTGTGAATGGAAGTGTACGCAGTTAAGTTAAATGCATGCATTTCCTGAATGGGCCAAACAAAGCGAGCATAAATCTCCCGTGCTTGGCACAATTTTCTCGTTGGGCTCGAGCCCCTCCCCCCTCCCCCCTCTCCGCCACACCGATGCATTCGACGGCAATCTTCCCTTCATTCCGCGCAGACGGCAACGTATTCTCGTGGTTACCATTTCTTCCTCCCCCGCGGAATGCTGTCTCTCTCCCTCTCTCTCCTTTTGCTCGGGCAGAAACTAAAGATTAATAATTGCAAATTAAGCCCGGCGACGAGCAAGAAGATTAGAGGGAACCGGAGGACTACACAGTGGTAGATCATGCGGGCCCCATTTCGTTAACGATCACCATAAAACTCGACGAAGAAAGGAGACTTCAAAATGCGCTGCTCCAACTACTCCAACAGTAATCTTCATTCCCCGGTAGACTGTCAAACAGAACGTCCCGCGATCCTCCACTACTAAAAACTGCACGAATTTACCGTGGATTAAAGTGCTTTTAATCCTGTGCAATCTTTCTCGCTAGGACAATGTTTTTCTTACAGCTTCATCGAATATGAAACCATCTTCAGAAGGATCAAGATATAATTTACTCGGAACAATTTTTTTATCAATTTTCGACGACCTGAACGGACGATTCACACGCTTTTCTAATCGCGATCGTACCAGAGAAAGGAAAACGTAAACTGTTTAAATGATCCTTAGCCAGTCCTTTGAAATTAACCATCCTGTTGTTTGCAGTATCCGTACTCGCCAAGTATTGTCAACGACCATTGCCTCGCTGAAAACACCGGTTCTCGTACGATCACCGAAGTAAAACAGTGTGGGGCGTGGAAGGTGGCTTGGATGGGTGACCGCTCGGTACAAATCCGGGCGGTGTCCCTCTTGGGTGCTTTTCACGTGTTGTTGGCAAAATAGGTGGTTCGGAACCCACCTTAATAAAAAGTAGGTCCTGGTGAAATTGGAAATTAGGCGATAGTGCGAAGGGTGGTAAAAGGGGGAGAAGTTGGTAAAAATGAATTTGAAACCCTGAGGGGACCAAATATCATTACATACATACATACTCGCCAAGTATTAGTGTTTAAGTTCACACAGCGACAACACTGGGCAAGGATCTCAGACATCTATGATCCCGAGACCTCTCGAGGTCAGAGTTCTCTCGATCCTGCGAGCCAGGATCTCGTAGCCTAAGTTCTGGCTCTCTGGCTGATCCTCTGCTGTGTAACTCCGTTCCGATAAACTCTCATATTAAAGTCCATATGGCACTGTCCTCTTAGCTGTCTCCGCTAGGCATCTATGTACACACGAGTAAGATCGGACTGCTGTCTATCCGATCGGAATATTCCCTACCGAATAAATCGGCCCGTACAATGTCCGACAGCTGTTCTCTGTCCTCCTCGAAGATGAGCATAGCTAATGGCATTCTGAAAATCCATACTGCCGTCGAGTGTCCCAGGGAAAACGTTTTTGCGAATAACGGAGCTTCTTCTTCAAAAATTTCTTCTTCCCCGTTTTTGCGAGATGGCAATTCTCCTTCCAGCGATGGTGTTCTCTTATATTTTAAACAATTATTTTGTGCAGTAGTTTGTTTAAAAATTTACACGGCGACCAGGTTCTATACGGTATCGACAGAGAGCAGAAAGGACAAGTAGGAACGCTCGAAGAAAATTACTTGAGCGAATAGTAACATCCACGCGAGAGAACCGCGAAACAACGGACCGCACCCGGGCCAGTTTCGAGATTACAATTATGAGTTTGAGAGTTACAGTTGCGCGCTTGGAAACGGGGGAGAATGAGAGGGCGGTCATGAAATATTCCCGGTCCCTCCCGCAGGAAGTTCCGTTCATGTCCGACAAAGAAATATTTAATGGGAGCATGAGCGACCCGCGGCTGAGCAACGGGAAACTTTAGCATCTGGCTTCACGGCGCGGCGTGTTCGCAAGCCTCGTTCACAGTGTCCTGTGTCCCTGGCGCGATCGTCGTTCAAGCACAATTTATTAACTGTCCCCAAGAAACTTTACTTTCCAACCGTTCCTTTCGTTCGACAGTCGAAAATTGCAACAATCACCGCCACTATAATTGTCGGACTTCTTTCATAAAATTATACATGGCATAATGTAGGCTCACCAGGTGAAGCTATAAATCACGTGGCAGAGGAATTCAATTGTAGATATTATATTCGTTCAGGTATTTGTTTATAACGAATAATAATGAACATGTAAATTATTAAAAATTGTTGTTTCGTTTGATAACACAGTTCGTCTGCCGAAAGAATGGTATTGTTTGTGGGATAAGTCTCTGACAAAATGTTTTTTCTTGAAATTCGTAGATTCATGGCGCGGCTGCCTTTTGTAGGCAGAGTATTTCAAATATTTTCCGAGCGTCTGGATAAACGCTGCACAAAATCAGGTCGAAGTCGTCCTGTAGTTGACGATTCGGGCCACGTGCCCGGCCATTGAAATTCGTCGGACGTCCGGCAATAATTTTCAGTTAAGTAGTTGTTCTGAAAGGAGCAGCGTTGCCCGGTGCCCGATGCCCGGTATCGGCCTGTCCGAAGAAACTCAGCTAATTGCAAATGATGTTTACAATCTCGCGGGTGTCCGAGGGTCCCCCTCGGTTGGACACGAGGGCCACTCGTGCGAGTTTCACGTGACTCGAATTCCTCGTCCGAGAGAACGTTCTTGACAAGCGGCCGGAAACCGATCGAACGAGAGAGAAAGATAGAGAGAGAGAGAGAGAGAGAGGAGGGGGGGACAGACCAAAACCGAATCGGCGAACGGGCTGACGAATTTATGGGACGGTCCCGATGCTCGACGCGTAATAAAACCCATCTTACGTAAAACAATCTTCCGGTGAATCGCGTCTATTGATCTTCTCGGTGACCTTTGACCGGCTCCAATAAATTGGACCCCGTGTCTGCTTCCCGTGGAACGCAGACCCAACCAACTATACTATAACGCGCCGTTTCGATCTTCGAACCGAGGAAGTATCGCCGCAGTCGAACGTTCCTCGTTCTTGTCGAATCCCACTGGTGTAATTGGACTGCGACTGAGAGAAATCCGGGAGCCAAAAATTTGATTTGTTCGCTAACACATTTAACAAATTCTATCGTGTTCGTTTGTCTTTACGTGCTTATCAAAATTCTTTGAGATTTTCAGATGTGCGTATTTCTTTTTAAATCCAAGTGTGTTTATCAAGTAAAGGGCTCTCTTTCAGTTGTAATTCAAACCCAGGAACATCGACAAATTCCTACGTGAACATATTCTAAAATTGCATTGATGTTACCCCATAGATTCTTATGCAATGACGAAGTGAATCGCTGGGAATAATAACGACGCGGTAGCTTTAATTAACAGAGGGATCGGTAGGTTTTTAATTAAGCATCCGCGAGCGACAGGTAGAGTGTATAGCAGACTATATTTTCGTGGAGCCATAATTCTTCGGCGGGGAGCTCTCAGAGGAGATACCGAGGCCTATCCATCAATTCCGGCAACGGCCGCTGGAAACTGATGATTATGTGCGAGAGGTACGCTGAAAGGAAATCTGTGGAACGCGATATGCAAAAACTGTCCGGGATAAAACGAACAGAGAATTTCCATTCGGTGTAAAACGTGGGCGCACGCCTCTTTTTACCTCACTTTGCGTTCTCGTTTATGGATTACAACGTTACCGCGCCGCTGAAAATATATTCCAGGCCCGGTTCATTTTTTTCTTTTTCTTTTTTTCTTCACAATATTTCGCATATCAGCCGAGCCCTTTACTCCCGCTGCCTTTCTTTTCCTCACGTGCCGTGCTTCGATCGACCCGGATCGGAAGAGGATTAATCGCGCCGGTATAGAGTAAGCTGATTTACATAACGTATTCTCGCCTGAATTATGTCCTACAATTAACGCGAAACGTGCACGTTAAAAATTACTGGACAATCCACTCGTAAATCCGATATACTTACCAGCCAGTTCCACTGGCAATTACAGTATCAAAAATTTCATACGGAAATTATCCTGTGCATCTTCGGACTATAAATCCTGGGACACCTGCAGTTTGCTAAGCAGAATATCGCGTTTCTTGAAAGCCCGGCGTCACGCTCGCTTGCTCACGGTAATGTAAACATAATCTATCCAGGCCCGACAGTCGCCATACAGTACATCATCCTTAACAAATATATTTTCGACGCTTCGCCGCGATATTGAAATCTTTAAATAAATCTCTCGATTCAATTTTCTCTTTGTCACATCCATACCGAGATAACTGTCGGTTTATTCGACGCTGTCGCTAACACCGTTTGACGGTCCTGAAATTCTTCGTCAACTGCTGAAATTATACATTTTTTTAAAATGTTTAACTAACGTTCGAATAAATCGTTCGGCAGTGATATTTATGATTGCAATCTATTATCTTCCGGCAGGAACAACGGTAGTCGCTTCTTTTTTTTTTAAATGCTTCCTAACTAACGCGAATTGTAAACACTGGTTTAATAACGGGGGGACGGGCAGAGCGCAGAAATAAAAATATTGTACGCGTGATAGTCGTTCCGGGAGCGTTCGTTATCCCAAGAATTCGCGTTATTTCCAAGAGATATTTCATGCGCGGTCAGCGGCGCAATCAAAATCTTGGCAGCGCGGCGGGAATTTATGGCGGCCGCGGCGAATTTTCGAAATTACGCGAGAAAAATATATCGGTGGCAATTAATCGAAAGCGACGGGCCCCGGTGTAATATTCACGCATCGTCGCGCGCCGCGCCGACCGCGAAGAAAGCAACACACAATGCGACCGAGAGCAGCGTCGGCCAAGAAGAAACCATTATTGTAGAAGCTAAGCGACGCGACGGGGCGAGTGTAATATCGATGGTGGGACCGGGCAGATTAAACATTGCCTGGCTGACGCGTGTCCAAATATAAACAAATTTCCAGGCAGCGCGTGTATCATATTAAACAGAAACGTCGAACGCGCGGGGGTGAGACGGCCGTGTTACGCCATATATTTACAGTGGCGAGGGCGCGGGCACGGGCTTTTGATTTATTCGGCGCCGGTTAAAAGCGACGACGCATCGCGCGACCCATTTTCCAGCCCTCCCACCCCCCGGACGGCCTATATCGCGAACCCGGCGATTTCTCGTGCGAATTTCGACGTGAAAACCCTTCAGAAATCAGTGGTGTATTACTCGCCCGATGTTCCTCGGAGGACGGTTCGCCAGTTTGTCTATCCCTTTCGCTGAAGATCGCAAAAACGCAACCGTCGGTTAAAGAGATCGTTTTTGAGGTCGTTCCTGCACAAATTTTTTAGAATTTTTTCTAGAAATATGATTCAACCTTTTTTCAACACTAAACCTCGCGAGCCTTAAAAGTAAGTGTCACGTGGTCCCTTACAAAAATTGTAATTGACTCCGATTGTAACACGTGCTCTACTAGAAATACAATAATTTCTTATCAAATCGAAAATATGAAAAGAATTGTTAAACAATATATCTGGAACCAGAGATTTTTCCCGGCGGTGGCAGGTCCAATGTTAAGTAAAAATAATCCAGTTTTTTTCATAGAGCACATCTTTCCGTTGAAAGGAGAAAAGAGGTGGTGGGAACTTAGGAAGTGGAGGGGAAGGAAAGATTTAGGGATGGAGAGGGGAGGACCCTTGATTGTTGCTCGAAGTGATGGGCATGCTCGAACCGACCGGAGTTTGACCAGCCGCAACATATACATACATAGGAGCATGTTCGAGCCGTCGCTGGTGCGGAGGCGTCCTCGGGATTGGCCGTAGGAAGCGTCGAAGGGATGAGTCGGTAGATAGCAGGAGGAGGGCGTACCCTCGGGATCGGCTTTGGATGAAGCACGCCGACCAGCTTTTGTTCCGTCGCCTATCCTTCCTTGATATAACGGTGAATGCTCCGTGATTACCACGGACAAAGAAACGAGCGACACGATCTCGCGTGCCTCTCTTCCGCCCCTCAGGCTCATGTGCCAATTAACCCCACGGACGACCCTCCCTCGGCGGCGAGGGATCGCGGCTAATTAAGAGATATCATTTTTACGACGGCTGCTTGATCGCCAGTTAATCGACGATATCAAGCACGCCATTATGCTTTTCTATACACAGGCCGACTGGCGGGGGGGTGATTCTACAGGGGTGGAAAGGTCCTCGCACTATCGAGCCGCCTCTGAGCAGAACGTTTATAGACACTCGAAGCTAATATTTGTAAGAGATGGAGAAAAGGGGGCGCGTTTGAAATTAGTTCGGGAACCAGAGTGTTCCACAAACTTTCGTCACCGGTTATGGATCGCGGAGGAAAACGATCGACCGGCACACGGAGTCTCTTAATTGAATATTAACGATTCAGGAGACAGAGGCAAGGCTTATGAGAATTGCCTGCAAGACACGACGCACAGTTGCTTCCATTGCCGAGGAAGATGACGCGCAGATTTTTGCTTATGAAAAGCATCGACACGCGATTAAAAGTCAACCCGTACGCGTTAAACGGGGCCTGGGGTCGGTCTCGTGGACGTTATAATGGACGAAGTCGCGGGAGTTGGTAGCAAAGTGCCGGTCGTAAATCTGGCAGCAAACAAGCGATGTGTAAAGTATGCAAATCCTTAATAGGAAGTGGCCGTGGCAGGCCGAGAGTTAAATAACATCCCCGTCCCCTGGACTAGAAAAACACTCTCCTTCATGCGGCCGGCCATTTGAATACATGGAACCGAATAATTTCATTTTAATCCCGGAAGCAGACGTCCCTTTCTCCCTGTGTCTCCCCTTGAACCGCGCCCCAATTTCCCACCCCTTTGAGTTACACCGGGAACGGCGAAGATCAAAGCCAACGTATTCGTTTAAATAAATCTTCTTGGACGACGACGGCGCGGCGCGCGCGTTTCTTTGCCAGCTCGCATCAAAATGCATCCTGCTTTTCGGATGTTTTCTACGGCGCTTCGAGTGGTTTCGGCGAACTTTTTTCAGTCACCTACGTGTCCCTGGCGAAAAGATTTTAGCTCGCAGGATATCCTACACAGGATACCGCTGCTTTGAGAATTCATTGCCCGATAATCTATTTCGCGGACGACAAAATTGGCTGGCGAGAAGCAAGAGTGAAAAGATCTCAAAGAATCGGAATTCCCAACGGGAAACTCCCAACCGGCTTCTAGAATTCACACGCTGCTAATCGATTCTGCGGATGATAAATTAAATTGGCCGTTGCTCGATCGAGTAGGGAACGCTTCGTGCAAATTAACAGGGCCGAACGACGTAAGTCTAACTCGGGCGGTTTCCTCTAGATCCCTGGATCGTTCCTCCCCCTCAATCTGCAGCTTGAAAACTTATGGAGCTTCCGATAGTCCCAATGGTCCGACAAATTGATGCACGTGCGACTCGACGGGAATACATACAACCCTAATCTCTGGCAGAATTTCTAAATACTCGACAGGAAGCTTTGCAACTAGACTATGCGCATATATGAATGTATAATTTTCACAATTTTTCAAAAATTTAGGTACAATTTGGTAGAATTTTATGCAAATTTATTTCCACAATATGAAAACATTTTTCTCCCACTCGTAATAGAGAGTGCGAATCCAGTAATAGAATTCGGAGTAGATCCGTTTCGTTACTATTTCACAAAAATCAATAGCTAGGAAAAGATACAATATTTTTCCACTAAGCTGTGGACTAATACATAGATACCTATAAAATTCCCGCAGCAGGAACATTCATTGAACTTGGGGCGAAGATATTCAAACATTTGCGAGACAATTTTTCGCATACAGGTGAAACTTCCGCGGTGACAGAGTCCGCGGTAGCATTATACTGTCCTAGCAATGAAAATTAGGTAAAAGTCGAGCGCGCACGACAAACACAACGTTCCTCCTAGCCGTGCAGCAGCACACAAAAGCTCTGTCGAAAAAAACGCTTCCGTCGCGCGACTTCCGGCCTACACACGCACACGCACTCGCATACGTATTCACGGAACTCATGCTCGGGACATTTATATTTTCGGTCGAGAACACCGGCCCCGGAAATGCCGGCGTCCTCGTAATTTGTTCATTCCGAAAACGCGACTGCATTCTCCTACACGGGAAATTATTACCACGGATGCATATGCGCCCGTACTTTTCACGACCTCGGAATAATTCACAGGGGGTTAAGAAGGAAATGCTTCACGGCGAGGACACTCGTTATTTTGCTGGTTTCAATTACGGCCGCCTGTTGTACGTTCCGCGGCCACCATCGCGCAGCGCGTAACCCCGCCGAAAAATCCTGTCGGCCAGAAACTATTGCGAGAACTATTCGACAAATGGACTCCCCTCAACTGGGCGAATTTATTTCCTCAACTCCGCTAATTGATATCTCGCTGAGTTTTCGATCATCTGTATAAAATTATAATTTTCACGTAGCTCCACATTGTTTTGTCATATCCGATGGTTTTACAGACAATTTACCTGAGAAATCCAGCGGGGAATATTTTTGCACCGCAGAGCTCTAAGCACCTTGGTCTTTAGTTTAGGATTACGGCCTCGCAAAAATTCGCGAATGACATTTCAAACGACTAGTACAGATTGTAAGTATTCCCTCCTGGCTGTGCTGGTAGCTGATGTTTCTTTCCCCCGAAATTCCTCGGCGCATTAAGGACCGTCATGCGGAAACATTTAACTGGACTGCGTGTACCGTGAGTGTAAAAAAAAAGGCACAACCGGAATAAGAGGAACTGAAATTGAAATAAAAGCGGAATGCAGCGGGCGAACGTTTCAAGCGACGCTGTTGACGATTCAGCGACGAATGGCGCCGAGGACCGTGGCTGACGTCGAGGAAACACTTCCAGGAATATTCAGACTCGCGTTTCCTTGCGAGGCGAGAAAGAGTTCGTCGTTCAGACACTGGTTTCGTTGATCGCTAGGCCAACCCGGTTGTCGACTTTTCATCTCTCGAGTACATTTTGTTCCCTGCTCCGATGGTTTCGGCAGATAAAACCTACACTGTATTAAATCCCTCTAATTAAATCAGGTCCCTCGGCCATGAACTGTGAAAAATATTTTATCTTCAGTCCCCATGTTATCCTCGTATCGTTATAGAATATCGACGAACACAGAGATTCGTTTCCATTCGAAACAAATGCATTCTCGCGTGTAAATAAATTGTTGCTGCAGTTTATTCGTTTATTATGGACAGTACGAGCACGGTAATTTCTAGTATATTCAAAAGTATATTCAGAAGTGCATGCAAAAGTACATTCAACTATTTTCAGAAATCTGTAACGTGTCATAAAGATCTGCAATCCAGTTTCCAATGTTTTCGCGCCACGCCGCGCAGGGGCGGGAGAGAGAAAGGCAGGCAAACAATTGCAATTTTCGGGAGCCTTTTTCCCAGGGCTTGTGTGCAAAAAGCCGGGGGCTGGAGGGTAGGTATGGTATCGTGTGAAAAAAAAGCATGGAAAGTCGCACAGCTCGCAGAGAGTGCGCTCGTTAGGCGGACCCGGGGCCAAAGTGGATTCTGTTGGAGCAACAAGCGAGACATGTAACCGAGCCCGCTCGCGGGGAAACAGCGCCGATAAAATAATGAGAGAATGGCTAAATTCAATTTGCAGCGTAGCTCGCTGTTTCCAATCCACTCCTCCGATAACATTCGGAGAGAGAGAGAGAGAGAGAGAGAGAGAGAGAGAGAGAGAGAGAGAGAGTAGTATCTTTGTATATTTCTCTGGAAGGGAACGTGGATTGCATACGGCGATCTACTTTCTTCTTTTCGATGTTGAATAAAGCTCCGAAGGACATAACCAGAGGAGAAACACGGGAAGAAGGAATTGTTGGCTGCTGGAGTCGATGCTCGTTTCCGGAGACGAAACCTTGCGGGCCCTGCGGAAGGTACATGTTCGTTGTTATTGTTGTCGTGTGCCCTCTGGTGTCTTCGAGAGTGATCCGAAGCATTGTTAGATTGACGGTTCAAAGGACACGCCGTTGCTAGGAGAGAGAGGAGACGGAACGAATTTGGAAGAGGATTTTCGCGGATGCGGTGGCGTGTCGTCGACAGATGCTCTGTTCGTGTGTTGGGGAGAGACACGCGAGTGTCGCAATTGTATTCTCTGTTGGAGATTGAATCTTATTTTAGAGGAGCATTCCAAGGTGTCAATTTTATTATCGAAATGATCTCTTGATGTCGATCGTGACCTCGGAATAATTATTATGAAAGGTGAATTGGCCGCGTCCACCCTTTTACAAATGTCCAACAGTCCATCATATTGAAGATTCA
The DNA here is from genome assembly GCA_028454225.1 of Lasioglossum leucozonium. Classification (NCBI taxonomy): domain Eukaryota; kingdom Metazoa; phylum Arthropoda; class Insecta; order Hymenoptera; family Halictidae; genus Lasioglossum; species Lasioglossum leucozonium. The sequence continues at coordinate 573,570 of CM052210.1, read as the reverse complement.
ATACGTACCGAATTAATTCAGAATTCATTGAAGAAAACCTGAGAGGGTGGTCTCCGTCCTCGCAGCGCGCGGTCACCCACCTTGCTCGGTACCGCGACGCCTGCTGGTTAACCTAAAATACCAGATGACTATACACCTGCCAAGGTACCCAAGAATTCACACGAGTATGCTGGAACAACATTTGGTATAACTACATCTTCTTCCAGATATTAATTAAAGTATAGCACGTTGTATCATCAATTTCTTCCACGTTCTGTAAACGATAATTTCCGTTTTGTTCGTGCTTAAAAGACCGCCGTCTCAGAAATTTTTATGAGGTTCTCAAGGGGGATGGACGAAACATCCGCCGCTCTCTGCACCTTTTCTTCCAATTAAAAACCTTAAGGAGGACCTTTCTATCTTGCTAGGGTTTAAAAGGAAAATTTGTTATGCTCCAAATAATTCCTCTTACATTATTTACATATTGCCATTAAAAGACTACTCGCAATTCGTCACAGCCTCTGCTTCCACAATATTTTACAACATCAACAAAATTTCCTTTCCACGCGATCGCTGCAAATTCCTCCGTCATCCCTCCACTTAATTATCAATTTATATTCAATCCGCAACCTCTTGATAGAACAAAAACAATCCATTCGTTCATAACTTTGTCCGGCTATGACGAAATCCTCTTTCATCACAGCGGCCGTTCTGAAGGGTACATCTGCTCCAACCTGCGAACCTAAAATAATCTCACCTATAGCCGTTTCTCCAATAAAGTACGACCTTTGTAAACCATATACATAGAGAGATCGCAGAAAGGACACTCTATGTTCTCATTGGCAAAGATGGTAATTAATCGTTGCCACCGTTCGACCGATCAGGGCCAGCGTCTTAATCATGCTGAAGCGATGGTCAGAGCTAAATAAAGGACAAGCTACTGTGATTGCGGGACTCCCACGTCTCCTGGCTCTCGTTCCCATCGTCTAACAACATGATGAGGGATGTACTGCGAGGGTGGCGATGCAAAAGCGGCGCATCGAAGCGTAAACATGCAGTCGGTGCATAAATAAAAACGCCTTTCGAAGCAACCGAGTAGAAGCACAGGGATAAATAAGGAAAGCCCAAGGACGTCAGCGCAGAATTAGTTGACTGAAAGATCAGGCGAAACGGGCGGCTCCAGACAACTAGGAGAACATTGCCACAATCTCCGTGGCCGGCACAAAGGATCGGAGATCGGCTAACGACCGTCGAAGACCATTTACTCTTCGTAATCGAACGTTCACCGTTGCACACGTTGCAATTAATATCGCGCGGCGAATGATACCGGCAACGATCCCATTAATGCGATATAAATTCTCTAGCATCTGCGAATCGACGGATCGTAATTGGTATAGCGGTCGAATTAATTCACCGACGATGCGCCGTGTGTGCTACGCCCCCTCCCTCTCCCCCGCTTCCGCGGAACCATGACGGGAATTACGCGAGCCATTGTAATCGATATCATAGCCGGAATTGCTTTTCTAATCGAGAAACGGCCGATGGAACGCCGCGCTTCCGTAGTTTATTTCGAATCCATTTGATGCGACTTTGGGGTTTTTCCCCGGAACAACAATAAGAGTCAGATTATTAATAACATAACCATTGAAACCATTGATAGACGCTCAGAATGATCATAATAGTCGAAGTTACAATGATGATGATGGTCTTTTTGGAGCGCAGAAAACCGACCGATTTTTTAGTTAGGAAAAGTCGTAGCAAGGATTTTTCGAATCTCCATTAGTGGCGCTATCGACTCGTATCACCGTTATTAATTTAAAAAATTTCTTTAATCAAAATGGCGATAACTAATCTGACGATACACACGCCGCAATTAGGTTACCGATTAGACCGACCGGGCACAATCGGCGGTAACGAAGTCGCCGGAGAGGATTACGCGGGCAAAGGTAAAAGGCACCGGTACCGGCACCGATTCCGCCGTATCAATTTCCGGTAATGCTCGAAGACATTTCCCTGGAGCCCCCTCGATAACACGTCCCCGCAATATATCGACGTGGGTTAATCGAATCCGGTGGATATTCGGTCCAATTATGCGGCGGGTGGTGCGGACAGAGTCGGAAGAGAAGGAAAGGTCGAGGCCGTGGCCGAGGATTCGGAGAAATTGATGGAGCCGGTTGGAGGTCGAAGGAAGCGGCGCGCATCGTGGAGGAAAACAGATCCTTCGGAGAGCACACTCGTAATCCTGGCTTGTAGCGGCAATCAGACTTGGCTCTGACGAATGGCGGGCCGAGACATTAGCGGTCCGACCGGCGAAATAATGTCGCGATCTCTCGATGAAATCCTCTTCTCCTGCCGGACTATAGTTTCCCTGTGGAAGGGACATAGAGTTCAGGGCACATAGCCGGTCCCTGTTATTCGTACGAACATCCGATCCGTCGCTGTGCACCGCACACCTGTTCCCTCGGTGTATAGGCGCGCGGATCGCACGAAATTGCATGCACTCGCATCCCCTACGTAAACCAAATGCACGCCGGATTAGGGATTCATAACCTAACGGCGCACGGCGCCCACCCGCTCGCGGACGAATCGAGACCAAGCCTAATCTGCACCGGAGACTCCTCGTTTATCTGCGTTCTATGGACACAGAGTCCGACGGGTTATCAGCCTCGCAGCCGCAAAACCAGCCAACCAACTAGATAGACCACGTCTGGTCCCTCGTCGAACGATGCCTGTTTGGCTACCTTCGCGTATGCTAAGTATCCAAGAGCCCTATTCGCCTGATCCCGCGTTCGAATGAATTAAACTCGTCGGTTCGTCGAAACCGAGGATACATTGCTATCGCTCTCCAGGCTGATATACGACTTCCATTTTGTTAGATTATGAAAAGAGCTGCACGTAGACGATTTGCGTAAGGACACCGAGCGTAACGGGAAGGGATAATTCCGTGCAATGTGGCCTTTGCTCGCGTCTTCCTCTTCGTTTTATGGCTCGGTTCCATTTTTCTTGACCCTCGCGGGCGTTACTCTTTCCACCGACGTCCGCGGAAATTGCATCGGCTAACCGTTGAATCGAGCCAGGCCGCACACGCCAAGCCACACCACGCCACGCCACGCCACGCTATGCCACCGAGGCGCGATAAAGCTCGCTCTCGAGAAACGCTCGGCAGAGTTAAGAGAAAACCAGGAATCACCGCTGACCTCCTTGAATTGTATTCCCGTGGGTTAGGAACGGACTCTCTCTCTTCGCTCTTGCGTTTCCTCGTCAGCCTCTGGATTTATTGTCGGGAAATACGAGTCATCTGCGAGATTTCATGAAGCGAGGTACGTTTCGACGGACAGAGAGCCCAGACGATGCTCGCTCCGATTTCCTTGCAGCCGAACCCCTTGGAAAGTATTAATGTCGGATTTAGAGATGGATCCTCCGACTTCGGGAACGTCTGATCTGCGATCCGATTTCCTCGGATCTAACTTATATTTAACGCGATCCCGTTTAATTGCTTCTCCGGAAGCGCTTGGACAATCGCTGACCTCGTTTGTTCGTTCTTAGCCGGCTCCGACTTTCTAAATGATATTGAAATCGATGCTGCAGCGTCTCGTGTTTACGACTCAACAGAACGAAACATTAATTTTCTCTTTGTGGAAATTAATGTGTAAAAGGTGAGGATATTTGTTAGGCAGAATTGTTGTAATTAAACTGCGCATCAGCTTCGTGCGAATTCGCGATTATCAATTCTTATCGTTAACACACGGCACTCGCGCGGAAACGAATTGTTCTGCAAACGTGCTCGACGAATAAAAATATATTCCAACGAGTCGCCGTTTAAATTTATCGACGATTTTTATTTTATCGGACCTTATTTCCCGGAATATGCTGCGCATAAAGTATCGGTTTGCTTACAACTGTGACGTTCGAGGGAGCGCAAAAGAAATTCTAAAAGTGTTTCAATCGAGTTCCCGTTGGTTATTGGAAATTATGTTATTCCGCGACCGTTGTATAATCTGGCAAAACAGAGTGGATGCTCCTCTCCCTCTCTCTCCCTCTCTGTCTCTCTTTATTGGCCATGCTCGCCTTTCCTCTTCCTATCGACTGACTCTTCCCAACCACTATCTATGTACCCTGCTTTGCCAGACAATAGCATAAGCAGTAGAGCGCGACGGCAGCCATGTTGCGAATTTAGGATTACGTTCATGCGAATTCGGGGAAAAGTCGTCGACGGCCCGGATATCATTGCGTTCGAAGACGTCGCGATTGGCTGACCCTCTTTCTCTCGAAACGTAGAGCGTATTCTGCGTGCTCCTCGAATTTAATCTATCGTCCGCGTGATTTTTCAACGAGAGCGAATCCTTAACACTAGGTTCACCGACCGCTACAAATCAGTGTTCTATATTACTTTATAGAAATGACAAGAATCAGTTCCTCCAAATTTTTAGACATATTTTTTATAATATATACCCAAATATATCCATGACCACCTCCCTCTATGGTCGAGCCTGGTGAACGAAGAATTCTTGATAAGTAGAGAATAATTTTCCGATGCCGTCCAAGCCCGGTAACTTTTCGGTACAAGTGGACTAAGAGCTCCGGGGCTGGTATTTACGAAGCAAACACAAGGCAGCGCGGTTCAGCAGCGATCCCAGCAGCAGGGCGGATATAATTTCTGTTTAGAAAGTCGGCCACCGTTCGCGGAAGTGTTAAGAGAAACGAAATTCACGACATACTGAGGCGAGTTTCTCCGGGAGCACGCAAATTGCTAGCCGTATTGCACCCCTTTACCGGAATTTCATTCGGGAACGTACGACAAGGCTATTACACGCAGCCAGGGATTGTTAATTATAACGACACCGAGCCGAAGATCCGGGTGTATTATCGTCGAAATTCCAGCTTCGTGTCGGAAGCCTCGTCGTCGTCGTCGTCGTTCTCTTCACACACACCCCCTCCCACCCCTTTCGCGCATCGCTCCCGAGTACGTGTAAATAGGTAATGTCGAAGGCGAGCACCGACAACAGCCAATCTCTTCTCATTTGCATTCACGGATCGATCTATCATCATTCCCTGTTACGCCGAGCTCTCGCGGTCTCAATGTCTGCGACCGACCGTATGTTTCGTACGCAACTTCGTGTTAATGTCGGTGTGCATACAGAGAGAAGACGCGCGTCGTCGTCCTCGTCGACGTCGTCGCCGCCGTCACGAACTTAAAGTTTCCGCCCGGGTACCTGGCCGACCATAATCAAGAAAGCTCGCGTGAACAAGCAACCTCGCACGTTAATTCGACGAGCCGAGGCCTTTACCAGACGAACGATCATGCTCGGTAGAATTAATTGCTGACGAACTCACCCGGGGCTGTCCGCAAAATGCTCGACCCTGCGGGCGACATACAACACTATAATTCAATGTACAAACACACACACACACACGCTGTTGTTTAATATTATAGCGGCGTGCTATAATGCTATCGCAATTATCCACGTCACTATTTACAGAAACATTCGTTGTTCGGACCGATTCTCCCGTTGAACTTACATCATCAAAGATTCACTCTGTTCCACTTGTTTGATCAAAGGTTAACTTTGCTTGGCTGGTACTTGAATACTCCTGTACCACTTGCGTGTCCTCGAAAAGACGTGGATATTATTTAATAGTACATCCTACCACAGCGTAGTTAAAAACCAACACAATCCCGAATTTCATCCTCCAGCCAACGCAAAAATGTTTAATATTTTTTAAATATTCTTATTATTTATTTATTGCTTTAAACCATATTAATTTAATTTACATAGCATATACGACTTAGCGTGTAACTTACAATTAGTTTGCATTAGTTTTGCTATGATACAACTACCTCGTTGAAATTAAATGTTAATTCAGCATAACTCAATGAAATTCCTCTGTAATATTTTTGTAATATTCGATCAAGAGTTGTATTTATCGGTCGATCGTCTGGCAGAACAATTCCGCCTCGTAGGTGCGGGTTATCGCGCCGGTGCGGTGCGGTGTTATTTACAAGCAATCGCTGCCACTATTCACAACGCGGAATCTTATCCGTAGGCTTAGCCGCCGCGCTGCGCCGCGACGTGCCTCGCCGGGGAAATATTTCACGATGATTAATGATTGAGCTGCCGACAACACGCTGCTCTGCTATCCATTTTTCTTCATTAGTCCGACGATACTCGAGAACAAGGAAACGGGATTAGGAAGGGAACCTCGGACCGTATCGCTCCTCCTGTTTCGGAGGGCTACACGCTGCGTTAAGAAATCACCGGCCGCAGGATCTGTTTCAGTTTATTTATCAGACTTTTAGGGCGCCGGAGAGAGAAACCGGCTACACAGGTGATGTAGGTCGCGCGGCGCGGCGGCTGATCTATTCATTAAGCCACTAACGCTCGAGGAGAATGAATTATTCCGAGTTCGGTGGGAGTTTGAATCCGCGCGGAATCCGGCTAGGGCTGCGCGGAACGGTTAACTCGAAAACACATTCCACTCACGGTAATGCTTCCCGACCTCCAACACTCGCCATATTTCTACTAACTTCGAAGGGGACCCGCGTACATCTCGGCATCTTGCGCGCGAATTATTCCACGTTGCGGACCCCGGACGTGAAGTTCCCGGAAAGAATATCTCAACTTCTTCGGCTATTCGCGTTTTCTTTCGTCCACTCCTATTCATCTGCGCGAGCTCGAATATGCGAAATGAGAAACGAGCCGAAAACTGATCGGTAGACTGCGGATTTTATGGATTTATCAAAAAATTGGGTATGTACAATATACAATAAGCAAAGGAACAATTTAAAAAATTTAGGCATGTCAATATATTATTTTTAACTCCTTTGAATAATTAGAAAAAGAAAGACCCTTCTATTTGGCTCCTGACGCTTGCAATTTATGCAGGAGATTTTTATTTCGCGTAAATATTCGCGGTCTACTTTCCGCATTTTTCCGTCAAGTTTCCGCATTTTTGCAAGTGCTTCGGGTATAAATAGTAGAGACCTCAATTAAATATTTTTAGTACAAGAAGTTTCCCAGTCGTTGGAAGAATACAGTTGCAATTAAAGCAGCGGTAATGTTCGTGTAAAAAGTCGGACAGCCTCGGAAAAATCGGGAATAATGTCTTCGGAGCGGAGCGGCGTGGGTTATCGAGAATCCGCAGAATTAGATCGCGTCGGCGCGATAATCAACACGAATCGTTCATCAGGATGGCGGAACGTGCAATCGGGGCCTTGTAATATGAGTATTTCACCGCGGAAGGGTTGCTATCGAGTCGCGGCTCGGTTAGATAAAAGGAAGAAAGGCTTGAACGAAGACTGTGGCGCGGGGATGGGGCGGAGAGGCCAGAAGAAGCGAGATTAAAAGGCGGATAAATCGTCGTACAAGAGATGGATGGATGTGGAGAAGGGTGGGGGAGAGACAGGAAGGAGCTAACCGTTGAAAAAGGTAAAACTAGAGAATACGAATTAAAGAAGGAAACGAGGAGTGGGTGGACAGGAGGGATAGCCTGAGCGCGAAGGAAGCGAAAGAACTGGCGAAAAATAGAGAGAGAAAGAGGCCGAGGAATCAGGCTACTTAGCGTATGCAATGGCAAGCTTTTATCGGCGATCGCTGCCAGCAATTTCCGCCCTTATCGCCTATCAAACTGCAAGAACCGGCCGGTGGGAGTCTCAGCCCGCCTCGGGGCCGAAACGTACCCTAATAGAACGCGTTCGTCGATGCATTTGCTTGCAAAGGGAAACGGTGAAAAAGTTCCACTGTCGACACGATCCACCTTTCTCCCGAACCCCGTCGCGCTAACAACGTACGCTAGACGCGTACCGTCTCCGGCAAAAATTGAATTATTGGAAAACGTGCCGACAACTTCTACGGTGAAACTGCAGAGCCCTATGGAAGTTATGTTACCGGATCGCCGCGGGAATTAATCGTCGAAACCCGCGGAAGTGTCGGCTGATTTGTCAAATTATTGATTTTTACTGTAACTTTCTTTCATTTACACCTTTCCTTTGCTGCTGAAAACTTGTTAGACCACACTGATTTCTACTGTATTCTCAAAACAAGATTTCTACGAGACAATTTATGTAGGCAGGTTCTTTAGGAGAAAATACATAAGCTTGAGTAGCGAGGGATTTCTTTTGCTTCGAAATGTAACTTCCCGGTGTTCTTTCCTTTTTGCCCTTTTCTACTGAAAGTTTGATAGACCGCACTGATTCTTACTGTACTCTTGGAACAAGCGAGTTCCCCTGAAGAAAATTTATGTGTGCAGTTTCTTTCGGAAGTAATACATAAGTTTGAAGAGTGAAAGATTTCTTTTGCTTGGGAATGTAACTCGGTTCCATCTAATTTGAACCTTTTATGCGAGAAGTTTGATAGACTGGGCGCTCTGATTTTTACCGTACTCTGGGAACAAGTTTGAAAAAAAAATTTGTACAGTGGGGTTCTCCGAGAAGAAATACATAACTTTCGGCGTTAAAAGATTGTAAAAGACCGTAAACAACGGAACAAATTACAGGTGTTCCGTTCCGAAAGAGTTTGTAGCGGATGCTGTGCGTAGGAATGAAAGAATTTTCGTACGCGAAAATTCCGTTTTTCCCAAGTGTGTGGTCGTGTCGATCCCGAAAACTGAGAATCGGCTCACGACTTGGTTGACGGTGAATGCGTGTAAATTCAAACTCCGGAGAATACGTTTCAATACTTTATTCGACAAAGAGGCAAGGCTCGGCTTGCTGATTCTAACTCAGACTCGGCTGTGTTTATTGTTGTCGCGTGTCTAGCGAAACGATTTATTTTTGTGCGCTCGCATGAAATTGTGGAGGTTCGGAGGTAGGTGTGGTTTTTTGTGGAAATTGTTGTAATTGGTTGAGAGGTGTGTTTTGGAAGATGATGGAAGTGGTGGAAAATGAGAAGGAGTAGGAGTAGAGGTACATCTGGTGCGGGTGGCTAGGATTGTAAAACTAGAAAATTTGTCGAGTTAACGGTCGAAGGCCCAACACGTGGACGTCAGCTGAAGTTCCGCTATTTTTCTGACCGTACCGTCCGTCCTTTATGAGTATATGACTATCCTTTCCCTCAAGTAGGTATGACGGATGGTAACGGTCGTGCGCTTGTCCCTTCGCAGGAGATTTTACAACGTAACACCAAGTATGCGCTGTAGGGGCTCGGGTCCAAGGGTTTGGTCATTGAGTTGATATTTGCCAGAACCTCGGCCCGACCCGTTGCAGTTCCTCAACGACGTCCCCATATATAGCGTCTTATGTAGCGTCTTGGAGGAGGAAACTCTCCCCTTGCATCTTCAAGGATGGAAAGTTCCTCCCCTTATTTTAACGGTTTTTGGGATATCGTTGCAGGGTTATATAAGGCCCCCCTTTACTTGAGCAAGGCAGAACGCTAGCAACATTCGTCGCGCGTATATCGTATTGTATACTATCGCGACACTTTGTTTTCTCAGTAAACTTTCATAGTAAATATTTGTGAATACGTAAACACGCGTTGGTAACATTTATTAATCACCCGATATCCTAAAAGTTCAATTAAATTTATATTTACTAGAAGGTAGTACTCTAAAGGTTTCGATACAAATTTAGACGAGAATCGAACAGAATCCATTTGGTTAACCATTACCACGACATTTTGCCCGTACATTGCTGCTTCGGTACTTTCTCGATCTAACGTTCCTAAAAAAAAAATTAACTAAAAAATTCCAGCAGCTCGATTACTTCGACGCCCGGTGTAATTACTTTTTTAAATCGTTTAGGATCAGGAGGGTAAGCGGGAACGCAATTTTCCCGAGCGACACTCGCCCAGGGTCGGCGTTCCGAGGCACAAAGACGGTGCCGAACGATAATCGATTTGAAGTTCGACAGAGGCGTCGACGTAAACCTTCGGAGGATTGTAATTCCGGGAGCCGCCCATCCACGCCGCTTCAATTGCGACGGCACGAACTTCGCGTGCACGGCCATTTACGAGATTGCTGGCGAGAATTCCTTTCCTCTCTTGCTCTCTCTCTCTCTTTCTCTCGCTCTTCCGAAGGATGCGTCGCGGATAACTCCGTCTCACGCGAACGCAAGCGCTCCCAGAGTTTTCTTCTCTGTGTACTTAGGCAAAAGGTTAGGGCGACTGCACGAACAATGGATTTTTCCAGCTGCATTATTCATTCTTCGCCTTTCCCCGGTGTCTTAGCCACGGCGCTCGAGCGTGCCTGAATTTTCGTGGCAATCCCGAGCAAGCCTCGCCGTTGATCGAGCCCCCTTTGTGTAGCCGACGTGTTTAGTCCCCCGGTTTTTCACACGGATTCGCTCGGCGAACACGCAGAACTATACTCAAGAAAGAGAGAGAGAGACGCCCGCGCAATCGTATCCCGCGCGTTCGCCGAGACTTCGGCCCATTTCCCACGAAAAACTTCCACTATCGCGCTCCTACGAAATATCTTCTTCTCGGGAAACCGTTTACGAAACGCTCGACCGATCGTCTTCGATTTCATTATTCCTGGGAGACATCTATAACTAGCATGCTTTTCCACTAGAGAAATTAATAAGGAAGCAGAACAGGTTATTTTCCTGGAACGTTTTCGTTTTTCTGTTTGGACAGATTTCAAAGGACGAAGTCTCTACTTCCATTCCTCTTAGCTGTTCCTTATGAATATTTCTGCCTACTCGCACATGTTTAGAAGACAGGTGAGGAAATTAAGGTTGTATTTTATCTAAAAAAAAAAAATGTATAGAATGTGAAGTCCTGAGAAATTGACGTACGATTTTTTTCCGCCGTTTTAATATCGCCCCGGCGACGTACTCGTCGATTCGCAGAGATTGTAATTGATGGCGGAGTCAAATTAAATGTTCAATTAGAGTGAAATTGAACGGAACACGGTTTAAGATTGTCGTCGGTGGATTTCGTCACGGACAATGGATCACACTCCTACGTCGCGTCGTCCACGTCGCAGCGAGTAACACCGGGAAATTCGTAATATATGTATGCGTACACACCGGGACTCGGCGCGGCGCGGCGATTAAACGTCCATCGTCGGACGATTATTTTCACTCATTTCCATAGAACTGCTCCCGTTCCGTATTTCATTTTCCATTTGCGAATCTAAACAGAGCTTTCAAGGGGAAAATCGATGTTCGAAATTATCTGAAAGCATTTCCGCGACCGCCGTCACCGCGTCGGCGAGCACGGTGTACGAAAAATTTGTTCCGCGTTTCCCCGTTATTGCTGGAAACGTTTCGTTGAATTAGGTGCAATTTTATATTCCGCGCTGCCGCGCCGGGATTTTAGCGGACTCGTAATAACGCGTACAATGCCAGCCAAAAGTAGGAACTTCGGTCTTCGTGATCGTTCGCAGGACGGTTAACGTTGAAATTTCATAAACTCGTTCGTGGAGAGGCATTTTAAATTCGTTTCAAAATACATCGTAAAAACCACGAACTTTATATTTTCAATTACTAACATCAGCGAGTGGCAGTGTACAGAAAATGTAGGTCGGGTCGCAAAAGACCCCGCGCGGTACCAATTCGAGAGTGAAACGTTCCGTCTGACTTTCCAGGAAACAACGATTTCCATCATTCTGAAAGCAGCAAAAGCATTCGGCGTCTCGCGACAACAGTGAAATGAAAAAAGCGGAGAATTAGCAGCAGGCAGGATGCCGGGAAAAATTTCCAAGGAGAGGAGAACGGTGAAATAATCTCGTTCCAGGAGAGCTAACTCTTTATTCGCGGTGCGCGGCCCTCGCGAAAATAGAATTGAGTGCTCGAAAGGAAAAAGTTTACAGCACGCGACCGCGTTACACGTCCCTTAACTCGCCGGGAAACAGTGTTTTTATTTCGCTGGTTCGGCCGGAGCCAAGTTCCTTAACTCAGCTGGCGTGCTTAGTCAAGATACAGACGAGTTCCGTAACACTTCTTGCACGTAATAACAAAGTTTTGTTGGGCACACGCCGCGCGGATAAACGCTGTCCAAGTATTAAAGGGAGCCCAGCCGCTCGCGAAACGAATCCAATTCGCGGTTCGATGTTTGTCACCGGGAGACCGGAAATGGACGGCTAACGCCACCTTCCTTCTCTCTCACTCTCGGTTCTCTTTCCTTTTTCTGAAGAGCCCACGGCGACGGAGAAACGCAACCAACTATTCTACGAAGGAAACCATTAAAAAGCGTAATGAAATCATGAAGATTCCCTGGGAATATAGCTCGTCTGTTCTTCCCATTTAATTCAGTCCCCCCCCCCCCCCCTGAGAATTACTTCTTCCGCTTCCCCATAAATTAATCAGTTGTTTGGAAAATGATCAACGCGATTATAAGACGTCAGGTGAAGAACAATATTGCGGAACGTGGGCAAGTATACTTTTTGGTCAGAAACAAATTCGACGATTCCAAGGAGTCGCTTTAAATTGGTTATAGACTTTTATTCCCATGAAAATTTTTCAATGTTTCAGGCTTAAATTAAAGCTATAAGATCAGAAATTATGAGAAAATCGTTTAAAGGAAAATTCAAAAAGTAATTGGATGTTAAGGACTCGTTATAAATGGATTTAAATATGGCTATAAATGGATTTGTTCTGGTTTGATAAAAAAAATACGGAACGGAAGAATCAAACGAAGGAGAGCAGCGCGCTATTGTTTCGCAACGGGTAAGTTCTTTATCGGTTAATGCGAATTCATACGAACAAAATAATCGGCATCGTGTTTTCTTGTCCGACTCCATGCAAATCCCATGAAAAACCGGTGCTCGTCGAGCGCATTCGTTTCACACACATACGCACACATACAACGGCTGGTACAGTTGCGCGATTGTGCTGATCGCGCGCGTTCCAGCGTGTTCATGAAAATCCCGGACGGTCGTGTTAATATAAACAGGACTCCCGATCGTGAACGGCCATTGTACGAGCGCGACAGTTGCCCGGGTACACGATCCCGACTGCCCCGTTTGTGATACCGATTCCCGGCGCTGAATTTATTAAATACTTGAACGCGAGCAAACTGACCTGTTCACGCGAGAGAGTCGAGTTCACCGGGGAATTCGTCGCCGATGGCAAATACCTTTTATTCGGGGCCTCTAATTCGTCGACGTTTCGCGCACACCGTCAACCATACTTCATAATAATCTTCTGCAACCACAGCCCCGAATTATATTGCGCATTCTTCCAACGATACTCGTTCGATCCAATCTGCAAAATAAACCACGTTTCATTTTGCTTTATTCGCTAGACTTCAGTTTGGTTTGTTTTTGCGTTGTGGAACGGTAGCATGGTGTGCACACACACCACTAGGTCAACCGTATACGTACATGGGGATTGCAAGGATCCGAGAGGCCGCAAATCATGCCTCGCTAATGCAAAGTCAAGACTTCTTATTAGTCACAATCGCTAGATAAAAGATAAATCTAGAGCGCGATCTTCGCCAAATGGCCCAATTTTTACGTTTTCGGGGCATAAATTGCATTATTCGACAGCATGTAGCGGAACCGCGAGAAGCAATGTAGCGGCGCTACAGTGCTGCCGCTGTCGGAGCTGTCGAGTAATACGTTTCATAGAGCTACGAGGGCTATATTCTGCCGAATAATGCAATTTACGCCCCGAAAACGTAAAAATTGGGCCATTTGGCGAAGATCGCGCCCTAGATTTATCTTTTAACTAGCGATTGTTGTTCCTTTTGCTCCGCGCAAAATTGTAAGTTAGGTAGTTGACGTCATAAACCGACCTCATCTGCCTCGCATATTTAAGCATCGGAACAAACGTAGTAGCACTTTCTCCGAAAAGCCGTTACTCACCTTCCAACTTTAGTGTTTTATAGATTCTAGTCCCGCATTTGACGGCCGGATTTAAGCCATCTGCAATTTTTACTCATGTATTGTTCGAGTCAAGGTGCCTTTCGGATTTATTGCTTACTATGCCTCTCACCCGGGCCACATGGATTTTCCACGCGAGTCACTCGCAGGTACAGATTGTACCTACGAGTGAACGATGCGGGGGACGGTCACTTGCCTTTTCTTTTATTGCATGTTTTTAACCAATTAACTGAGACGGCCGCTTCCCTCGCCAGTTTCGAGAAAATGTCAATCGACAAATCCGCATGGCTCCGGGTAAAAGTCACGCCCACCACGAACTTCTGTCTCTTCATTTTTTACCATCAAAGTCAGTCATCAAAAAACTCTCGAGCAGAAAACTTAACATTTGTTCCTCGGTCATTTCCCATCAACAATCTTATATTCAGTTTATAAATTCAGTTTGAAATAAAATAAACAGTTATCAACAGTTATCAACATTCAAAAGAGTCTATAATCCTTATAACCCGACCAGGTCGTAGGGAATTGTTTTAAATCGCGTGATCTAATAAATTGAGTTGAGGCCTTACAACCCTCATCGACGCGGAGTATTATAACCGAGTCTAAGCGCGATACAAACGAACAATTGTGACTACTAAGATGTCTTGACTTTGCATTAGTGAGGCATGATTTGCGGCCTCCCGGATCCTTGCAATCCCCATGTACGTATACGGTTGACCTAGTGGTGTGTGTGCACACCATGCTACCGTTCCAGCGCCTTATTTCGCTTGGTTTCGCTTTGTCGTACTTCACTAAACTGTACTTCACCGTATCATACTTTACCTAAATATACATTGTTATATTTTATCTCGTTATTCTTTGTTGAGGGTTTGTTCGGCTGCTGGAAAGACGCACTGTAAGAAACACTTGCTCGCTTAGGGTTTATTACTAATTATACGTAACTGCTGACATCATTATAAGAGAACGAGATTCAGTGTTAGAACCGCGTGGTCGCGAGACGACGCCATCTTGTTAACTCTCCTCGCACGAACTCGTGCGCGTTCGGCCGCGCTCGGCTGGGCATGCGCGAGTCCCCAACACTCTTCTACTACGTTTACTACACTTTACTTCGCTTCGTTACACTCGCGCTTACTGCTTTACTATCTCATACTTTACTTCGTTATACCTTCCTAACGACCTTGCTAAAAATAAATAGAAAGTGCTTAAAGATCGCGTGGAAGCATTGAAAGGGGACATTTTTCAGCAGAAAAAATTTTGTTCGGTTTCGTGCACTATGTTTGTACAAAGTTTCGAATTCAATTTCCCTACATAGAAATAAGTTTTCTAAGTTTCGTTTTTTCTTATATAGCTCACGAAACGGGCCATCTTTTTAGCAGGAAAAAAATGTATTATTCCATCGCACCGAACTCCATTGAATTTTCCAAGATCTATTTATTCGCAATTTATTGTCATTGTGGAGATTATAGGGACAGCAGCAACAACGGTCAATAAAGCGGATGGCCCCGTGATTATCCCTCACTGTCAAACAGTTTAATAACGAAGACAGCCGATCGACACTCCCAATCTCAAAGTGCACGGTACCCCGGTGTGCACTCGGTCGCGATAAGGTCGTAAGCAACGGGGAGCGAAGGGATGGCGGCGGGGTTAATTTTAACGAACGTGTAATCGCATCTTATGACAGGCCATTCGGCGGAATAGAAGACCCGACAAGAGCAGCTTAATTACCAGAGCACGGTCTTATCGGTGCATCTTTAAACAGAACCGACAGGTGCCAAGAGTAATATCTTGAGATTAAACCGAAATTTAAACGCAACATCGGTAAACGGGACTGTCTTCGTGGCCAGGTTGATAGCTGGGCTCTAATTAACACAATCTCTTGGTCTAATCGCTTTGTCGTCGATCCTTCAACGAATCAGAAGGTACATTGAAATTTCGCGGAGTTGATCATTACGAGTGTCGTGAAAAATTTTCCGAGTAAAACGCAAAAGTTAAATGACAATGTACATATCTCGTGTTCTGATAATTTCAATAAATGAGAAACGAAATGAAAATTCATCCTAATAAAAAATCTATGATTATTGATTTTATCTTCATATAATTTCACATGCGTCTACTTTCAGAAATACATTCTTTTACCACAGACGTCGATTGAGACTTCAATAGACTGACGTTTTAAAACGTTTAAAATGAATCGCCGGTCGACTGGCGCTTGAAATTCCACCGATCGGTACGCAACATACGTACGTCCTCCGGTAATCACGAGAAAATTATTTGCGCTCCGTAGAAATTCCCGATATCCCGTTTAATTGTCGTTCTCCGGGATCCGTGTCGCAGCCGGAAGAACAGAAAAGCAATTTCGTATTTACCGCGATGCAGTCCGGCCGCCGATGTGTATTCAATTAACCCCGCCGATTTATCCGCGATTCGAGATATGATTTCGCGCAAATGGCTCGGTACCTCCTCGGATTGCGTCCGTTCTTGTTCAATATACTGATTACCAGCCGCCGCTGCCAGAGCGAATTGGTCAAAACGTTATTCGTAAAATCGAGATTTCAGATGCACTCCGCACTATATTCGATATTCGGTGATAAGTAATCCCCCCGTCGACGGTAATGCATTTTTAAAAATGACTCGCCGAGAGACGCGAATCGACGTGATAAATTCGATAAGCGAAATAAATGAAAATAAAACAGACATTCGTCATCGCGCCGAACGATCATCGGCACGAGCAATTGATTATTTCTTTTTTTTTCGATTGGTACACGGTACGAATAAACTGTAGACTTTAATGCGAGCGTTGTATTGCTGGAAAATCCATTATGTATCGTTCCAATCGTATTGCGAACGGTGCATAAAAATCTGCGGACCGATGATAAATTATTATTAATGGAGCTCGGAGAAAATTAATGGGAGTTGTTTACGAGTCAGCCGAGCCTGTTATCTCGATCTAAGCTCCGCTGCCCCACAAATTTCACAAATTACCCTAATAAGTAACGCCTCGGATAAATCAGAGATCTCGCAGACCAATTTTAGATCGTGTCTAGCGATCGTCTCGTTCCCTGACGCGATTCCAGTACGGTTTCCCCCGAAGAACAGGGAAATTCCATTACGGTGTTTCAACACCGGTTCACGGTTGTTAATAAGCGGAATTCATAGTGAAAGTTTCGGGGTGCGTTATATCGGATTATCGATTATTGTAAGAGGAGGAGGCGGAGGTGGTACGGGGGCGAGCATATACGCGTGATGTTTCCGCGTCGTCATTAGCGGTATCGACGTTACTAGTCATCTCCGATAATGTACAATACCGGTGATATCTACACTGACAACCGGAGCTTAGGATTATCTTCGTGTCACGATTAAACCTGTCCCTCACTTTTGGACGTATCCTTTGATAGCCGGAACAACGTGGCGCAGACATCGCGATAGATTTAGGGTTTATCGTTCGTGATAACCGTACTAATTACCAGTTAATTACAAATTCTGACTGACTCGAATATAAAGTGTATCGGAGGCGCTTAAAAGCTACCGAGGCTGTCGAGCCCGATTGCGTTCGACACCTGGGATTCGCATCGCTATTCCACCCGCACCTTCGTCTGCGAATACAATTACCGAAGCTCCAATAAAAAATGAATAAATAACATAATAATCCGATGAAACAGTTTACTTTATAAAACTGATTAAAGGAAGTGGCGAGGTCGAAGCAAAAAGAAGAGAATTTAATTTTACAGAAAGATCAACTCGAGCCAATAACTGCAAATAATTTCATTAACTTCCAGATGGTCGGACAGTTTCCGGTAGATTTTCCACAGAGAAATAAGCTTCGAGAGGCAGCAGATTTACCGGCCGGTAGACGTGTCCCGTAAAACCGGTAAGCGATCCCCCTCGCGGCCTGCGGCAGAGTTCAAAGCCGCAAAAGTAAATCTTCGCGGATCTACATCGTAGCATGAACTGCGAGAGAAGTATTCTCGTGGCATTGGTCCAGGCGGCAATACCATTAACAGGTCAACATCCGCGGGAACGAGCTCGAATGCGTCCCCGGGATGACCGGGGAACGTTGAGAGCTGTGCAATTCCGCGAGCATCTAAATCAGCATCGCGCAACGGCGCGTGTCCTCCGGAAGAAAACGTTCCCGCTGCTATTTATCGCACAATACACTTAATTTTATTGGGCCACGGTTAGAATTTCCGATATTCCCGCGGCGTTCGATCGTCGTGAACGACTCATGAATCCGTGGAGCCGTAACCGGAAAACGGTTCGTACCGTTCAAAAGGCTCTTGCAATGTTCGATGCAGTTTTTCCCCCTGTGCGGTGCAGTTGCCCGAAAAACTAGCACGACGGTGCTACCCCGTGGCCTTGCGTCCATTCCTAAATCTTCTTAAGTTCAACGCGAGCGTCGCGGCGCATCTGCAGGATGCTGAACTTTCGCAAAGTCCCGATACTCGGCCAAGTTTTTCCATAAAACAGATCCGGCGTCCCCCCCGGAAAAAACAGTCGAACTCCACTCGCGACGTTCTCGTGCCTTCGGTTTTGGAGCTACGACCCGTCCGGGATCGTTTAATTAAAAAGTAATTAGGGTCGGAGCACTCTGCGAATTTAGTAATGAAGGACGTATGTAGAGGCTCGGTGTAATTTAAAGCTCGAGATTCGGTGATTAACAGTGTCGAGTGCTTGGAAATTTAAATCAGAGGATCTAGTGCTGATCTCGGATGCAATTGCCCTCTGGGGCACTTCCGTGGCTCCGGTAAAAGCAACTAATGTACGCATATAATTCGTTTCTCCGTATCTGGCAAAAATTAAACGAACGTGGACGTAAATTGCCCTCTGGAACATCTCTCTGGCCCCGTCAAGATTCAAGTAAATGCTTTATTCTCTGATACGATCATCGTTTATTAGGAAAGTACTAATTACGCTTTCAGTGTTTACTAGTGAATTCGATAGTACAGAATATATTCCCAGATTCGCTTTGTAATAGCAACTTACAGATGCGATGCTAACCTGTGGAAATTTCTTAAATATTCAAGGTTCAAAGTTCCGGAATAGATACGGACAGAAATTGCCCCCAAGGGCATCGTTCTGGGCTTCGTCGACAGCCGGGGCAACGAAACCACGCCCACCGTGGCCACTCCGCGCAAAGAGAATAACGAGACGTTTGTTCTACGATAATATTCACCGAAGTTCCAGCACGTTTTGCGCATGCACAATTCGCCCAAAGGCCCGGCGCGTTCTGTTTGAAATCCTTATTCAATCTGGACTGTTCAAAGCCCGAAGATAATCCAATCTGGGCAAAGTTCTAGCTTCTACGACCGTGGTGAACAATGGTGTCTGACCAATGCTAGACTTATTCTACTTACCATGATTTTGTCCTATGTTTCCATAATGTTTCCAGACATTAAAAATTCAATAAAATCAATTCAAACAATGGTTTATTGATTTTTTCATTTTCCTTTTTCCTGGACTTCTTTTTCGGACGTCTCCCGTCCAAATTGTTAAGGAGTTTCTAAAATTGAATTGGACGGCGCGTATTTAACGACAGATCGAACGGTTCCCGACACCAGGTCCGAACACGGCCAGTTTTTATCTTTATTGCACTTTTCGTGAGCTTTTGATTTTTTTTTCCGTCGGCGATTTTTATCGGAGTTTGATACGGGCCGAATAGCGGCCGCCGAGTGTAAATTATTGCCGTATCGTCGCGTCGACGGATGCGTCTCGCCTCGCGTCCCCTCGAAACGAAATTGTTATCTCCATTAAATGCACGTCGACTCGGTGTATTAATTGAGTTTCATGCGCGCCGTTTGCACAACCGATATTCCTTTCTGTTATTTACACCGCGAGGCGAGCAGAACCGGATCCCGGCTACCTCGATTCTCCTTTCACGTCGCGAATCGACGTTGGCAATATCGATCGATCTTGTTAACAATTACGTCCGCGGAAAGATATTCTATTACCGCGACTGGTTTTTCCTGCTAATTTTTTCCATCCCCTCGTTCGCACGAGAACGTCGAACTAAATTTTTATTAAGGACACACATACAGGAAATATTGACTCATGCGACGTAGAATATAGTGGGGAATTAGTCGAGGATTTCATGTATTTATAATGAATATCAGTTGGCCAAAGATAAAACAGTGCAAATATCGAAAGAATTAATGGACAGTGCATGTAATTCTCTACTTATTAAAATTATGAAGAGTGGAAATATATGTTTAAAAATATAGATTCTATCCATTTATGACAAAAACTGGTGGACATTTTTAAGTGTCGCCATACAAAAATGAGAACTGCGAATTAAACGCTACAATAAACACGCGCGAATCAGGATCAATTAAACAGTCAGCGGATTCTCATCGTTTCTATTGTCCGACGTGGAACGTTATCGAGGTAACGCGTACCCGATGGTGCAGGATTTACAGTGTCGACTATGGTAGTTGCGTTGGGTCCGGTAATTTATTAGGAAAAACGTCGAGCCACGGCTTTAACGATGATCGAGATACAAGGATTACGCGGCGTAATCTCGCGAAGGAGATAAACATTGTCCATTATTTATAACGGTGTATCCCGGACGGCGTCGGCGGCGGTCGAATAATCGATTTTACATAATAATAAAGCTCGGTGACCGGTCGTCCGTGTATATATCATAGAAGTTGTCAAGCAGCCGAGACGCAGGATATCCCCGGCAGATCACGTGCTCGTCCAGTCGACATAAATTACGGCGACGCACGGCGCGAAACAACGCCGTCGATCAAACTGTCAATTTCGACGGCGAAACCCGTTAGGCATTCCTCTGGTAAAACGTTATCGTTTCTCGATAACAAGTAGGGGAGAGCGCGCGAGCCGTTGCACAAGGAGAATGCGTCTTAACCTGATTTGCCGAGCCTACGAACCTCTGACGTTTAGCGTATACACGGCGTACTCGTGATTACCGGTGGCCCGCCGTTAATTACACAGCCCTGCGCCCCGTCAGCGTTGCTGAACAACCTGCAATGTGGACCCGATTACTTACAAAGAACCTACTAAACTACCGTGGAGAACGCGTCATTACGCGATACCGATCGCCGCCTCGCCGCTGCCAAGTGCTAATCGGAAATCGTAGTGATAGCGATCCGCAGTGGGCGGTACGTCGAATTAATTATACCGGCCGCGGTTTGATCAATTCTGCCTAACTGAACGGATCCAGGAGGCAAAGGTGATTTTAAGAGGACTCGGTATGGTGCAACGATGGTCCTTTTTCAGGGACGACTTCGAAGACAATTTATTTCTCGACGTCTCATCTGTTTGAGACTAAGCTTCTCGAAAAAGCATTTAACACTAAACCTACCACCGTCGGGCAAATGATCGGTTTTAGATTTTTTATTTCACAATTATACAAAAATCGCACAAATTTAATCTGGTTATTTTTATAATGCAGCACGCATCAGTCACTTTTGATTATCTTGACTATCGATTGGTTCAAACATGTCAATTTTAAATTTTCTTCCAGCAGTCTAGCGTAATCCAGACAATTCCTTTTGACTAATGATCGGCCGTCCACGAGAACGTGTGCTACAGAAACAAGATTGTCTATCCGTTCCACCATATTTCCAAGAGAAATCATTAAGAATCCATCCGAGCTGCTGGTGCGTCCGGCCAATATCTTATGGTTATCTATGATATTATTTTATCTTCCTTGCTCGATGCAATCGAGCGAGAACGGTCCAAAGAATATTACTACGCGCTCCGCAGCGAAAATATGTGTCCCCGGCGCGGAGCTGAATGAAAATATGTTCGAGCTCCGTGAAAACTTTCGTATTATTGTGTTATTCTTTCATAACCCATCCCCGATGGCCGCGGGATGCAATAACCGAACCGGGAGTTCAATAAGAAGCGTTCTCGAACATATTCTTCTTCCCCCAGTTGTTCCGAGATTTATCAGTTGTACCGGGTTAATGTTTCTAGTTTCGAACGTTATTGCGACGAAAACCGGCTCGGCCCGTCGACGTCGCGTTGCAGCAAACCGGACGTAATGTTATACCGTTTGCGTCGGACAACGACAGTTGCCATTTCTGAGTGGCTGGCGAGTCAGATTTCACCGGGTGGAAGGGCAGTTTTGATGCGACTCGAAACGGAAGGGTACAAAGGGCTACTGTTCGCGAGCCACGCTTAATATTCCGAACGCGCCGCCGCGTCTGATCAGCCGCTTACCTATTCCACTTGCGGACGACCAGGCCAGAATATTTAACGGCCGCCGAGATTAGGACTGTTGCGGCTAAGTGTTTGCGCGACAACGTAAATTGTTTCGGATGGTTTGTCATTAACCGGTTGTTAAATTATTTTTGCATTCGTCAGGAATTTTACGAAAATTTGCCTTGACGAAGCATTCTAGTAGACTTTGAATTCCATGTTAGCTAGACAAAGAAAAATTTTATATTTCGCTCTTCTCGAAATCTTATTGTCCGAGGATATTTAGTAATCGTGTTGCAAGCTTTGATCGAAGGGAGATCGCGTCCACCGGCGAAACTGTTGGTCCAGCGTTAAATCCGTTTGGTTTCCGGTCGAGCTACCGGCTTTGATCTTTCTTACAACGTTCGCGGAGCCATTAATCAGACTCCGATGGCGCTCCCAGAAGCGAAATTCCGAAAGTTCGGCCAGATTCATTAGCGACTGGCCGCGGGAGCTCGAATCCTCCACGACGGATGCACTAATTAAATCCGCGACAATTATGTGTAAACACGGTAGGACCGGCCGCACCTGTGGTCTCGCAAATCCTGCGTCATTTAGTGTACGCCTCGCGGTGATGCCACTGCATGTTGCGTAAATTGCTTGTCATAGCGAATGTTTTAGTAGTTTCGGCAAGAATTTCTGTATATTAATGCGCGGTGGTTTGTCGGGTCCTGTTAAACGCCCGGTGAATAATGTTGTTGCTAATGTTACGCTGACAAGCCGCCGACCGTCCCGTCCCCGTTCCGTCGGTCTTTGAAGGTTTGTTTTTGCTGGTTGGTCCGGAAATTATCAAACCTGCTACGGTAGCAATTAATTTCACCGGAAATGCCAATCAACGCGCACGCGCGCGCGCTCGTTGAGTCTGAAAGGGACAGCAACTTTCATTCTAAAAGTTCCACTGGTGTTAATAGACTTGATATTGTTTAAACGGTGCTTGCACTAACAGCTACAAACGGGTCATTTAAAAATCATTGCTCGGGGAATGATTCGCGTTGGCTCTCGGGTCAAATGGTTTCATCGCGTTGGCAGGAACGACTGAGGGGCGAAAATAGAATTGATACACGCCCGGTCAGTACATGCATATATTACACGTGAAAGAATTTCCTGGCGTTTCGGCGCGGCTCGACGCGGCTCGACGCGACGGCCAGGAAACGAGTAATATCCATGATACGGCCAATACGACCGCTTAATTAACCTTTCTTTGCTGCGGTATTAAAAGTTCACTTCCCCGCTCCCCCGGTCACGGTGTTCCGGTAATTGAAATCTCACGAGCGAATTTCGACGTTCGGTACGCGGGGCGAGCCCCGGAAATTTTCGGGGGTCGGCTTTCATTAACATCGGGGGCCGAGTACTTGTTATATTAATGAGTGGAACTGCGACAAGAGGAGGGGAACCGAGAAGCGGGGACGGGTCGTTTAATTGCGTGATATGTTTTGCGGCCGTCGTTTAATTAACCTATCGTCCTGCGGCCATCGAATCGGTGGCCCGCGCGTAAATTCGCGGGCTCTCCCCGTGAAAATCGGTTCGCGAACGCGAGACGTCCAGCTTCGGGCCGAACCCGATTTTTCCGGAATCGAACGCTCGATAACCGGACACGTGCGCGCGCTACGGTATCGCGGATTATTCGACAAGAAGCCCTGCCCGACGGCCAACGGGTCAATTAATTTTAATGAGCGAGCGCCGCTCGGCCTTGTTTCATCGGGCAAATGAACCGTCCGACGGTAAACCGATTCACTTGCTCCGCTGTTGTTACTTTTTAAGCGGACCACCGACGTGTATTGTCGATCGGTCGGAATCGAGACTGTCACATCTATTTTATACGGCTGTCCACCTATTTTTCTGGTCAGAAAGATGTTTGTCTGCTTACACAACACCACCGTGCGCAAGAGAAACAATATCGATGGAGAGTTATGAATATTCGGGGAATCTTTTACCAGCGAGTGAAACGAACGTACTCCCATAGAGAAACAGAAACTAGAATCGCACGATACAGACTGTCGGCCATAAATCCACATTAATGTTTCAGAAGGAATAGGTGTATATCCTTAGTCCGTTCCGAACGAGTGTACACTTTAACCTTGGAATTTTTCATTGTGCAATATTTCATCGGGATCCTAGCAACGAAGAAAGCTCCGTTTATTGCCTTTTGTGTTTCCGATCATTCTAACACTGCAATAAAAATCTGACATCGGACCGTACTGACAGGGTTAAATTAATTTCCCGATTGTGTTCCTTGTACAAATTGGGCATTCTTTAAATATGTTGCAAACGATCAAATTCTTAAACTACACTCAGACCTTCCATCGTCAGGATTTTAGTAAAGACGGAAGTACAAGACCGGCCCATCTCCGCGATCAGAGGTCAACGATCCTCGAAGCGTCATAAAGGAGTAAACATCCTCGAAGACGAGAGCCTGTTAAAAACGCTCGATCGACATTGATCGACGTGGCTCCGGAGGAAGTGGCGAACGGAATCGGTAGCATTCGCTCCACTAAATTTCGCGAGCTGACGCGCGATCGTTCACGATCCACGGTCGATCGATTTCCCTCGATGAAATTCAGCCATTTCGCAAGACAAACGACTCGCGTGTACCGTGTGGCGAGAAAGGAAAAACGAAGAGAGAGGGAACAACGACGCGACGCGCGAGCAAAACAAGAAGAACAGAGAGGAGGAGACAAAGAGGAAGGACGAGAACGAACGAAGAAACGTTTCCCCTTCCAGGATCGTGTGTTACGTGTTCGCGTACGGGCTGGTGTGCACGGTGGATGGCGAGCAGAGTCGATATCCAATCTTCTCGCGAGAGATGGAGAAACGATCGCGGCACTTTTGGAACAGAGAACGAGTCCGTGAGATTGGGAAAGAGGGTACGGAGCCGGAACGGTGGCGCGAGAACGATCACACCGGCTCAATTTTGACATTGGAATTTAAAATGTTTTCATGAATAAAAGCGGTCCACAGGTTCCTTCCGGGCAGCAGCGCGCGGATCGTCCGCGAACGACCGACGATCGGAATCGCTCAGGGAGAACGGTAACCCGATGCTCCGGTGCAAATCTGAGAGCAATGGGGCGGCTCCCGGCTCGCGCGATTCTACTTCGCGCCAATCCGATTGGCCGCAGCTGGCCGCCCAGCACCCCTCTCCGCCGCCGCGTCGCGCGTTAGTATTCCTCGAACGCCTCCGGAACTGCTCGCGACAAATGCCCCCGGCGTCTGGGAAACCGTAAAAAACCTCCTGGAACCAAGCAACGTGTTGTTTCTGCCCGGTCGTTCGCACATGGGAGCGATGATCTATGGGATCGCTTACCTGGATCCGAGACGATCCGCGATCGCCGGTTGAAAAGGATCGGGAGACGTTCGAGTGGTAATTTCGCGACAGGAGTTTGTTCAATGAATTGTCCTTCGATCCTTTCGTTTTCTTATCATTTCCCATCGCAGAGGTGATGGTTCAGTCCTTTGTTGTTCTACATGGAGCATGCATTGCGCCTAGAAAAAATATCGAAAAATTCGCAGGATTCTGGGGCCAGGAGATTTTCGAATTTGGATTTATGAGGACGTGGAGCATCGTACTGGCGAATCGTTTTCTCGTTTCCCGTTACGAAATTCGCCGGGTACCGAAGACAAACGACTTTAATGCGAGCTCGCGCGGGGCGGCACAGGTGCCGCGAACTGCGGCTCCCGTATTTACCTGGAATCGTTACTCCGGATTTAACGCGTTATTGCGTAAATTGCGCGCGAAAGGCGACCGATAAATAATCAACACATGGGACCGAGAGCGCGATTCCCGACACCCGAAGAGATGAAGAGGGAGAGGGGGTTCCAACGGCGAACTTCCACGTCAGTCGAACACGGTTCCGCTCTCGCGCCTCTTTCCAAAAGCTCGGCAAGTTCAACAAATCTCCGGGACGACGCTAATCGCGCGACCACTATTCGGCGTGCCCGTATCACGCCCACGCGGTAAACATCGCGGGAGAAACCGCTACAAGAGATTACCCGGCTAATTACGGCCCTGTTATTTGCGCACCGCTGAGATATCGACGGGAATTTCAGAACCGCGCCGCTTAGAGAGATAGGAGCTGCTCGGACAAAACTGAGCTCCCTCCGTAAGGTATCTGAACACTAATTTTTCCCGAACAAAATTCCACACATTCGTGCTGTTATCGTTTCGTAAAAAATAATTGCGCGCAGATAACCTGGTCTCGTTATCCTCCAAAACGTTTTCTCTTTTTCTTTTCTAATGTATTCTACATTTGTTTGAGCGAAAGGCAAAATTACAGTACCGAGTGGGATTTTTTAAACGAACTTTCTAAAGCAGCACGTTCCGATTCATTTGCAGCGAATTGAAATTTGATATAGTCTCTGTGTATTTTTCATTCGTAGCATACAATTACAGATGTAAATTAACTCTTCCTGCAACTGTCGGTACCTGAACGCCGCGAAAAAAATGGAAATTTGCATAACCAGTCGCACGCCGTCCATATGTATGTATTACTTCTCCATTTTATGCAAGCGTACGTGCGCGGCTGATAAAATATTTGTGGTGTACGTCGGCTTTTTAATGTAATATCAGTTTCACGCGTTTTTAAATCAGTATACGAATATACTAATACGAGTATACGAATAAAATAAAAAATTGTTGGACGAAGCGAATCACAGATAGGCAGAAAGGTGAGATTGTGGAGTTCTCGGGCTGTCGCACCTGTTCTTCCGGGCCATTTTGGAGACCAAAAAGCGAGGCATCGATCTTCCCGTGCCATTTTGACTTACCGCGACAGAAATAATTTCCGTAGAACGTAGCCGGTTCGCGGGGTACCTACGATAACTTTTATCGAGTCGGTCTATATTCCCAGGGCTGAGAGATAGCGCAACCGGCGCGTTGCGGCCTTCGAGACACTCACCGCAACTCGCTTGACGTCTTTATGGGAACTTTATCTTGCCCGTTTTATGGGGCGTCTTGCGCGCGCGTTCTCGTCGTGATACGGGCCGGGATATTAAACCGCCGTGCGGCGCGAGAGAATTTGTTTCTCGAGACGGATAGGGCCTTGTAATTGTGGCCCTGCATCCATTAGGTGCGCACCTCTGTTGGTTAGATTCCGATCGTTTTGCATCGGCTCGTAAAGTGACGGAACTCGAAACTTTCATCCCTTAAAAATCGTATCTTCGAGCTTGCAATATATTCTCTCGATTTCGTTTTGATGGTTCGCGTGTAGCTGGTGTTGTTTCGTAATTTGCATCCTCTTCGGACCAGCACACAGCTTTTTCGGACTGTAACACGTCATGGCGAGGCATTTTTTAAAATTCCGTATCAATTTGTTGGAAGTTTTTCAGATATGTAGATTGGAGCTGAAAAATTCAAATATGGGAAGACTGGCGAGGGAAATTTATGTTTGCAATTATGCGACGCAGCTGCAAAAATCAATGTTCAGAAAATATGTATATTTACAGAAACCCTACTGTATATCATTGATGGAATGAATTTATCATGAAAATTTCTTTGAAACTAACATTGCTTTGAAAAATAAATTGACATATTTTTCCACAAAAAAAATAATAAATGGTTCCAGCTGTTGCCTTGCGCTGTTAGCATTAATTTAGAGTTGCAAATTCCGTTTCAAGATTAGCTTACACGGGTCGAATTACCTCGAGCTGCAAAAGAGAGTTATCAATGATAATTTTTCTCCGGCACTTAATTCCACGCTCCATCTGCATTTCAGAACGACAGTGCTTATTTTCTTGCGAAGAAGTGCCGCGCCGGACTAGCAAAAAGTTGCTGGACTGAAAGAGAATCAAAGAGCAGGAGAACTTGTCCGAGGACGGTCCGCAACAAAAGGGAATAAAATATTTTACGCTTAAACGGGCTGAAAATGATTTTCCTGTCCCGAGGGGATCACCGGCGGCAAAGAATTCCTCATTATCGATTCATGGGGTCTTTTAATCGGCTAGTCGCAAAGCAACGAGAACCGTTCAACAGCTGCGCACACCTTCGATCTAATCTTGGAATTCTCACTTCGGTTATGTTCCATTCACTTGCATTTTCTTTGCGAACTTACTCGCGAGTTTACCTATTTTTACAAGCACTATTTTGTAAAAAGTGTCTATCGCATTCGTCAGAGGCTTTCTTTAAGTCAAACGAAAGAAATGTGCCAGCTCGCGAACATTTTCTTTTTTACCTATTTTTATAAGCACTATTTCGTAAAAAGGGTCTAGCATATTCGTCGGAGGCTTTCTTTAAGTCAAACGAAATAAATGTACCGGGCTCGCGAAGGATTTGTAAGGGAGTTCTAAAAAGGGATGAGCCCAAGTATCACCGTCGACAGATATTGGCTAGGGATCACGCTGAACTGGCCAGCTATATGTTGTCGCATGTATATTCGAAAGAAACGAGTGAAAAAAGTTTAGGGAACAGGAAGTCACCCCACATTACATTGTCCCCGAAAACAGGGAACTTGTTTTTAGGGGTTTTCGGAATATTAGGAGAGATATACATGGGGGAGGATTCGGAAATATAAGGATATAACATATCCTGCAAGGACATTGCTCCCTACGCAGTAGGGAAGTCGAGGGTGTCCTTTCATAAGAGGACTATTACCAGGCACCCTAGAACCTTGAAAGGGCCGAAGAAGATCTAAATATTCATCTCGAATCATTTTTTTAGTCCCGCCAAAAATTTTTACGACGAAAGCGCTGATACCGGTGCTTTCGTCAAAGAAATTTCAATAATAAGAACAAGGATCCGTCTTGCATGATTTTCTGAACATTGATTTTTGCGGCTGCGTCACATAAATTTCCCACGAAGAATGTTCAAATGATCCAAGCATTCTCTGAATCGTACCAAAAATTTGTTTCCTTTTAGAAGACGACAGTTCTCCGGCTTGGAAAATGGAACCGGTGAAATTTGCGCGAGCGCGTAAGAGGCCAGCGGCAATGTAATCTGCACTTAGGAACACGACTCATTCCTCGATCGTCCGAAGTAACTGCTCAACTATCTCCGGCGAGACGCAACTTTAAGTACCAATTTGATACCACTCACCGGCCAATTGAAATTGATCCGCTGCACTGGCAAGGAGGCGCATTCCGGGAGTCCCGTTGCAGCGGTGCACTTGCGGTGCAGCCCCTCGCCGAATGCACCCTCTCCCATCGAAAATCGCTTTAACAGAGGCAGACCCGTAGACTTCCGCCCCCGTCGCGTCGCGTCGCGTCGCGGTGCTCGAACGTCGAAAATTGAACAATATTCCTGTTCCCCTCGGCTGCACCGCCGCGCCGCGCCGTTCCATACATTATGCACACAGCTCGGCGCGCAGACTAGCGATGGGATGGAGTACCTTGCAAGTCGAGTCGAATCTTGACTGATTGCAGTCGAACCTTCCTCGCAACGCCGCGCCGCTTCCAACTGCACTCAAAACTGGGCAAGAAAATCTGCGTGCTTCAATGTTTTCAAGTACGTTCTATTCGAAAATGTTCCGAAGTGCATTCTAATTTCGAGAACCTTGTCCTTTAAAGTATTAAAATTCTCGTGATTTGCATAGTTTTTTCATCGGAATTGTATCGATACCGTAATAACTGGGTACGTTGAAATTGTACTTCGTTCGATTTGCATATCTCTTTTGCTCTTGAATTTTATCGACACTGTCGATGCAGTTGAACATGCGCATTCTGACCAATCATCGAATTTGCTATCCGAACGTATAAAGACTGCAATTCGTTTGATTTGCGCACTCTTTCCTCCGTAATTTTATCGTCGCATTAAATGCCAATCGGAGATGTACAATCTATTTGAAATGCATTCGCCACTTTCTGAATTTTATTGCGATTTTTACTCCAGCTAAAGCATTGGACAAGTGCGCGAGTTTTTATGGGGGCTCCTGGTAAACGAATGGATTTTATTGTCTCATTAAAAACAATTTATTTGACGCGTTTATTGCTATCGACGACTATTTTTCTGCCTTTTTTATTTATTTTTTTTTATAACTATGATAGATCGGGGACTATTCATTCCCGGTTTAACAGGTCATATTTTCTTCCACTAACCGGATTTTCGATGTTCACGTTACAGTGCAGTGGACTGTAGCGATTCGATAAATTTTTTTTACTACAATTTTGTCACCTTTTAAAGATTAACGTTTAATAAATTGCTTAGCACAATGCACTGTAGCGACTCGATAACGTTTTTGTCACATTTTTCCCGGAGTTAATATTCAGCCGATAGTTTATACATACAAGCGGGACGTAAAGATGGTTTAAATTGCAATGAACCGACTATGAATAATACTCCGCACGTATATTTAGATTATCCGATTATTTGTTTGTTCATTGCGAAGTCTATTACCACGAGAACAAGTTAATTAAGCATCCACTATTTTGAACATCGCAACATAAATGATTCATCAATTAAATGATGGAAAATTGAGATTTAGAATTATGAATATACTACCGGCCATGACGAAACAGCCTGCAGATCATTAATAACAACAAAATAGTAGAAGCACGTTACAGCCAGGACGATGATGGCTCGGCAGTTTCCAGGAAACAACTATTGGTCGACAGAATATTTCGTTGTTCACAGTGCCGGGGAAATATCCAGAGAAAAGAGTGAGTTCATCAACGTGGGGGGACGAAAATGCGTATCGCGGATGTTAAAATATTAAAATCGATCCGCGTCGATTTCCCGCCTCGCAACCATTAAAAAATCGCGTCGTCGTTCGCTGGTTGAATTGCCAGCCGCGAGCGTTGTTTCGTTTAATGGCGGAGGGAAGAATGGGAATTGGGTGATAATGTGTATCCGCGGTTTCAGCGAGCTTTCTACCTCCAACCCTTTTGTTCTCACCATCTTCCCATTACACGCCGCGTTCTCTAATTCGTCGTGCAATTAATCAGCCTTCGACTTAGAATCAGGAATTGAAAATCACTATCAAATTCTTGGGGATTATCGAAATTAGGAAAACTTCAGGAGGCGTACGAGAATTACAAAAGTATTGTAAATTGAAAAAATTACAGCACGAAATTAAGTACTTGTACAAGCATTTTATAAATTACAGGTTTAAGGGCGTGCGAGCGTACACTTTATTAATCCGGATTAAAATATACCGATCACCGGGAGACATCCCCAAGACATCCCAGCAGCTAGTCAAGTCCGCCACTCTCCGTTTGAAAGCTAGAATCACGGGAGTTTTTTCCTCAAACGGTAATTTCGAAGTCGGACGATCGAAACTACCGCCGAACTTCTCTCTCACTCTTTCTCTCTCTCTCTCTCTCTCTCTCTCCGGGGAGATGTTATCTCGGGAACTGGTCGGCCGTAACGGTAAGCATTCTGTTGAAGTATTTATTCTCCAAATTACCAGTCGTTGAACGTTTAAAATTCCGTGAAGCTTTTATTCCCCGACGCCCGTGTAACGAGCGTGGGCGACGCAGAAACGAAAGAAACGCAAAAGAAAACCGAAGAGACGACGACGACGCGCGACAACGACGCGAAACGGAACGAAAGGGAGGCAGAAGCCGAGAAGCCATTTCGCTTTAAAAATTCGTCCGTCGAGATTTCACCGGGGATATCTGGCAAGAATGGTAGCGGCATTAACGAACGGAAACAAGCTGACACGCCGATACGGTTTTCGCGTGGGTGCTGATATCGCCGGGATAGACGTACCGCTGAGAGCTTTCGACAGCTTTCACCCGATGTCTATGTGTGCCAATACCTATATGTTATATATATATATATATGTATAATATATATTATATTTATATACATATACCTGTCTCTGTGATTGTGGGTATGTGTCTGTATGTAGCCTTATATGTATAAATAACACAGTCGGCCATCAAGAACGTTGTTGCAGCACCAGGAATTTCCAGACCATACGGCAGCCGCATGCATGCGGCCTCCATAACGTTTACTGCCTCTTATTTGTCAATGATATCGAGTTTCGGCCGTGATGCAACAATGACACGAACTAACTGGAACAGTGTCTCTCTCAATGTTTAGTAAACCTGAATGCGATGCAGTTACTTGACTTGAATTGAAAACTTACACACCGGTCGGTCGCTCTTCTCCTTTCTCTTTCTCTCTCTCTCTCTCTCTCTCTCTCTCTCTCTCTCTTCATGTTTCCCCGCCGTGGTATCGCGGTACCGGTTTATCATTGTTTTACAGCGAGCCGTTCGCACATTCTGCCAACACTAAAAACCCGCGACTCGGCAGACGCCGTTTTAACGACCCAACAATGCCCCGTTGACTACCGATCTCCGGGGAGGATAGCGTGGATTCATCGATCAGAGGGATGTAACGTTTCGCGAAATTCCAGGGTCGCGGGAAAATTGGTGATCTTTGAATTTCTGTAACTAGTAGAAAAATGTTAGAGTGATCTAATCGGGCTCGTTTCGAAGGGTGAAATTTCCGAAAGACCAACAACTCCATTTTTTCAATGTCTATGTTGTGCTGTGCGATCGAAAAAATAAAATTGTATGATCAAAGATTTGTGATTTTTTGGGATCGAGAAATTGATGCAAATAAACTCGCTGACACGCCAAATTATTTTGCGATGCGTTCGGGCCGCCAATTAGGCGAATCTTCGAGGCGCATCTCGGAGACGTTTCGAGCGGCTCCGCGATGTTAACGGTGCCCGTTAACGACGAGTGAAATTAACGAGAGGGGCACGGCGCGGCGGTGGCGGCGGCGCGGAGGAAATAATCAAGCTCACGAGACGTTAAACGGTTTAACGTCGTTCGCGCTCTGTTTGCGTGTTCGCGAGCCAGCTTGAGGCAAACAATTTCCCCGGTGTTTTCTGCCGGTACGTTCCCCATAGCCCGGCCGAGTGCCTCGCTCAAAGGGAAACCCGGGCCCCGGTTTACAAATTTCCCGAGGATCGCCGAGAATCGAGGCTCCGGGCAATTATTTGCCGAGTTGCTCGCCGAGGACACCAGCTCTCTCACTTCTCCCTCTGTCTCTCTCTCTCTTCCTCCCTCTTTTATTAGTCCTTTGCAAACCGGGCTAGAAAAAAATTCCACGACCAACGATCCGCTTGTAAAATGATCCAGCTCGCTCGTCCGTTCAGGAACGACGTTCCGCTCTATCGACTCGAAGGATCTCCACGTTTAAGTTCCCACGTAAAGCCTGTTCCCGATTTCGATGGATTGTAAACAGAGATCGTGCCTCGATCTTCGATGTGTTATTGCTCTTCGTTCGGAGGAGTTGGAAAGTCTTCGACGAGTGAAAGATATTTTGTGTAAAGTTCGCGGAACTGTTCGAATCTGCAATATTGAAACGAAGAAGTATATTGTTTCTAGGCCTGGTGGAAGAAACTAAAGTTCTTCTAGCTGTTTCGAAAAGTCAGAAAAAGAACGTGGAACATTAATCGAATAAGAAATATTCGCTTGTTTCTGCGGTCGTTTAAGCGACGGGGAAATACATACGTATTTCAACATTCCGCGGCGCGCTGCGATTCTTTATGATTTCCACGCGCTGTCGAGCATTACACGGAAAATTGATCGTTTCGCGCACCGTTCAAATATGTATGGATGTTATTTTTTTTTTTTTCGTAATACGCGTTCTCCATTTTTAAAATGTTTGATCGCGTTTCCCGCTATGATATTACAATATATTCGCGGCAAACAAACACGTACGTGCGACTCTGGACGTGACCATAAAAATGGCGAGTTCCTCTCGGAAAACGTGATACTCGAACGGCAGAAATATCCGGCTAATTAGTCGACCCACTTCTGGGGTGAAAGAGAGGGTTGAAGGGACGTTTGCAGTACCTTGCCGGAGGCCAGGGGAAAGTGGCAGAAGGTGATATTACGCGATGAGACGGGACGACGGGAAACGCGTAATTACCCTCGGTCTTCGGCCCATTAACTTATCCCTTTCTTTTCTTTCCTTTCCTTCTTTTCTCTTTTTTCCCTCGGGCCTGGTGTTACTGTCCGCGGTTGAGTCACCGCGCGCAGTTTTGCATGACACGCTCGAGAACTCGGTTCATTAAAAGTGCGAGAGTACAAATCGAGATACAGCGACGGCCACCCTCGCTATAACCACGCTCTCTTTCTCTCTACCTAGTTATAACCACGCCGACATCCCCGCACCGTCTACAGTCTACCATCTACCACTGGCTGTCTGACAGCGCACGAATCCTTCTCGGCTCTGCCGTTGCTGACTGTGGAAAATAGATAACGACGAGTGGTTCGCTGAACACACGAATTTGTACTGCACACGATGCAACAAAAAATATCGACGATCGTCGGACCGCGTTTTTCAATATTTTTTTCAGGAAAAGAACAGATGGAACAAATTTCCTTTTGCACCCCCGAACGTCACTAGAATATTCACGTGGTTCCCTGGTTTAGTTGTAAAATTGTTTATTTCTTCAGAATTCTGCCTGGAACGTATCGTTACGTCGAATCCCATGCTCGCTATAATCACGTAGACATCCCTACTCCTTACACTAGTTTCCCGACTTTGTCCGCGATTGCCGAGACCGAAAAAAACCGGATAACTATGAGAGGATTGCCGAATACACGTATTCATGCTGCACGCGATGCAATCAAAACAGCGACGCAGCTCGGTCGCTAGTTTTTACTATTTTTTAAATAAAAAAGAAAAATAACAGATGGGTTAGATTTCTTTTTCGAACAGCACGAATGCTCCGGTCAGAAAGGTTTTAACCATTCTCCAACAACTAGAGAATCCTGTAAATGGGGTGCAAGTCTGTTTCGAGCGTAGTGGAAGCTTTCATGCTTTTTGGCTATACTAGTTCTCTAACAAAATCAAATAAATATCTTTCGGGAACACTTTTAACTTTGGACATTTTTTCTTTTCGCAAATAGAATTTTACCAAGTTGTAACATACATGTGTTCCCTACTATGTAATCATCGGTCATGTATTTATGTTACAAGCTTGGAATTTCCACGATTCATGGTGAAACGAATCGAATCCGGTACTCGTCATAAACGCGCAGACAATCCGAAAAGCGAGAATATCGAGAAAGCTCGATAACCGAATTTTTCCAGCGTTTTAATTTTCGACATTGAATATTTTGCCTCTCGAATTTCGCCCGACCAATTAGAAATCGCGCGGATTATCGAGCTCACCTCTCGGTCCCCGCCCGTTGCATATTTCACCGAGAATATTTCCCCACGCGCCGTTAAGCTCTAATTCCGATCGGAAATTAACCAGCGATAACTAAAAACACCCGATGAATTAACGGCTCTCCTATTGAAACTGGTAAAGAATCCCACCTCCCGGCGGGGGTATTAAGCTGATTCATTATATTCCCGATACGATTAAGTTACATTTATTCGGTGGCGGAGTCGGCCGCCCGCGCGCGCAAAATTTCAATGCGGCTACATCAACACGCCGGTGTTAATATTTTGGGTCACTAATTCGCTTTGTTCCCCCATTCTGCGACGAACAATGCCAGCGAATATGTACTTCGGTCAATGCGTCGCAATATCCATTCCTTCGGCCCGACTATGAAAATCATTATAATATTTAAACAAAGTTTACTACCTGAATGGACGCAAATAACTTGCCTGTACTGTCAAACAACGATTTATTATGTTCCCCAACATTTTTGCTTTGTTGCTCGCGAGCCATTCGTCCGGCCCATAAAGCGTAATTGCAGCCACATAAATTATAAACGAACCAGTATATTGTACTACACGGTTCTGTCTACTGTAGAGCCTCGATAATCCGAACCTTCGAGTTTTATAACCATTATAAACACAACTTCAGCCGTTGTCAAAACGACGAATTAGGTATAACGAATTGTTTTTTAACAATCGCTGAAAGCCACTGTACGAAACACCCTCGAACGGTTTAATTCACTCAGCGTCGCAGACAATATTCATATAAATATTTTTTCATCCATCGCTCATTAAATTTGAATTTTATACGCGGCGAACGAAGTATCCTCTTTGCCACTCACAACGAATAAAAATAAAACGCACACATAAATGTTCGCGGAAGTGCAGGAAAAATATTATCCGAAGCTAGTATACCATTATTCGGCCATTTGCCGACAGCACCGATTTTGCCCAGAATTCGAAATTATTTTCCGCGAGGAAATGAATCTCTCCGGTGATAAAAATTACCATTAACGCATAAACGACGCGCGCCTAAAATTTTAGCGCACTCGATGCATTCGGTGTGCATTGTGCCGCGTAACTATTGACGGAACAACCGATGCTGTTATAATGTTCCATTAGCTATATTGCTGAACGTTCCTCGTGAAATACCTCTGACAAGAATATATTACCAAAAACAATTCAAAATAGAGGAAAAAGGCAAATCGAATTATTGGGTTGTTCGGAAAGTCTCCGTCGATTCTTGTTTGCAATTCGCTTTCGTTTGCGATTCTTGGTCTAACCGGTGTTAATGCCGATGTTGATCGATCATCGAGTATCAACTCTGGGGGATTTCGTCGGTTGTGTAACGGTGGGGTTCGCGAGCGAAGCGTTGACATTACTGAAAATTCTCTGCTGCTGATCGATCTGCATTGTCAGCGCGCGGAAACGCGTGCAATGTTGACCGGTTCCGCGTAAATACGAGTCGCTCTATAGCCTGGGGTTAATTCGTCCCTCCGTGACAGAATTTAGATTATCCTACCAAGAGAGTCAGAGAAAGAGAGAGAGAGAGAGAGAGAGAGAGAGAGAGAGAAGAAAGAAAGTCGAGCGTAAGGTTAATTTTTCGCCGGCTGGTTAATTTGTTGGCCTAGGCCTAGAGAAACGGCATTATCCACAAGAACAGAGCTTCCTCGTATTTTCCTGGCCCGACTTTCCGCGGCCCATTGGCACCCCATATAACCTGCAACGTTGTCCAGTAAAATATACATACTTTTTTTTTAACATTTTTAACTTTAACTTTTTTTTTAAATCTACGAAGAATTGGTTGCCTAAATATAAAGGGTGTCAAACTAAAAAACGTACTACGAAGAATCCATCCACCGGCCAAAATCTCCGGGAAACTAGTCTTCTCGGAGGGTGCAGCGGCGGCTCTGATCATTCTTCAATTTCAAGGTTTTCTCATCAAGCCGAGCCACGAAAGTCCCTAAGTTGTTAGATCTACTCTCTCTCTCTCTCTCTTTCTCTCTCTCTCTCTCTCTCTCTCTCTCTCTCTCTCTCTCTCTCTCACTTCTCTCTCACTTCTCTCTCTCGGGCGCGGGCGTAATCGCGTACCCCCTGGCGCACGCCCAGGAACAGGAACAACTGGGGGCGTAAAAGTGGAAAGTGTTTCAACGGGGCCAGGTTCGAAAGCATTAAAGCGCCGTTTCCCCGGCAACATCTTTGGTTATACGGGCTGCATACGTTATCGTCATTACCATACCACTCGAACGTAATTTATAGGCGAGCTTGTAACGCGGCCGCCCGGGAAAATATGGTTAAAGTACGTCGCCGATGGAGGTTTTTGCCTCAAACGGAGTGTATCAACTGCTGCGAGGAGTTGATAGTACCTCGTCGCTCGTGAATCATGTTCCGGAAGACTCTGCTTTGTTCTCCTTGCCAGTCAAAATCGAGACTCGACGTTGCCCCTACTTGCGTTTCCAAACTCGTCTCACCTCTGATCGTTGATGATCATTACCGTGGCGAAATGTTTCTCGAACGAGAAAGTACAATTAAAAATGTTCACATCGATTTACCGAAGAAGATCGTTTTGTTCGAACGGATAAAAATGTTTCTTGGGAACAAAAATGCTAAAAAAAAATCGTAAAATATCAAGAGCAAAGAGAAGGCTACGCGAGAATAAAGATGTCGGTGAGAGACACGAATCCGGGATAAGATCCGGCAAGAAATCGAAGTCAAAGGGAAGATGTCGCAGCCCTCGAAGGATGCATTTCCGTTAATGGAGACCGACGTAACTTCGCCGGAATGCAATTTCGTTTCGTAGCAAGTTCGCTTGGGTCCCGGCGCGGCGGTAAAAGCGCGGGCTAAAGTATGCGCCATTGTTTTCGGGTACCTCGTCTGCCAATTGTGTCTTCTAACAACCGAGAGTTTCGGCGTGTCTG
This sequence comes from Lasioglossum leucozonium, assembly GCA_028454225.1. Taxonomy (NCBI): domain Eukaryota; kingdom Metazoa; phylum Arthropoda; class Insecta; order Hymenoptera; family Halictidae; genus Lasioglossum; species Lasioglossum leucozonium. The sequence continues at coordinate 535,659 of CM052210.1, read as the reverse complement.
AGAGCTCTATTACCGGAGTCGCTGCCGCCATCTTTGCCTGCGGGCGAATAAAAATTCTTTTTCTCTCTCTCCTCAGTCCTCGTTCTCTCGTCGGGCTGTGTTCTTATCGCCTTAAACCCCCCACGACAATGGGACAGTATCCCTCGTAACATAATTTAAGGTATTCACGGTGATACGGTCTTCTTACGCCATGCCACCAGGGATCGTAAAATCCGAACGAGGATCGACAGAAGGTCGCCCGGTAGATCCGAAAATCATGAGGAACTGACGGGGACGATTTCGCGTCGCCATTACGTTGAATATTGCAGCACGCCTCGCGCGAATGCCACCATTTTCGCAATGGCTCGTACTTTATCCCTTCGATCCAATCCCTTTTCCCTTCGGACCCTTCGCGCGACAAATTATCGATAACGATCGTCATTTTCATGGTCATTTAATTTAATTTATTTTAGCGATAACATTGTCCCGTAAAGATATTATTAAAAAATCAATGCTAACGGTATCATTAAAAGCGTCCTCGAATTTTGTTTTTAATTTCTTTCATGAGAATGTTGACCACCGTTCCTCTAGAGAATATGATGGAATATTCGATACCGTGTCAGTTCAGTGAAATAATGAATTTGATATTTTCAGAGAAATTAGTTCGCTCGATGTGTACATATTTCGTGTGTATCAATGGACACGTGAAACTGTATAATATATGTGTACGACTGCTAAGTAAATTTCACCGCATCGGACCTCTATAAACAGAATATAAATTCTTTACCCGATACATTGAAACTAGATCGTTGATTACCAAATTTTATGGATCGGTAGCAGTTAAGATAACAATAAAATATGAGGATTAATAACATTGATATTGCACGCACGTGCTTGGCCAGTGTCCAACAGATAAGTATCGACTTACCTGTCAAGGAGTATCGAAAGATAGGAAGGGAAGTTTGCTGGGAATTGCGCGACGTTGAACAGAGCCACGTTCGATCAATAATTGGTACACACTACTAGCAGCTGAACTCTCTCTCTCTCTCTCTCTCTCTCTCTCTCTCTCAAATGAAATAAGAGAACTTCGAAATTGCGATAACATAAAAATGAAATCATCGAAGTCTATATATAAATCCGGTTTAAATGTTTATTCCACGAATCCCACAAAAAAATTATTCAATTTTTAATTCGATCAAACGAGTAATCCGGGAGTTCCTCACAGAAACTGGAAAACCGCACCGTAATCTTGAAACATTTTTCCGCTCGGTTTTCCCTCGTTTGAAAACAGCTAAAGAAGTTAGAGAACGGGAACGAACGTCGCTGAAGCAGCATAAGCTTTCCATTCCCCGGGAAATAAATACATTGAACAAAAGACCGTGGATTCGATCAACAACATTTCCCACGATTTCTCAAGCGTGTAACGACGCAGAGTAATGGAAACGCATCGGGAACAGCTACGGATTACCTTTGGAGACATATCAGCGTGAAATCAGCAGATGATGGCATTAACTCGGGAATTCTCGGCACAATTGCGTTCAACGGATCGATCAATCGATAAACATTCCAAATATCTTCGGGAAATGGCCAGAGAGGTTCCGCGAAATCGAATTTATACTGGTCAAAAAGCTGCAAATCCAAAACGTAGTACGATTACCCTCCTATAAAAGATTCGCTTGAGGGATTAATAAATCTGCGAACCATTAAATGGGAATAAATAATATCAATGAAAAATCGTCGAAAAGTAAAACGCCCAGTTAGCAGCGTTTCGCGGAATAATTAACGAATTAGCATCGCAGAAAAGGTTCGCTTAAAGGGCTTCGCGTGGTATCGAGTGCTGCCGGGTAAAAACCCTGACCATTTCGCTGGCAACAAACTAATAAGAAAACGGTCTTTTCCGGAGCCGGGGGCTGAAAAATGTTCCCCCTCGAGCAATTGCTCGCGGCGTCGCTTTTTCCCAGCGCGGTCTTTCACCGTGCGTCGCTTTTCCACCCCCGTTTTCAGCGCGCCCCTTTTCAGCGGCGCAACTGGACCAGGAACACCTCGGGACCGTGGTCCCGCATACCGTGAACGTGGCCCGCGTTCACCGTGCGCGAAATGAGAACGGGTTTTTAATTAAACCTTATGAATTTAATGGCATAAAAGCAGCCGCGAGCTACGGAGACCACGTAAACCGCGTTTTTCAATATCACCGGGCCGAAGACGTCTCTCGAAAACGCCTCCAGACGCTGCGATTTTCATATTAAGAATCTTTTTTTCGCTCGTTGTCGCATACTTCGCGCATTCTTCCAGGCTTCGTATTTCATTTTTATTCTACCGGCGTGTAGGGAAGCTCGTTTCGACGCTCAAGATGCGAGAGGGTTCGAACCACCACGATACACCAGGTAAGGGTTAAGCTCATTTTTTAGGGTAGTTTCTGTAGATCGGTCTTTCTGTTTCTTATATTTGGTACAATCTCTGAAAATGGAGTGATCAAATAACGATTCTGATACTGTGGACTAAATAAATCTTCTTTCTTGGCCTCAGAGACGGTTTCAAATAAATTTTTACGTCTGCCTGAGCAACGTACTCGTTTGATCAATTCTGGTCCGTTTCTTTCGTGAGTGTTAAAAAATTTTTTAGTATATTCCTGGACAAAAATAAGGCTGCCGATCATTGACAGTTTTATGGATACCGGGAACGAACGATAACAAGCGTTCTTTCTCCGCGGTATAGGTTTGTTAACCGAAATGTCCAGTTTTACCGAAAGCGTCCGCGTATCGATTCGATTCGATGGAACGTTCGGCTAATTCTATTCGAACCGATGCTTGGGGTAATTTGGCAGGTAAACAGCAACACCTGCCAACAATTTTCGCGTGAAAATCTACTGTCGATTGCACGATATCGGCAGAATATTCGAAATCGCTCTGGGAATTCGTGAAAATAGCAATATAATTATAAACTCGTTCGAAATAATTCCTGAAACAAACGAAATAGTACATTGAAGATCAACATTATTGTTATCGTATAGTACATATGTGAAAGTTCCTTAAAAATTTCATTAAAAAATATTAATATTAGCAGAGACCTTCTCTCGGTGAAGGGAGGTCGTCTTTTAAATTCTGGAAGCAAAAGGCGTCGAAAAAATGGCGTCGTCGATCACGTAGACGCCTTCCTCCGCCAGGAATTACGAAACGGCACTATCGATTGTACTGGCCGGTGCCGGTGCTCCGATATCGCATTACCGATAATACGCGTTCGATTTCGTGCGTGGCTATTATGGAATTTGTTGTAGCGGATACTTGGCACGGATTCCAAGCCGCGGCGACGTTGACAAATGGACGCTGCGTTTGCCGCCGCGCCGCGGCCTCTACACGCGATACAAATGATCCCGTGACGAAAACCACGGCACCGTGTCCGATTTTCTTGATGACTCGGGGGAAAAAACAACACCGGGCTCCGCCTTTCACCGGAACCCGGCCGTTTCTTATCACGGGAAACAGATTTATTGGTCTTTTTAACGTCGTTAATTTACCGTGCTACCAGCCCCGGCGAAAATCTAATCCATATTCCGATATGCACACGCCCTGGAAAATGGCGGAACCCGTTATCCGCGTTCGCATTCGCATCCGCGTCATCGAAAATAGATGTAAAAGAACGAGTCCACTTTATTGTTTTACGGGTAACCTATCGATATTTACAATTTTACAGAAAGTTCCCATAACACGTGAAGTATACGTAGTAATGGGTGAACCGGTTTTTGGCCACATGGTTTATTTTATACAAATTCGTTTCTTAGGAGTATTAATGGTACAAGGGTTAGCATATCCTGCGAAATCGATCGTGCGGTGTATATCGGCCGCCAGAATTGAGCATTGGCACGTACTTAAATTCCTACCGTTCGCAATGACATAATCCGCGTGCACCGTTTACGGCGGCCAATAAATTTCCATCGATCTCTACACCGCGATGTGTCGTTCAATCTCGACAAACGAGTCGCCATTCGATATCCACCCTAAAACGGAACGTTTCGACGGTTCGCAATTTGCAGTAGGATCTCGATTGACCGACTCAGCCCCCTGGACCACCAGGCCGGACACAATTTGCAACATAAAATTAAACCGCGTTCACTGTTCCCTGGTTACGGTGGATATTACGATCCTCGCTGAAAAAAGATTAATCGCGAAACGCGTCCTCCTATCCACGCAAGTTAAAAAGAGATATAAATAATCTCGCCCTTTTAACGTCGGATAAAAAGTTTATAAAAATCTAGATTAAATTGGAAGAAATAAATAAATGGTGGTCCGATGGGGTTGACGAAGAAGGTAATAAATTAGTTGTTTTGTTTTGTACAGACAATGCTATGAGGCAGAGAATGCTCTTAAATGTACAATTATCATCAGACTGTGCACTCTGAAGATCCGCAGTCTAATGGAAGATAATCTCGTTTAACGAACGTGCTACTAAACATTTGTGCATTTTCTGGATTATCGAACGCGAGCCAAGCGGTTTCGCTGCTCGTCCAGGAGCAGCGACGCCTCGCTCATGATTTTCGCGCTGGTTCGAACCAGGAACAATAGCTGGTACTCGTCCGTGACGGTCAGGGATGACCTGGTCCTGACCAGTGCATGAAGAACATTCGCTCTCTCCAGATCGAGCCATCTTTGAAGGGTGACTTCCCTCTCGCGTGGTCCTCCTAGGGTCACGTCCGCCGGACCCCATAGAGAAAACTCGAGAACCGACTTCACCTGCACAAAGAACACGTTTCAGGATCTACATTTCTACAAGAGAACCTCGGGGAGCTGGATAAAAGCTTCGAACCCCTCTCTGCACGGAAACTTTATATTAAACTTTGCCAACGGGGAGTCCGTTCGAAGCAAAGGTATTTAAATGCGATATATACCGAGCTTTCCTAAAATTAGTTTTATTATTCATTTGTTATTCGGACGCGAACGGTATCGACGCGACACCGGTAAAGAGGATATAATAATTAATTTCGGGGCGCGGTTTGTCTCGTCATTAGCTGATAACGAACCGAATCTAATCGTCGTTGCGTAAGCAGAGCCGCGAGCCACGATTGCGGACGATTAGGTTCGTCGCGTTAATTCCTGATTAATCGTGCCGCACTCGTTTCCTACCTGAGACAAGGTGACGGCTTTCTCCCTCGTCAGCAATTCCTGAATCAAAGGCAGCCGGCTCGTTAAGTTCAGCTGCTGTAGCGCCAGGAGGGCGCAACGACACAACGACACCCTCTCCTCGTCCCTCTGCTCGTTCGTGTCTACGTTCAATCTGTCAGCCGTTACCGAACAATGAGTAAACCAATTTCGTGGGAACGTGATTTCTTCGGACGCAAGGTTTACCGACCCTTGAAGAAGATACAGCCTGTAATAGGCGTCCTTGTCCTCTCTGCAGAGCACCACGTTGCTCAGGCTTCTCGCGGACTCCTCGATACCCCGTGCTTGCAGGCTCTTCAACGCTGTCACGAATTGAAGCAGCACGAACGAGGCCTCGCGAATCGTTCCCTCGTCGTGCATCTCCTTCGCCGAGACACCGAACGATTGTACGGTGTTCGTTTGCAGCCGGGGGAACACCGATATGGTCGCTGCAATGGAAACCGAGACGACTTTGGTCGATGATCGTTTGGAGAACGCGGCCTGTCTCTCTGGTAGCTATACGATCGATACCGGGGAGCGACAAATATCGAGGCAGGCTAATATTTTACAGATTATATTGATATTCTTTACATTTTTCACGAAATGGACACCGATGTGGTTTTCGACTTATATTTGATATAGGAGCTCGCGATAACAATTATCGAATATTCCATAAACCAGCAGTCGCCATTAATCAACGTACTCCGAAACGCGAAAGCCGGGACTATAAAAACGAGGAAAAATGGCGGATACGCAGGGACAGTGCTGCTTACATATTAACGTCCCCAACTTGTAAATAAATGCCCGGAACGTGCCGGAAGGAAACGAAGAGAGTTCCGCTTTGGCGATTCTCGCGGTAATAAATATTGAGCGCCGGTAAAGAGGGATTATCACCTGCGCGGGCGTCGGCTATTAGCTCGCATAAACTGCCGATTAATGGATTCTATGTATATTCGCGAAACAGTGCGGCACGGCGGTCTCGGATGCAATGAGAAACGGAAAGCCTTTTGAATTTTTAACGAGGCTTTAAAGGAGGGAGAAATACGAAGATATTGCCGCGGGGATAATGCGGGACGAGCAAAGCTTTCGAAAGCGTTTCGCGAGGCTCCGTTCAAACCGATTAACCCATTGGTATAGAGAGGGGATGAGAGGATTATAATCATGACAAATAATCGGCGGAAGATTTCCACGGAGTATACGTATATCGAACGGTTACGATTATCGGGAGGCCAATAAACGCGAAAGTATCTACAACCTTCGGAGAGCATTTATCGGATAGAAGTTCGGAGCATAGAGAAAAAGACGGAGGATATTGGAGAGGTTGCTAGGTTTACCTTCGAGCTGGTTGTTCCCCGGCAGACACGTCCCGCCGGTAATTTCCTTCGGTACGCTGTCTATAAACTCGATTATAGGTGCCAAATAAAATTCCTTCCTCGACACGTGTGTGGCCAGATCGAACGCGACGCACAGGCTGACGTTCAGCTCGTTCCACGTCGCCGAATAAAATATTCGTCTACCGACGGTGATCGACGTATTGGTATCGATGCTGAAGTGGCTCAGACGGGGATTCGTATTTTTCAGGGCACGCAGACCCGTCGACACTTGCGGAGTTTGGTTCAGCTGCAACAGATCGAGAACGGAGGTCTGCATTTCCCATGCATAGAGTCCCGTCCGACGCGGTTTAACAGGGCCGATGAACCGTCGACCACCAAACATCGTGTCCTCCGATACTACCTCGAGATACCGGTGTCCGATCAATGCAGAAAGCTTATTCGAAGTGGAAATTTTCAACAGCAATTTTACCGCGAATTTTATTTCACCCAGTTGGGATTGGTGGTTCTCGAAAACTGAAAAAAAACTGATGAATACCTGTTCGAGGAACTGGGCGAGCGCTTCGTGGTTCGCGACCACCACCGCTCCGTAATTATCCTCGAGGCTCCGATGAACTATGCTGCGACCTCTGCGTTGCCTCAATCGGCTTATCCTTAATTCGTCGTCTTTGCTCTTCCAATCCTGATCCTCCTCAGGGCCCTGCATTTTAAAAATCCCATTATAAATAACCAGGCCAACCTATAGAACCGACTGCAGAGCAAAATTCTATCCCGGCCGTCTTTATCGTAACGAAAATATGTACCCGGTCGCCTCCCCCTCTCCCAATTTTTAGAAAAACCAATCGAGGATTCGAATCGCTGTGAAACAGAGTTAACGCGAGTTCGAACGAACCCTATGAAATCGATCTTGAATCGCGAGAAGAACGTTCGAAGTTCAAGCCACGCCCACCGAGCACTAATGTGGGTGTGTCGACGCTCGGTGGTGGGGGGCTTTTGACCTTGATCCTCGGATCCGATCTATTCCGACTGTAGGTCACGCCGGCCGTAAAACTCGAGGCAACTTTATTATTCAGTGGCGTATGCATTTTTTCGATCGACGTAGCAGCGGCTGTCGAGATAGCTAGGCGCTCATCGCTGAAACGTCGCTCCGTCTTGCAACGGTAGAGAGACTTTCCAAAATCAGAGTTTACGGACACGAAACTGACACGGAAATTGACTGTTCGATAGTAGTCGAGGTCTGTTATAATTTTTGGCGATAGTGTGCTCGCGTAGCGATGTTATAGGCCGCGGAACAGTATCGTACCTCGTCGCCCGTATAAAACCCGTACGGTGCGTAGAGCTCGCTCTCGGTCTCGCTGCCGCAATACGGGAGCGAAGTCGATCTGACGAACGTCTGGTGATGAAATTTGAATTCTGCACCGGTCTCCATCGCGTTGCTGTCGGATTTCCTCTTGCTGCTGAGATGAGATCCGACCGCGTGTCGGAGCTCGAGGCTCGAGTCGCACTCCGGCGAGCTGGAAAGGCACTCGTATACATGACTGTCGTTCGACGTCTGGAACAGTCGGGGAATCTCGGTTAGAATTAGCTGTTACCACGACATTCTCGCGAGAAGTTCATCTATTCTACAAGCGCGTTGGCTGTGGGATTGCCAGATCGTTGGATCTTTACGCAATCTTCTCATCTGCACGGTCGATCATTGACACGTCGATAATAAGAATCAGCCAGGGTTCTTGTAAAATCACAGCCTGCGAAAATAGCATGATTACCAGAGAATCGGACGCATTGGTAGCCGGAGCGACTACGCCCTCGTACTCCTGATTGAGGGCCGGGCTGGAGGATCCGTGTTTCTTGAGGATCGGCTGCGAGATCGCTTGGTCTCTCATGCTGGCTGTTCTCTGGGGTTTCGAGGGTGCCAACGAGCTGCGCACCTCACCTGTAACATCCTCCGCTGCTGCAGGCACGTCCGCCATCGTCAAGCGCCACGGGTTAGTACCACAAGACACAAGGCATGTCACAAAACAGGCTAGCTAACGGTAACTAGCGGTAGGACGATACAGGTTTCCAGTAATACTCTGGGGACCCGCTAACGCGCTAGTACCCTAAGTTCGGTGGGCTGCTTTTTGCTGGGGGAGAGGGGAGGGGAGATCAAGCGACTAAACGTACAGGTCGACCGAGCATTCGGGAGCAAGGGGAACTAGGGTCACCGACGACGAGGAGCGAGGGAGTCCCGCGGGACTAGCGACGGAGTCGCCCGAGCTTGTAAGGAGCCCAAAATTCAATGCCAAACTGTAAACTCTGACCGGGATCGCTGCGAACGGGATACCGATAGATGATAGTCAATTTTAATCCGAAAGTTTCGCCCCGTTGGTTTCGCTGCTCTTCGAAAGACTAATGTAATATGTACGGGTACATTCTTTTTCTATCTGTCACGTGATGAAATTGTACAAGATAGACCAATTGTTCGGCTCGCATGTTCGTCTAACATTTTTACTCGCTGGGAAACTGTAGAAGATTCGTGTGGTTAAGGTCAAAACTAATCAATGCTCGGTGGAACTATACTTAAATACAAGGAATCTTGAGATCACGCCACTTTTTCTATCTATGGTTTGATCATTATCTGTACACTAGACACCTTCTTCTTTATTATTAGAGAATCTGGCCTCGCACTTTCGTCGAACTGTGTGCACAGCATAGAACTTTACAAAAAACCATCGTTCGATCGATTCTCGCGAGTTAGGGGCTGCGGTAAATTCATGAACGTCCGTTGTCCGCTTACAAGTCTTTCCTGAAGCTGCTTAGAGCCTCGCTAACTACTTGCAGGAACAAGGAACAGTGATTGACACTCCGACGACGAGGTCGGCCCGATGCTTTGATCAAATATAAACTTCCAAACTGAATATATGCGTGTTTTTGCATCCTCGAAAGACTAGAATTTCTACAAAATCACCGCGAGTCCCTAAAAATTCGTGCAGAAAGGGAAAGCCAGACCTTAAAAATTCGCAAATATTCCTACAAGTAAAAAAACGCTGACGGCGATGCGGTATACTCGGTCCGCCGAACCCTCGATCAGAAACCGGTACCACGAAGAAACTGTATCGAGGAGGTTCGAGGATGCCGGGGCGCCGTCCTAGATCGGCGTTCTCGAACCCAAGCATGCGGTTTTCGGCCCCCGGGGGCAGGCAGGGGCGGGGGGCCCAATTCCGTGGTCTCGTCGAGCAACCGAAATTTGTTTGTTTGCGACGGTAGGCACGCGGAGCATCCCGCCTCAACCTGAAGAGGGGGCAGGAATCGGGGCGGCGGAGGGGAGGAGGGAAAGTAATTACACGGCTAAAGGGTTCAATAGAGTTCTATAAATTCCGCGCGAAGCACGTCGAATTAAGTGCTGCTCGGGAGTTGCCGCGCGCGCGATCATCGGGAATCCTGGAATTGGCAGGCATTCGTTATCAAGCCGCCACCGCCCCTCTCCCCCCGGCGTCCGCGAACATACCCCTTCTTCTCTCACCCCCTCGCCGTCGCGCAACGATATCGAGGGGATGGGGGCGATAAGGGGGTGGAAAGAGGGGGGAGGAGAAACACGATGCTAATATGCAATCAATACATGCGGCGTTAGTTGCACCCAGGCCGGTTAAGGAAACCTTGCGTAACACAATGGTACCACGATCGAACGTCACACCGACGTGTTTACTATTTACAGGCACCGACCGGGGTGGAGGAAGGGACGGTGGGACGCCAGATAGAAATGAGACGAACCATCCACCCTCTCCCCGCTCCACCCATTTCGAATACACCACCCTCCGGCTGTCGGCCCGACCGAGCAAAAGCGAAATCGATTCCTTGTCCAGCGGTCGGGAATGGGGAAAAGGTATATTCCGACTAGTCACTCCTTGATAGATCTACTTTCCTTTATACAGGAGTATAAAAAAATTGAGGGGGAAACAGCGTTGAGAGAATGGTGGAAATAGGTTGCGTGTTTTCGTTCTTTTTTTGTAGAGGCTTGATTGTTGGTGTACCACTCGTGGAACGCAAAGTTTTGTTCGCCTGGAGAACTGTTTTCGAGTGTTGCAAGGTGTTACGGGCTCCTTGTGCCACGGCAAGGCGTCGAGGTTTGTTCAAGTTCTTTCGGAACCTTCGGGACACATCGGTTTTCATTTTTGGGCTATTAGAGTGTGGAGATTGCAATATACATATACGACGTGAAAATAAACGAAATTTTTTCTATGGACAGTTTTACATAATCATAGATTATTCAATACCTAGAAACCGATATTTATCTGTCACATTTTAATCCTACAACTAAAACGTACGAAAGCCCTTCGCCTCCGATATTCCGCACGCAATTAAGAAAAATAAAACACCCAGTACGAGCGGCAAGAGCCGCATCGATTCACAGTTTCCAATATCCATAAATACTATAAAAAAAAACCTGCGCGTTACCGTCCCGAAAATTGCCAGAAGATTAATCGAGCCTTACCGAGCGCATACTCGTTCTACCAGGTTACAACGAACACCCTGTATACTAATCCCGATCATTCTCCCAAGGCGCAGTTCGATCGGTTTGCATGCGGTTAAACGGCGAGGCAAGCCGAAAACGAACCGCTGCGCGCTGTCGCAACAACGGATCGTAAAAAAGAAGGAATCGATTCGCACGTTTCCGGTTCTCGGTTCGTCGTTCCGCGTCATCGAGGGTTCCGTTCGCTCGTCATGAAGAGAACGCGCGCATAATCACGGCGCGGCGCTGCCGTTTATGGCACTCGACCAAAAAAATAGGAGGGAGATGAAAAACACGGCGCGGGTGCAACGAACAAAACACGACCAAATTACGATCTATCGAAAAAAAACGTGAAAAAACGGATCACGAACTCGTTCACTTACTTTCTTTTCTCTTTTTTTTTTGGTTTTCAAGCAACAATCGTTTATTTCAGACACAGAAATTCGATGTTACATCATTAAATGTCGTTCTATTTACAAAACGATGTTTGCTCGTGTGTGGGTACGTATGTGTGTGTTTGTATCGCAAGTGTCTCTGGTGTGTGTCCGATGATAATGTTTGCGTGTCTGTGTGTTGGTATTTGCGTGTCAAAGCGTCGATTCATAACAACTTGTATCGTGGTTTTCGATTCGTGTCAGCCATTCTCAAACTTTCTGATCGCACTCGTTTTTTTCTGTTGTCGTATTCCGTTCGCTGTTCGCGACACGGGAACAATTTTTCTGCGCGCGAATCGCGATCGCGGAACGGGGACACGATGCGTAACACGGGGCTCTATACGAAGACATAATGTATCACAGTGGATCGTGAATAATCGATTGTATATTATAATAAGTATTAAGTCTATAGCGATAAAGGGCAGTTAGTTCGTCTCAGAAAAAAGTTTAACATGTTAACGAATTCTCTTCTCCGATTAGTCGTATACAAGTAGAAAAACGCGTATGGCATATACAGCTACGGAACACGGTCTCTCGAGAGTATCATGATCGGTTGACTAAAAAAAATTGCTTCTTCGATCGAAGCGTTCTTTTGGTCGTCGACGATGCGGCGCGGCGACACGCGAGCTTACAACGATACCGATTTCCATGAAGTTGGTCTCTGTTAGGCTGAATTGCTGTCATACCGAATACTAGGCATAATTCAAATTTATTTTATCTCTTCATATCCCACTGGGTGGAACGTTCGCATAGAATGAAACTAAGTATTCTGCGTTAGAGCAAGTCATCCTATTATTCAAGTCACAACACAGTCTCGCATCAAAAATTCATAGCGAATGCACGCAATGTTCGCAGTGAAGAGGCTCGTGCAGCCCGGAAACTTCACGACGATCGAACGTCGACTCGGCGAGGCGAACGAGGAAGATTAACGATTAGCGAAAAAGGGTTTTGGGGGTGAGAGTCAACCACCGGTCATCCAGTTGCAGGATCGAGCACCAGTGTTGGGCAACAGTCGTTCAAAATCACCGACGAAACCACAACAAATAAATTCAATTTCCTTGCGACCCTCGCACATCGATCCGTGAATGAATCAAAGTTCCTTATTACTCGCAGTCTTCAAACGAAAAAATAGAATTCATAAATTTCTCGCTTCGAACATTTTTATCTGCATTTATTCCGAGTATTCGATCAAATTAATTGATCGCTCGACGCACCGATTCGAACGCGATTGTCCTTGACGAATGCCCAACACTGTCGGAGTACTCCTCGGTAAGATTACACCGCTCGCGCGGGAGTATAGAAAGAGTCGCAAAAATAAAATAAAATAAAAAAATGATGATGAAGAGGAAGCAGCTGGCGCGAGGATTCGTGTGAGTATGGCTGTTACAACATCGAGACTTGCCGTGGTTCCATTAGTTACATTGTATGGGCCTGAACTTACCCAGATTCGCGTAAATCGAGTCTGAGGTGGTCGAGGCGGCCGGCTGCCAGGACGAGGAGGATGACGACGAAGAAGAAGACGATGAGACGGACGACGGTGAAGACGATTTCGAGGACTTGTCGCTCCTAGACGGTAGCTGTTTGGTCTCGACGCGCGGTGGCGGTGGTCGGACCGGTTTGCTGGATGGATCCAGCCGAGGCCAATCCTCCAGGGATTGGTTCCGTGGCGGTGGCGGTGGTTTTCCCGGTCTCACTGTAAACCACGCCGAAATATCGCAACCGTGTTAGAGTTCTTGCCGTTTCTAACACGTGCTCGGGGGAATTCAGTTTAAAGCCCCCTTAGAAAACTGTATTTGCGTATACTGTCTAGGGAGCTAAGCTTAGACCAGCTTCACGGGTCTGGAGAAGCCGAATCGCGGATAACTGGAACCTTCGTGTACCGAGTACTTCGGTTAGAGATCTTGTGACATCGGATGATCCATCAAATATATTCAATATCAAATATAACTTTCAAATTTTACGTATCCTGTTTCTTTAGAAGGCAAAGTACTTTTAACTGAACACAAATCGACGGGAACCACGAAGAGGTTCGCAAAACTTGATCGAGGAACATTGAACTCCGCGAACACCTCGCGAAAATCCTAATTGCCAAGATCCCTGAATGCCGGAGCGGCGTCCTCCGACAATATGAGACTCGTCGATCTAGGTAATCCATGCTTCAAGTAAATCGCGAGTTATGAAACCCCGGAATCCGTCCGCCATTCTTCCCGGTCCTGAATAGAGGACTCTAGGCTATCGGAAAGTATACTCACCGGCTGCGTGGGCTCCAGGGGACAACGGCGATCGAGTAGCTCTGCCGTCGGTTCTTGGCCCGCAGGAATCGGGTTGATCTTCGCTTATCCTGCTGATCCGGTCGTTGCCCACGACCTCGACGGCGGCGCCGTCGAGTTCCAGCGGATGGATGATCTCCAGTCTGGGTTTTGGTTGTGGCGTCGACGGGATTTCGTCGGTCCTGGCTGACCCATGACCGCTGACCATGTCCACGTCCTTTCTGGAGCCCATCCTCAGGAACCTCTTCAGGGAGAATCGCGATCTACCGCGTTTCTTCTCTTCTCTAACCTCCTGTCCGTTCGTTAAACTATCTTGAGACAGTGAAATGGTCCTCCTGGACGTAGGACAATCCGAAGATTGCGCGCTAGTCGGATCAGGAAGTTCCGAAACAGCTTTTCTGAACTTGGGGCTGCAAGAAGAAGCTCTCTCCCTCTTCTCCTTCTCTCTGACCACCGGACAATCCGACTTGAAGGTCGCTATGGGGTTCCTTGCGAACAAGGTAGCGTTGGGGGCTAATTCCTCGACGGGTTCGGCTGCTGGCGGCTTGGGTGCCATTCTTCGTTTATTAGGCGAGCGAATTGACTCCGCTGCTGGAATCTGAGCGTCCAAGACTTCCTCTTCGACGTCCACATCTTCGAGGTATCCGCCTTCGACTCCTTGGCCTCTGGATGAATTTATTGGGGACAGATTTGATTTGCATTCTGAAGATGGTTCCGAAGAGGCTGGTTTCTGGCTTGATTTTAATGGAGATTCAAGGTTCCGATGGGATGGGTGATTCTGTGTCCTGCCAGGCTGATTGGCCTTGACGTCAGGGTCCCGTTGCACGCTGTCGATCGCGTTGCGAGGCTGATCTGCGGGATCCTCCGGCTTGTCTTTGCTAGCTGGCCGAGAACTGCTTATCTGCTCCTGCGGCGGCAGACCACTCGCACCTGAGAATTAGTCGCAACCGTGAACGTGGATAATTGGATGGCGCTGTGGGCCGATTGCCCAGCTCGTTTCCGCTAATTACAGAGCCGAATTAACGCGGCCGGCCGATCGTCTTATGAGTAATTATGTTATCTCGTTGCGGCACCCCGATCGCTGAATCGGGATTGATATTATCGGGGAATTAAACGGTTTCCGAATCTTTGTTCGCGACTGGATCGTTGGTTTAACGGCTGGCGAGGTAGCAGAGGTTCGCGTAGGCTTCATTCGGAATAGGTACCTCGGTTTCGATAGGGAGAATGCGTCGTCTTTCGTGATGGTAAGGAACAACTGCAAATATGAACGTAATAAGGAAACTCGCAAGACTGCGCCAAAGCCCGAGGTGATTAAGACGAGAATTAACTTCGAGGATGTCGAGTCGTTCTGTCTGACTCTTAATTATGCCGGGTAAATTCGTTAGGTTAATGGCGTTTTAACGGAAAATTGTTCTTGGGGAATCTGGGATGGTGCCTTGCCTCTGGGTGCGCTCAAAATGACTTGGATAAGTATGTAATGCAGCGATCGGGTACTTTTATTTATTTATTCGATGCTGAACACTTTTACGGACTTCCTTGGCGGTTGAATAAAAAGTTTAGTGAGAGTAGTTTTATCTTCTCTGGGAATTGATTTAGATTTGTAATAAAGTCGGATTAGAATGATAGGGTAGCTTGTTCGTGAAGGTTTTTTTCTTTGTATTCGTGCATTATGTGGAAATTGTGATCGTTAATGACTTTGTTAATTATTTCGTGCGGTAAAACTGGCTGGAATTCATGAAACTGGATGGTGGCGCCATCTGACAGAGAACCGTGTAGCTTTCCTCGTGAAAGAACAGTTCTTTCGAAGTATTAAATATTATGGTAAAAATTGGCTTTCCCAATGTAAAAGTTAGCTCTAAAAAAAAAAATTCGCACCTGTACTTTGATTGGACTTAGCCGCAACGTTACTGCCAGTCATCGCGTAGCTCTTCTTCGAGTTCGCATCGGTAACAGCCAGATTCTTAACTCCAAAATTAGTCGGCTTCTGCGGAACAACAGGCTTGGTTTTCAGCTCTGAATTCACCGCTCCATGGAGGAAAGAAGGTCTGGGTTCTGTGGTTATAATCGGTTTGCAGTTCTCGCCCTGTAGCGGCGGTCTAGCTTCGATGATCGGTGGCGGGCTCCTAGGAAGCGCTGGCGGTTCTGTCATTTCCTCTTCGTCCGCTCTGCCATCCGGCTCTCCGGCTAGCTCGCGACTTTCGTCGCAGCTGAACTCTTTCTCGGTACGATCGCCCTCCACCTTGCGCAGCTCCGTAAGCGAGGGGACCTCGTTACCATGGGATACCGTGATCTTGTTCGCGATCTCGTTCGTTTCCTTGCCGTGGATTATGGACCTCTCGTTCTTCGCAGCCTCCTCGGTATCGTTTTTCGTCAATGGCGTCAACGTTAACTCGATACCCTTGTCCGACCCTTCGCTCGTTGATCTACAGTCCTCCGGAGACCTTCTCGCCGCTCTGGCACCTTCGTAGTCGATCTTAGTGCCGTTCTGAGAAGGTTGAGACACGGTTTTAGGCTTCTCGTTATCCAGCTTCTTGGCCACTAGACTGCGAACGACATTCCCGAATTTCTTGTCCGGTTTACCAGCGTCTAAGACTCGTTCGACGTTCGCGTCACCGGGCTTGTCCTTGGTGTCGTCGTTCTCCGGAGTGTTGGTGCGCTGTATCACCGAGATTAGGTTGTTCGACGTGATCAAAGGCAGGTCCACGATCTTCTCCATGCCTGACGGGTACTTTAGGTCCTTCCTGTCATCCTTCTTTGCTTCGATCTCGGGCTTCTTAGGCTGCTTCAGCGTTGTCTGCGGGAAACTCGAGATTAGGAACATGTTTTCACGATGTACATTAGACGCTAACTCTATTAAATCCTGAGTTTATTTTATGATTCTTTGCTTTATTTTTCACCGACACAACACAACTACAGAATTCCATATATAAAAGTCACGCTGCAGTATCAATCTTAACAGTACCGAATCTTGATAGACAGTAAACGAAGATGCGACTTTGAGAGAGCATCTACGACGCGATTCTGAAATTCGCCTCACCTCCAATTTATCACCGTTCTCCGCAATCTTGTGCTTGGCAGAGCTGGAGGATCCATTGACGAATCCATTGATCTTCCTGTCCGCCGGTCTCTTCGCGGTCGGCAAGGTCTCGTCGCCGCCGAACGGCGTCACCGAAACGAGCAACGTGGTTTTCTTGCCTTCGGAGTCCTTCTGTATCCTACCGAGCATCAAAGACGCGAAGGACCTGGTAGCCGTCGAGGATTTCGGAGACTCGCTCGCCGTCACGACCGCTGTCAGGTTAGCGGTGATCGTGTTGAAGTTGGTATTGGCTCGTGTCAGATTGCCCAAAGCGCGTTCCTCTTCGCTGTCTGGCAGAGCGTCGTCTTCCGTGCCAAACGACTCGGCGAAGTCCTGCTCGTCGTCCTCCTCGGCATCCGAGAAGACGTCGTCGCCGCCATAACCGATTATCTCTGTCAGACATTCCGGAAACGCGACCGTCTTCTTCTTCCTCTGGTCTTTCTGGCTGATCGCCTTGCTTCGCAAGATACCCTGAAACACACCGACTCGATATCAAAACCTACTCCTTTTGTGGGCCTCTCCTGACGTTGTTAATATATTCGCATTCATTATTAACCACTTCGCTACCGAGGACGAGATATCTCGCTTCCACGATTTCCATGAAACGATCTTATGGACGAAATCCACACGACCATAGAACATTGACCACTTGACCACTGACAACTTCACCACTGACCGCTTGACCACTTTACAGTGGAGTCAAGTTTTATCGACATCCTGCAAGCGAGATATGTACCTCGTCCACGGTAGCGAAGTGGTTAATTACGAATAGTAAGTATAACAAAAATCGCTAAAAATATGTAGTTAGTATTACTGTTCTGTACTTCTAGTGTGAAAACTGCCGAGGACGTCGAACGAGATATCCGAATTTTCGTTCGATTTGCAAATTTGCTTTCGTTCCGACACCCCGGAGAGAATTAGATATTGCCGAGCAACGATGGCTTAGCCAAGTTGGAATCGTTTCGAGCCCGCTACTATCCCCTGGTAATCCGTCTGATAATTCGGAAATCCGAAGAAATTCCAGAGATCTGTTTAAAGGGGGTCGTGCTCGCGGCGCGGCGAGGCGTCGACGGCCTTATCGCCCGCTGCCAGGAAATGAAAGTTCAGTCCCGAAGTTAAATACGGACGGGGGTTGGTAGAGGCCGCGGAAAGTCTATTTTTCCCCCCTTTAAAACTTTTGGGGTGGTCAGCTGGCGTTAATGAAAGAGTTGAATTATTCACTCGGTATTCCGCCCGCTTCGAATTTTCGTTGAACGGCGAACGGGATACAAGGAGTCCATCGAATTAGCTCTCTATACGGTCCCGGGTTTTACAGACGTGGCCGAACGTGCTTTCACAAGTCCTCGTTTCACGGCAAAAATTACAAATTCGGAGAGACAGTTGCTCGAAATCATTGATTCGCTTTTCGCTGGATAGAAGTTTTCTTAATTTGTTGGGATTTGTGAAAGCGATCGAAGAGAAAGCGTCATTGTGCGTCGTTTCTTTTCTCGAATTTTTTTAACTTAACATTTTCGTTCGGACCTCTAATATCGCGAGGACGGCGTTGCGCAGAATGTAAAAAATATTTGTTAGAGACAGTTCCTGAGGTTATCCAACGGTTGAGGAATTCGTGGTTAGCGCCGACAGTGTCCGCGGCGGCGATAAAATCGCTCGTGTCGTTCCGTTATCGTTCGAATTTCACAACACCAGTCAGCGAACGCGACACGGCCACGTGTCGTCAAAACGACACCGCGAATTCTATCCACTGGAACCGACGACTCGACAAAAGCGCGACAACTTTCCGCCGCGAAGTGTCGCACGGCCGGACCCCGCCTGGTTCCCGCTCCCTTTTCTCGAGTCTCTCGTTTTTCCCCGAGACCACTTTTCCACGGGCCGCGTTTTACAGCGGGGATCCTTTCGCCGGATGTTATCGACATACTTGGATATCGTCCTCGACGAGAAACGTCGCTATTTTCCATCTGTCGGCGCTGAAAAGTCTCTCGGCGATTAGCCTCGAGTGAAAGTATCTACAGAGGGGTTGCTCCCTTTCTTCGCTCGTAACTTCCAACCTGCGCGACATATTTCGTTGTCGATTGGTGGAAATATTCGTGCTATTTATATTTCTTCTGGATTTTAGTCAACCTCTTTGTCCTGGTTGCTCCTGGTATCCGCCCACCGTAATTCGAAACGGTCGCGTCAGACGAGCAAACGAGCTGCGAATAAAGAGGCAGTGTCCTCTCCGTTACGCTCCCGGGACTCTTTGTGCGAGTGGCATGGACGTCTTTTCTCGAAACCGAATGCTTAAAAATATTTGTCACGCGTGGGCGTCGTCACCGGCGCCGTAGTACCCTCTCAGAATGACGCCCACCCTTGTCCGGCCACGCGTTTACCCTTGTCGCCGGCTGACGTGGACGCATGCATCATGTAAATTTAGAATTCCCGACAATGAAACCGTCTCGCCGCGATTCTGCCTTCGTGGCTCTGAATGAAATATTCACGCTGACGCATTGCCAGACCCGCCTAATCACAGAGGTACTCTTGTTCTTTCTTTCGAGAGGCTCCTCCCCGATTCGAGCCGAGACATCATAGTGTCAAGGAATTTCAAGCATGAAACACGCAGAGACCATTTCTTTGGCCCGGTCAGTGACCGCCGCTCATTTCCTTTCGGTGAGGTCACTGATCGTTAAATTGGATCGGTGATCAATATTTTACTGGGTTGAGATCATTGTTTTTGTAGATGGTATTTTTGAACTCCGGATGATTGAAAATCCTCGAATCAACTACAACAATCGACATCCATAGAAGTTTATCCATTCGCAGCAGCGAAATGAACAAAACAGGAGTCCGCAGCAAATTGCAAAACGAAGCAGACCGATTTCAATTTCTTGAGCATCCTGAAAAACTGCCTAACCCAGACCATTCAGGGGTGCAACAGGCACTTTCCCGCAACCGAACATAAATTCTGTTCTTTCCGCTACAGCAAGCTAACGGTACAACGACTATGATCTCGTCGGTTCGACCCAGTTTTCCAAACTTGATACCGGGCGAGAGCACGATGCAGCATGATCCCCAAAAGTTAGCAACAATTTTCCGTGGTCAGCGACACCTAGGCCGGCGGTGGCAGCTTCCGGTGTCGATAACGCGACGCCTGTAAACCATAACGGGTCCCGTGTAGTCCAGTTACGCTAATTTCGTGTCGTTACCGTCGTGGCTGCCGGCCCGACGACAGCCCGTCTCGGGAATGCTAATTCAATGAGCTCTCCCGTCCTCTCCCTTGATCTTGCTCGTGAACTAACTAACCCAGTTTCTCGGCTCGCGATTACGCTCGCTCCGGAGCTGGTTTTTCCAAGCGTTCCGGAGATCATTGCCAATTAGCGGTCCGATCTCTCGGCTGCCTCTGTGTTGTTCCGGCGATTCGATTAGGCCCTAATCATCCAGCATCGTTAGAGACGGCCGATCGTTTCCAACGCTTTGCAATCGCAGCTTCGAAATGCAGGATCTTTTCTTCGGGAAGTTCCAAAGCTGCATCGCCTGTGCAATCGTGGCCGCGTCGGTCGATGCAGCTCGAGGCGAATCCTCGGGGACCGTCTTTACACCGTGCTTGAAATGTACGTAGCTTTATCGGACTGATCGGAGGAGAAACACTTTTCGATCGGATTGCATCGATGTGCCTCGACGAAACCGGAATTACCATGAGCATCGTCCAATCTATCTTAATAAGTCCAGAACCTAACCGAAGGTACCAGAGATCGGTACTAACGGCAATGCATACCTGTATCTTAATGCTATCGGTCTTCAAGTTGAGGACCCTGCCGATGTTGAGCTTGAGCGTTTCCTCTGGCGGCGCGTGCTCCTCCCTCGGCTTGAAGCAGTTCGAACAGAGTTCCTTCTTCCAGGCGTTCTGCACGAAGCGGTTGCATTGTGTGGACATCGTTGCTTCACTGCAGCGACAGCGAAAGTCCCGTTACATCATCACCCTGAAAGGAAGAGAGGTTTGAAATAGTAATCGGCCAATTCCTTCGAGCTGAGAGTCCGGTGAACGGAGCCACGGTGTTTTGTGTTGCACGTGTGCAACGGGAGAAACACCACTCCTCCTACACGGAACAACACGAAGTGCAACGTGTACGCTGCACCAGCAGGAAGCAACCGGCCGATAATCCTCCCGGGAAACATTACTCCATATATACAGGGTGTCCTCGAGTGACCAAACTTCCGATTTCCAGCCTCGTGCTATCCTAACCCCCTTTCCCGAAGATACCCCCCCCCCCTCCACCATCCAACGGCGAACTTGTGTCGTTCGGTTTAATTAGCGAATTACAGAGTGCACCGATAGCGAGCCGAAAGTAGTTTCTAACGGGATTTCCGCGGGTAATCGCAGGTACACGATGCTCCAGCAGCTCCCTAAACGTCCTACCGCGAGGCTACCTGATCGCGCAACGGCTCTACAGCCTAACCTTTGCTTAATCAGCTTTTGCTAATTCACTTTATGCTGCCCCCTCGCATGATGGCTAATTGAAGTTTCATGCGAACCGACTCGCGTTTTACCATTCGAACATGCTTTTTCGGAGATTCCGGGCGAACGACGGGGTCATCTTCATTCCCCAAACGAGCATTAACCTTTCCTCCGTGTACGGGGTGCAAATGCACCCCAGACTGAGGAAGACGGAAATAAAAAGCTGACGAATAGAAAATTTCCAGAAACTTTTTAGGAATGCTATCCGTGGTATGTTTCAAAATTACCAAGTATCTTATACTTATCTTTTAAAAGTCCATAGCATTTCACAAATATCTATGGAATATTATTTATTGCTCTCTTCGAAAATATTTTTCCTTTTAATTCTGAATATAATTGTGCCTGCGGAGAAATGCGCTCAAGTGACCGATATGAAAAAATAATTAGAATCTCGAGCTCGTAAGTGAAGATCGTTCACCAATGTTCACCGGCGAAGTTTGAGAAAAGAGGGTGAAGTTCGCGCAGCCTATAAATAAAAGCAGCGTCGAGACGATGGCTCGTTGTTATCGTTGTTCTTCGGAAGAAACTTTGATCGAACCGAGTTGAATAAATTACACTGCCTCCAGGCTAGTCTAAAAATGAGCTCAATCTTGACATTTTATGAGTTTCTTATAGGCTATCGCATCCCCGGCGCTTCTGCGATTGAGCAGAGCGGTTATATAACTTTAGAGGTTTGTACATTGATTATCGCGTTATTCACCAGTGACTGGCACGTGCGTTTTCCAGTGAGGTTATAGCTTGAATAAAAGTTTTCCAGCGATTAAAACGAGGCGAAGATCGGCGACGTTTTACAATTGTATTCTTAAGTTACGCAAATTCGATTGTGGGGCACGGGATGATCGAGATAGCAGCCGCCGTCTTAACATTATTTCGAACAGTGTGGATCGATGAAATTTCGAACAGACGGTTTCGTCAGAGGATCGTCGGTTGGCGAAAGATCAGAGGAGCCGGTCTGAAATGTCAGGGGAGATAGCTTTGCCATAGACGTAGAACAACAGAAACTAGCTCTACAGGCTTCCTTGCCGGTGACCGCGGATCACTAGACGAAATAAAAATATTCCATATCGCTTCTCTTAATTGCCGTTGATGCTACGCTAACAATCATTCGGTAACCATAGTTACATTCATGATGGAAGATGCGCGTTGTAGCAGCATAATCTGCAACCGTTTTATTTTTCTCCAGAAACACAGCACGCTTTTATCAAAGGTCCAGGAACGACAAGCTGTGGCAGAAGATAGTTTACCAGTCCAACCGGAGAAAAATACGCGCGTTCTCCGGGCGAGGTATCACGGTCGGTTAGGTTTGAAAAAATTCCGACACGCGGACACCGCTCGGTCACGTTCTGGAATATTCTCCGGGTGAAATGGAACACGGCCGAAAGTCGTGGAATCCCCCGCGCGCGTACCCGCGGAAACTTTCCGCGATTTTTATTCCGCGGCGAAAGTTCGCGCCTCGAAACTTTTCCACGCCCCGGAGACGTCCGCTCCTTCCGCGCGGTATCGCCGGAAAATGAGGGACCATCCCGCGAGCGAACACCGGAGGAAGTCCCATTTGGCAGCGTTAGCCGTTCTACGCCGAAAAATTTACTACCGAGAACCTGACAACAGCGAAACGACAATAAATATCGACGCTGCTTCCGCGAGAAATAGAAAATCTTTCGGCGGAAGGCAAATAATGCTTGGAGTTTTTCGCTTGGCGTTCTTCCACCGTAATTAATCTTCCGGCACCATTTTTGTTTTCGTATGAAGAAACTTAGAAATTTTTGAATGATCGAACTTGTAGAACCACGGCAACACAAAATAAAACGGGCGTACTAGATCGGCGTACGTGGCCGGTAGCAGGGCAATTGCGCTCAATTCTGAGACATTTAACCGGCTCGGTGCCGTGCAGGATTCCGTTCCATCGAAAAGGTTAATCCGGCAGAGGTAGCTTTCCTGTCAGCGGCGGCCACCGTGAACGCAATCAGGACAATTGACCCAAGCGGTCCGCTCGACTGAATAATTGCCCGGCTTCCGGTCTCGCTTTTATCCGGCGTAGTATCAGTCGGCCCCCCGACATTAACCGGCGATACGTTCGTTCGCGCGAGATCGTCGTCGCACGATCGCCGCGCCGGGAGAAAACGTTTCCAAACCTCTGCTCTTCTTCGATTTCCACGAGAACCTATTCTCCAAGAAGAGGAGACCTCCGGAGAACTTCCGGTTGCACCAGGAAGCCAAGAAACGAAAACGAACGTGATAAGGAATGGTGTTAAATTCTTGCACTACTGGTTATTTTGTCGGTCATAACTAGACAGCTGGATTGCGATAAACTAGAGTGAAATAAAAATTTATGTTCCGTCTTAATACGTTTTATACATAGATTGAAAATAACATAGCGGTATCTTTAAATTTGTTACATAGCGTAACAATAATAACATTTTAATAGTTGCTCGACCCTTCGGGTCAACAATCAGCCCCTTACGATTAATATGACTCGGGGAGGTACAGCCTAGCAAGAATCCTGTAGATTTGTACTCTTCCTGCAGCGGCAGGTAGTTGCTCATTATTTTGCATCGCGCCTTTTCGTTTATGACTTTCGGGAGAATAGGCTATGGTTTCTCGTAAAATCATTTAACACGTGTCAGAGATTTGGTCGTCGGTACGAATGCCTTTTTTTACCTGGCGTCTGCCGACCCCCGGTAAAACGGTCGCCCGCACATAAAACATATATTTCCCAGATGCGCAAAATTCCGACCAATCACAACACTTTTTCTTTTACAATTCCATGAACAGCCGTGAGAGAGGGGCTAGAGGTTTTCCGAAAAAGAGGAGAGAGTCAGTCGGTCTCGAACTCTCAAACGGGCAACATCCTTTTTAATACGTGGTACTACATAGCATTGTAACATTTTAAAATAAACAGTATTCATTTTTTAAAGTTTAAAATACAGTCCACTTGAGTCATTTATTAAAATCACCCCTCACCGTATAACTCGTAAAGAGGAACGTTCGCGTAGGAACAAAATTCTTCTAATGTTTTTACTGTTTTAAATTATATCTACTCATTCTTATCATAAACGAATAATCCGCTGTCTAGTCATAACACAGATACATCAAATAAATTAATAAATTGTTAAGCGGTAAACCTATGCTTCACGGCTCCACGGAAGTGCAAGGAGAGTTAACGAATGGTCCCCGGAAACGAGACGGAACATCAGCGAGGAAACAGCGAATGGATTTATTTGCCAGTTAAATGAAAGTTTCGCGACTCCGCGTTTCCTGGTCGCCGAGAGAAACGGCGTCGTATGCCCCCCTCCTCCGGCCGGCTTTAAACATTGATTAAACGCGTTCCCATGTTTTTTTTTCTTCTTCTCCCGATCTCTGAAAACGGATACGCCCCGACTGATTAATCGCTTAATTTCCGCCGCGCGCGGGACGCAAAGACATCGGTGCCCGAGTCCCCGTGCTCTCGTTACGGCGAAAAAACCGACTCCGGGACTCGTCCGGATCATTCTCCAGAACCGGTCCGCCGCGATTCCGCGCCGTTTTCTACCGGCACCCGATCATCGTAACCCTATTCCGGAAGCGGCGCTTGTTACCTATGCTGCTCTAATAGACCAGGCGTACCGGGACGACTTTAACGCCAGAAAAAGACATCAAGGACGGCTCTTGTGACGCTGGAACTTGCCGACACGGTTGCGTCACGATCCCTGGAAACCGGCCGCGCGTACGCGAAACCATTCGGAACCTGTTATGTCTGCTGGCATTGTCAGTCTCCGGAACAATGAGTTCGAAGCTTCGCGCTGGCAAGGTTGGAAAGAATTGTGCTCGGCTCTTCGCTGACCACGGTCTCGAGAGGATCCCGAACTTGTAGTTTGCTACCTGTGGGCATACTCGAGTTTCCAGGACGCTGGACTCGGGTTTGCTACTCCTGGCTCGTCCAAGAATCTACAATATTGAATCGTTTCCTTGTCGACTACTCGTCCAAGACGCAGCAAGATCAGAAGATTTGCTACCTGTCAGCTTGCCAGACACTTCTCGAGTCCTTTGACGTTCGTTACTTATTTCTTGGACGCCTTCCAAGACTACCTATCCATTTATTCAGGAATTCAGTCAGACCAGGTGACTCGCTGCCTTCGGGAGATGCGTAGGATGATCTGAAAATTTCTTAGTCTAAAGAGCTCTCTACCTGTACGGATAATTGGACATTCGCGAGACAGTTTGCTACCTCCGGACCAGCTGGAGGATTCGCCAGATTGAGCCATGCGTTAACCGCCGACGACTTGTCCGAGAATTATCATGGACAGTTTGCCACCTGTCTGCTTGCTCATTTACTCGCTTCAAGTAAATTCTGCAGGAATATTTTATGTAATGGCGTAGCAACTTTTAGTGGCGCCTCGGAGTCGTCACTCGAGCGCGTTAATCATTCTAGAATCCCAAACTGCAGCTGCTCACTGATCGACGACAGGCAATCCCGAGCGGAACGCAACCTGCGAAGGCAGGTGACGCGGGACGGGTTCCGGCCAAGTGAAAACCAGAATTCCATAAACAGGTTACGTCGGTCTAATGCCCAAAGGACGAAGGACGAGCACTGTGGGTCTGGTTGAGACCACTCGGCCGGACATTGCCAAGGACAAAGAACCGTAGCGACACTCCGATGGCGCATTAACATGCGCGAGAGCTGCAAGCACGCCGCGCCGCGTTGGGTCGGGAATAAAGTCCCGTTTCCAATCTCGATGATCCGTTACATCCCCCGCGTTCCGTCCTCACGCGAGCTGGAATCTCGTTTCTGACGGCTCCGCGGGTACCTACCTCGTCCGAAGCTACGAAAGAGCTAGCCGTATACCCTAAACCAGCCCTTCCTAAAATCTCAATCCATTCCCTTTGCTACGGAGGTTTATTGTTTCGGTTGCGATCGCTGCGAACTACACTATCTTCATCGACGACGGTGCTCCAAGAGCGGATCGTTCGGACGAACGTCGGGCCGCGTTACGTTGATTTAACGACCGGGGGCTCGGTACTCGCGTCGATTCGCGTCAACGACTTTTATGGAATAACGTGTAAAATTGAGTGTCCCCCCTCTCCGCCCTTGTTCCATCGGACCCGACTGTTAACAATCGACTGACTCGCAATCGTCGCACGATCCTCTCTATTTGCTTCGAAACAATTCAAACGGCCCGCGCCGTTTGATCTCGTACTGTTCTTTCCTCGAAGTGAACCGGGAAGAAGAGTTCTAGCCAGTTAGTCCCTATTGCACGATCTCGTGTTATACTTCCAATTACGTTGGATTGAAACGTATTAGAGGTAGACGCCCAATTCATTATAGTTTCTATTGTGGAGCTTCGTTAAGCTACAGACGCGTGAACAGTATAACGATTATTATTAGGCATACTAAATTAACACCTTTAGCGCCGCGTCTCTCAAAAAATGGAAGACGAAATATTTTGACTGTTATCGATAGACAGAGGATCTTTGTGCAAAATCAAAATTTTCAACCTGAATTGCAACAAACCGGACCGGAATAGAAATTAATGTTCTTTCTTAATATGTTTAATAAGTTTGTTTAAAAACCTGGTGTCCTGAAAAACCGAAGCTCCATCGAGCTGGCTCGAACAAATCAAACGCTCTAGAGCATCAGCCGTGCAGGAAAGCTGAAACTCCCGACGCTTTATGGGGGTAACAAACCTGACAACGCGAAACGCGGTACGCTCCAGTGACGATCATTTATCGGAGGATCGCTCGAGCGACATCGGGTCCCGTTCGCAAAGCGGTAAAGTCGTTTAATCCGTTCCAGGAACGCTGCATTTTGTTGCGTGCAGCAGTAACAGCAGAAGGAGAAGAAGAAGAGGTTCTCGAGACGCGTGTCCACTGGCCGATGACAGGCCTCTTCGCAGCCATAATCATCGGAACGATCGATCGCGCTGCTGTTAGATCGCCGGTGCAGCCTTGCTACCTGTCGATAGCACGTGATTTAATGACGCGTGCATTCGGACAGCCGCCCGACCGTATGCACACGCGTTGCATCTCGAGGTACATATCAGGTTCAATATCGAGGCTGCCCCAACTGCGTTCACAGATGCGTTTGACTTTGGACGTTCCCCGACGAATCGAGACGACGACGTTCGACGGGAATGATCAATTTACTTCGGAACTTGAACATTCGACGATGAAAAATCATTTGGGAGCGGGTTTCGAGAGAGGGCTCATCGTAGAGAGAGGAGTCAGCGGGCTGAGGTTACCGCGGTTTATGGTAATTCACTTCTGCTTCGGCTGGGGAAACTCAATTTTACAGCGAAATTGAGTGGAGTTACCCGCGACGGTGTTTGTTGGCGTCGGGACCGTCGATATTGTTGCACTAATGCAGTTTTTGGCG
This sequence comes from Lasioglossum leucozonium, assembly GCA_028454225.1. Classification (NCBI taxonomy): domain Eukaryota; kingdom Metazoa; phylum Arthropoda; class Insecta; order Hymenoptera; family Halictidae; genus Lasioglossum; species Lasioglossum leucozonium. The sequence goes on along the minus strand of CM052210.1, from coordinate 508,107 downwards.
CGTATGGCGCGGCTAAGTGTTCGCGGTGGAGAGGACAGAGGACGGCAAGAATTTCGCTAACCAGAAAAGTCCCACGGTAAGAGAATAAAAAAAGCTTACTAGATTTTGCGAAGAGCAAGCGCAAGGCGGCAGTGTTGAATCGTCGGTCAACGGAGGCGAACAACGCGTTGTTAACGACGGTTAAACACACGGTTACAGGTGGTTCACCAGAGACCGAGAACAGTCGCGGGACGACTGTCCACTTTCACTTGGCGCCTCTAATTGCGGGTTAATTTCCCGTGCGACGACCAGGAAGATTGAAATTCGAAGACGCTCTCCATCTCGACGATAGAAGGCGTTCATCTCGAAGGTCGTTCCGCTAGGAGCTATAAACGCAACGAAACAGGAGAAAGTTAGAAGGCGAGGTTTCGGCTAGCCGGTTCTCAGATAAAAGAATTTCAAAGACGGCGTGTTTTGGCCCAGCCGTCGCAACGAGACCCCGCGGTAAACAGGTTCGAGAATCGATCCTCGAGGGTCGTCGACCTTCGTCGAGCCGAAAACATTTCAAATTCTTGGCGCGCTACTTGCGCCGCAGCCGCCACCGCCGCCGCCGCACCGGTGTCTGTCTCTCTGGTTCATTGCCACGGAGCCAAGTGCGCGTGCCTCGATGCGATTTGCAAACAAAACGTCCATCGCCATGCGTCCGGATTTATCTATTATGCATGAACAGGCAAATTTGCTTCGAAGCGATCTCCAACGGAACGAGTTCTTCGCTTTCGCGGCCACGACGTACGCGTTGCGAGAGAGGGAGCGCGCGCGAAGAAGATCGATGGAGATTCTATACGTCACTCGATGAAATCCGCACGCTGCCAGGTTGTCGATGAATTTAACAACACGGGCCAGATACAACCGGGCTGCACGGGTACTCGAATTTGCATACAAAACGATGGAGGATTGCGCACCAGGCAACCAAGATCGGCGGCCTTTCTTCGATGACCGAATGACCTTTCCGACCGAATTCGCTTCCGGATCGATACAAACCGATTGTCATTTTGTCGCTTGTTAGCCGATCCTATTGTGTCGAGTTCGAGGTAGCCTCGGGTTTGTACTATCCGATGCTGCTTCAGAGGATGTACTTTGCTAAATCGCAATCTTGATGCACAGATTTTAGACCACCTTGAGTTTTAGACACAACCATTTTGCTATCTATTTTTCTCTTTGCGAAGAGGCAATGTATTCGCATGAAAATCGAGTTAGTTGAAATTCCTTCCTAGCTGTGCAGCTTTTTGCTAAATTGGAATTTGGTAGCGTATATTTTCGACTTACTCGACTCCCAGACCAACAGGACCGGATTTTCTTCGTATACCTTTTTTGGCGTTAAGCGATCTGGTTGCGCAACGATGGAGCTAATTTAAATTCTGGACTAAATGAGCGTGAGAGACCGGTTGCGTGGCTTTCGGGCTACTTTAACTTCCAGAACAACAGGACTCGAGTCTTTTACTGCAATCTTTTTGATAGTTTATCGACCTGGTTGCGTTCCCGTTTTGCGACACTGAGAATTGTTTGCTAAACGATACTAATTTTATTGGTTACATTATGATTAGGTTGCATTGCTATCTCTTACAATATAGTTTTGACGTTTCTTCAATAATCTATTCAAAAGCTCTTAGCATATCCACTTTTAAAATCGACCTACACAGCTGACTGGTCTGGTACATGTTTAGAATAAATCGGCTGATCGAATGAATCGTCAATTTGCCGACATCAGCTGGAACGTGACGCGCGCGAATGAGAATTCCCCAGAACTTGGGAACAATTACTCACAGGTCCGTTTTTAATTACGGACAGCGTTAGACACAGCGGCAGCACAATTTATCACAATCAAGAAAACCCACAGTTCAACGGTCCCGGTGTTCGAAGCATCCGCAACGTTGGCAGATCCATTGACGCGATCCCGCGGCAAATACAAATTGCACGCGTGTCGCGCGGCGCGACGGCTGAGAGCAACGTGTTATGCAGGGGAGGAGGGTGGTGTGTGTGTTTGCATCGATTGTCGGATGCGCACGAAGCCCCCAGAGCCGCACACACAGCTCCTACCTTTCGTTTGTAAAACTTCACGCTTCCGTACATCGGTCGGGCATGATTTACCGAGCCAGTCTCTTTGATGTCGAGCGTCGCCGCCGCTGCCGCCACTGCCGCCACTGCCGCCCCCGCAGACGTCAGCGAGCGTTGCCTTCCTCCTTTCTTCGTCGCGAGCGTAAAAGTCGGAAAGCCAGACCTTGCCGAGGCATTCCATAAAGATGACGCGATGCTTGTCGGGCCGGATCGGGTCGGGTCGGGCCCGGCGAAGCTACCCAAGGAAACGCGCTCGATTGACGCGCTGTATTCTTTCAACCCTGCCCCGAAACACTTTCGCCGGCTGGAAAAGCGCTATGGAATCACCGATCCAGGTAGTAGATTTGGACATGCTTGGAAATTTATTATATAAAATACACCGCTTCTGTTGCAATTGCACGCGACGCGAATGAAAGTGGAAAGATTCGTTTTTATTTGTATTTGATTCGCACGCGTCCCAGTTTTGTCATTTACTAATTCATGTGAGGGATCCTGGCCGCGGATTTGGCATGCACCAGGTATTAACGTATTAAATTCGACATCGGGATTTGCAAGGATTTGCATCGAATTAACTTTTATGCAAATTGCGACGTCGGCGGCACGGGTGCATATTGTATTTGCGGTATACATGAATTAGGATTAATCCTGACCATCTCAAGGCGTCGTAAATATTCATGCTCGGCGAAAGATGCTCTAGGAAACAGGTATGCATGTATACGTATACATATTGTATACAGAGATACATCGATCGACGAGCGTATCCGGTTCCTCTTCTCACGACAATAAATCGCAGTGCGGCGGGACAAAACAAATTATGTATTGTTCGATGGACGGGAGCCGTGCGCGCCTAACAGCCTTAAGGCGTTTGTTCGTTTGAGAGTTTCTCCGAATAGTTGCTCGCCAGACCGCACTGTCGTATGCTTTCTTCATTGTTCGAGTTCATCTTCGCGTTTGAAAGTTTCTTCGAAATTTTTTCCATTCAGATACTAGGTAGAGTTTCATTACGTGATAGAAATCTCAAAATCGTAAAAATTGCTACTTGCTATTCTATGTAATTTCTCTTATTGGTAGTTTCTAAAAGTTTCCCTTTTCTTTCGGGTTCAGCAGCGATCCATACTTTGACGATGATTGGCTCTCCAGTAGTTCAACTATCGTTTTGTTACGTACATAACACTCTCGCAAAGCTAGAAATACACTCTCGAGAACAATTCTCGACGGTTTCACTTCTGAAGTGGACACGCACCTTCACTCGCAGCAACGAAGGGACAAAGAGGGAGCGGAATTGTTCGCAGAAGTAAATACAGGGTGTCGAAAAAGTTCATCGAGCTCTCCGTCTACTGGGTCAATGGCCCACTTTAAACGCTGACTCACTCGGTGCAAGCTGCATGTAACAACACCAAGAGAGAGACAGAGAGAGAGAGAGAGAGAGAGAGAGAGAGAGACCGTGTGGACATCGTCGCAGTTCGAGAAACTTGGATTAATGGAGAATTACATGTTGCTGGCTTTGTCTAGTCATTCCTGGTAACTATTCTGAACAACTCTGATAAGCAATCGATGATTCATCAATTGCTGGACTAGAAAGATTTCTTTGGAACGTTTGCTGGTTAATGGTAACGATTCGCAATTTTACGGAGAATTACTTCCTGTTGAATTTTAGACCTTGCGATGAAACGGACTGGTCGAAAAAATTATTGAGTGCCTTTCTCCGTTGCTAGTCTTATGAAATTCCAAAGAAGTTGCAATTACCGCTGTGTCGAAAGAAAACCGTAGGAGTCGATATTCGTCGGAATAAATACTAAGATCAACAAGAAAGTGGATGATTATCCGGCGGTCTTAATGAAGTATATAAATTGTTGGTTACCGGCCGAAACTGTAGAAAGCAATCTCCTAAAAATGATTACAGCAGTTGGCGCCATGGATTCACAGAAAGAGCAGCGTCCTCTTTGCGATGGCTGCTGGTCTGCCGGTCAATTGTGGGCATTAAGGTCTCCGAAGGGCATGGTCGTCTGGGAATTCGGAGCACCGGGAGGAGCCGGAGGAGGCTCGTGGAAAGAGAGGAACTGTTTCGAGAGAGTCTGGGGACGGCGTGGCTCCTGGCATCCAGACTGATTTAAGCAAGGAGATATAGCGCGGTTTCTCGCGAACGAATCTCCTCGCTCGGAAACTTATTAGCCATTTCAGATCCGCCGCGAGAGATCCCGTGATTTTCGCCGGTCCGCGGATTTATCCCGTCTCTCCTCCACAAGTACCGGGAGGGGGGATCAACGGTGATTTATTTCTACCGAATCCCTTCGCCGAAAAAAATCCCGGGTTTTTATTAAAACGAGGTTTATCCGCCGGAGGCAATACCATCGATCATACCCCCCCCCCCCCCCGGCGCCCATTATGTCGGAATTATCCGCGGGTTTATTCCCCGATTGAATATCGGAATAGGTAACCTGATTATTTTATAATCAAATACTGAAATCGACGCACTGCCTGGTTTATAATTAAATATCGAAACCGTCATTATGGGATATAATGCACGGTTTGCGGTTGTTCGAATGACTTCGTAAACTCGCTATTCCCATTCGAAAGGAACGAGATCTCATAAATATCGGAATTTCGGTTTATCGAGATTTTATTCGTTCCTGTACTTCTTTCCCCGATGTTTACCTGTTTTGTAGATGATCGTACGGTCTTAAACTGTATTATTACAGATCTTTATTACACACACCGTTACCTCAGAAAATGGAGAATAAGAACACGGAGAATCCACGAAGCAGCTAAAACCTGTTTTTAACTTAATCTCGAAACGGTTCTTGGTCGGCATCCTACGGTGCCGAAAATTCGCAAAATAATTTCTATATCGATTCGAGATCGTTCGATATACATATAATTGCATGGATAAAAGAACGTCTTTTCGAGCAAACGAGCGAGTTCGCCATTTTCGGCGGCAAAATGGCCCCCACCAGTCCGCGGCGCGCTTTTGTTGAATGAAACCGCGAAACCTTGGCACACTTGAGTGCTCATTTAACAGCGGCATTATATACCAATCTCCCAAGTCCACCGATCGATCTGTTTGCACGAGAGTGAAAAGACGGCGGATAATGTCGGCTATCGGACAAAGGTTGAACAGATTTTGCTCAGTTTTTCCATCGAGCGTCCACAATATCGAAAGAACAGCCGCGAAACGGGATTACAGGCAAACGAGCAATTTGTGCCAGCGATCAATTGCCTTTCGTTTGTCCGAGCCCGGGCCCCGAATGAAATTCAAACGCGTATACGAGCGGAATTTTCGTCGCGAGCCGACGAGTCAGCCGTCGATTAATTACCGCTACGTTACGGCCGTTTTTAGTTGAAATATCGACGACGGTAATAGATCCACGGGAAATTTTTTTAACATATTTTTCTACGGGATCTTCTCCTTGCATTTAATTATGTGGCACAATTGGTGGATTTTTGTGTGAAATAAAAATTGAATGGGATTTAAATAGAAATTCCTTTCATCGTCTTTCTTCGCCAATTTTGATAAATAAAAAACTATATATACATGCGACAGCACTAGAGTTTAATTTTCAATAAGCAAGGCCGCATTACTGTTCACTTGGGAGGATTTCTGGGGTGCATTCAACAGGCTATGGGACGATTAAAAAAGGGGGAAATCGAACGATTTCCAGACCGGTGTCTCGACGCGACGCAGCGGCAGGACGTTGTGTACAGGACGTTTCATGGATTACAGTCGTTTGGGTCGCTATCTGTGACAGTGGGAATTTATGCGCGGCTCCGGGCGACGAAACGAGCGAGGCGACAGTTTCGCAGATTGCCAGAGCGGCCTTTGTTGGCTCTCAGACTTTCAGCGAGCACGCGGAGTAGCCGCGTAAACGAGCGGCCACGATCGTTCTGCAGCTGGCTCGTTTCAAGGAAAACGTAGGCACCGGGGCCACCGTTGCGATACACCATGCTCGAGGCAGATAAGTAGTCGGAGAGGGGGGTAGTTGCTGGGAAGAAGCGCGTAAGAGGATACCGCGGCTGGAATTCGTGTGGCGAAGGACCCACGCTGTTCAGTTTGACTTTCGTTAGTTACCGCGCTAGGCTGCTGCCGTCAAAAGAAATGAAACCCGTAATTGGGAATCCAGTATCGGACATTCTTTTCGGTCGGAGCAATTAGACCTCGTCGCAGGAGATGCTAGACCGCGGTTCTTTAATATCGAACTGCGAAAGACGCAATCTTTCAAGGTAAACGAAATTCGAAGTCTGCACACTCGTTCTTTGTCAGGATGAGCTTCGAGAATTTTTTTTTTAAGACACCGGAGCATTTATTTTTATGGAAATTTGCAGAGATGTTTCCGTATGTATGGATCAGATTTGTGATTTTTTTTACATCGTTAGCTACAAAACTTTTGGAATTATTCACCCAGGAAGGGGCCTGGTCAAACATATTATTTGCAGATGGTGTCCGGTCCTGTTGTGAGGGTGAGAAATTTTTTCCCAAGAAATTAGATGATTTATTTTGATGAAACTTTACATACTGCTTAATAATGTTTCTCGCGCTTCGAACACCAGAGGATCTCTAAAAATGCTCCAGAATCCGTTTTCGCCAAACAATGGAAGGGACCCGCGATATATTCGGTAACAAAAGAAGTTTCCTTGCTCCAGCGATATCTAAGTCAGTTCTCGGAGCTAGGAACGCGTAGCGAGTACAACTACGTTCGAGGACAAAACGGAGCATTTCGCGGACCGAAACAGCGCGACGGGCGGGTCCGATAAACGCAGCTCGTCGCGAAGTTGCGATAGCAGATAAAACACGGGCGCGGAGGGTCGGTCGTTTGAAAAATTGATTCCGCTGTGAAAGCGAGACAGCTGGAAACGGGCTGCCGCCGGGACCGGGCCGGAAAAAGCAATAACATAATTGTGCCAGCGCGGCGCGTCACGTCGCGGCGCTCCATCCGCGAGAAGTACAATCGCAATTTCTCACGCTTCCCTCCGGCCCGTGTAATTATTTTCTCGATTAGCGCGGGGCTCGGCTGTTTTCGCTGGTAATTACGGGTAATACTTGTCCAATCGGTTCGCGAAATCCATGAACTACCCCACCCGAAACAACGATTAAGCAACGAATCGGCGGGGACGCACAATTTATCCGGCGAATCACGTCGTCGACGAACGTCGCGACGCGACGCCTTCGTTTGATCTAATGACATCGCTTTCTAATTACGACAGTTCGACACGGTCGACGTTTTTGCCATTAAAGCTGCGCCGAGTAATAATTGCGCGAAATTCGCTCAAGCGCGGCGAAGTGACGCACAGGAGGAGTTAGTATAATAACTCGGACAGGATGGGAGCTGCCGTGGACCTCGATTCTGCGCGGTGAGTAGTTGTAATTAATTCAATTTATTTATTCTATCAGCCCCGGCTGATGGAAACGAGATGAAACTGTCTTATTCGGACGCTGTTTGTCTACAATATTTGGTCAAAGATATTTTAATTAATGTCGCGCGGAGAAAGTATTCGACCGTTGCGCGATGATCGAACGTACGAACGGTCGCATTGCGAAGGAAATTATTTCATATATCGATGGGCTCGTTACGGAATGACATTAAACGCGAACGGGTTTCGGGGAATTAAATAATACGCGTACGGATTGCTTGTTGCGAAAAGTTGATTGAAATGAGAATTGTAATATAAACGCGGAAATAATACCTTTCCGCGAAGAATAATGACGGCGACGGAGATATCCTCTCGGGGTATTTCGTTTTTTACCAATTTAAGTTTCTACTGTCCCTTATTAGTGCTGGTAAAAATTCCACGGTAATTAGAACACCCAAGCGAAAACAGATTCGGCTAAGCTGTATAATTTCTGGCCGAGAAAATTAAGAAACAATTTTTTTAATCCCCTCCTATGGTTACTATGATGACGTGGCTACGCTTTTTAGAGCTCCGTAGCCAAATTAGTAGCTAAATTTTTCTTTTCTCACTTTCTTCGATTATATTTTCAATTATATTTTCCGTGGTAGATCCCGCGATTTTCAATAGCAATTCCACAGTCGCTGAAGCGTGCACGCGATTATCGCAGAGCAGCTAGAAGATTTGCGACAACCGGGAAAATGAGATTTGTACGGTTAATGCTGTGTCCAGGCTCGGTTTTTGCATACAAAGAAGCAATTATGGTGCGAAAGGAGGGCAGCACGAGTGAAATAGAGAGTGCGGGAGGGAGGGGGAGAGGAAGATAATTATTCGCCGAGGGGATTACAGTGAGATGGAGGGTGACCTTGTCGTAGAGCGGAAGGAGTTTTAAATAATTTGTAGAAACAAAGGGCCGGCGGGGTGCCGGGACGTGCTCTAATATTGCTTAAAACTGCGGGCATAAATCCTCGTTAAAGCGAAATTACGCTTGAGGGTGCTGCGCCGAAAGTCCCCATGAACGTCCTAAGACCATCGGGGCCCCCTCTCTGCCTCCCCGCGTTCTCGTAAATTACGAGTCGGCCTCGTAAAAAATATTTATCGAAATCTACCGCGTGCACACAGGCCTCGAAATCATCGACGCGACCTCACTTTACTGCCTCTAACGTTACTCCGTTTACTGTTCACTGCCTCTAAAGTTAGACGATCCTGGACGTTCGCACCTGCCGATAATTTTATTTATCGTACTTTGCGCCAGCTTCCGACGCTGCTCATCGATCGGAAGCAAACTTTATTAACCGTTTTGTCAGTTATTTTCGCGATCGATAACTCGGCCAAATTATATTACGCGATCATTTTTGCCGGTCCCTTTAGGAACGCGTAGATAAATAATACGGGTAATGTCTTAAGAATTTTTCCGGGAGAGTTTCCAAGACTCTTCGAAAGTTGTGAGAAAGAGTGAAATCGCCGGACAAATTGGCACGAGAAATAGATTGGCTCGGAGGATCAGGGATCGAGGATCGACAGGAGGTCGCCGTCTCGGGTTGATCCGACTGCGGCGGCGGCGGAGGGAAGTCGTTTCTTTTTCATGCGCGGTAATTGCCGGTGTCTCTCAGGATCCCACTATTTTCTTTGACGCCTGTCTAACAGTAATGCACGCGTTAGAAACCGTTGTTGAACCGCTTACAGTTTTCCGTAACCGACAATTTCAGTCACGTATCTTGATTGCGCGACGCTCTCGACGTTGAATCCAGCCGCGACAAAATAGATGCTTCAACGTTTCCACCATGGACAAGTTTAATTTAACTTTTCACGTTACGTCTGCGGATCCAAGACGACACGGTTCTCCGTGATTCACCTGCTTCCCAGTCGAAGAAATTCCGACTTGAACAATCCACGGAGAGGAGTAAAACAAACCGAGTTTTCCCACGAGCTACAAAATCGTAGATAACCATAGACACGAGGTGAATTTGCCGAGCTTTGTTCCGTTTCTTGGCGGGTCTGAACTTCAAGGTTCTACAGGAAAGAAAAGTTACCAGATTCCGAACAATTAATTAGCTTCCTTGCTTCCGGTCTAGCGGGGCATGCAACAACAAAATGTCCCCGGCTTCCGAATAGGCTTGCGGCCATCCCCGGTGACCGAACAACTACCGAGGCATCGACATTCACTCTCTTCGACCTTCTAAAGCGATCGAGCGGCACAGTCGCTGCCGCCTCTTACATAAACCTGTTAAATCGTCCGCCTCCGAGTTTCCGAAGCTGAGCGTGGTTGGTACCACGCGGAAACTTGAGCAACCGGTGTGATTTTTGCTGTCGCGCGATTACGAGGCGTACCCCGAAGCCGAACGGTCACAACCTCGTCGCGGGATTACGCAACTGTTATCCGGGGAGCGAGAGGCGCGAGCGATCAACCGCGGAGGTATCGCGAATTTACGAACCTGCGCCGGTACTCTGTCCAAACGTCTCTTAAACTAAATTCCCTGACTTTAATCGTTATTATAAAATGATTCGATTGCGATTTTGATCGCGAACCAACAAAACGCTATCGGGAAAAATTTTTCCATAGGTTTCATTGTTCATTCAATGTAAAACTGTGAATCGTTATTTTTTATTTGGATTACCTACACAATGTGCCGCGTCGAAATTCCAAAAGTTATTTCTCAAGCAAAGCAATCTCGCGATGATTTTCGATTCGCGCCTCGGCGAAGGGAAAAAATCGCGCGTGAAATTGAAAGAACGATTTCGCCGAGAGCGTACCGGGTTCTCCAGGGCGCATTCATCGTCGCGGGATGCGGCGTCGTAATTTCCGTGGTTCTGGTTCGACGGAGTCAATGTTAATCTCCTCAGGGATTAAGAGAACCGCGCGCGCGCGCGGTGTCTGTCTCAGGGGACGCGTTAATCGCGCAGCAAAGACAAACATGAATTCCTGTTCTCCGATCTTTCAGCGGGTTCCGCGTGACAGAAGAAGAAGAAGAACGGGAAACGGAGATGGATCGCGCGTGTGCGCGGCAAGCGAGAGGGAGAAAGAGAGAGAATCTTCATCCCGTTAAGAGGGCACGAAATTAGAGATCTCCTCCGCGCCAATCAAACTTTCAGCAGGGTCGGGAACTGTATCAAGCCGAGAACGTTACGGCAGCTCGTGAACCCGGCTAGGTGGAAATCGAGGCGGCGCCCGGCCTGTTTCCTGCTATGCAAATGAATGCATCCAATCGCGCGAAATGTCAGTCAATTACGCGCCGAAGGTCGTCGCGTTCCGGGGACCGTGGCTCGTGAAACGCGTATATGTACATAGTTCTGCTTGCGGTATAGTCCCGTCGGGATATCGAACGTTTCTCACGATCACGCTGGATCCAGATCTTATCGTTCGCGATGAAACGCGCATTTCTAGACATTTTTACGCTCGCGTGATTTTTAGAGACAAAAAAAACATTTATCAATATGAACAGTGCTCGTTTAAACTTACACCGTAATTAATCTGGACGGTGTTCTTTCTCACCATCGTACCCTCTCATAATCCTCGGCACCGATCGAGATACGATCTCCTCGCTTTCGGTCGTTCATAATTCTGCTCGGTTCACCGTTCCGCGGCATTTGTTAGCAGGACCAGCATAAAAACTGGTAAAAGAACTCGCAGCTCTTTCGCTCGGAAGAAACATTATCATCGCGGGAACACCTGTCGCGACGATTCCCCGCGAGAACGTACCGCGCCGCGGCAGGTCCGTTTAACACGATTTCCGACGGAATTTCGCCGGTCACGTTTTTGCGACGCGACGTGGGAAATTACGACGCTAGAAGAGAGAAGCGCCGTGTAAAATTCATTTTATGCAAAGGTTGGAAACAAGGTGAGACAGCCACGCTCGATTTGTACTGGTTCCCGAGTCAGCGAGCCAGAGACCGAGCCTGCTATCGTGTTATACCTTTACCGGTCCTAAACGAGGTCGACCAGCTCCGACCATAACCACACCTCCTTTTGCTAGAGTCGAGAGACTTCGGTGTGCTCGCGTCCCTTTCTCGTACATGTACGAATCTCTGTGTGCTCGTACGTGCATACGTACCTACATAGGTGTCCATGTATGTGTCTGTTTTATCCCGCGACGCCAGACAACGCGAGATTCGACGGCAGATACCGTGGGGCGACCGACAAAAGCATCCTCCGACGCCAGAATTTCAGCTGGACGTTCAACGAAAAGCAAACGACAGACCCCCGAGCGACGACGGACCCACCTTCTGATTTACATAACACGAACGCTAGCCTGCCGTGCGGTTAGATCCGTGATACGATTCTCCGTGGACGTACTTATATACATACGTGCTCCTTTACGCCTCGCTACGTTTTAATCGACTCTCGCGCCCAGGCAACATTCTGCTACGAGGACGTTGACGCTTAATGGGCCGCGGATTTTCTGGAATCGCGATCTTCGTTTACAAATGATCTTGGTTTTTTGTTTTTAAACTGACCAGCACATTTAGGGGATGAAACACTTTCGTTGTTGGCGTTTGATATTGATTATCATTTCCTTTTTTTTGTTTAATCGCGATTTGTCGGTTACCGGTTCGCTTTAAACGTTCGTGCCGCGTTTTTAATGCCGACATCTTTCACTTTGAGAGCTAGAATGCGCGAAGCCAGCACACGTAGGTGATGCGTGCAACTTTCCCTCGTAACCCTACGATCTTACGTGTCGGGCACGGGGCCCGTTCCACGCCTTGGCCACCGTTATAAGGCAATCAACGCCAGAAAACGAACGATTCGACGCGCCGCTCTCCGCGCCGGCCAACAAAAAAAAACACCACGTTACGGAGAACGAAAGCAGATCCGCCCGGGATAAAAAGTGAAACGGGACTCCTCAGTCGACGCTTCTAACGAGGATCGAATCGACGATGACCGCTCGCGAATCTCCTTCCAACGACACCGCGTGCCTGTGCTGTACCAACACTTTGGAACTTTAGACTCTCCGCGAGAGACCGTAATTTAATTGGATCAAGAACCGCTGGACGAGCAACGAAAATTTCATTCCGCGCTCGTCTGTCGATTTCGCGAATTTTTCACGATATTTTTATGTCGATTTTTCATGCTGGACGATCCGTGTATTTCATAAATGAACATTACTCCTCTCCCTCACCGCGGAGAACGCTTCTGGAAAAGCGTCAGTCCGTGTGTGTCGAGCACGTTGTTTGAGCAAGCATTGTGTCTCGTCGATGACCGATCGCGCATACGAAGTTCTCACGCAGTTGTCGAGCAAGCCTGAATCGCTCATCGACTCGTCGAAAATGTCGCGTTCTCCCGGCGATATTCTACGGGATTCGACTCGTTTGGAAAGCGGTTCTTTCACCGGCGAGCTTTTCAAGCATTACCTCGGGGAATATGAGCCGTTGTAAATAAAGAAACTTTCGTGCCGCGCCTCGTAAAATTGTGAAACGCGCGCTCCGACCGACACTTTTATTTCTACGCGCCGCGCGTTCCTCAAGAACGAGGCGAGGGACGCTCCCGATGCGTTTACTGCACAGGCCGCCGCGCCGCCTCTCTGTATGTACTCTGTGTGTAAGTACGCGATGCTCTCTTATGAACTGTCCAACACGATTGTCCATAAAATTTTGCAAACAGAACTTTTAACCGGAAAGATGTCTGTTGCGAACCCCGGGGAGCTGGGTTCTACGTCGCGTGCGTAAAACCGCCTTTACGCTCTTAAAATTTCCGATGATCGGACAGTGGTTTTCTCGATGCTGAAAGCCATCTCCATCAACAAATTGTATTGCCGCAAAGTTAAATAAAGTAACTCCTGCATCTTGCATTTAATACACAGAATTTTCTGTACTAAAATCCGCGGTTTTCAAATTGTTTAAATTGGATGCACCTTTAGAAATATAAAAGAGTGATCCGTGGATTTGTTTTTGGATCGGTTTAGGAGTAAAAAAGGTCGACAACGGTCCGAAAACGTGACCCAGCGTCGCAGGAACGAGACGAGAACGCGGCGGCCGCGAAACAAAGCGCGGACACAAGAATAAAAGACAATGAGGCGGCCGATCCGCACAATAGATTTTTATTTCCCTTCCCGTGGCTTCGAAACGGCCGCGTGTCTGGATCCAATCGCGGAGACACCGGCGAAAGAAGCGTTTCTCAGACTGCATGCGTCCCGGATGCCTCGAGTGCACTTCAAACCGGGAACTCTTAAGTGGGCCTCGAGAAATCTCTCTCGCTCTTCTTCTTCTGGCTCGAAAGCAATCGAAATATTAATTTCTTCATGAAACGTACCCTCGAACATCGTACTTACCCGCGACATCCTCTAAAAACAAAATTTAACCGACACACGGGGAAACAACAGAACGCTGCTTCTAAACGACGAGAGTCTCTTCAAGCGAAACGCAAGAGAAGCTCGAAAAGTTTTAATTAAACCGAGCTTGCTCTTTTCGACTTCCTAAGCGTGGGTCGATTGTAATCTTGATCTTGGAGAGAAAGAAAACTGCATTTCGTTCTTTGAACTTTTAGGGTGGAGATTTTAGTATGGAAATCACTGCTGACATTCGTGCTTGAAATATTGATGATCGAGACATGAATAACCCGGTATTCTTGCCGATGATGTTGTGCACGTTGTAGCTATTCAACAATTTCAACTACGCGGTACTACTATTGCGTCTTTCGTGACATCAAGCATGAAAAACTTATTATAAAAAGTCCGCGAACATTGTTGACGATAGTTCCTTTTTGCAATATGTGCCTCCGATGGTTCCATAACTCGATGCGCTCTTCCGCAACATGAAGCGTAATAAATAAACGTCCGAACCAAAGTGCAAAAATACCATAGGATCCATTGTGTTTCTCAGGTCCAGCGTTAATACGGGAATAAATCAAGGCAGCAAGACGGGAGTTAGGTTCGACGATATCGGCAAAAAGAAGAAAGGAGCACGATCGTTGATAAAGTCGGAGAGCATGGTGTTCGATGTCAGTCGTAAAAGTCGCGGTTGGAGCCGAAAGTCGGGCCCGATTGTACGGAATTAATTATTGCCCCGCTTCGATAATCGCACGAGCGCGGTTCGTCTATTTCCTTTATCTCGCGCCAGCAACGTTCGCTAGCGATACCCTAACCAGAGTCGGAGACACGCGCGTCATTTATCTACACGGGCCGCGGTCATTCTTCTCGGCCGATTCTCTCGCGAGTAGGCATTTTCTCGCAAACCTACCACCGATGACGAGGACACTATTTCCGTCATTCCCGCCACGTCGCGATCCGCGCGTCATCGCTTTTCTTCGCCATACAATGTATAACTTTTTGGGGGAAGGTATAATTAATTAATCATTAGAATCAATGAGGCGTTTCTGACGAGAAATTTCCGAAAAATCGATTCCGTTCCACTTTCTGATGCTCCGCGAGCGTGCAAATGCGCGCCCATCCGATACCCGTGTTAAAATTTGCTAAAATACCGCAAACCGCGAACATTTTTCTGTCTATTTTACCCGAGAACCTAATGCGTGGAACTAAATAATGACTAATTTGCTAAGATACCGAACACGCCAGCCATCTAACCGTGCCTAACAGCGAATAGACGGCGGAATAGAGATTCTGATAAATTTTAATGAATTTTCTAAAGGTTTCGACACGCGCCTACTCAATGCTGAACATACTGGTTTTCTTTTTAAAGAATTGGGTTGTGAAGTTGTACAGAAACTTACTGTTCAACGCATTCGCAACCGACGCAGAATGACGTCTTTTTACAAGCCACGGTTGGTTGCTCCTGACGCAAACTTTCGTCTTTCCGCGAGTTACGCCAGTCGGCCGTTGACGCGAAAAACTACATTATCTCGTAAGATAACAGAACGCGCGGCGAGATGGAGCACTATGAAACCTTAAACGAACCTGTATATACAGGTTCTCCCTTTTTCATATCTGCTGCCACTATTACGGAATTTATACTTTACAGCGAACTCTCTCGCGAGCACCGTGTAGTAAACCTAATTTTACAGCTGCTGTACTTTTGCTAATCACCGAACCGGTAGCGAGCGGACATTTATACCTTCCGGAGCACGCGGGCACGATAAAACATTAACAAATTTCGCTTGTAAAACGCGAACTTCCCCGAGACACGATTGAAAACCTTTATCCAAAAAACCGGTCGAATGCATTTTTAGTCCTTAACTGGGGTCTTTCGTGACCCGAAAACAACAAAATTTCAAAATAATTGTACAATCATTAACCATTCTTACGTCTCTAAATATTTCTCTGAAAGAAAAACAGGGCGAAGTTCAGCAGCGTGTAATGACAGCAGCCTGAAGCAATCAGTTTTAATTAGAGACATTAAAGTCCAGGAAGCAGAGAGACTTATTAAGCAAACGTTAATCGCATTTCTCGCTTCTCCATCGCGTCGCTGCGAAGGGATCGAAACAAACAGAGTTGATCGCGAGCGATCGGTGTGGGAATGCGAGGCCGGATGGGAAAACTATCGATCTCTGCGGCGAACCACAGATCGATCGGTCGATCGAAAAACCTTCTGGAGATGTCCGTGGGCAATGGCGTTCGCTTTTCTCACGTTCGCCGTGCGGATAATAATGAAACGCAGAAAATGTACACGTTCCGATCGCCCTGTGGGCATATCGGCACGGTAACAAACGAACTCCCCGTTCGCCGGGAGCCGCGCGCCGCGTGCCTCGCGAAAGAAAGTATCTTATGAATCGACACGGTTAATTAAAAGAAAATCATCTGAAATTAGAGACGTGCTCGCGGGCTCGAACCGCATAAATTCCTAAATTCCGCTCGCAATAATTCACGAGTAACGCGAGGCGGCGATTAAACGATGATCGAGAGAGCGCTTGAATTCTTTATTAAGCACCGTTGAAATTTCATCGCCGATACGGCGATTCATTTCGTGCCCCTTTTCGAATCCTTTTTACTCTTTCGTGGGGGCAATGCGTGGGGCCGCGCGCGCACGCCTTTGCGACTCGACCGATCGTTGGATAATCTTGGCCCTGGTCATTTAGAAAATTATGAAGTAGGTCCCTGTGGAATATTTTCGAATCGATATCTTCTCTTGCGCAATATTGCTTTACGCATCGATCTTTGAGCCTCGGTCTCTCCATTGTCGACAGCGTGGCGAATGAGGATGAATCGACCGATATCGGTTCGCTGGAGGCCGTACAGGGGAAAATGAGAAAAAGAGGCCACTTAGAAAGCGAGCCTCTCCGCGGACTGTTGATCCAGGAAACGCGCAGCAATCCTGAAAGAAATTCAGAATTGACAATGCCAGTTCCGCGAGCAAGATCTACCGTACGTAGGTACATACGTCGCGTCGGGGAAAAAAAACACCGGACCCGGTTACCGTGTCACCAGTTTCTAGAATCGCCTCTTTCTACTTTCTGCCATGTGTCTTCTTTCTAAACAATGTTTCACCCTTTTTATGGGACGACGTTCATCGGACTTGTAAAACCACACCGTCGCCGGCGTAAACTATGAGGTCAAACGTCCCTCCTTGTTCGAGCCTGTGTGTCGCCTTTAATTATTCGGTCGCTCATGAATCCTCTCCGAGATCAATACTCTCCTGTTCAATCGAATAGCTCGTTGTCGAAATGGGCTGTGCTTAAATACTGGTAGCTCGAATCTCTGCGTCGGTGATTCGTGATTGGATCTATGTATACGGATCTAATATCACCTGGAGAATTTGGAAAATATTTTGCTTATGAAAATTCGATGCTTCATCTGGAATTCTGTAGAAGTCTCATCGTTGAGGAATAAGAATTTTCCGTTTCCCGTTGGTCAGTGATGTCCGTAAAATTCTAGCAATTTAAATAGCGAGATTCGGGTCTCGCGATTTAAGCCGGAGCACACTTTTCAGTTTTCCTAAGCCACTTAGAAAGTAACATCGCCGGGCAAGTTGAAACGGATGACGGGGCGAGATCAAAAACGGCTGAAATTCCGAAGTGCATTCGCTGTAAGAAGTCTTAAGCCGAACTCAAGGGCGAACTTCGCGGAAGTTCATTCAGAAATCCGTTAGGGATTTAATGAAGATTTACCACGGTTCATTAAGTTATTAAATTCGAACGGAGACTGTCAAATCTTCATTAATTAACCAGCAGTTCTATGCCGGAGCGGAGCGTTCATTTATCGACGCGAACCGCGGAATCGCTTGGAAAAATTTCATTTCTACAGATCCGCGAAGACTTGTAGACTTGAAATTATTTCGTCGCTATGTAATTCTACGAATCAAACCGACGCTGGAAGATTTATTCAAGCGTTGATTCACGGCGGCGCGGCGACGGCCTTCGGAACGCATAAAGAACTGTGTCAATCAATCAATGACATTTTCCAAAACGAGCCTCTCGAGAGACCTATATCAACTCTCGCGGAGGCCACGTACAACCGAATCGTCGGAAAAATCAAATTCACATTGCGAAACAAACTGTTCCCAGAGGTTCCTCCTATTTCGAATCCCCGAGCTTCCCTAATTCATAAAATAAAAAATCGTTTTACAAAATCAGAAGCAACATTGTCCCCGAAGATACCTCCTATTTGACATGCTCAAGCTTCGCTGTTAGAAAGTAATTTTTAGAAATCGCAAGAAAGCCAAAATTCGAAACCAGCCTCTACTCCAAGGAGCGACAACCCCTGGAAAATTTCTTGGCCGTATCATATTTCCTCGGGCAGAACAATATCTCATTAAACCGGATCGACTTTTTCTACGCGAGAAGGTCTCTCTGGTCGCAACACGAATCCCTCGGTTTCCTATCCGATCCACTTTGTACAGGTTCCGGAGGTCTGGGAACGTCTCGAGGAAAGCCCGCTGGGTAAAAAACTAGGCTCGTCGGGGTTTCTAGGTTCATCGAAACTCTCTCGTTGTATCCACGAGATGGTGGACACGTGACGCCGGTCTTCTGTGTTCCGGAGTCGATCCTCCGCGGCCGCGGCAATGGGCACAAGGTCTCCGGACCCGGTTTCCTCCTTCTTTTTTCGTGTTCTGTTCTCTCCCCACAGTCACCGTACGTTCTTTCTTTTTTTCTTTCTCTCTCCACACAGACGCGACGCTGCAGCGATGTCGTCGTTCTTACCTGAAACAGCTCGACCCGTTCTGGAACGACCTAACGAGGCGCGATACAATTAACGCAGAGCCCTACTTTGCGACCGATGCACCCAGGCCCGCGGTTTTTCCTTTCCTTCGCACGTTTAATTACCTGCTAGAAGAAGCGACCGTCTAACGAGGTCGCTCCCGATTCCAGGTTCCGCGACCACTATCGAGCCGATATCCGCGGGACGGACGCCCACGCTCGCACGCTTATCTCGCTTGCCCGTCGCTGCTGCCTTGTATTTTTCATGCTTGTCAATGTTTGTACAAGCAAATCATTTTAAGAGACTTCTTTTCCACGTGATCTCGAACTTTTATATAAACTTGAACGGAACAACTGTACAGCACATTCTTCCAGTTTGAATTTGCGGCCTGAAAAGTTCGCAAACTCTACCGGAAACGTATTTGAATTTATCGACGAAGACGTTCGTTCCAAATCCACGTTTCTTCAAAGGATCAAGCATCGATAAGACAAAATGAACGGGGCACTCTCGCCTGAAAGTAAATGTATGTTTACGAGACCCGTTTCAAGATGTTCCGAGGAAAGTTCGACTCGATATTAAAAGCCAAAGGGTTAATTAACACTGGAATTCTTGATCCCAGGCCTTTTGATCAGACGGACACGTTCGTTGCCAGTTTCGCGAAAACTTTCGTTTCAAAGTGAAGAAGAAGAAGAAGAGCGAGAAGGGATGAAAACGGACCGTGCAGAATCTCTTCCGGTTGCCTCGATGTACCAGCGCCAATTTTAGCTAGATTTATAAGATATTACTCCACCGGCGCGGCGAATGAACATGGGTGGAAGATTGCGGAGGAGAAAGTCTCGGAGTTCTGGTAAATCAAGGAGATCGCGACTTTTTGGAATTCCAGAATCGTGGCTGATGCTCCCTGGTAGTCGTACAACCGATCCTACGCTACCATAACTATAACCGTAAAGAGGAAGCAAAATAATTAGAAACACCTGTTCCGGTTTTCTGCCCCCCCGATAAAAATTCATCTGTTATTTAGTTTATGAATATAAATTACAACAAATACCAGCTTTTACATTATTACAGATATTTACGAAGCGTCAGGAAATAATCCGTACCAAGTGTATCGTCCCATTAAAAATGAGTTGCAACAACCGGCGGGTAATGCTTTCGATTGCGATCTGGGCCGACGGGGAAAGGATGGCGCGGCAAATTCAAAAGGTTACAGTATCCCTGACCACCGTTAACGGCGTGGCGCGGAGCGGCGCGCGGCGTCCCGATTCTTTCCGCGACGCGAAACGTCCGTGTAACCTTTCCCGCTGGAACTTTCAAGGCGATTCAGTCGAGTTGCACAAAGGCTCTCCGGATCGCAATCCTCGGACCGGCAACGATCGGCCGCAAAAACCGAGCCGTGTAAAATAAATGATCGTTCGCCCGAGGTGGATTTTCATCGACTAAATATAGAGCAACGATTCACGGGATAAAATAAAAAACGGACACACACGCGAGGAGGAATTGCTTCAGTACTAGAATCGCCGTTGCGTCGTCGAAACCGTCCCCATTCCTCGCCGACATTATTAACATTAACGATTTGCGCTTCTGATTAGAAATATTAACGCACGACACCTCACCGCTATCTTTAGCTCCGACGCCCTAGAATTCTCTCTTTCTCTGTCGCACGTCTCGCGAAGACGTTGTCATTGGAATTATCGGCGATTATGCAATGTTTGGATGTCCCCGGTGCGAAGTGCTGTGAGATTTGTTTAACTGCAATTTCACGGGAACGGTGATTATGTTATGTTCGCTTGTAGAACGCCGAAGAATGCCGATGAACGGAGGTCAAGTGTACAAAAGCAATTCTTCGACAGCTAAATATGGTTCGGGACGTTGGTGGATAGAAGCTGTTCGGTGGTTCGGTGCACTCGAGTTCGTATATCTGCGGTAAAACGGCCGTAGAATTTAAATTAGGCGCTTTCTTGCTGCCCACCGAGACGATAGTTGTTAAAAATTGCTGGCCAAGCGATAGGGCAACGAGCAGATGTTTGGACTATGGGAAAATTGCTACCCGACACGGATCTTTGATCGATAAAGCAAGGTACACACTGTTTTCAATCAAAGTTTAATGGTTCCGTGGAATTTACGCGAACGAACTTTCAAAAATTAAGACTGGGGCACGTTCGAGTTTATCAAGTACGTCTGACGTATATCATCAATGAAAGTACCAATAACAGAAATAGACCACAGGGTAATCTACTATTTTTCCAGAGCGTACGCGAGTTGGACAAATATATTTCTCCGCAGTGCAATAAATACCCCATCGAATTCTTCGAAAAAGACATTACGAACCAGCTTTTATGCTAGATTAATTAACAAAGAATTTCACATAAAGTTTACGAGTCTGTCAACGGGCACAGCAGTAAAGGATCCCCTAATTGTTTCCAGAAACGTGTCGCATAACTTACGGCCAATAAAACGTACGAATAACAGAGAGTATCCAGACAGTAAAGTCTTTGGTTAATGGAAGCTGCACGGTATTTCAATTCTGTGGGGATTGGCCATTACGCCTAGCCACGCTGTAGATCAGCGGCGTCGTTTTAGCAAGAGTTTAATTGGTACACAAAACGAATCGGGCGCAATTAATTTCGGAACAAATAGGTGAAGATAGTACTCGCAGGTATAAAAAAAATGGCTTGGTGTCATAATGGAAAACATTATTCGCTTCTTCCAGAATTTCTTCTTTTTCGACTGCTTCTGCAATGCATTTTTAACAGAGACTATTTTCGAAAAAAATGTTGAGAAAGACGCGTTGATTTTTCATATTGCTAACTTCGATTCGAGATCGCGTTGCACTCGCGAGAACCAGGTTTCGCACGCGTCCCGATGTCACTCGCTCGCGCGACTCGCCAAAGAGGTCAATGCCTCTCCGATTCGCATACGTTCGCATACACGGAGAGGAATCGCACGGTGGAGTCGCTTCCTCCGCGCGTCGCGACGCTTCCGCCGTGGTTGTATTGTTTCCTGTTCGCAGCACGTCGATCGAACAAGACGAATTCCTCGGCAAAAGCTCGCGGAACAGACGCCGGCAACTTGTCCCGGTTTATTAGGTCTAAGAATTAATTCGGAGGCCTGCAATTAGTCAACTGTATCTGGCGCGGGAGCAACCACGGATTTCGATGCTTTGATCCTCGTCTCTTATTACAAACTCAATTGTTGTACGAATGAGCTCTAGAGTATGAATTTTGACTAAAATTTCAAAGATGAATATTTTCTAATCATTTATGAACACTGTTTCGTAAAATTCAATTGGATAATATTGTCTTTGTACCTCAAACTACACGGGACAATATTCTCTCCTGAATTGAATGTTTCAATTGTTCGAGATTTTCATTGTCGGAGGATAAACAACAGATCCGCGAGGAAAAGGCCACGGATCGATTTGCGCACCTAATATATTGCAGATCGCGGCACATTCGCAAGTCCCCATTGCCGAGTACATGTAGCGTTCAAGAGAACCAATATACCGCAAAGTCACCTGTACACGCACGCCTACACGCACAAACGGCATTCTACTGCAGCTGCGTCGGTGTGCAACAGTGTGCAGACCCGGTGCCGCTTGTACAGGGTGCTCGATTCGAATCCGTGCTCTTTGTCGACGCAAATTCCGCCTTTGATCGATGCATACAGATTATTTTGTTGCACCAATCTCTGTAATTGCAATCTTCATCCCCAAACGGTGCATTTGAGTTCGCCAAGAGGTCCTTGATTAGACGAAGATTCGAGAACAGTCTCGAGGAGAAAGTATTTTTTTTTATGAACGAGGGGGATTATTGCAGCCGAGTGATCTACATTACAGATGTAATTGAACTGGAAATATTTATGCAAATCTTCGACGATTGGAGTTATTTTTCAAGCGTCCTCGCGACGAAAGAGAAATTTATTTCCTTTGCTTGAGTCTCACGCCGGATGAAAAGTGAAATGCTGATGCTTTATTGAAGTTCGTTGAAATTGGTTTTTCATCGTGCGTTGCGGTGGATAATTTCAATTCACGCGTCGCGAAAATATTTATGCAGAATTCGTGGAGCGGCAATTCCGAAATGCGCTGGGAAAGAGAAATTTATTTCTGTCTAGGTAGAAGAACGTGATGCACAAAAAAGGCGAAATGTGCATGCGTTGCGCATTACGATTTATCGCGTGCGAATCGCACTTTAAAAATAATTGCATTGCTGATATTTAAGCAAATACCGCCGTGGAATGAACCGCAAACCGAAGAAATTTCTTTCGGCCAAATAAAAAATAACATGAACATTTCATTGAAATTCTAGCCGCATTGTTGACGTTTAAACAAATTTTGCCACGGAGGAATTTATAAAGCAAATAAATTTATTTTGACGAAATAAAAAGTGAAACGGGGAATTCATTTTATTGAAATTCTCTTTTCGTTGTTTGCTGCACGCTGCAATTTAGTTCGCACGCTATTTATATTTATACATGTTTCATTATAAAGCAATTTCGAAGCAGAAGGAAAATTGATTTGCTCTGGCTAGATGAAAAATGAAATTGAAAATTTTATTGTGACTATTCTACTACAGCATATACTTGTATACGGTGCAATAAAATGTCTTTTATTGTCCAGAAAAAAGAAAACAAATTAAACGAGGATTTCATTGCAGTTGTTATTGCCCCCCGCTGCCCACTCTAGTTTATTGAACAAATTTTCCCCCAGGTCAAAAACTGCGGGCGGTTTATGCAAATTCCCAGCAATACCGTTCGTTGCATTTATGCATCGATTTGTAATCCGAATCCCCATTGTTAAGCAGGTTTTACGACTGCGTTTCGAGTCGTTTTCTTCGGCCCCTTTGCGCTCTATAACCTTGTTACTCAAAGCTCCATTTAATGTTAACCAATTCCGAAATCTCTCCCATTAAACCCGTGCTCGCGGTTCGCCGCTGCGCCGACCACGCGTAACAATTAAAAGCACGATCGTACTAAGCTTTAAATAAAATCGTAATTACCGGATTTAGAGAACAGCGAGATCGCGGAAGTAGCTCGGCGAAGGCCATCGATCTCGGAACTGAAGGTCGTGGACCTCTAAATATTAGAAAGCCACACCGAAAACTGAGCTGACGAGGCAACGCGGAACAGAGATCTTCCGCCCGATATCTCTCGCCTAAAGTATGTTCCCGTGTCGAACAAGGAAGAGTGAAAACGTCGAAGAGAATGCGTGGCAATTGCACTTTAATGCGACTAATGATGACATTTGCGCACAGTGCGTTCGAAAAGATCCTAGATAACGTGAAATAAAATCATGCACACGTCAAGAAAAGCTTGGTCTCGGAATGCTAGAAATCAGACGACTTTTTCAAATTTTTGTTCAGTACGTGTAGGGCGTTTCTTTTTGAAAACATTCAGGATTATTTGTTTCGTATTCTAAAATGTTATTTAAGGAAAAAACGTCTGAAAAAAATTCACTTCGCAATTCTAGAATGCGAACGTACCTGTAGTACAGCAGAATACCGATGGAAATCTATTTATCCACACAGAATCCACGGGCATAATCTCACCAGACGATCACCGAACAGTTCAGGGAGACGGTCGAGGAAGAAGGAAGTAGTTTAAAAATATTTTGTTGACTGCACGTTTCACTTTGACTCTCGGGACGATGGTACCGCGGCGGCGCGACACGCTGGACAGCGTTGCACACACTCGCGGGCCTATGGGGCCCATGGGGCCTACTCGGGGCATGGATTCCGTGCTCGGGGACCACGTACGGGGCAAAGTTCCGCTACGTGCCAGCACGCTCGCCATCGGTTGCCGAAGAAACGCATAGCTCTTCGAGAGGAGCGAGCATAAACCATTCGAGACGCCCCATTCGTTTCACTTGGACGACGGAGACCATCTCGGGCCAATGAGAAACATTTTCGGATAATTTTCATAGAATTCTAGCGACAGATTCTTTTTTTATTAAACAGTCTTGTCGTGTAAGACATTTTTAACTGTATTTTTCAATGGAGTCTCAGAGATTACACACACATTTTCTGGATCTTTAAATAATTTTTGGCCGGTACGCGCTTTGAAATAAGCAAATTTATTTGTTGCCGTAGAAATAATTGCAAAACTTGTCAACGGAATAATAATCATGAAAATATTGATATTTCCAGTTATTAATTCTCGCTGGGACCATTATTTGATCATTTGCAAACTCTACGGCTCAATTGCAAATCACAAATGTTTCACAAGCGTTTACCGAAAGCCCGTTTCGACAAATACTATTCTTTAATGGAACACAGAGGAAAACGTACGCTAATAACACGGGAACGTGGCTTTGATGGTATTATTATTATTAGTTAGAATAACCATTGGCCGAATATTACGCATACGCACAGTATCGTATGAACTATGTAACTGTGCGAATCCGTATTTAATTATAACTATTATAATAATAGCGGTGCGATGAGCCTTTCAATTGCAGTGCCGAGAATTTCGGATTGAGTCGTAAATAATTGCTCGTTGATGCTAATAATTATAATCAAATTTCGTTGCGATGGAATACGCTTTGAAACCGGTCGAATTCGATGCACGGCGCGTCGAATAAAACAGAAACTACCCTACCTAAATTCGTCACCCTGAAAAATTCATGTATGGAATTGTGCAAAAAAAAAAACAGGGGTACACAAGGATACTAAGTGCATGTCCGATGCTACTCGGGTGAAAAAGTCGTTTAAAAAAAACACTCCAACCGAAGAAGAAGCGGCTGCAGTTTCGACTACATTTTCCATCGGTAGCGTGCATTAACGAGGTAATTAGACGCGTGCTCCGAGCTGAGCACCGAATTATAAAGGAACCGGGTCTGACCATGGCGAAGAGGGTCGTTGGTACACACGATTCCGGAGCGTTTATGGGGTCTCTAAGCGAGTGGGGGACAACGATTCACAGGCTCGCACTCGCGGGCGGTTATTCGAACCGGTATAATGACAGTAATAAAACGGAAACCGATTGCAGTCCGCGGCCGGATAGAGAGCAAACGAGCCAGAAGAAGAGCGTAACAGGTTGCTACTCATTAATAAATCCGTGCCGCTCTCTGGAACTCGCAACAACGGGCCGGTGCCTCGGTGTTTCGTGGTTGCTCGCCGTTTCAAGAAAGAAACAATGCTTGAAAAGTTATTCTCCCGCTTGGAAGCCGGCCGGCCGCCGGCCGCCGGCCGCAGCCGCGGTATCCGTGCTCGACCGAATAAATATTAATGGCGGGACCGTTTGCTGCTAGATTCACCAATAGAAGTTAACGAACACGGCGCCGCGCACCGGGGCCGGGGAGTACCGTTCAACGCCACTCGTCCAGGAATCTGTGCCGAAGACTCCACGCTCTCCTAACTTCCGTTTCGTCGTTACGAACTTTCCTCGGAAACCGCCGCTCCTAATTGTTCCTTCGTCTCTCTCTCTCTCTCTCTCTCTCTCTCTCTCTTTTTTCCTCTCTCTCTCTCTCTCTCTCTCTCTCTCTCTATCTCTCTCCCTCTCTTTTATTCCCCTTGCGAGTCCTCTCGATCGGAGCTCGATTAGAGCTCCTCCACGCTAATTGCCTTCAATTACCGCTTCGAAAGCTGCCGCGAACCAATTTTTTTCTGATACAAGCATCGAATACGGGGCGCGCTTTATTTGTCCGGTGCAAATAATTGCGGCTCTTACAGGTACAACTTTTAGCACTTTAGAATAAATTGTTATTGAGTGTGCATGCTCTCGTGTGTTGTGCCGTTGTCAAGCCCACATGCGTGCCGTATCGAGAGTGCAAATAAAATCTGCGCGAATGTGTTTTGTTAATGCGACAGGCATTAACCGTTCATCGGCGAGTGATACTTCCGGTATCGCTATAACGGCCGTTTAATTGGCACAAGGAACAAATGAACCGGTTGGTCGCTTTATCCGGTATTTATTAGCACACTGATATGATCCGCTATTTATCGGCAAAAGGAGAGTAGATTGTGAAAGCCGCTGTTTAAAACCACCCGTCTAAATTAAACTTGGTTTTTTCTTCAGTTTTCTTGAACGAAATAAAATTTCTGCAGAATTTTTCTCTGAAATTCGCCGCAGTAACTGGTCTGGCTGAATCAAGCATCGCGCAAACTGTGTCCACACGTTTTTTCTCGACTAGAGCGAAACTGGTCAGAACGGTGTCGTGATTTTTCATGGGGGCGCGGAACCAATGCTAATCTTGGACTTGGCTTTAATTATCGCGGTGGAAAAAAAAGGCAGGCACGGCCGCGTGAATTCGCTCGTAATAAGTGAAAGTCGGGTTCTTTTGTGAAGGGAGGCAAGGTCCCGGTTGTTCTCGGCATTGGCAATGGCGCGGGCCAGCGAGTCGCGGATCCTCCCGAGTGCAGAAATGGATTATCTGCTCGCGTGCCTATCCCGTATCTTCGACGGGATCGCTTATGAGAAAGCTTTATCGGGGGCACACGAGGAAGAGCCAACGCTTTCACCCGGCTCTCCCGATACCGACGCCCACGCGATGCAAGCGTTAAGACAGGACGACTCGATTCCGAACGAGATTTGCTAATTTTATTAGATCGGTGAACGGCTGCACGATGCCTCGGCACGAAAACCATTATGCCGCCGCTCGAGCTATTTCCGAAAGTGAAGCTAGACAAAGACCGAAGTTGCCGATCTTCGTCGATTCTCGTGATTCCAGTAGCTAGAAAAATGTTTTCTTACCGCTGGAGAGGCTGAGAGGATGACTGGATGGCTGAGGTGAAAATATGGACACGTCCAACGTCGATTCCGGAATCAGAGTTCTGAAAAAAAAGAAGCGATACAAGCGGTGAGTCGAGTCAATTTGGAAATCATTTTTAACCTATTTTAGGGGTTGTTCCAACATTCGCTGAGCAAAAGCACTTTTCAATACAAAATATTACCTACCGATGCTTGTGGTAACAAAAGGAACTTGTTAAAAAAATGCAACCAAGTGAATCGATTCACGTGAACCTCCAGCATTATCATCAGATTGGTCACCAGAGACCCGGAATCGACGGGTCAAGGGTTAACGCTTGACATTTTACGATCATTTTACCGGACCTTTCTCCGAGCTACATGATGGTAACTTTCGCAAATATTATTTTCAAGGCCGATATAATCGCTAAACGAGGAATTTTTCAATCGCGAATAGTGTTCGCTTCTACAATGGTTTCGCGTCCCAATTTTTCTTCAATCCGGAGAACAGCACTTTCGTAAATATTATTCCGAGCGCAGTGCCATTCGTCGATCCATGCATTTAATCATCCTGCACGCTTGACATTCTCCAAGTATTTCACTTGATCTTTCTTTAAGCGAACGGCAGGTTTTGTAAATATTATTCTGAATTCCATTACAGTCGTCGGCCGATGAATTTAACCCTTGCGCACTGTTCACCCCAACCGTTTGAGATTCTTCGAGCATTCCACTTGATCGTTTTCCAAGCTAGATAATGGCACTTCTATAAATATTATTCCGAATCCTTTTATAGTCGTCCGTTCAACCTTTTCACCCCGGTTCGTTTTCGATATTTGACATTTTCCTTAACTATCCTTTTTTTTTTCTTTTCCTTAACTCATCACAATTCCCATTAAAGCATCGCAGAATTCTATCCACCACTATCGAAAACAAGATCTCAGAGAAACCCATGCAAAAAATAAAATAATACATAAATATTAAAAGGGGAAAATGCAACGATTGCATTATCGTAGGACGAGACCAAATGAGACACAAATGCAAAGTTTTCGAGAATCGCGTCACGATTCGCGCTCATCGCGGACAATTACCATGCACGAAATTCGCCCACGTTTTTCTATATGCAGCTTCTAAATGCAACATTCAGGTGCCGTTCCAGAAGCCGTAGCCGGTGGTCCGACCACTCTGTATGCAGGCGATTCCACCGAATTCAATTTTTCGATGCAAATGCTGGAGCGGTGGGGGGAGGATCGTCGAGCCGGTAGATGCAAAAGCTATTAGTCCCGAAAGCGCGTCGTGAAATCCGCTCGCTTATTTCAGGGAGCCGGTCTAGAAGCTGGAAACGGGTTCGACGTTCACGCGTTAACCTTGAGCAAATCGACAGGTTAGAAAGTGTCCGCGATGGCGAATCGGCACGCGTGTCGACCAGCGATTCGCATGCCAGAATCGACAACGGAGGAATCCGCGAACGCGAATGCGAACGCTCGCGCGCGAGCGCCTCTTTTGCCGCTTTCCATGCTGGACGACGATGCTACATACACCTTGAAAGTGTAAATTAGCATCGAGCGTGGGGTGCGAACTGCCAAGCGTCCTGGAAACCGTGGAAAAACTATGTGGAGCGAAGTGCGGGGGCGTTGGAACGCGAAAGGAAACGCGGCGTTGCGCAAAAACGCTCTTAGAAGACGCGACTCCTATGAATTCTAAGTTGCTCGGACCTTTTCCCAGCATTCCGAGCGCTCGGGAAGAGCCTCAACTGTCAGGTTGCTGCATACGTCCGATCTCTGACAGTAACATCGAACAAACATCGCTTTTTCTTCAATCAAATCACCGAAGTAAAAACACTATCGATAGACTGCATTTCTGACCAAAAAAATAAATCGATCGAACACAAAACGTAGCCACAAGGAATACAACTCGAGGACAAAATCTTCGAGAAAACGTGGCATTACGTGTCCAGAAGAAGATAGCGAGAGGAGAAACGTGGTTGGCGAGTCGCGGACTTGTCGGTAAGAAAATTCGATTCGCTTCCGTCACGTCAGGATTCGGATTAAGCAGCGGGGAGACAATGGCCGCGGTGAATGTCGGTCGATCGACGTGACCTTTGAGCCGTTGACATTTTAACCCTAAGAAGATGAGGGAGCCGGGCGAAGCGGCGCGGCGCGGCGAGCAACGGGGGACAGGTTCGTGACGTACGATCGGTGAAATCGAACCGGAGTACGTCGACGAGCTTGCGGATTGATTGACCTTTCTACCGGGAGAGCTTTCGCCTCGGCGAACCGTATTACCGCGCTCCGTTTCGTGTTCCATGAAAGTCAATGCTGCCCGATTTAGAGGCGAAGGCACGCTCCGCTCCGCGGCGGGCTCTATATTTAAACGAACGATCATCTTTTCGAACCATTTCCGCCGATCCGACAATCGCCCGACCGCTTAACCCCTTGCTCTCCGCTGGACGGACACTAAACGGAAACTAAAAGATCGCTAAGCTGCTATGGCACTCTTAGTATCCGCGATGTTTGTTCTGGAAAATTTCTATCGGCGAAGCTTCGTGTCAAATCCTACTTACAATCGAACACTCTGGTGTCTCTAACAATTTCACCACTGTCCGCGTACTAAACTTTTTCTTCGAGTCGGTCGCGGTGCAGGAAGAAAATTTTTTTCCACATTTTGTAGTACACTAATCGGTCTACCTTCCCGAGAAAACTCGATTGCAGCACTGTTAAGAAAGTTGCTGTATGTTGACCGCGCATGGACTTGAACGTGCGCTTTTATGGCCGGCCATGAATGGAGTAATTATTTCCGTGAAGACTAAACGCGTAAACGGGTGATCTAAGAGGAACGTTTCGAGCGCAAAGGATTTAAATTCCACATCGGCGTCTAATTAACGCCGCGAGACGAGCCACGGCGCGGCGCGGGGCGACGCGGCGCCGTTATGGACAATCGATTCGCCGTTGGTTTTCAGTGTCGGGACAGCGGGGCTATTGTGAGCCCGCGCAAAACTGCGACCCTGAGAAAAGTCTTGCCGCGAGAAACCCCGGCCTCTCTGTGCGGCTCCATTGTTCCGGTTTTTTCTATCGAACCGTTTTTCACCTCTCGTTCTACGGCTAGTAAATTATCCATTCATCGCGGACGCATGTAGGTCAGCCGAGTGGACGCGCTTGCCGAGCGTAAAGTGCGCGGCTAGAACCTTTGTCGTGCAAAGTTTCTTAATAATTTGTTTAACATTGTTCCCACCCCGAGGGAAAAGAGTGTGTGCGAATGAGAAAGAGAGTGAGAGAGACTGATGGATTTTAATAAAAATAAATAGCACGGATCGCCGGAGATCCGGTTTCCTAGAGGGAAAGCCAACAAGCCGGAATCTTCGAGCATCAAAAATTGCACACTTCCTGTGAAAGCGGGGTTTGCAGGTGTGCAACCGTACGTTTGAAGGGTTTGACGCGATTGATGCGTGTTAGCCGTCTTCTCTCTGCTATCCCCGATCAATTTTCCGAATCACTGGAATCTGACAAGTTACACCGGACTGTACGGCACAACCATGCAGAATTTTCTAAAACTTCTACTATGGACTATGAATTTCTTAGAAAAGTGTCGGCGCAGCTGTGAAAGAAATTGTGGGACGAGTTCCGTTAGGGTTGTTACAGCTGTTCACCCCGCTTCAATCACGTCACGGGTATAATTTATGGAACGGGGTGGACAGTTATTGTGATTGTCGGGGGAATCGTAACAAAAACGAAATTCTCGGAATATGCAAAATACCGTGACTTTTTATCAGGTAGGCTTTAGCGGATCCGAGAGGTATGCAAACTAAAAATTGCAATATAAATTCTCGTTCTCATCCATTTATTATAGACGAAACTATAGGCTGATGGCAAAAATGAAAGCTAAGAATGACGTGCCATTTTCCGTTCACTTAGAACGTCAAAGAACTTAATAATCGTGGACCGAGTGCCGAAGCCTCTCGATCTCCTGATTTCTCGCTGGTCGCAAATTCATCGAAGCCTAGCAAAAAACCTAGCTCGTTAATCTCGTTCGTCGGGGATGCACGTTCGGTGGCTGGGAGGGAGGGGCGAGGGGTGGGGTTATTTCGAGCGGAAGTGCACCGGGGCTTAAGTCTGCGCTCGCTAAGCCTCTCCGAAAGAAGATGCACCGGCTCTAAATTTAACCGGTTGCGTCTGGCCAGAGCGGAGAGCCTCTCTTTCGGGGAGACGGGAGTCGGCTTGTCTCCCATCTCTCGCGGCTGCTCTCCTAAACAAAACAACCATAAACCACTCGGTACGAACGGCTAGAGGGAAGGCTAATGGAGACGCATCGGCGTCGAAGGACACTGATCGGCACGCGTCCCGTGTAAATTTAGCCGGATTTCCCGCCCGTTGAAATTATGCGGCGCGCGTTATCGTCGCGACGCGCTACGTCTCTGATTTGTGACTGGCCGGGGTAAATATACACCGTGTAAAATTAAGTGCGTTACCGGAGGTCTCGTAACGAAGGAGGACCGTTTGTTTTTCTCGGCCGAGCCGCGAATCGACCGTTCTTGGAAAAATCGAACACGAGCGAATCATTTTCGGTAACGAGTTTCCCGTGATGGGTCGAAGTCTGTTCTTAGAAGTCCGTGATTTTCGACGATTTCCCGCGGCTGGGTGCAGCAATGTTGCGAACGCTGGTTAAAGGTAAACCCAGCCGTCTTAATCGCAAACAACCACTCCGTAATAAAATCCACACTCTCTCGACGTTTACTTGATGTAACACGTGTCATGTTCATCGAACTTGACCTTAAGAAGAGCTGCAACATATAAATTACACTTCCATCTCGTCAAGATGCTCATTGCCAGTTCGCACACTCGATGTATCATCCAACAGAAATTTCATCTTCGGGAAGATGTCTCTCCATCTTACCAACGATCGATTTCAATTAACCCCCCCTGTCAATGGCTGAGCACTCGTACATCAACTCCCAATATTTATTTAAAATTTATCATGTATAAAATACATAGCACAATTTGCGAAAATCGCAGAAAACTGTGTTAAAATCGACCTAGCCTTATTTATGCGTAAACTAGAAAAATTTCATCGAACGAGATCTAACCCAAAGGATCTTCTAAATTTCAAAAAATCCCTCGTTAACAATGCCGGATCGCTCGAGAGCGAATCAATCATTCGTGGCTCTGGCAATAAAACGATCTCGGCGTCAAGGAAATTGCCAGGAGAGAGGATGTATAGGTATCCTGTCAGGATGCGCGAAGACAGCCGGCATAAAGGAATTATGGTACTCTACCGGGAGGGATCGAATTCTTTAGGAAATCGAGGAAACAAATCGATTACGGCTCGAGTGCTCGCGGAATGCGGGCTTTTCCTGCGATTTATTTCGACTCGACCCAGTTACGACCAGAGTGGGGCCGGTAGGTATAATCTATTCGAAGATAACGCTAGTTTCGAAGCCGCGAGAAAAGGAAAGGCTGTTGCGCATGGGACAGGCCCCGATAGAACGACTTCCTGCGTCCGCGAGACACGGGAACGGATTAAGCCGGCGCGCTATCTCTCGCGGCGACCATAAATCATATTCCCGTTCGCCGCGGGAACAGATGCGTCGCTCACTTGCGAAAGATCGGATGCACTATGCTTCGATGCGTCGTCGGTTTCGTCACCCGAATCTCCAAAGCGATCTAAGTATGTACGTGTTTCCATCGGGGAAACAAAGAGTTTTTTCTTAAAGCCATCTTCAGGCCCTACCTATCCACTGCCCTATCGGTAGAACGGTAAATACATCAAATCGACAGTCTAGTAGTTGTATAATTTATAATAGACGTTACTTTTGTTAGAGTATTAATGTTTTTGTAATAAATCGTTCGAGAATGCCGATCGTGGAAAAAGTCCTTTCGGAATGATCGCTCCGGCAAATTCTAACGTTTAACGCGCGCCAGGACGCCAATCGACGTGCCGAGTGTTTATGCTCCGTTTCGCCTAATTGCGCCCGCGATAACAGTGTACCGTTAATCACGGGCCGTGCACGTAAACGCGGTGGAAAAGGGAAAGAGAAAAGGACGCGATGCTGCCACGCGCGAAGGACGTCTAGCCATGTTCCGCTCCCCGCGTCCTCGACTCTGTTTGCCTCCGGAATCGTAACTTTAAAACACCTGATTCGTTCGTTTAAAAATCAGCCCATTCGCGAGATCGCGATTCCTATCGCTAATTTGCATTAAACACGCCTGCAATATCTGAAACATTTAAGGATTCCTGGTTGCGAAATTGGACTGTCCGAAGAGACTGATAGCTGAACTAAATAGCGGATTGTCGAAGCAATATTAAATACAGATGGGTAATACATGTAAGACAGCTATACCTGGTAGCTAAGTTGAATAGCTACGCTAAGCAGCCATGTTGAATGGCTAACTAGCCGAGTTAAGCAACCGTGCTAAACAGTTAAGTTGAGTAGCCATTTTAAGTAGCTAAGTTCCATACTAACTTGCTAACTTGAGTGGCTACTTTAAGTAGGCAAGTTCCATAGCCACATCAAGTGGCTAACTCGAAGGGTCATATCGAACAAAGCGAAGTTGAACAGCCATACATACTAAGCGGTCAAATCTACTAGCCACGGTAGGGGCAGCAAGCCGAATAGCCAGGCTAACCGGTGAACTTAAACAGCTAAGCTTCGCTAAGTACCTAAATTGACTATCCCATCCAGGTAGCCGAAGTTAAACAGCCACCGCGAAGTCGTCTAAGGTACCGAAGCGATCAGCGTAACTATGTCCCAAATTCTGATCGACCATTCAATTAGCCAGACAAACAACAACTCCGGTGGCTCTAAAAGCGACGGTATCCTGTTCGAGGGATCTTCGAAGGCTGGCGCGGAGGAAGCAGGCGGCAGCATCTGGCGAATTTACGCTCGTTCCATCGCATCGGCTTGCGCGATGCGGTCCGGTACAGTGCGGTGCGGAGCGGTGCGGTGCAACGCTGTGGAACGTCGCATTCCAGGACCTCGCATTTAGCGATCGATGCACTCGCCAGCCGGGACCGTTAAACGTCACAAATGAAGTGCATCGGTGCGGTCGCGTGAATCCCGCACGCGAAACACCGTTCGCCGTGCCGTTATCGCGAGCATTATCGTCGTCGTCCAGGAAACCGGCCCGAGTCGGGGAACGGGCCCCACGGGCCGTAAGGGGGGCCTGAAGAGACGAGAGAGACGTCGCTTCTTGCGAGCCCTCGAGCGACTCCCTCCTTTAAGGCATCTTCTGGTAAAAAAACGTTTGCAATATTCGCAAAGTAACTTCGTTATTCGTACGGATTTAAAAAAATACTTGTGGAGCGTTGAAGATACATTCTGCGAGCGTTCGTCCGTTAGGT
Source organism: Lasioglossum leucozonium (assembly GCA_028454225.1). Classification (NCBI taxonomy): domain Eukaryota; kingdom Metazoa; phylum Arthropoda; class Insecta; order Hymenoptera; family Halictidae; genus Lasioglossum; species Lasioglossum leucozonium. Next base: position 473,596 of record CM052210.1, on the reverse strand, counting down.
GTTGCGAGTCTCGGGGCCGACGCAGCGGCTTTTGGTACCGTGTGCACGTTGCAGACGCACTCTTGAAATAGTCTCGAAGCGATCGATGCACGTTTCCTTCCACTCGGCGACGCGCACCATTCTTCCGCACCGGATGTCCATTCATTCGTATTGTACGAATGAAGCGTTCTCCCCGGACCCGGCGAGAGTGCATGCACGCGGCGTGACGCGCCGGGCATACGTACGCGACCGTAATCGAGCGATGCACCGGCCAAGTGCATCGCGACGCGTACGAGCTCGAGGATGGAGGCGGTGCCCCGGGGATCTATGCCTCGCTGTTCGGTAGAATTATCCTCGGAAAGGAGAACGATTTTCTGGGGCTCTGGAAACGGTTCAATGTTTCACCTCGATTTTGTTTATTTAACGGCGGACAAACTCCTGTTGAATTTGTTTTAGCGAATCACTCTGTTTTAGATTTTTTATATCACGATCATTCAGATTACAAGAACGCTTTCGTGATAAACGGTATATATTTAGTCAAGCAAATATTATAATACGGACTGTTAAAGTTTAAATAAATTTAATCTTGTTATTTTTATAAGGCAAAATCTACCGGCTACATGTGAAAACTTCATTGAAATTGAATATTTTAAACGAAATATGTATTCTCAAGTAAGTGGATCACTGTGAACAAGAATGCATTTCACTGCGTTCCTTGCGAATTTAAAGACATCTTACTGAATATGCATTCCAAGACTTTGAATGGACAGCGAGAAGCAAAGAGAACATACATTACGAAATCAGACAGATAATGTCACGCAAAGAATGTGTAATTGGCTGCAACGAGCAGCGTTCGGTTTTATAGCGAATTATCGAAATTGTCAGTACAATTCCAGTAAGAAACAGTCTTATACAATCCATAGAACAGCTTCTTTATTGTGCATTAATTTTATAGTTTGTTAACAGATCTCCATGCAATAAAGACGCTATTATTGCGAAGGTAACACTGCCGCCAGGTTACTACGAAATCATGACCATGAACGTAACTGCGTTTCGTTCAAGTGGAATATCTACAGTTTTCTTTTTTAGTATTAATCATGACTCATTTTCTTGGTGCTCCTGAGTAATCGCGTTCGAGCCATTCAGCTTGTGGAACGCTGATTCAACGGTACGAATATGTATACTATAGTAGGTCGGCGCGTAATTTGTTGATAGTTTCGTCGATAAAAATTAACGATTGGGGACGCTGCGGTTTGCTTCGTCCCCCTTACGATCGCTGTCATCGCGAGCGTGTTAATATCTGCTTTTCGTTAACAGACTTTCTCGAATTCGCGTGCGGAAACGAGAATTTGCATGAACGCGCGGCGGGCGACAGAAACAGCTCGTACCTCTCGTCTCATTAGAGAGCTTGCGCAATTTCGCTCTAGTTAATAAAGCTCGTGTAAGCCGTAATAAAACGTGAACAGATCCGAGGAACGATCGTTGTTCGTTTTATTTTCATCGACCCAATAATTACAGGTAAATTATAAATTCCCGGCCGGCACGCGAATCGAAACCGTTTTACCATCGAGCCGCGAACATCGTTCGGGTGCCGTTCACGGGTATTTTGTAGGTCGCAGTATGTATTTCTCGCGAGTCGGTGAACAGCCGAACAGAACGTGCAAATATGAAATTTCGCGACGGGGAAAAATTTGAAGAGCGCGTGTCCACGGGGGAAACAAGCGAGAGCCGATGGTGTCGCAGCGTCCTGTTGGAACAGGGGCAAGTTTTACGTTCGACGGAGGGTGGTAATGGCTTAATAATACGTTGACAAAATAAAAGTATTCTCGCTCCGCGCCGGAGCGAGAGAATCTCCCGGCAACTTTTACGCGCGTTTTGATCGAGTTTTATCGCCCCCGGGAATTTTATTTTACCGAGAGCCCGCCAGGCAAATAAAGGGGCGGGAACACCACCCTTTCGCTCTTTTACTGTTCTCGCCGCGAGTTAAACCGGTGACCGGCTGCGAGTTTCTTTTCTTCGTTTAACGCAGCTAGTCAAAATAATTAGCTGGGCGAGGCCCGCTCGTACCGCCGACGCTGAACGCCTGATCAGCTGTATTTTTAACGAGCGATTAAAATTTCGACGGAATCTGTGATCACGGCTTGAACATTACTCCCACATATTTTATCGCGCTCTCGAGCGTCGCTAAATTAATTTTCCTTTCGAAAAGATACGAGGTCTGAATAATTTACGAAAATTGAAAAATTAGTACGCTTAAATCACGAATTAAATAAACCCTGGCATCGGTCAATTAGGGAACTGGTTAAATACTTGTTAGGATAATTAAATATGCTCGTAATATTCGCTCTAGTCTCGCTATAATTAGAGTACACGTTGAACGCGAATGATACTGTTTCTAATTCGTTGTTAAAAGAAAGCGCAGGAGCTACGCCTTTATTACCGCGTCTTTATAGCGGCGAGTTAATACGCAAAACTGTAAGTGCGAATACTAGACGTAGTGAGAATAAAAAACAGGAAGGAAAAGACCATCGAAAGAAAGAGAAAGTAGCTCACGCCATTGTGCAAAACTACGCGTCCCACTAATAGGCTAACTTCGAAGCTGCATAACTGGTGTATAAAATAAAATTCTCTGGAATAAGCTGGATAATTATGCAGACGCGCGGTGAACTTGAAACTACTTTCATCCGTCTCTCCGTTGATAAAAGACAGCATGAAATGTTGAAACTAAACCGTGACACGAATATCCCGTCGCCTTCCATCGATCATTGCCTGTTACTTGTTAGAATCCTTCGATCGGTATCGCGTATCCCATCGCTGAGCGCGCACACCTTTACGCATGTTCAAAAAATATAGAGAATCCGAAATTCTTGAGAATTTCCGAGCTAATCGCATTTTTATAAAGCACAATTTGTGGATCTGTCTATCTGAAAATCGGAATAAAAATTGATTCGACTAGGCAAAAGAGAAAGCAGCATTATTTTCAGCTTAATGCTTCCATTGGATCGACTGTTTGTAAATTTATGAAAGAACACAGATAAACTAACGCGATGGCAATCTCGCGTTACAAAATTGTTGCATCTAGCATGATCTACAATATTTACGCACGCGAACGGGTGCAAAAATCTTGAAATGAATAATAGATCGGATCTACACCGATCGATTTCAGCGATAAACTCGGTCGAGATGTCTAAACACGGAGCTCGCCGGCGTGCTTTCTTCATTTCCATCGGTAATAAATAATGCCGAATCGTTTATCAAGGTACGAAGCATTGGATAATTACTCTATCCGAGGGGAAAACGAAAGACGGTTCTCTCTATTCGTCTCACGAACGCTAGAATCGTGAGCGGCGCGCTCTCTTCCGCGACTTCCGGCCGCTGAATCCGCTCTTCCTGCTCCCGTGCTCTTTTCACTTCTTAATTGGTAGATCGAGCTGATTAAATAATATCGCTGGCCGAGCCGGAATTAGAGAGCGATCTTTTCACGGCCAGTAACAGGTGTGACTCGGAACTGAAAGAATCAGGGTCTTCCACTTTCGAGCGGCGAGGTTCTTCCTCGAACCGATTGTTCTTATCTCTTTCGAAGTCATCGCGCTGTGGCCCCAAATCAAGTCTCGGCTGGCGGAAGAGCGCAGTTTATATTTTTGGAACTAGATTAATTAGAGGACACTCGCAACCCAAGGAATTTATGGCAGAATTGATGGCTACCCGATAGATTAAGAGAGCTCAGCGTCTCAGAGAACGCTTAAGCCGTGCCTATTCTCGTCGAAGCTTTTATTTGCCTGTATCGCGCGTTGCGAACTGCTGCTATCTGCGGTAGTACATATTTCGCGAGCGAGTTCCACGAGCCAAACTGCGCCGAAAAGAGACGACCCGATCGAACAGCAGGATTCACGATCGTCGTTCCTGGGCAGTATAATTGTCGGGCAACAAGGTGCGAAGCAACGATATTGTCTGGCTTTTATCGAGAGCGCTCGAATCTGCGCGAGGGCGGTGGTGGGGGTCGGCGTGTATGTATTAATGCGCGGTCGTAAACCGGCATTACCATTCCCGAACATTATCTGCCTTAAAGTAGGTAATGTCGCGAAACGATCCCAACGTGTAACCTCGCGGTTTTAATAGCAGGCGCATAATGTCCTCCTCGTAACACGATCCCGCGACGGGACGTTCGAAATCGACGTCTAAAAGACTAGACGTCCGTCGCACTTTCTCCGGGAATGCGTTCTACACCGGTCTCGACCATTAAAACTACTCGGGAATCAACTGCTCGTTACGCACCGTACGAAGGGACTGTTTTCTTATCGCGGTGTACGATCTTCCAAGCCGTTTTCCGCGCCGACGCGCGACCAGTTTAAACATTACAAATGTAAATCCTACCCTTTGACCGTTCGCTCCTTTCCTCGGTTTTTCGTCGCCGAGAAAAATGCTGTAACATTTAATCTAACATTAGGACTACCGGTACGATGAACATTACAATTGCAAACGACACAGAAGTGCTTCTGGAAATTGAGTGGATTGGTTAATTTATTGATATCATGGCACATGCAGCTCTGAAAGTCAATTCAAATCGTAAGAAATGCTGTTTTATAATTTACATAATTCAATCTGATGCAGTCGATTTTCTCGATGCTTCTAGTGTCAAGAAATTCTTCAATGGCAACTATTCCAATCATGTTTCAAATTCTTTGTCACGCAGATCTGATTTCTTTAATGTCGAATATCCACTCTCTAATTTTACCTCTTTCATTCGTTAATTCGATTCATTCCCTCAGCATCCTCATTCGTTATTCAATTATTTACGTAATCAAGGGACTGCCGTCGCGCGCGAATTAACGAAGCAAAAATTGAATCGGACGTTGGGTGTGGAATAATTGAGAACACTCTGATAAAAGGAACTTCTTTTCCTCGAGAGCTGCATATATGTTTTTCATTTGAATTCGAAGGGAACGCGAGTGCGCAGCGAGTCCTGAGAACGCGCCACTGTAATTAATCCCAGGTCACGATAAACCACGGTGAACGGGGCTCGCGCAACAATTAAATTAAGACACGGAAATGCGCGCGGTGCGCTGCACAGGGTCGACAATGCGCCGCTAATATTCGCTCGGTTCGATCTACACCGAATCACCCTGCAATCTTCCCGAGTGTAAAAGGGAACGAACGCGCGATACCGCGTGTCAACTTCGCGAGGAATATGCAACGCAATTCCCGGGAGCCGCGCCTTACCAAATTCCCGCGTTCAGGCTCCGCCCTGTCTCACAATTAATCCGAAAATTCCTCGGGTACAGTTTGCCTAAACCGCGACAGACATAACCGTAAATAACAGCTGCTTCTCCCGCGCTCGGAGAATCCTCAGAAATTTTTTACTCCCACCGAAATCCGAAGTAAATGGCGTGGAAGATCATGCAAAAATTCTTGTCTAATTTCTGCAGAGCGAACAAACCCTCGAAAAAATAATCCCCCGTAATCTTACACCGTAAATCCTCGAGGGCGTGCTGAATTCTTGCGCGAACTACAATTATTTGCTCGCGTGAAAGTCCATGAAATTGATGCAGAAGAGAAGGAAGATTTTGTTCTTCAGTTTTCGTAATGCGAAAAACTACAGTTCACACCTATGTGTACAACCGTTAAATCAATAATAAAAAGATGGATGTCATTTCACTTCGACACCCTAAAATTTCCCTGGGCAATTTGAGCTGTAATAAAACAGGGTGTCTAGGAAGATCGTCGCGAAAACAAGTGATGGTATCTAGGAAATTGGGGTACCAACAGGGGCCCAGGTACCATTGTCTCGACGCCATTCACAGTATCACCGAGAGTCTGCGAATTTCGTGTCCGGAATTCCCGTTCCGATTAAACAGAAGCCTCGCTGTGTAGCTGGTCTCATCTAGAAAGAGGTCCCATCGAGAAATTCCCTCGAAAACGTCCGCCAGCACGATGTCCGATAACGCGTGTTACCCAGAAGGCCTTGTTCTCTAGTTTTCTATCCGCGGCTCGTCCGAGAAAGTTGATGGAAAGTAATAAATAGAATGGCGACGAACTTGCGCGGAATTCGTTCTTAATGGCGAGGGAAACATCAGGCGGCCCCCGGCCGATGCGATGAAAGCGGCCACAATGACGAACGCGCCGCGATAACGATGTGTATTTGGCGTTACGTTTTTCAAGGATACATATCTTCCCGATTAATCTGCCGGCCAACAGGAAACGGAATTTCTAAACCCCCGACGGAACTAACCGAGATCCCGCGGCTCGTCCGCTTTTCCGTGGTCCGAGTCTTTCTATTATGGCGCATAATCGCCGGAAGTGGCCTATATCTCTGACCACGGAAGAGGCAGACACGATTCTTTACTTTTGCCACCGGTATCTGTAATACTGCGGGCTCGTTACGAAACCACCGGCCACCGATCACTCGGAAAACCGATGTGCACGCGATTTCCGGCCGATTCCACAGTTTTAGAAGTTTATGTGGCCTTCCGTTACACCAGGTACGATCTTTCGCGACAGTAAAATCGATACACTTTAGGAATTTATTTTAGCAAACCCGAATGATGCAGAGTTACGCAACTTCTCGCGATGCGTCTATGCATGATTCAATGTTGTACAGAAATTTTCGCTGCATGTTGTATTTATTGGTGCCTATTATAGATACCATTGACTGACTCAGCGATAACGCAAACTGCGAAAAGCGTAACTCACTTAAAGTCTATTCTTCGATGCCTCATTGGCAAAGTATTTCTGCGTATCTCGTGCTTCGATAAGACGAAAGTTTCCAAATGGATAATAAAATTGTTGCCAAAAGCATTTTTATAAAATAAGCTTTACCAAAAGGATACCGTACCGAAGACATCAAAGGAATATCGACTAACAAAAGTATATAAAAAAAAAGAAGAAGAAAAGAGATTGCTTTTCGGGACCGAGCGGTCGCGAAATCTCGAGAGATCACGTTCGCGCAAAAGAAAACGGTATTTCATGAAAGTTTTTCCCCGGGACTCTCGGGGAAAGGAGATACAGCGGGAACGATCCTGAATAATCGAGAGGGTCGTTTAATGGCGGATTCATTCCCCGAATCCATTAATCAGAACGACTCGAAGAGCCCGCTATCGCGACTCGGAGACTTCTAACCTTTGATAATTGAACGCGGGAGGAAAGTTACCGTCCCCACGGCTCCCCGCGTTAACTATGCACGGGAACGCTCGCCCGATCGTTGCTCTCTGAACGGTGAATAAGTCCGTAAATAATACACTTTAGCTCCGTGGTCGCGTTACGAGCGTTTCCTTTTACGGGACACGAGAACCGAGCGAGCGACCGACCGACCGGCAAGGCACAAGGGGATCGTGACTCCCTGGATCGGTATCGTTCGAATAATCGAACTCGCGTTCCCGTAATTTTTCTCCTTTCTGAAACTTTTCACCGTTTCCCAGCTGTAAAGTTGCTAAAAAGTAGGGAAAGATTCTAATTCTTCGAGGTCCATTTTACCTCGTGATATTGTACAAAGAAACAGTATTGTACCTCGCTTTTGAGTATGATAAAATGAGTAACAGATTATATTAAAATTTTTATCAAGAAAGTTCGCGTGAGTTTATTAGTTCAGGGATACATACGATGATCGCCCGCCACCATGCTACCGATATTTACGTTTGTGCCCCATCGCTCGTTAATTACAAGCTATCCGTGTAACGCCGAGTCGCCGTCGACAGACAGATTACGCGTCGATCCGCGATCGATCGCACCGAATTCGCAAACATTGTTCGCTAATTGTTCAATAACATCATTATGCCGCGACGGGGATGGCCGACAGCTACCGTCAAACATCGCCGGCATTGGAAACACCAAATCGGGATGACCAATTGCAAATTTCATGTTCTACGTTCGATACAATCGTGGTCTTACGTCAAAATTGTTTCTACTCTATATCGAGCATCAATTAAACAATTTCTAAACATTTAGAATAAGGCCTACGAAGATTATCGAGCGTCACGCATGGAAATTACCATTATCCAACAACCCTGGTTGAAAATATCCATCAAATCGCAAAGACGACACAATTGATGCGTGAAATAATTCCAACCGCGTGTAAATCGCGACAATCTCGACCAGCAATGTATCAGATATCTCCGATTTCCCGGATTTTACATAGCTGATTTGTCCGGCAACGTTCGCAGAACACTAAATCACGATCTTTTGCGCCTCGCGTCGCGTCGCCTCGCGTCGCGTCGGCCTGGCATGATGGCCGTCGTTCAAGGTGACTGTCATTAATCACGACATCGAGAATCGCGATGCAAAAGGCTGTGCCTCGACTCGACTCGACTCAGCATCGGTCGGGGCGGATCGGATCGGATTTCGTGCACAGAAATTCAAGATTTTCTGACGGTGCTGGGCTCCGTAACAGGAGATTTCACATCCTGCCTTCGCTTCGCGCGGACGAGTCCGCGAGTTCCGCGAGGCGATCAGCGAACGAGTGACGACAACAACAACAATAACAACAACAACAACGACACGCTCGAGGAAGAAGAACGGAAGAAAAATATACGCGCCGGACATTTTTTCCCGGTGAGTGCGATACCGATTCGTAACATTCCTAAGAACGAACGGTCGAACTGTGTCAGCCGGCTAACGACTTCCACGAACGAACGTTCTGCCCGCTCGTTCGCTAATCGGTCCTCGGTTATCGTTAAACTGGCAACGCGTTTGCCCGACGTCAGCGAACGTTCGTTGCCCTCAAGAGAGCTTGCGATTGTGCTGTTCGGTTCCTAGACGCACTTTCACTCGCCACGTCTTCGAGCTACCATAACCGGCCCGATTTTGCCGAGCTTACGTTTCCAATTGATTTGTTGAGCTTTCGAGCGTTTCGATTTACTTACCGCCATTTAGGATTTACTTGTTAAGCTTCTGAACGCGTTATTATATGTTATATAATTTTCTAAGCTTCCGTATCCACTGTTCCCAATTATTATTGTCAAATTAAGTCGAAAGAGAACGAAAACGTACGAAGAATACCTCCCGCCCTATCGGATCGATTAACATTAAACATTTATCAATTGCGCATTCGATGCCGAATCAATCAAAGTCCGAGCCGATTCGCGGAAAACAGTATCCCGAATGGAAACAAAGACAAACAGATATTCCATTCGGTGTTTGCAAAGCTAAACAATGCAACGATGCGTAACGCGAGTCCGGTTACAGTCGGACAGCCGAGCACGAACAAGAAAGAAACGGCGGCAGCGAAAAAAAAAGAAGAAAAAAGGCGTAATGAAACAATTTGCAGGGGGCAAAAGAATGAAATGAAATTTCGCGAGTGATCGATTGGCCGGTGCCAGGGCGCTGCGCCTGTGTTGCGGTCCGATTTGGCAGGCTCGTTATGACGGGTGGTCCCTAATTGGAGGCGTAACATGCAATATCGAGCCGGGTAACTGGAACGAGTCCGTGCCGCGGAATTAGTATCGCGAAAAATATACACGGTTTTTCACGGGCTCGCGGCTCGCGCGAAACTCCCCGATGTGCGTAGAGGCGTTAGCGTGCTGCGTGTAAAACACAGATTAAGCCCGGAGAGCCTGTTGCGTTCCAATTGAGCCTCGAGCAATTGGTCACGCGCGAATTACGCTATCGCATCTCGAAAAGGTGGTGCGCCTTAATGTCTCTCTTTCCCTTCGTTTCACGGTCCTCCCTTCGTCGCGGTAATGTACAGCGAGAGCGCGCACGATTAGATTGCCGGCTCGAAATCATAAAGATTTTTACACCCCGCTGCTGGGCACTAAATCACGCGAACGTTACAACAACAACAGCTGAACGTTTACGCGGGCGAAGCGTGCACCGAGGAGCACGATTCCACGTGAAAAACGCGGCGGAAACTGTAAAATAAGCTTCACCTCTGTCGAGCTGCGTTTTCGAGAAATCGCAGTTTGAAGGTGGGGCGCGTGCTTTATTCCGCGCGCGTGTTAAGTGCCTTCGAGCTCCGTTTTTCTGCGAAACGAAGGACATGTACGCGAAATATTTGATAGCGTTTCGCAGCCGGAACGGCACGCTGCTGTTCCGAGAAAAATATGCGTTTACTTCGACACTGTCCGAGGAATCTTAAAACAGTTATTATATTCGCTTGTACACGGGGAATTCGATATTTTTTTCTTTTTTTCTCAGAAAAATTCGAGAAAAAAACGAGGAGGATACGTTTCCGGAATCGGTGGAAATGGAAGAAGGCCGCGTGAAAACGGGTAAGCGTAATCGCTATGCTGCCCGTGACAACGGCGTGTTTAATACGCGCTAACGAACATATAATTAGAAACAATTAACGGCCTTGTTCAGTTTGTTTTGGCAGCCGATCGCGGCACTGCCGCACCGTCGCGTCGCGTCGCGTCGCGTCACGACGGAACGGGGCCCCGTTACCGTTAGAATTAGATTATACTTGTATATCCTCTCCTCGATTTCGCAAGCGTACTTTCACGTGTCAGCCTTTTTTTTTTCTTTCCACGCGCAAAATCGCGACGCTGCCGATGCTCGCGCGCGTTGCCTGTCCGCTCGCGGACGTCTCCAGGTGAAACGCTGCCGTTCTGGCTCTACCAACACCACCGGACAAAAAGGAACGGCCTAAAACGGGCCCCGGCTCGACGAACTCGAGGAAAGTGACTACTAATTTGCTTTCGCATGCATGAAATACCGGCGACACTAGGCGCTGCCTCGACACCGTGAAACTATGCCCGTAGTTTTTTCCTTGTACAACATGAAGCGACTACGGTAAGCGACGATCGCGTAATGCGAATACAAAGGAGCTCGCTTGGCACGACTCTCGGCCGCTAACTTTCTGGATTCGTTGCGTTTTACCGCGAACAGTGGAAGTTTAACTGTTGTTCCGAATCGCTCTATGCTTAATCTCTCAACTTGTTATTTTTATCTTAACGCATTGTCCACCGAGGATTATCCCGTAATTTTTGAAAGTCCATGGACCACGGATTTTTTAATAGACCCTTCAACAGAAACTTCCATTGGAAGCCAACAATTCACTCCCGATAATATAATTGAATAATTTCGTTTGTAAACGAGACAACAAAATCTCGCAATTAACGACAATAAACGAACGTATTTTCTGTTACCATTTTAGATAGTAGTAAGACAGACTCGTTCCTCGCACGGTATATTTGGCGCTGGATAATAATAGGCGAGATGAACAGGTAGAGAAATTAGCGTGGTCGTAGCAGAAAGTGAATTTCAAAGAATTTCGTCTGAAATGGCTAAACGGTTGATGATTTCATCTCGCATCCTGTGGCCTACATTTTCATCTTGCCTCTTGAACCTTCTAAAGACTGTAAAACTTTCAAAATTCGTGTTTTATTGTGACATTACACGTTTAATTATCGCAGGCTGACCTTATTACGGGAAATAATTTTCTTCAATTTATTTTCTGACCTTTCCAACATGAACCACTCCAATTTCGCTCTCTGTAAAATGGAGGGAAATAGAAATCTGCGTCATTAATTTTCGAATGACCACGGGATATTTCTATTTGATAGTCGAAGAAAGACGAACTAGTTAATTCCATAACCAGGTGATATTTAATTACAATATCGAGTCATACTTGTCCACAAGCCCCAGAAACACGACCAAAGCCTTCAGTTCCCTCAAACTTTCCGGTCCTCCGGTAAAATCTAGCACTAATACGAGAACAACCGATCAGAACACTCGCGTAGCCAGCACGTGCGAGTCATTATAGGACGATTATCGTCTGCATCCAGTGCGACGTCCTGGCGATGCCTCGAGTCGTTAGATTAATCTCGATCGTTAAGAGGATCGGAACGGTCGGCACAACGCGTATAAAAATGACGTTGCTTGGCCGAGTCACCGATGTTCACGAGTCTCGAGCGACACGCCTTCCCATTTAGTGTTTATCGCGGTTATTATGCATCCGTGACGCGGTCCGCGCCACGCAAAACACGAGACTCGGCTTTCGGCCGATAACGCGCGGCTGTTGAAACGGTGTTTCCGATTGTCCCGTTAATTGAATCGATCCCTGCGATCGTATCGGTCTACGCACAAAGGAGCGGCCATTTGTGGACCACGCGCGCGCGACCATAATCGCGGGGTCCTCCAGACGAAACGATGTCGGCCAGATGTACCCGCAAAGCAAACTCCAGTTCAGCGCACGTGGGGAACTCTGAATTTTCGAAATTTCAAGATCTAGCGTTTCATGCACAGCGAAATTACTGGGAAACGAAGAGAAAGTGACGGAATTGCGAATAATCTGTTTTCACGGAGTCCTTTTTCGACTGCGAGCGCCAGATCATCCTCGAAGACAGACAACTGTCTCTCGCTGGAGCTGGTAATTCATCTCCTTAGCATTAATTCACTTATTTTCTCCGTGCATCTCGCAAAACTAACGACTAATTTCTACCCGTTTCAAATTTCTCACGTTCGAGAAAATGCATACAGCAGATTGCATTTCACATTTCACATTGAATATCGTGCATGTTGTTTGTTTTAACGCGTAGCACGATGTTTGGTAAACTTATACATTTCACCAATATTTCTCCTATTTGCTGTTTGCGTCGGACTTCGTCCTTGGCAGCACAACGGAACAGGAAACGAAACATATAAAGACCGACATACGCGATGACTGTCGAGGCTAATCTGTCGAGGAGTCAGCGCGACAAAGTTCGTAGCGGGATTTTTTTCCAGCAGAGATTTCACAGCGAAACACCACCCCCCCCCCCCCCCCCCCCCCCGCTATTTGATCGAACAAGAGAAAAAAGGTCACCAGCTTCAAAGAGGATTTGCTCAACGTCGATCCATCGATCGTTGACGCCTAACGGGACATCAAAATAATTCAGCCCAGGCCCGGTCATCAAGTTCTCTCTCTCTCTCTCTCTTTCTCTATCCCGAGAACAAAGTGGTCGGAGCAGCTTCCCTCTTCATTCCCAAGCTAGCTATTTCATCATCTTTCATAATTGTTCAATAACATCGCTAGCGAACACTAACACTGGAAATACAGAATCGAAATTGCCCATTTGAAACGTAATGTTTCGCATTCTGTGGAATCAGAGACGCATTCTCTGCAAAATCATCAAATGGATTCAATTATTCCTCGTTGGAATAGAAATTAGGCTGAATTGCAAGAAATACGCTTCAGCGTGTACGAGTCATCATAGGAGATTATAAACGAGTTGTCCCGAGTACTTGATAAGTCTAGAATCAATCTTTCGCGTCCTGACAGTAGATGACAATGTTTTTAATTGTAACAATGAAACGAATGAGTTAAACGTCATTTTGAAACGTCACTAGGAACTGAGAATACTGTAAATAGACGCAGCAAAAACTGTAAGATGAGGTTAATGCTCAGAGATACCGTATCCAAGAGGAGGTTTCATCGCGTTCACACAATATCTGTTCTTCTCTTGACGTCTGATGAAGATTGGTGTGTTTGAATGCGTTTCACGGAGTCTCGATCATTGTACAGACTTCGAATAATCGAAATAAATGGCAGAAACAAAGATAGCGTCAATTATGTCGATTCTATGTTTGTATCGGCATCATCACGTGTCAGAAATGCGTCTTTTTCAAACTACGCGTTACACCAACAATTTGAAGCCATTCGGACAAAAATTGTTATTAAAACACCAACTGTTTGAACGATACGTCTTATGCAAACATCATCACGTTTGAAAAATGTTTCTACTACAGCCCAAGCATTGTTTGAACAATTTCAAGTAAGTCAACAACATTACTTGAATCACCAATTGTTCGAGTTCTGTCTTTTAGAAGCATCGTCGTATGACAAAAAATGTTCGAGCTTTAAACTGAGCGTCGTTTAAACAATTACGAAAGATCTACAGCTGAAACGACTCTTAGTACAAATCTCGTAAATGATCTCGTACTCCAAAGTGCACGATGTTTAACCATCGTAACCAGAGTAATAAATCCGTATCAAATGATAAAATGAACAATCAGTGATGGAAAGAAAAGATCCATCCCACCGAACGTATTTCGCGAGCCCGATCTACCTGCGCAAGAAGGTGTCGCTTACCTGGTCTGCCAGGCGGTGAAGTCTCCAGGTGGGAAGTTAAATTCGTCAGGTTAATCCGTTGCACTTTCGAGCGCGATCACGCCGGTGGATCGCAGCTGGAAAAACTGGGCCGAGCGAACAAATAGCTCGATGTTCAAGAACCGACGAGAGCCGAATCGAACAGAGCAGGCAGCGCGTTCCGCAAAAGCGTGTATGCCGTCCAAGAAAAATCCACGCGATCGTGCGTCGCGGCCGGTGCCGAGCCGACTGACTGACTGACTGACTGACTCCGCCAGTCAGCACCGTACAGTCACCGCACTTGCATCAACACACCTTCGGCTGGCATCCGCATGAACGTTCACGTCCACATCTACGTTCGCTTCCCCCGCAGCCTCTCGTTTCCAGCTCCATTCCAGCGGCCTCTCCTCGTGCATCTCTCGACGAGGCCGGGCCCTCTCACAGAGCCGAGAATCTTTCAGCCAGCACACCACAGCTGCCGGGCTCCTCGAGATCGTCTTGCGCCCGTAGAACCCTGGAATTCGAGGGGAATTCCGGATAACCTGCTGTTTTGCTCGTCTCGACCGCCTCGGTCCTGTCTGTGCCCCAATTTTCGGGATTTTGGGCCACGAACCTCTGCACCGCCTGGTTTTTTTGCCAGTAGTCTTCAATCGAATCTGTCCATTCGGTTGGAGAGGTTTATATAATTGTCGTAGCGACGAAGAGCTGCAACCAAAGATGTATCAAGAGAATGCATTTTTCCTCCTCTCAGTTTTAGAGGTACTTTGCGTACTTCATAAATATATCATTGATCTCTGTATAGTACGTATCAATTTCTACACATCGTAAGTACTTCGATCTCATTCTTTGTAAAAATTGATTCACCTCGATGGAAAATCTCATTTCCATCGATCAATCAAATTACTCAACACACGCGGAAACCACTCGTTATCAGGCTAGACGACGAAAGAGTAACATTCTGAATCTTTTCTTTATCTCTTTCACAAATTCCTTTGTTCCATGCGTTCGCAAGCCTCTGACGAAATTCTGTACACTACCACGCAAAAGTATACATATAGACAAATATAAGATTTTATGAATGTATAATATAAATTAATGTTATTGAATTTGATTCTGTAAATCCTTCGAATGCTTTCAATGCTTCGGACGATTAAACTTTAAAATCCATCTACATACTCTAATACGAACTGAGTATACATACGTATACCGTATCAATTAGTATTATTAATATTAGAGAGACATTAAATTTAATTATCGCTGAAGCATCTTTAGAGAAAAGAAGGTAACGCATAAGATTTAGTGAAATTCGCTCGTGATTTTGTAACGATCTTCAGCTAATTGGAATTAAGGAAGTGTCTGCGTGCGTTCGAGCGGCAGTGCGTACATATAAATCATCTAACGAACAACCAAAGATACCGGGAAGATAAAATGACGCGTTGCGAACGCACTTTGAAACGGGTCACAGAGCGCAACCGGAAGAAGAGCAAGAAACGGAGTAGCAAACGTCCAGGGGATCGTTGGGGCCCGACGATAAAGTGTTTACGCATCTAATAATCGATTAGCGTCTTTCATTCGAATTAATGAGGAATCGATACTAATCCTGCCACGGATGCCCTGTGCGCCACGATGCGGTAATTAAGCCGCGTATCTGCAACTGACCGAGATACATCGGTGCGTTGGTTTTGATTTTAGAGGCAGTCGAGCAGCACGCTATAGCATATTCACCCTGTTCGATATTTTACCGACGAACACCTGGAGAACGCGTTCTATCGCGTGTTACTTTAGCAGTTCGATCAATTAACGGACTGTTAATTGGACGGACGAATCATTGCCAGACGGATAAAACTCGACGTTTCGTTGACTCAAGCTAATCGAATACACTTTTCTACAATACTCGAGCAGAATTGGAACGTGATCCACATGCTCAACCAAGGTTGTACAGATGAGACCGATGCATCTGCTTTATCCACCGACGCGACGAGTGGTTGATGGGCAGGTCGCTACATTTGCGATGCGATGGTTGCATCGCGATGCATCGCACTTCGGCTCAAATAGGTTTAATTGATGAAACTGCACAAATCCAATTTGTCACGGTGATTGTTCGCTTGACTCTCTTGGATTTTTCCTTGTAACTAAAACTAGTTTGCAATAGTTTCGTTAATGGCCGTACCACTTTCGAAAGAAGTCTACTAATGTTCTTTTAAAAAATTGTTCCAAGAGAATTTATTAAATTGTATTATTCAAGATGGTTTTAGCTGTTCGACGAATCATTAGAAGATTCTCAAGTATTTATTTTTAATTGGTGAAGCACCGTTAAATGACTACTCGTAGGTAAAATGATAACAGTTGTCAGAGGAATAAGATTGATCGGGGTTGAGAACAGAACCCTTAACCTACAGACGGTTTTAGGGGTGAAAACCCAATATATCTGTCTGTCACTCAACACCCTCTTCTCATGGACACTTGGAATATTTGGAAGGACATGATTCCAGAGAATTCAATCGGGGAAATATATCTATTAGAAATAAATCGGAGCGAGTCGAACGTTAAGTATCCTGAATTTATTATTCTTATAAGAATGTAGATATTGATTGAACCATGCAGAACTATTGATTCATCCATCATCCTCGAAGAAACAATAAGTAAAATCCTGTCTGTCCACGTGACAACAATAAAAGTAAGCTAAAACATGCAGCTATTTAAAATTAATCAACTGTATAAAAAATATAAAATATATAGCAGATGTGAGTATTATTCTGTTAATAATATCAATATTTAGTGGCCATGTTTTAAAATATCCTACACAGTACCAGAAAAAACATTTTCAACATTTAACCTCTTTTTAGGATTAACAATTGTTCTCTTGGGAGAATATCAGTCGTGTATAACATTGCTCGGCAACAATATTTTCAGAAGCGTGCTAATATTCTCGGAGAGCAAACAATCGTCTGAAATCGAATTCGGTACATCGATCAGCCCCTCTTTAGCGCCGCTCAATTTTTTGAACGCATTACGAGCATGCGCTAGCTCTATTAAGACATTTAAAAAAATCTCCTGAAAGAATCACAATCGTCACTAATTTTATCGGATCGTAACGAAGATCATATATTTACCTCAGTGCCACTATAATTTGCAATTCCAACACATCCTACGAATCCTTTTCCGTGAGTATAATATCCCAGCTTGCGTCTATTCAATCCAAATCCGAAAGCCACATTTTGTTTTCTGCACACGTTCAGCAATTTATTCACTTCGTCGTCTAATCCACCTGTAATCAATTATTTCTAATTTTGAAATTACATTGTTTAATGTCCACCATGGGAACCCTTTATGTATAAATATGTAGTTATCTAGCTGAACGATTAGCTTTTTATTTGTACGCACCTTCAAGCTCAACCTTTTCGATGTCAGGAGCAATAATCACGAACTTAAGCTTCATTAATTCACCATGCTTCCTGGTCTCTTTCAAGCCAGAATAATAACGACGTTTGTACAACGATTTATTCGGATTTCTTTCGTGATAACGTTTCTGCAACCTGGTAACTTCGCGCAGAAACGTCTCTAGCGCGTTCGTAAATCCCGAGGTTAACATGTTGGTACAGTATCTGCAATTTGTATAGCTACTTCACAAAAATTAAAATTTCAGAAATTCGCCGATGACCGCTTGAGATCGCCAGGGCGAGGAGAAGGAAGTGCGGGAATTTGAAAAGACGTTTTAATAGTATCAAATATATTGTTTATTACGTAAATAAACGTCAGTGAGCCAAGGATACAAATTTCATAGAGCGCTATGAGATAAAATGTAAGTCGTGTATATAATACGAAACAGCTTGCCAACTGCCTAGGTACAAGGTGGAGATACTTACTCTCTAAAATTGCGTGAATACATCAAAAAGTTGTTAATATTTAATTGGACACTGTTTTCCAGGTCTTCGTGAATAACCTCATGCTTAATCTCTTGCTTGACGTCGTCTTTTATTTCGAGGGACAGCGTCTGGTTTACGATATCGTCTTCGATTACATCGTTGTTACCCTGAAAAGGATTACATCTTCCGTTGTTCGCGATTAACGTATTTAACGTGGACCTCTTTCGAATGCGAAGATCACTTATCTTCCTGATTATGTCTGGTCTATAGTACACCGAGGTCTCCGATACATTCTCCTCGTTTCTCTCTCTGTAATCTTTGTTGTACAGCGTCATCGTGCACATATGGTTCGCACAGTCTATGTCTATTTCTGGATCAGCCGTGATCTTCAATGAATTGAAGTCAATAGCATCGACATCTTTACAGATAGCGTGCATCTTTGCGCGTTCAAACTCCTCTCTTTTCTGCACATTGATTTGTACTCTCATGTCACGGTTGCAGAAAATTATCCTTTTCAGCTTGGAGGGTTTTTTGTCTTTGGAAATTGGTACTCTAACTTTCCTGAGACTCCAGCTGGAGTTTCTCATGATTGGATCCGTTCTACAAGGGCTCCCCTTATATATATTGATCCTGAATTTTGGTAATTCTTTATTGTTCAGCTTGTTCACGCATCTGGTGCTCTGTAATTAGAGTTCCATTATATTCTAGTCCGAGTATTGTTGTAATAGCCGTTTAATTTGCGGTGGTTACCTCTAAAGCTTCCTGAAGATTAACATAAATCTTATCGGACCTTCTAATATTTTTTGACCTCCTTGGCTCCATGTCTAACCCCGGGACTAAAACAGTTATAGTAGGACTTTGCAAGCAGTACCTGTTTGCCGCAACCGAATTCTTGGTCTTAACAACTGCGGTGCTAAGCTCTGGGTACTCTACGCTATCCAAGTTAACGATGTTGCTTGTTCCTTCCATGTTGTCGAGCTCCTTTTTACGCGCGGGGTGTTTGGCCTGGTCTGTCTGACATAGGTCTGGCCACAAGTTGTTTACATTATCATTTCCGCTTGTTCTGAAAGAGCCGTTCAATGGGGAAATGCAAAAATTCTATGGATACCGATTTCAATAGATATCATGGAATTGAAGCAATTACTTACTGTAACGACCATGTCAGATTCACGATCTGCGATTTCAGCATTCTATACCACTAGAAAAGTTCTGTTGTCGTGATTTTCTTCGTCGCTGCGCTGTCTACTGATGTTATTCGATCGACGTTACCATTTCTGCAACAAAATCTATTCATAATTACTATGGACGCCCTTCACTAGCGTCAACTACGCAAAATGTACGTCACTGGTTACATGAAGTAAACAAAACTGCAGCTGTAGCGGCAAGAAGTTATATGCACCGCCCTCTGTTGAGGAAAATGCACTTTTAAGTCATAGACCAACAACAGGATAGAGCACTCAACGGATTGATTTTTGTGGCACACATCTACACTTCCCTAGTCCCTACGCTACAAACGTATACCTATCAGAGAGGATACGAGCACAGACGAGGTATAAGAGTAGACCAATCACCCAAAGTATTTTTCTGTCTCATGTTCCTGGGGCTCTAGACTAGGGCTGTGCGAGTACTCGCATAGTGCGAGTCGAGCTTAGCTCGACTCGAGTGTGCGAGTCGGGTCGAGTACCCGCACGAAGCGAGCGGCTCGAACGAAGCGAGCTACTCGCATCGATGCGAGCTACTCGCACCGGTGCATTCGGCTCGCACCGGTGCAAGCGTACTTAAATGACTGGTGGCCGACTGGCCGAACGTACTCCAGAAATGTGTTCCCAAAGGTTATTTCAAAATAGTTTAAACATACCTAAAATATGTTTTTACAATGCTTTAATAACGTATTAGTAGATAACGTAGATAATGTTATTTTAATAGTTTGCACTACGCGAGTTCTGAAGTCTGGAAAATGTTTCTCGGAACGTAGGAATGTTTAATACATATTAAGTGGTTTGTAATTTTTTTCAACTAGACGCACCACACTCAAGAATTTGAAAAAAAATTGAGTATTAAACTTACGATAATATCTCATTAATAAATTAAGTCTGTGATTCTACTTTTTCGATTTCTATGTGAAATCTTTACTTTTTCGAGTTTGTTTCGTGTTTTTTATTTTGTACACCCAGAGTTTGCAACGGAAAGGTCTGAAAATGATAACTAATATGTGACTTAATATCCGAAAAATGTCAGAATTTTTAATTGCCAATAAATACGGAAAATGGTTCAAAAACTGGTTTTTTGATTTTCCTCCATAACTACCCTTACAGATGAGACAGGAGACTGAAACTTTTGTTATTGCATTATTGTTATTGCAAACAATTGTTATTGTATTATACAAATTCTGAATCTACATTACTCAACATTACCCAGATAGCACATGACGTCTTAAAGACGTCGTTTTGTCGTCATTTTTACGTCTTTACGTCTTACGTCTCTAACAGACGCCTTTTACACGTTCTTAAAGACGTCTGTTAGAGACGTCGTTTTCACGTCACAAATGAGACGCCTAAAAGGCACCTTTTTTCAAACGCCAAAACGACGTGTGAGAAAAGACGTCTTTATGAACGTGTAAAAGGCGTCTGTTAGAGACGTCGTTTTTACGTCACAAATGAGACGCCTAAAAGGCACCTTTTTTCAAACGCCAAAACGACGTGTGAGAAAAGACGTCTCTTGAGACATTATTAATACATATGTATATTCGAATTTCCTCATGTATTTCGAATACCTTATAATGATATATATATGATATATATATAATATTTATATAATATTTAATATAATAATAATATTTATATAATATTTAATATAATAATAATATTTATATAATATATATTATATTTATATATTATATTTATATAATATAAACATTGTACCTACCTACTCGTTAAAATCCACAAGGGCATTTCATAGGTTTGAAATAATCATGGATATTAATTTACAAGATCTTTATTGAAAATCTTTCAATACACTCGTTGTTACATCTATCATGTCTTACATTCTAGGATACAATATTTACACAAATTCCAAGTGTGCAGCTATTAGCTCGATATTATCCACTATTTGTAAGATACTAGAAGTTCTTACAAATAGAGGATAATACCGATTGCCCAGGTCTCACCACGAGGAGGTTGCTGCACAAGAGACCCGGAGAGGGAGTCAGAACGAATGCAATATTCCTTCTGGCTCCCTTTCCTAACAACGACGAACTTATACTAACGCAGTAACGCAATATGTCAAGTAATTATTGCGGGGAAAAAGTTGTGAATCGGAGAAGAAGTCTCCGATCCACGGGGGAGCAAAGACGAATCAGGCAGAAGGCTCTGATTCTTTCAAAAAGAGAAACAAGAACGAACCAGAGCAGAAGGCTCTGATTCGGGGGTAACGCGAACGCGTACAATGCTTGCAGCCAAACTCCAGTCAGCACCGATACCCAACATGAATTCAAGAAGAGCGATGACCAAGAGAAAAGTTCGCACGGTGTCCCATTTACTCCAGTTACCACCTGTTACCAAGCAACTTACGTTGAGGTAACTCGGGTGGAATTACGACAGAGAGGACTTTTCACTTACACAGTGTAACACAGCAAACAGATCGCTCAACCATCAACTTTCAATGAATTTCTGTCGACTACCGATACCAACTGGATTGGTACATACAAGCAAGGTCCGACACAGCGGAAGGCTGTGTCGGAGTCAAAATAACGAACCGAGCAAAGTGAAGTTAGTTTGAATTACATTAAACTAAATGAAATAAAATGAAATTAAGTTAAGTGAAGTTAAGGCAATAATTACTTGACATATTTACAATGATGACATACAATCTTAATCACTAACGCACGCACGCACGCATGCCGAGCAATTATTGTCGCAAAAGAGAGAAGAATCAAAGCAAATGGCTTTGAATTGCAATGAAGAAAAATGAACCAGAGCAGAAGGCTCTGGTTCGGGGGGTGACGCTAAGACAATAATTGCTCGGCAAATATAAATAACTTAACATACGCAGTCTTCACGATGTATTCTCTTCGTCGGGGTGTCCTCTTCGTTCGATGTATCCTGGCCGACTGTTAAACGATACATGACCCCGCATACGAGTGCGAATACTACAAGAAATACGACAAAACTAAATCCCGCACACGTGTGCGGCCTAAAGAGCTTCGGGTGCCCCGGGGACGCGACACCCCGTACTCACTCACGGCCCCACCCGTGAGTGAGCCCCTGAGGGACCTTCGATCGAAGGAATACCAATTTGAAATAAGAAATATAAATTTTCACAAGACCATCTCGAGAAAATTCAGAATTAATTCTATTATAAATCGAGCAATAAAACCAACGATGATGAAGATGCGATGAGAGTAACTATAAACCCCGTACAAGAGTACTGCCTACAAACCCCGCACATGAGTGCAAATCTAACCAGCTCACGATAGCCAACCTAACACCAGCTCACGGGAGCCAAGCTAACCCCGCACACGAGTACGGCCTGCCTACGCCGCACACGAGTGCGAATCTAACCAGCTCATGAGAGCCAACCTAACACCAGCTCACAAGAGCCAAGCTAACCCCGCACACGAGTGCGGCCTATAGGCGATTCGGGTGCCCCGGGGACGCGACACCCCGTACTCACTCACGGTTAAGTGAGTGAGCCCCTGAGGGAATTCTGATCGAGGGTATACCAATTTTTAATAAGAAACTTACAATTTGATAATAAATGAATACATTTGTTCTTACATCTACCATGTCTTACATTCTAGGATAAAATATTTACACTAATTCTAAGAGTGCAGCTATTAGCTCGATATTATCCACTATTTGTAAGATACTAGAAGTTCTTACAAATAGAGGATAATACTGATTGCCCAGGTCTCACCACGAGGAGGTTGCTGCACTAGAGACCCGGAGAGGGAGTCAGAACGAATGCAATATTCCTTCTGGCTCCCTTTCCTAACAACGACGAACTTATACTAACGCAGTTACGCAATATGTCGAGTAATTATTGCGGGGAAAAAGGTGTGAATCGGAGAAGAAGTCTCCGATCCACGGGGGACTAAAGGCGAATCAGGCAGAAGGCACTGATTCTTTCAAATTGAGAAACAAGAGCGAACCAGAGCAGAGGGCTCTGATTCGAGGGTGACGCGAACGCGTACAATGCCTGCAGCCAAACTCCAGTCGGCACCGATACCCAACATGAATTCAAGAAGAGCGATGACCAAGAGAAAAGTTCGCACGGTGTCCCATTTACTCATATACCAACCGGTACCATTCAACTTACGTTGAGGTTACTCAGGTGGAATCGCGACAGAGAGGACTTTTCACTTATACAGTGTAACACGGCAAACAGATCGCTTGACCATCCACTCTTAATGAATTGACGCTGAATACCGATACCAACTGGATTGGTACATACAAGCAAGGTCCGACACAGCGGAAGGCTGTGTCGGAGTCACAACAACGAGCCGAGCAAAGTGAAGTTAGATTAAATGAAATTAAACTAAATGAAATGAAATTAAATTAAATTAGATTAAGTGAAGTTAAGGCAATAATTACTCGACATATTTACAACGACGATATACAATCTTATAATGTACGCACGCAAGCAGACCAATTATTGTCGCAAAAAACTAAATCGCCAAAAAGGGAAAAAGCGAAGCAGAAGGCTTCGATTCGCAACGAAGAAACATGAACCAGAATGAACGAGTGTAAACTTAATACCCGCTCGAGAGAGCAAACCTAACACCAGCTCAAGTGAGCCAAGCTAAGCCCGCACACGTGTGCGGCCTATAGGCGATTCGGGTGCCCCGGGGACGCGACACCCCGTACTCACTCACGGTTTCCCCAACCCTGAATGAGCCCCTGAGGGACCTCCGATCGGAGGAATGCCAAATTTAAATAAGAAATATAAATATCTAGAAGAGGATCTTATGAAATTTCAGAAACGAAATTCAATTAGATGTCGAGCAAGTAAAACAACGATGATGAATATGTGATGAAGAGCAATTGTAAACCCCGTACACGGGTACGGTCTACAAACCCCGCACACGAGTGCGAATCTAACCAGCTCACGAGAGCCAAACTAACCCCGCACACGAGTGCGGCCTGCCTACCCCGCACACGAGTGCGAATCTAACCAGCTCACGAGAGCCAACCTAACACCAGCTCACGAGAGCCAAACTAACCCCGCACACGAGTGCGGCCTATAGGCGCTTCGGGTGCCCCGGGGACGCGACACCCCGTACCCACTCACGGCCCCACCCGTGAGTGAGCCCCTGAGGGACCTCCGATCGAAGGAATTCCAATTTTAAATAAGAAACAAACAATTTGATGATAAACGACGGTGTTCGTTGAATTAGTAGTTGCGGGCAGAATCGTTGGAGGTGGGCCAAGGGTAATCAACATAAGCATTGTAAAACCCTTGGCCCACCCTGTGCTGTAAAGCAACAAATAAACTGTCGCAAAGTAAACCATCACAAATAAAAAAAAAAAATTGGCCAAACTCACCAAACTGCACAGCTACTGGACTGCTACTGGACAGCCACTGGACTGCTACTGGACAGCCACTGGATAGCCACTGGACAGCCACTGGTCACTCACTACCACTCGCGTTCACTCGCGATCACTCAGTCGGACCCGTCGGACCGCCCGGGCCGGAGTCCGCGGCCCAACTGACTGACTGACTGAGAACGCTCGACGAGTTCAGGCGCAGCTGCGCAGCGACGCGGAACGCTCGCCGAGTTCAGGCGCAGCTGCGCAGCGACGCGGAACTCTCCCCACTCCATCTAACATCGCTCGATTTCGATCGCCGTGATTGTAATTATTGATAAATTTATTATCTATGGCTGTTTAATGTTTATAACAATTCCTTTTACCAACGATGCCGACAAACACTCCCTTGACCACCTGGTCATCTAATTTTTTAGTGATGATAGGTAGTAGAACCCGAGGTACAGAATAACTTTTAAACCATGAATATTTTCACGAATTAATTTATTGAACACAATACACTAATACATTTATTATTTCGAATTGACTAACATTTATAATAATTCCTTCTGTCAACGATGCCGACAAACACTCCCTTGACCACCTTGCCATCTAATTTTTTGGTAAAAATTTTTAATAGGACTCTAGATACAGAATCACTTCTAAATCATGAACAGCCGCATGCATCATATATTCATTTTACAATCAAAATATATAATAAAACGTCCCAAACATTTTGCATTCTCAATATATTAAAATGTTTGATAATATTAATGTGCCGATCATCCCGGTATTTCCTCGCACGACGTCATATTACGCTTGAATTTATTTCGAGTCAATCCCTTCATGCGAACTGTTTGTTTCGTGCGAGCCGTTCACTTCTGTGCGAGCGGCTCGCATTGGTGCGAGTAGCTTGCATCGGTGCGAGTAGCTCGCATCGATGCGAGTAGCTCGCTTCGTGCGAGTACTCGACTCGACTCGAAATGCGAGTCCCGACTCGACTCGACTCGAACTCGGCTCGCATATGCGAGCTTGTCTGCAGGCCTACTCTAGACTCTAGAGCCTAGAGCCCCGTACCATTCCGTGTCACATCCTACCGTATCGACTAAAGCTAATATTGTGGAACTTACATTCTAGAGCGGCGCTGTTATTGACAGAATTTGATATCTCATGTCGGGGATTCTATAAATGATGTATGAAACACAAGAATGTTGTGTTCTTTTAATTCTGTTATGCCTGTTACGCGAATGCATTGGAAGATGAGTTTGGCAAACTGTTTATCCAAATAAAAATTTCGAATAATGAATAAGAGATAAAAAAATATTTATTCGTTATTGGAAGGTACGAATAAAGAAAGTATCTTTATTTGACGAGCATCGAATAAGTAATTTTATTCGACGAGAATTTATCCGATGAATAAAAATAATTTTTTTTATTCCAAGCGGATTTAATCAAACTTCGAATAATTTTTTCATCTTTCATCTGTATCTTTTATTCGAAGGCTTTGAATAACTCTTCGAATAATTTTTGCCAGCTCTAATAAGGGGCGACGAGGCCCGATGAGCGCCGAACTTGGACTCGATCTAAGCGTTTTCTCGGTTCTCTGGATGCACGTATTTAGATCGTGCTCTGCCACTATTTTTTTTATGCCTGCCTCAAGCATAATAAAAGATAGTCTGCACTTGGCGTGCGGATGAAGGAATTCTGACTTGTTTTGTGACAGTATAGGCATTTAGTATAAACGTGTATAGTATTTTGAACGATACCACATGGTTTACGTCATTTATTGTTTTATTAGTAGTTGAAGAAGGTGGTGCAGGTAGCAGCGCGATGCGGTGATAATCACCGCACGGGATAAGGGTACCGACTTGAAACTGTGAAATCTCAATACAATTGAAACTGGAATTTCCCTTGTTGTATCACCGCGGCGAATTTCAGCCGTCGTTGGGCCTTAGGTCGACAGAAACATGTAGCCTTTTTAAACTATAAAACCCTACGCTACCATATACGAATTTTTCCGACGAAAATCATTTTGAATATTCTTGCACTACAAAATTACATTTTCATGTTAATTGATACATTATTGTAGCGGATGCTGTGCGTGGGAATGAAAGAATTTTCGGACGCGAAAATTCCGTCTTTCCCAAGTACGCGCCGTAGGAGGTCGGTTCCAAAGGTTTGGTCATTGAGTTGATATTTCGACCCGACCCGTTGCAGTTCCTCAACGACGTCCCCAGTAGCGTCCCCAATGTAGCGTCTTGGGGGAGGAAATTCTCTCCTTGCATCTTCAAGGATGGAAAGTTCCTCCCCTTATTTTAACGGTTTCTGGGACGTTGTTGCAGGGTTATATATAAGGCCCCCTTTACTTGAGCAAGATCAGAAAGCTAGCAACCTTCGTCGCGCGTATGTCATATTGTAACTATCGCGACACTTTGTTTTCTCGATAAGCTTTCACAGTAAACATTTGTGAATACATAAACACGCGTTGGTA
The DNA here is from genome assembly GCA_028454225.1 of Lasioglossum leucozonium. Taxonomy (NCBI): domain Eukaryota; kingdom Metazoa; phylum Arthropoda; class Insecta; order Hymenoptera; family Halictidae; genus Lasioglossum; species Lasioglossum leucozonium. Next base: position 446,737 of record CM052210.1, on the reverse strand, counting down.
ACACTTATTAATCACCCGATATCCTAAATTATTTATAAAAACAATAGTCTTTCCCGATTTTCATTGATTTGTTAGTTCAGCCATTACAGTCTGTAAAATCAACAATTTTCAACATTTCCATGAATCCTTCGAGATACGTTCAAGTATCACAAAGAAACAAATTCGGAACAGTAGTCCGAAAACTCTTATGAAGCAGTGGGTCGAAAAACAATTTCTAGCCCTAAAGACACCTTGTTGCGAGCAAGTTCGCTACCTTGTTTTATTACACCCCCAAGTGCCCGGGATTTTCCCTTGAAGGGAACGCGTCGAGCTGTCGAGACGCGCGCTGCCAACTCTCGACATTGCTTCATTCGAATTTTCTCTCATCTGCTCAAACTGTCCTCTTCGACGTCCAAAACTTGCTGTAGACGGCTGTATGCCGTCAATTAAACCACTGAATACAGTCTAAATTATATCGTGTTTAGAGTCATTTTAATCAGAAAAATTCCACGAATAAGTTGGTGGAAGTCCCATAAGAAAAAAATGAAAAATGAAGAAGTTTTATAATTACATTAGTGGTGGTTTCACACTGACATACCTGACCCCGTATCGGGTTATGCGGCATGTTTACACCACTCGGCAACCAAAGCCACTCGCGTTTCTGGGCCTGGACCTACGGGGGTTCGACGGTCGAGGGTTATCGAGTAGGGTATATCGGTGTGAAACCGCCACTAATCCAATAACAAAACTTCTTTATTATCCATTATTTTTTTATGGGACTTTCACCAATTTATTTGTGACATTTTTCTGATTAAAATGATACTAAACGCGATACAATTTCAACTTGTATTTAGTGGATTAATTGACGGAATGGAGTAAGTTTTCGGCCGCGCGGTCCGAGTTTACATGCTGCCCTTTTCTACGTTCCGCAATGTCCCTTTGTAGTCATAAAAAAAATAAATTTTTTAAAAATACCACGTTTTTAAAACGGACTAAAAAGTATAAAATAATTTAAATAAAAATATGTTTAAAAAACAGACTAAAAAGTATAAAATAATTTTAAATAAAAATAATTTCATAAAAAAATATGTTTGAAAAACGGACTAAGAACACATTTACAGATTTCTAACCCCATACAGATAGTCCTGAAAATTTGTGATTGTGAATTTTTAATAGCTATGAAAATACTTGTAAGATTTTAAACGAAAAACGTGGGGCGCAAGATATTAGTAAGGAGTGTAGAGAGTAGCTGCCGTTGAGAAAACATATAGAACAGTTCATGTCATTTGTAATGCAATAAAATTGTTAGTGACTTAGTTGAACAATTCAATTATTCAATATTGCATGTTATTCAATAACAATTCAATATTGCATGCGCCCCACGTTTTTCGTTTTAAATGTTACAAGTATTTTCATAGCTATTAAAAATTCACAATCACAAATTTTCAGGACTATCTGTATGGGGTTAGAAATCTGTAAATGTGTTCTTAGTCCGTTTTTTAAACATATTTTTTTATGAAATTATTTTATACTTTTTAGTCCGTTTAAAAAACGTGGTATTTTAAAAAAATTTATTTTTTATTTAAATAATTCTTTTCAACTTTTTAGTGAGCTTTTTTTATTCGAATAACCCAGCGTATATTATCTTTGGAGATATCTGTAATCCGTTATACACGACACAACAATCAATAATGTTCAATAACCTTAGAATCACAAAACAAATATATGTAATTCTGTTCCTCACATGGTAGGTTCTGAAAATCTGATTTATATGGATATATAGATATGTAAATTATTCTATGGTCCAGTGTTCTTCTCTCTGTAATATATATTTAATTATATTGACTTTAATTAATGTAAACGTATTTAGTTGCACGTCCTGTCATTACATAACCATGTATTTCTAACCATTTCGTTTCTTTGTACTACCGATCGTCGGGCGACGAAGTGTGAGTGTGACTGTGAACGTGGACGTGGACCAATCAGAGGACAGAGTCAGAGTGGGAACACGTAGTAGAGTGGGGACGTAGAGGTAGTGCGATGGGTTATAACGGTTATTTTATATTAATAATAATAAAATAATTTATATATCCTGAACGCATAGGCTTTTTTTAAAAATTTTTTTTAAATATTGCATTGTTATCCAGTTCTGAGCTATGTTTCAAATTTCAAGTCTCCAGATCATCAGGAAGTGGTTTAAAATACGATTCCAAGATTTTGCGGAAGGAAAGCGCACGGACGGACAGAGAGACACGAAAGCGACCTAATAAAAACGTGGTAATAAAAAATAGTTTTCCTTCACAATCTTTTTCCCTGCTACGAACTGGTGATGGGAGCTAGATTACGACTTTACTGTAGTACCATATATGTATATTTTCTTTTTGTTTAAAGCAGAACTAGAATGTTGTTCAATTTTTTTTTGTTTAAATAATAATAATTATTCCGTAATGCGTCTACTTCTTTAATCCTTTCTAGCATTTAACTTTATTAAATAAATATTCTTTTACAATCATTTTAATACAGGATTATTAATACAGGATGTTTAATACAGGACAGGAAAAAATATGTACATGAAAATTGTTTGATACGAAGGGGTATTCAATACGGTGCAAATTAATTTTTTAATTTAATTAATGCTTTGATATGAAATCTGTATTTCTTCGAATTATTCCGGGTTTTTTATTTTTTACAATTAGAGTTTGCAACTGAAAGATCGGAAAAAATGAAAATACTTCTATTATTATATAATTAATATTATATTTAATTTATATTAATTAAAGTTTGGTATATTAGATTTATATATTAGTTGCATATTTTATGTAAAACCAGATAAAACAATTAAACTGTACGTTCTGATTCAGGCAAAAGTCGAAAACGGTTCTGGTACGGGCTAAGTCGAAACCGGTTCTTGTAGGTGCTAAGTCGAAACGAAAGAAAAAGTGGCACGGCCAAAACCCGAGCGTGAGCACTCTCCTATCCTCTCTGATAATTACTATCACGGCGAGCACTCTCAATCAGTCAGTCAGTCGGGCCCGGGACTCGGGCGGAAGCGGTCCGACTGAGTGAACGCGAGTGATTAGTGAGTGACCAGTGGCTGTCCAGTAGCTGACTATCCGGCCCAGTTTGGTGAGTTTGGCCATTTTTTTTTTTATTTGTGATGGTTTACTCTGTGAGAATTTATTTTCTGCTTTGTAGCACAGTGTGGGCCAAAGGTTTTACAATGGTTTTGTTGATTACCCTTGGCCCACCTTCAACGATTCTTCAACTGTTAATTCAACGGACATCGACATTTAGCGCCTATAGGCCGCACTCGTGTGCGGGGTTAGTTTGGCTCTCGTGAGCTGATGATAGGTTGGCTCTCGTGAGCTGGTTAGATTCGCACTCGTGTGCGGAGTTTTGTAAGCTGTACCCGTGTACGGGGTTTATAGTTACTTCTATTTGACGTGTGTTTGTGAATTTTCACAAGATGCTCTTCTGAAGATTTATTTTTCTTATTTAAAATTGGAATTCCTTCGTTCGGGGGTCCCTCAGGGGCTCCCGAAGCGCCTATAGGCCGCACTCGTGTGCAAGGTTAGTTTGGCTCTCGTGAGATGGTATTAGGTTGGCTCTCGTGAGCTGGTTAGATTCGCACTCGTGTGCGGGATTTTGTAGGCTGTACTCGTGTGCAGGGTTAGCTTGGCTCTCGTGAGCTGGTTAGATTCGGACTTCTAGTTTTGTTGTGTTTCTTGTCGTATTCGCACTCGTGTGCGGGGTCATGTATTGTGTTGAGCAGTCGGTCAGGATACATCGAACGAAGAGGACACCTCAACGAAGAGAATACATCAGGAAGACTGCGTATATCTATGTTAGTTGTATTTGCCGAGCAATTATTGTCTTAGCGTCACTCCTGAACCAGAACCTTCTGCTCTGGTTCATGGTTATCCTTTGCGAATCAAAGCCTTCTGCTTTGATTCATCACTATTTTGCGACTTAGTTTTTTTGCGGCAATAATTGCTCGGCTTGCGTGCTTGCGTTAATTGTTAAGATTGTCGTTGTAAATATGTCGAGTAATTATTGCCTTAACTTCACTTAATTGAATTTAATTGTATTGAATTTAACTTCACTTTGCTCGGCTCGTTGTTTTGATTCTGACACAGCCTTCTGCTGTGTCTTCTTGCTTGTATGTACCAATCCAGTTTGTATCGGTATTCGGCGTAAATTCATTGAGAGTGGATGGTCAAACGATCTGTTCGCCGTGTTACACTGTATAAGTGAAAAGTCTTCTCTGCCGTAATTCCACCCGAGTCGCCTCAACGTAAGTTGGTTACAAACCTGGTTACAGGTGGTTGCTGGAGTAAATGGGACACCGTGTGAGCTCTTCTCTTGGTCGTCGCTCTTCTTGAATCGATGTTGAGTATCGGTGCTATTTGGAGTTTGGCTGCAAGCATTGTACGCGTTCGCGTCACCCTCATATCAGAGCCCTCTGCTCTGGTTCATTCTTGTTTCTCTTTTTGAAAGAATCAGAGCCTTCTGCCTGATTCGCCTTTGGTCCCCCGTGGATCGGAGACTTCTTCTCCGATTCACACCTTTTGCTCCGCAATAATTACTCGACATATTGCGTTACTGCGTTAGTATAAGTTCGTCGTTGTTTGGAAAGGGAGCCAGAAGGAATATTATATGTACTCGTTCTAACTCCCATTCCGGGTCTCTTGTGCAGCAACCTCCTCATAGCGAGACCTGGGCACTCGGTATTATCCTCTATTTGTAAGAACTTCTAGTATCTTACAAATAGTGGATAATATCGAGCTAATAGCTGCACACTTAAAAATGTAAATATTGTATCCTAGAATGTAAGACATGATCGATGTAAGAACATATGTATTGAAAGATTTTCAATAAAGATCTTGTAAATTAATATTCATGATTATTTCAAACCCATTCCCTTCCATAACATTTTGCGATATCACCTTCTGGCAGCACTGCTAGGTTATTAGCGACACGATACATTAAGTAAGAATATATTACATTATTTGTTTGATGACGCCCTCATACACGAATCCTCAAATTGTTAATAGTTACTACGAGCACTGTTTTGTCGTGTACGAATTCGCGATGGGACACGACAGAATGCCCGCCAAATTAATCTTAGGCAAAGGGATCGGCAGGAGAGCTGACTGGTGCGCGTCGTGACTTAAAGGTTTCGAACGGAGCTTAATAGAAACTGGTGTACACGATATAAAGTTGAAATTTATTTAAAAAATTGAAGGGATATAGGTGGTACCGGGTAAGAGTAACTACCACGTGTTCTATCCGTTTGGCAAGAGCTTGTTTATTCAAAGATGCGTAAAACTTGAGCCTCAAAGAAACTTTCGAAAATGCCCTGATTGGTTCGGCCTGCGTTGACCTTTTCACCAATCAGGGCGTTCTTTGAGTACTTTCGGTCCCCCTTATCCTTGCGCCCCTCACGCCTCTAATTTTTGAACGCGAGGGTGGACTCAGCAATTAAGCAATGTAGCGGGTTTTCCTACGGGCCCACGGTGCCTGGCAAGGCGCACTGACGCCTACCTGCCTAGCTCCTGCTGTCCCTTCGGAAACTCGAGGTTTATGGTACCCGTACATAACTGTCGAGGCCGAGGCTAAAAAGATCTAATGGCCTAAACGTGCCAATGCAAAAATTCAGAAATTATCGTTAAAACGACTACGGCTTTCTCAAAAACAGATGTGGGACAACGCGTTCCATAAACCTTTTCCCGACCGTCTGCATGCCGAATGTTGCTATGCATAAATGCCGATGGCCGCTACAAAATAACTGAGTTATAAGACGTAATGTTAGCTACGATGTACACAGAACGATGTCGAAATGTCTTCTGACGCGTCTCCTTCCGCCCTCGCTAACCTGGCTCCCCACTCATCATGAATTTCATATACCCTTGATCAGAGTGGGTCCTCGTAGGGCGGTTTTTACCTCTTGCTTAATTTGGGACGTATGCCCCGTATTGTCACTCCCTCCGATACGCCCGAAGCGCGTTGGGTTTACGATGGGAGCGACGCGGCTGGTCACCACGTGTCTCTTTGATCTGGAACTTTATGGTACGGTTATCGTACCTGCGAGGGTTAATGTATCGATGTGCAATCTTCCTGGACTTTTTAAGTGACTTCACTGCTAACTACTGCATATTGGGTGCAGACCGGTCTGCTAAAGAAAAAAATAATGGCTCGATGTTGAAAGAAACGTGTAAATGGAGGAAACTAAAAGCTCGCAGATGGTTGTCCGTACCATAAAGTTGTTTTCGACGGACCTTTCGAGGCCGTCGTGGTTCCGCGACGGAACAAGTACTGGCCCATTCATAAATTTAACTATCTTCAGAAAATGTATCCGTTGCTGTCCATAGGTATTCAAAGATTTATTAGATACCGTCGTTCGGCTTGGAACGCTCGAGTCACCTTATCCATCGCACAATGCGCAGATTTGTAAACACTTTCAGTTCATAATCCGCTGTCTTCGTGATCGCACGGCTGTCAATCGCACAGCTGCAATTACTCTACGAAATCATTCCATTTTCTGTATTAGAATTATTTATGTATTTGAAAAACCACGGATTATTAAACGGATCAACGATTGTTACGATCAGTGTTCAGTTAATTTCTTTTCCGAGGATCACGATGACACTTTAAATTCTCCATTGTTATCGGCAAGTGTTGCTATCCTACAGTTACTGTACGCCCGTGGATCTGTTTGAAGAACGTGTTAGATTTAATTATTCAAATGGCGAACGAGAGATACACACTGGTAAGAAATATTTGTAACAAGAACTAAGGTAAACTTTCAGAACGAGGATTAAAGAAAAAACCGAAGTTTAAATATTTTAACACTTTAGTTAGTGAAACCGAAGCTGCAAAGTTAAAGTTTAATCGCATTACTTTTTCAACCCTTCTGGGTCCTTCAAATCCCAAGAAAATTGGTTTACACAACGAAATTAATTTTCAAAGATGGCCAAAGTGTTAACTCCTTCACTAATAAATAAATTATCGTTACTAATCTTGAATTCTTAGATCAGGAAGTCCGTGAAGAGGCTGCTGCAAGAGGGATGCAAATACTTGTACATCGTAGACAAGTTCTACCACCGCGCCGGGAGCGATTATTCAGAATTCCAGAGTGTGTTGCACGCAATGGACAGCTATTCCCGAGTAAGTGCATGAATATAACACTTTTACAGATTTATTTTAAAAATTTTCGAACGGTTTATCCAGCACAAGACAGCGTTGCAGCAAGATATAGAGCTGCTGAATGAAATGACCGTTACCGTTCCTTGGGAAGACGTCGATCTCGACGACTACGACGACTACAACGACTACGACGACTACGACGCCTACAACGACTACGACGACTACGACGACTACGACGACTACGACGAAGAAACAGTATCAGCGGATGGAGAATACGATTCCTACGATGATTGGATAAATCAATTGGCTTTGGCTATAAGAGAAATGAAGCACGTTCTAACGAGGTTAGAATTGATATTGCTGGAAAAAGTAGAATGTTATAGGAACCTGATGAAGCTACAGTCGCAGCTGAGCCTTATTCTTCAGAATTATTGCGGAAGGGTAGTCACGGTTCTGAAGCAGATCACGAGCGTGGAAAATCGTTTAAACAAGGACACACTGTTGGCTAATCGCTTTAGGGAAAATCGGAAGAAATTGACAGAGATCTTGGCTCATATTACTGAGGTATATTTCATTTTGGTTTCGCTTACTTAATCTTAGAATAATAAACCGATACGTGGATTCTTAAACATTCTATTTACAGAATGATAAATTAAATATGCAATCTATTAATCTGTGTTGCTGATCGCTTAATCATTTTATTCTCTTTGTCGATGCAGAAGCAGAAATTCTTTTGGGGAGACCATACCTCTGCCATAGAGATAGCGTAGAAACCGAAGCATAAGCATCGGTGAAGCCAGTATTATTATAAAAGAATTTTATTTATTTTGTTTCATATTTTTTGTTATATGTATATTTATCAAGTTCCAGTTCCACGTTGTTGTTATATTATTTAATAAAGTTGCTAATTCGTTCGTGCAAATCTATCTAATCTCTTAAAAATAAATTCACAGAATAAAAATGCATTTTCCATGCTAGAATTTTAACAATGGTCGAAGTTTACTTTCGTCAGTAATCTATCTTCTGTATATTCGAATCGGAAGAGAAATTGTCTACGGTCATTGGACACGCACGAGGGTTCGAGAAAAAAATGTCCACGGATCCAAAGGTCGTGACGCGGACTTATCGCGAAACGCTCGTTGAATTCGCGAACGATCCGTCAGATGTCTCCAACGCGTACGGTCCCGCGCCGTAGATCTCTTAGATCCCTACCGACGCTCGCAATTGATGGATCGCGAGTCGATATTCGTAGTTTCTCGTGATCTTCTACGGTTTCTACATCGCGGCACCGGATTAAGAAAATAACCGAGTGTTCTATGGTGATCGTCGATGGATGACGACTGACCGGAAGTCGAGGGATCATTGGACAATGGTTCCATTGAAGGAATACGTTTGTCGGCTGACGCCGGAAGAGAGGGTGTACGCGGCGGAATATTTGAACGAGACCGATGAAAACAGACCACAGAAAATCGAGGAGCTGAGACAATGGGCTGTGGACAATACTGAAATTAACCCGCCAAACGGTATCTTTTGCTTGTATCACTGATAAACAGCTTTGTTATTCGGATAGAGTGTTCTCGATCGATCGATCAGGCTTAAATCTCTCTCGCGTATCCATTTTCCGTGTCAGAATTATTTAAATAGCTTGAAGTTTCATTTCTCTTTCCATTTTGAACGAATGAAACTAGTAAATAAAATTTGGGTGTCCTTGCACTCAATTTTAGTAACATTTTTCTAGTGGTAGAATTAATAAAAATTCATTAAGAAAGACTTCATTTTTTCTTTGAATAATATTCTTAAAAGAAATGATTAGGATCGGTTGATGGTTCATTAAGAAATCCTCGACAATGTATCATAGATTTTTAAGAATTGTTAATTGTTGAGTCTCGTTCCGGATTTTTCACGAATTTTCTTCCAGACGACTTCTTCCTGCTGCGTTTCCTGCGAGCCAGCAAATTCGACATGGGAAAAGCGAAGAGCAAACTGAAAAATTACTGCAAACAGAGGGACACTTTACCAGAATGGTATAGCAACAGGAATCCACTTCTGCCTGAACTGCAGGAACTCTTTGATCTCGGGTAATCTCTTACTAATATCGAGTAATGCTAGCTGCAGTCGTCATCCGTGTCATCCGGATCCTCGGTTACGTTTAGTGCTTCGATGCTCTTCTTGTTGACACGCGATCATGTTGTATATGTATATGATACGGTATCAGCATTCGATAAGCTGTTACAGTTTGCTCGTGTGTTGGTCGACGTTGTTCGAAACGCTATTCGATTATGTTTGCGGTTCGGAGGCCACTGAATTTCCCTTCAAGTGGCTATGGTCAGTGATTCGTGATTCATTTTGGTGATGTTATCGGTAAATAAATCTTTCCAGCGTTGATACAGTTAATTGTAGAGAATTGATAATAGACATCGTAAGTTTAATACACTTTCCATAGATTTTATATACCTTGTTTATACTTTTTATAGAGTGCTTCTACCTTTAAGAAAGTTAGATAGCGAGGGAAGAATGGTGGTGATTGTGCGCGCGGCTGTTCACCGTCCCTCCAGGCACAAAATGGCGGACATGCTGAAGGTGCTTAGCTCGTTTTAGTCTCTTGTATTTTTATAAGAAATAAATACTTTTCCTATTGAGACTCAATTAACATGTCCAGTGAAAAAGGCTTGTAGTTTTTTCTAATTTCGATGCAGGCCGCCCTGATGACTCTAGATCTAGCTTTGAGGGACCACGAGTCGATAACGGTCAATGGGATCACCGCCATATTGGACATCAATGCGATAACATACGAACACGTACTACAATTACCACCAAGCGTGATCCGCAACTTGGTTCACGCTTGGCAAGGCTGTTATCCTGTCAGGATCTATTCGTTGGACTTCATCAACACTCCCAGGTTCGTAAACGTGGTGCTGAACGTGTTCAGAAGCTTCATGAACGCGAAACTCAAGCAGCGTCTGCACATACACATGAAAGGGAAACTGAAGCTGCATAAATCGATGCCGATGGATATATTGCCCGAGGAATATGGCGGATCGGATGGAGCTTTGAAGGATCTGATCGGTATGTTTTATTTCATTTTCCCCTAAGATAGAAGTTTGGTCGCTTAAATTGACAGGAAAAATATTTGAACTTTCTATTGTATTAAAAACGTTCCAAAGCGTTTAATCGACTGCTCTAATGTCCCTGAAACTCTACTCTCCGGCGAGAACTCTGCATTAGCACGCAATAGCGGCGCATTAGCATAGTTAACCAGAAATTAATGACGCCAATCAAACAAACGGTGACAGATTGGCTTATCAGGGCTGGAATAGAAGCACCGCTTCATTTCCGATCGCCCTTAATGCCCGAACCTGTGAACCTATGAACCTTCTCGTACGAGCGTGGGTCGTCGCAATTAATTAATACAGCAGGTTTAATTGGTCCGCAGAGTATTGGAAACGTGCTGTGGAGGACAATAGACAGTGGTTCATCGAGGAGGAAAAGTACAGATTGACGTCGATTAACTAACTACATTGGCTCTAATTCACGGTAACGAGGGATCCCGTAGATGCAGCCGGTCGACTTGGTTCACAATGACAGAAATAGAAACGACACTCAACGATTCTATCCTAATGGTGCTCATGTTTGTTTGTTTGTTTGTTTTGCTGATGTTTTTTTTTTAAAAAACCTTTTTCTCGTTTTATTGTTTTTTATACAGATATAATTATCGTAAGGAAAATAGAAATGTACACACCGTATCCGGTCTTCTTATTCGTTCGCTCGGTACGCGTTCTTGGCGATAGAATAATTAAAAAAACAAAAAAAAAACAAAAAAAAACGAAAAAGAACACATGAAAACGTTCGCCTGCTGTCGGACGCCCCCGAAGCGGCACGAAAACATAATTCAACTAAAAAGACATAATTGCGACGGGCGCGACCCGCCGGTACCGTACAAAACGTAACCGCTATGATTCTCTCTATATACTACAATATGGTACATGTCCGTGTCCTTGGAGCCGAAGGTCGATTCTCCGCGCGGAATCGGCAGGCGACGCGATCATTCTGATAACGCGCTCGCCTAAAGTCATGGGCAAGTAAGACTGTCCTATACATCTAATCGGCTACTCGTTAACTTAGCGAAAACTTACTACTCACGATCCCATTTGCATCACGGGACCTGTTCCACCTGGTGGTTCGCGCACCTGTCGTCCCGCTTCTGCACCTTAGAATCATTCCACTCTACATATAGATACTCTATCGACGCTCCGTTATGCTCGATAGAAAGTCATCTACGTGCCCGCGCACAGGATTTATTTATCCAACATGTAATTCGACAAACATAGTGTTTCAGTGCGGAACTTTGGCGTTCACAATAACAATAATAATTCTAAATGCGAGAATTCAAGATCGAACCAGCTCAGCGATACTATCCTCTTCTTCCGTAGTCGATGATAATTAAAACAGAGAGGGACTCTAAAGAGGCTCTCTAAGGCATGATAGAACAAAAATTCTTGCTCCACGAGAGAGCCACTAGTTGGATTCATTAGAAAAAGACTCTATTCTGGCTCCACGGTCGATAATAGTTAAAACAATTAATTCTTGAGCTTCGCAGAGCGGAGAGAGGCAGAGAGAGAGAGAGAGAGAGAGAGAGAGAGAGAGAGAGAGAGGGAAGGAGGGGTGCTAGCTTGTAGCTCTCTCGCGGGGATCAGTGGCTCTTTCGCGGAGAAAATTCTGTGTACATGTTTTATTAGTGATCTCGGGGCAATATATGTATAAAATGGGACGACAGATGAGGTTCCTGAGGAACGTTCAACCACGGTGCAACCTGTCCCCGATGATCCGCGGTTATATTACAGACTTTCAACTAAAAGAATCAAAGAGAACAGATAGAACCAAAGATAAGAGAACAGACGTGCACACCACGCGATCACTCATTCGTCGTCATGCGCGCGAAAGAGCACAATTTCAGCGCACAAACGAGCATCACATTTCTGGAGGTCCACGCACGGACGGCGGCGCTAACGAGATCGTCTCGAGGAAGCTGCCGAAGTCTTTCTGTGTGCGTGTGTCCCGCGCTCTTAATTTTTCATCTCGATACATATATGTGTAATATATATATATGTGTAATATATATATATATATATATATATATATATATATATATATATATATATATGCCCAGTGAAGTTCAAGATCGAACCGTGATCGCGTTCTCTTAGCCTTCTCTCTCTCTCGTTCGTTGCTGCTTGCACACAGCCGATCTCCAACGACGACGTACGTCCCTGGACCAAGATCCTCTATCCTCGCTTGAACTTCAGCACCATTATGCTTATCGTGAGGAACAACACGATCCAGATCACGGTCGAGATGAAGCCGTTGTACACGTCCGGCTCCGCGATGCTCCAGCCCCTTGTCAGCATCGAACGAAGCGACGTCGTGGCCATTGTTAACGGCAGACCCTGCGATATGTATCGAAGGAACGTTGGCATACCTTCCACCGGCCAGATCACACCTTGAAAATACAAAATATCTTCTTCAAGTAGTTGCATCGAGTGCTATAGATAGTACTCTATCCATTTTGTTTTATTTAGGCTTCACGATCCTTTATAAAATGAAACTTGAAGTATCATCAGTATTCACAAATATTTTAACGGCCATCGTCTATAAAGTCCCATTTGTTAAAATTTCTTCTTCCAACAAGAAGCAAAAAATGAACTATATTTGCGAACAGGAAACTTTGTGAGGGTACATTAAAAATTACTATTCGATATTGGAATGTATTTCCACAGCGGCGTGGACAAAACGGGAAGCGAACGGTTCCCTCGTTTCGCAAAGCGGATTATGAAAATAACAATTCGCGGAGACATTCGTGCACCACTTGCGAGCTACAAAGTAACACACAGGAAACGTTCGTCGCATTCGGATGACCGAGCAACGGGTTACGTAAACGAGGAACACGGTGTACTCTTCTGGAAAGTCGACACCGCGCCAGCTGGATCTCTCGGTCGTGTTTTTTCTCCGGTTGGAAAAGGGCCGATGAAGCTTCTCGTCTTTCTTCTATCGCGCTACGAAACTGAGCACGCGGCCGAGCATCTTTGCCACGGAAAATAATTAAGAACGCGAGTGACTTTCACTTCTGCTGGCATTTAATGGCCCCTTACCGTTCGGTCGAATCGCGATTCGACGATCTATCGCGAAAGCGTCTCCGCCGCCGCTGTCTAAACATTGGGAATTCTATAAAAAAAAAAGGAAAGATAATTAACATTACGTACCGCTCAGCAGAAGCGTGGGATAGAAGCTGCCCAGAGCCAACTGGATCGCATTCCGCTCAAGCTCGCAGATCGCCGAGATCACGAAACCTGGAAAAACAGAAACAAACGCGTCGTCGGTTTATTTCCGAATTCCATAAAATCTTGCTCGGTAGAAAAATATGACAGAGGATAATGGTAATGATATATCGCGACCGACAACGACGTCGTCGACGAAAAACCGCTAGATTAAAAGCGGTTTCTCGCGCGGAGATACGTTATGTAAGCGATCCAGTTTTTGCTGGAGTCACCTACCACGAGAGCAATCGCTCCGATAAACTGCAACTATTCGCCGGCAAAACGATCGATGATAAAAACTAATTTGTTAAGAACCGATTCATGCATTCTCCGAACAACACGATGATCGATTGCGTCTGGCAATTGACGCAGACAATTTTTATTTTGCATAAAGATCCGTCGCAGTCTATTAACGATTATTTCCGCTCACCGAAACACATGCCGCACAAGCCCTGTAGTATCGTCAGCACGATCACCCAGCCGATTTCGCCTTTGCACTCGACCCCGAACACCAGGATCATGAAGATTAGGACCAGAGCAGTCTGCCCACACATCACCACGAACTGCGTGATCACGTGGGAAAAGAGGATCTCGCCTGGAGTCACCCCAGCCACCCAGCTTCTGTCTAGAAGGCCCTCCATTCTCTCGATGATCAGCACAGAGGACGTCAAGGCCACCGCCAAGAAGAAGACAATGCTAAATCGATATCAAACGATGTTCAGAGATCGTTGTTTCATTGGTAAGTCGAGATGAAAAGCTAATCGTGGCGTGGACACTCACGTTAGGATTACTCCTGGCGCGACAAAGTCGGTGAAGCTAGGCTCGCTCGTGCCGTAGATCGGATCCATGAACTGGATCGGCACATCTGCTAGCTTGGTGTTCTGGTCGCAGGCTGATAAAAGGTCTTTGGCGAAGTCCCTGTACGAATACTGCAGGTTTCTGGCTAGCATCAGGCCTACTTGCTGATCTGCAAGGTCAATTGACCGTTAATCATTTCAATATTTCAAGATTGTCGATGTCTAGGAGTTTTATAAAAATGTCTCGACTCACTAGACATGTCGAGCCAGACCCTGATCTCGCTCTGGTCCAAGGTCTCGTCGTCGGCTTCCTTTCCAAGGGCCATTCTGGCGACAAGAGCGTCGGTGAAGTTTTCGGTGAAGTACAAGGTGCCCCAGACGTCTCCTCTCCGCACAGCATCCATCGCTGAATTAGGATCCTCATAATACACCTGAGAAATAGATGAGATCCTCGGTGACCGTCGCTATCGATTCACGCAACTAGGAAACTTCCTATGAGCTTACCTTGACCATCGTATCGTTGTCCAAGAACTTCAAATATCGACAACTTAGATGCGAAAAGCTGCAGTCCTCCGTCACCGGACAGGACATGTTGTTGTAGAACATCTCGTGGTTAACGATCGCGAGCTTCAATCCCGTTGGATCCCTGCCGATCGCCAAACAGAACAGGATCACTTGCATCACTGGCAATGCGAAGATGAAGAGCATCACTCTGTCCAAGAAGAAGAACGTTCGTATCAATCTCTACAATCTTTAGAGATCAATCTCCAAACTCCAAAAATAATGGTCCTCTAAAAAGTTTAGGCTCTACGCGATAAAATTAAATTAACTTGTTACCGGAAATAATTAGTGAATCGCAGTTATCGGATGTTTGAAACTTACCCCACGTTCCTCCACATCCGCAAGAAGTTCTTCTGCAAGAGTGCTCTCATCTTTCCTGTGCTCGTGATCTTGTAGCAATCTGTGAATGGTCCACAGTCGTCGCATTCTAACGCGGAACTCTTGACGCCTGATAGCGGCTTCCCGTTTAGCTGTTACCAAGAAAGGTTATCGTAATTCGGGGATCGAGAGTTCTCGAGAGAATCGCGCTGCTATTAGACGAAGATTCGAGAATCTCAGGCTAGGTCAGAGATTCCAAAGTGGAACAGAAGCTATTCTTACATCGTAGTGGTTTCCCACGCCATTCGTCGAGTCGTGGATGAGGACCTCCTTGCTCTGATGGAAGTTCAGGCCCACCACGCCAGATTCCTCCGTCACGTACACCGGTTCGTTCTTCTTTCCCCAGTTCAGGGATGCTTGCTTTTAGATCATTATTATCATTAGCTATTTTCAATTCTGAACAGTGTCCGTCTACGGAGCTGTAGCAGCTTGCTCTTGCGATCTTACCAGACTGATGTTGTTCGAAATGTTCAACTCTGTCGGTGGCTGGACGTATTGTCCTTGCTTCCTCGACAACTTCAGAAAAACGTCTTCCAGAGACGCACAGTTGTACATCTGCAGCAGAGCTCTGGGCGACTCCTCGGCCAACAGTCTTCCACTCCTCATCAGGCCGATCTGTCAGCGATACGAATTCAATGAAACGTTTACATTTTTACTGGAACAACTGCGTTATTATTTTTCTAACTTTGCGAGGGATGATTTTCGAGCGAGGTTTCTCGGGGAGCAGCGGATGGCCGCGAGAAACAATTCGCGAGGTTTAAAAACGGTAATCCAGGGACATCGGAAAACAAACGGAGACCTGTAATTCACGCGACACGTAATGACCGAGTCTACCGGTTAATTGGAGGATCGTCAACCCGAATGCACCCGTTATCGCAGACTAGTAGTTCGAATTTCCCCGTAGATTTTCAGTTAGGCTTTGTCCACACGGAAGCAGCCTCCCGATTACTTCCCACGAACGAGAATCCCACAATGTCCCCTGTTTCCTCACCGTGACATCGCAAGCATTGAAAATAGCTTCGTTTTTTCGGATTATGTTAGTTTAATATCACAAAATATTTCCACTAAATTATCGATGTTCCAGAGCACGCAGGCTATGAGAAGCACCTTCGGTAAATACGCGGCTCAAGGTTTGGCTAAGATTAGGGCCGGAGACCGGTCGGAAAAACAGCGGATCGCGAGGGACGTCGCGAAACCCGGAGCCGTCAGTCTACAATTTGTAAATCGGACAATTATCCGTTGCCGATTGCCTAATAGTCGCTCCAACGGAGCCGCTCGTGTAATTTCCGTGAAATAGAAACGCACGCGTAATCGCCGGCCACGCGGCCGTGCGTTTCTTCGTTTCCCCTTCGCGCCGTAGCTGTTTCGGCCGATCTTCTTCATCGAACATAAAACACGAAAAAAATCGCGATTGTGCAATCTTCATGCGCGATCGTTACACGGTATAGTAGGTAGCCGCCGCGCCGCGCCGCTCCGTACCGGTCGCATCGCGTGCTCACCAAAAACATGGCCGTCCGAATATTCCGGTTACGCAAGTTTACTATACCGTGTGTGCCTGCCGGGCCTCCTCGATGTAGTGGGTCGTGATAATGACGGTTTTGTTGCCATCTTTGGTGATTTGTACCAGATGGTTCCAGATACTGCAATAAAAAAAAAGTTCGCAGATTACTTTCGATTCTCGTCGCTCTTCGGCACGATTTCGAACAACACACCACACACCGTTCCCGGCCGTTTACCGACGACAAATTTATTCCGCGCTTTCTAATATAATTAATAGATCGCGGATTTCACGCGTTCGCAACAAACGCAATTAAACTGGAGCGTTAACGAAGATTTCCGAGCTTTTGCATTTTGTTTCGTAGTAGACAGAGTTCTCTCGATGAAAAGCGTCGTCACTTTCTCGCCATTAGAACACGGACGAATCGTTAAAAAAAAAGATTTCTCTTATTCATTATGGCATTTTCATAATGGTTTGTGCCCTCGCTTACAAAAAGAAAAAAAATTCGAAAAAGTCTATTTTTTACGGCTGGTCAACATCCTCGGAAGAAAGTGTAACATTTCGCCGGACGCCGATTAACGAGAACGCCTGCACGCACCGCGTCTTCTTCATTTCCATAACGATGCACGGTCTAATAATCGGTGGCGCGAAGCGTTCCTAAACGCGTCGTGTCTAGGTGGAAAGAACCGGAGGAATGTTGGCTAATACGTAACAATAACCGCGGAGCAGCTCGTTTCAGCCGGCCGAATCGGATCAACGGAATCGTAATCGAGAAAGTGAACGAACAAACGAGCCGCGGAAGCCATGAATTTTCCTAGCGCGTGCGCGAAGAAACTTCAATTTCGAGAAACCGCGAACGGAACACGAGCGCTCGTAAACTTCCCGTTGATCGCGCGCGAACTTAGGTTACACACGCGTTGACCCGAGGAAGCTCCAAGACGGACGAGCGAACAATATCGCGCCGCGAACTTTCTCGCGGCTAATTAGCCCTCCCCTTTTGTCGCCGCTTGACTTTCCAGTCAAAATGCCCGGTGGCACGCCTTGTCGTGGGTAACCCGGCATCCTTTCTTCCATTATTCGCGCTGCCATGTACGAGCATCCTATCGTTTCCTTATTGTACGCTAAGAGTTACCCATTTTCACCTTTCAAACGTTACCATTTTCTAAAAATTTCTTTCTTTTTTTTCTTTGTTCGCTGAGGGTTTGTGCACAGTGGAACCCGTGATTGTAATATAATTCCTTATTTATAATTGCGATGATTCACCGCAGAAAAATTTCTATTAAAAAACGCGAATAAAAATACCTCCAGGATGAATTCCAAAGGAAATGCATTTCCCAACGACCCAAGCGATCGGGCCGAGAGGAAAATTATTTTAATGTCGCCGAGCACAAGGAAAATCTCTTGCTCGTTTGCACGCCGCGCCGCGCCGCGCCGCGCCGTCCCGGCTCGAAATTTTACTTTCGCCGTGTAATTGGCGGCGATTGAGCCAGCGGAGACTTTTCCAATCGGTGCGGCGCGGCGTGTCGTTAAGCTCGTAATACGCGGCGAGGTGTCGCTTGCGAAATTCTCCGAGCCACGTCACGGTCCATGTAGGTTAAGACAACGTAGCGCCGACGTTTTCCACGCTCCATCTTGGCCGGAGAGGAAGATATAACCAGGCGGGGATCGTTCGAAAGCGGAGCTCCATTGTGGATGGTAGTTCGAGAACGAAAATCGGGGCTGACGACGAACGAAACACGGATCCGACCAACGCGCGCCCCATCGATTAACGAGAATGCAAATCGCCGAACATTCCATTCGAATACGATACGAAACGGTGGGCACCACCACGATTTTCAGCATTCCTCTTCTGTAATTGGCCGGCCTCGTAATTTAATAATACGGGCCCCACCGGATCGGCAACTCGAGAATTTTCACCGAACTTCCTTCACTTTTACGAACGTTTTAACGATCGTTTCCAGATAGAAAAGTGCGATATTTAAAACTCAATATCGAAGCGATTTGTTTAGTCTTATTCGGAGTCGCGAAGCAAACACTGTTTTACGAGCCTGTAATTTTTGCCTACTAGTTAACGACCGATCGAGTGTTTGCGCAGGTTTATCCTGACAGCGGGACCGCTACGAAAAATCTCGGGAAGTGGTTTGGGCTGATTTACGATCGCCAGAAGCGTCGAAATGCGTTTAGATGCAAGATAGCGTAAAGACACGAGGAAACGGTTAATGAACGTCTGCGGCGTTTTCAGCTGAATTTTCTTCCGAGAAATCATTCGATCGGTGAAATTGATTTTTCTCTCACTCTCGTTTCCAGAGGAGGTGGAACAAGAGGTGATATTTCTAACAATAAGTAAGCATTATTAGGTTAAGAGATCTCCTAGTGAATAGTTTACTCTTTTTTTGGGAGGACTAAAACATTGTTAATAACCGGGCAATCGTCGGTATCCGTAAAAACTGGTATGGTTTTGCGCGTTTTCGATCGCCGAGTGAGAACTTTCAAACGATGCATTACGCAAGTTACACAAAATTGCACGTAAGGATACGAGTCCGGTCGTTTGCATTCTCAGCGATCTTTTTTTCCGATGCGATTATCTGGAGCAGGTCATCTGGTTTTCGAGGAAGTTGTTGCGCAACGATCTTTGAACAAAAATATCGAAAAAAGTTGTTCGAGTGGCTTTGACAGCCCGAGGCTGCAACGAACGTTCCACGACGAGTCGATTTTCACGGTTCGTCGATAACGAAAGGTCGATTAGGTTTAAAAATAGTTGTCTCGTTCAGCCACCGCTATCCTGAATTTTTCCGATTCGACGGACTGCTTTCACTAAAAGCATGATCTCCGCGGCGCAACAAACGCGAGAGCCATAGTCACGCGCGATTTACTCTCTCGCGGCTATTTTTCTAAACGGCGCGGCGCGGCGCAGCCGCGTTGTAAAGCGATCCTAATTCCACCTTGGCCTTCGAGTCCGTCGTTTTCACGAACGCTCGAACGCCTTTTTGATGGTATTCGGAACTGGTTCTGCTATTTTCGGAGGATTCTCGTTTGCGAATCCACCGGTTTCATCGAGAAATTAGCGAGAAATTCGTTTCTAATGACTCACCTCTGCCGCAACAACGGATCCACGCCGACCGTCGGCTCGTCGAGGATCAAAAGCTCTGGATCGTGCATCAGGGCTACCGCGAAGGACACTCTTCGTTGCTGACCACCACTGCAGGACAATAAATTAATTAGTCTCGTTCCAGTTGTAGTCCGTTGTTTTATTTTGTTTGCAAGGACTAACAAATAGATTAAGAGGAAGGAGAAAAAAAGTCGAGAATAATAAATTGACAATAGCGAAGTTCAACGTAACAAAGCGAGTTCCACGAACCTGAGGTTCTTGACCAGTCGATTCTGCGAGGGAAGGTCGAGGAACTGCAGCAAAAATCGCAGCCTGTCAACGATCTCGGCGGTGCACATGCCGAATATCCATCCGAAATACATCATGGTCTCGCGGATCGTAAACTCCCCGTACAGGGCAATCTCCTGTGGCATGTAGCCGACCCTTTTCCCTGGAACCCCGGACCCTTTTGTGCCCGGTTTTCCACCGAGTACCCAGATCTCGCCGGAGTTCAATCGCCTTCGGCCGACAATACACGATAGAAGAGTCGTTTTACCGCATCCGCTGGCGCCGAGCAGTCCATAACTACAGGGATGAAAGCATAATTTGATCGTACAGACACGGAGCTCCGACCTCGATCCGAAACCACGCGATACTATCTTCCAATTCAATTTCTTTCACTTTCTTTTAGTCCTTTTTCGATCCGAGAAGAACGATGTCGTTGTTAATCATTTTTCGCTAGGAATCGGGAATCGTGTTACATAAATTAGAAATTTTTTGCGAGCACCAAGGGCGGTGTAACAAAACTGTGTTAGCTCGAAGTTTCGAAAATTAATTCTTCGAGAAGCTCTAAACAGTGTTTCATCGAGTTGCAAAGAATTCCAGTCGATCTTACGTCGCGTTCAACGAATGTGCAACACTGTAGAACACATCCTGGACTTTGCTCTGATACGAGCGTGCTGGATAAACTATCGTCATTCTCAACTAATTATTTTTTATTACTTTCGAGCGAGAACGAAGCCCCAGCAGGCTCTGGACGCATACGAGGAGCCTGCGTGCATTCTCAAAGATCCTTAATTATCCGGGTAGATCGTCGAAGGCGACGGTATCTGTCATCGAATTCACCAATTTCACAGGCAAGTTTGTTGTTCATGTAATCGTTCGCGTTACGTCCGCTCCTTATACCGTGGAAATGCTGGTATATTCGTAACAGTGACCACGATAATACGACGTAATAATTATATAATGAGGATAATGACATTCCGCGATTTATTTCGTGCCGGAAACCACCCGTAGAAACACGACGTGTTTGCATGTCCATGGGAATTCGGGCATAATTCCGCGATGCCGCAAGGATCCCGGGAAAAGATCTTGTGGAGAACACGTGAACCGCGGTGTATTTGCGAGAGATCGTCACGATCCACCGATCCTGCGCCTAGGTAGCTTTCTAAGAAAGCCTCCGCCCGTTTCCCTATCCCCGATGATCGCCTTTATCCTTGAAACCGAGCATCGTCCCGTTACATCCAAATTAAAGCATATTCTTTCTGACAGCGCTGCGCTTGGTCCTACGCAATCGAGATCGAAATAGATCTTTTCGAATGTAAAGTAAAAGACGATCGACGCGACATTTTAATTTTTCTCGATCCGCGCCCGACGTTTCAAATTGGGTCGAGGAAGAAAGATCGAGCTCAGAGCGATCTCGCTCGGCGAACAGGTGTAGCAATTAATGCAATCAAGGATTACTTGTTTCCAGCCTCCGACGTCTATCGTTCGATCGAAGATAAATAATTCGATCGGGCTTGATCCAGCCTCCGACGTAACATTATCGGGGAAAACAAAAGGAGATCTATTTTAAGCAATACTTCCTCCGAACAATGAAACAATCATGCTCTTTCATCGGCACGCTTGCCTTTCATATTTATCGCGCGATAATCTACATCGTTAGCGGGGACGTTTATGAAATTACCGAGTCGCGGAATACTGTAATTTCACTTTATTATTTCTAGCCGGCGTACTACACGCTGCTTTACCGTTATCAAAACAATCGGAAGAAACGTCGCGGCGTTCTTCGATCCGTTTCGTAACGCGAAATGCTTGATTTTCTACTAGTTTTTCTTGCTTTCAACCGATAAGTATAACACAGTACAGTTTGCACGTTTATCATTCGGTGTTGTTGTTCTTTGTAGAACAATTATATTATCTGGGAAGCGGGGCTGGAATTCGGGTGCTGGAATTGAGATAATGTAATAGAGTGGAATAAAATTGAATAAAATGAAATAAGGAGGTAAATTGCTGCACTGCCAAGAAAGAGTAAAATCCAGAAGCTAAAACGGGATACTCACATGGAGCCTTTGGCCACGGTCATGCAAAGATTCTGTATCACATGATTGGGATTCTTGCTGCTGCCGTACGTCTTGAACGCGTGCCTGACGCTGACCGCCTGCTGCCTGTTCCACGCAGGGTTGTTCAACCCTGGCGTGGCCAGGACCGTGCTCGGCGTGATCGTCACGTCCAGCGTGCTGTCCGCGTTGTTCTGCATGGTTCCCAGAGCGTTCACGTTCACCAGACCGCCGCCGCCGCCGCCGCCGCCTGCTGTCCCGTCACTGGAACCGGGAAAAGGGAAAAATAAAAACCATCGGCCACGTTAACGTTCACGTAACCGAGATATTCGGTATCCCCCGCACCCGGCCCTACCGGAGTCTATCCATTTGCTCCCATTGTTCGGCGACCGGTTTCCGATCCCCTGGAAAAGTCGGTGAACCGGCTGGGAATCGAGTGAAACGAAACCGACCAGAACAACCGAACGCACAATGCGCACAAGTTTCTCACGGGTCGCTCGAGTTCACGCGACACAAAGCGCCGCTAATTAACAACGCGCCGAGAGTCGAATTGGTCACCAATTGTCTGAGCGATTACACACACCGGGTGAAAACTAAAGTGCAGTTTAAGCGACGCGCGGTGGCTGGGTCGGTCTTGACCCGCGGCACCATTGTCCCGGATCCTCGTATACTTCCTTCCCGGATTCATTGTTTCGACAGCGTTGTTCCCGACGAATTTTGTCCGTGTTTCCTGTTTCATGCGTTCTACGTCTGTCGTACTAATTTCGAGGGTTCGAGGGAGGAGCGTTCCGCGGATTTCGACGCCGATGGATGCCGAGACCGTGCTGCGTCAGCTCTGAAAATCGGGAGCTCGATCGGCCAGAGTGCGTCCCGACGCATTGGCGTCGACTCGTGTCAGCAGCGCCGCAAACATGGTTTAGAAAGAGCGATCGCGCGTGGTTGCGCAACAGAGCAGCTTTCTTTTCGCTCGCGCTTGCTGGCTCATTGGGCAACCATGGTTCTCGAACACGGAGATGTACGGAGAAGGTTCGCATCGTGTTGACATATCGCCGAAACGATGCCCGTTGTTTCCTGTAGAAGCTGAAATTCCGCCGCCTCTCAAGGCCGTGCAAACGATCCACCCAACAGATCCTGTTGACATTTTCACCGTCGTCCAGTGAAATCGAAACTGCGCCCTTCTTTTTGTCGATGTAGGCGGACGTAGCAAACTTCGATACGATTTCACAAATATTTAAGTGTTTACAAACCAGCGAATTAATTTTCCGTCGAAAAATAACGCGACCGTGAAAAAACAACGACCACCGGCAGAAATCATCCGGAACAGGTTCAAAACAGTTTACCTGTGCACCAGATTCCTCGATCGGAATCCGAACAGCTGGAAAATATACCGGAAAGCGATTCTCTCGCCTCGACGATCGATTGTTTTCTCCCGGCGATAAAGCAGTCTCGGGCAGGGTCTGCATGATCAGCTGTGCGATTGCGGGAACCCTAATTTACATGATTGCATAAGATCGCGATAGATCCGGCGAATGGAAGGAACGCTTAACCGTCGAGCACCGACGCGGCGCGGCGATACCGATCTCGATGCGAAAGGTCGCGATTCGGCTGATCGATGACTGCTTTCACGTGGTTCCCGCGACGTTGTTCCACCGCGTGCTGGTACGCTGGTAGCAATGGCAGCGAAACGCATGCGGTATCCGAAGAGGAAAAGTCAACAAACCGATCGTTTCGTAACGCTCGCCGCGAGCAGATATCGAACCGCGGAAGAAAGCTGCGACGACGAAGACGTTTCTACTCGGAGAATCTCTCTTCGCAGCGGCTACGATCGCCTGGCACGATCGATCGATCGAAAATCACAATCGGAAACCAACGGCATGGAAACGCGAGATTGCGATCTTCGTTGTCTCATTAAAACGTCGTTAAATCTTCGCGTGAGATAAGAATTATCACGTTTTACAACATACCAGGTTTGTATCAGAATTGATTTCATCCATCTATAATTTATTTCTGCTACTGGATACGGTAAAATATTTTGTTATTTTTTGTTGCAAACAGGGGGAATACATCAAGCATGCCTGGAATTCATTATTAGATATCACGAATGACTTTGTAATGCATCTAGTTGCGTTGTGGAATCTGTAGAAAATAATCGAAATAATTTTTTTCCGAGGAAACATCGCCAGTGATTAAGGATGAAACGAGGGAATTGCATGGCACGCGTGTCACGAATGCGAAGAACGATCGCACTACTCCTCGCGTACAGAATATGTATATTGATGCTGTCCAGATTAGAGAAATTCTTCGAGCATGCGTGACCAGCAGCGAATTATGCGAATACTTTACGATATATTTGAGGAAAATCAAGGATAACTAATACATACACATTCCACTCGTCATCTTCATTATCTTCGTTAACCGAATCCCGGCAATCACCGGTATCGCGACGGATTTCGAAATTCAATGCAAAACATTCCGCGGTCTACTAACGGCTCGTAGAATCTAGGAAATTATATTATAGACCTTGTGAAAAAATCCTGGAGACCAACAAAAAATGTGGAACCTCGAAAATGCCCGCGAAAAACTTGCATAATTTAGGGAAATATTGTCTGGGGAAAAAATGTTCTAGTCTAGAAAAGAAGTACAAGGAAAGATGGCGGATGACAGACGAAACAGGAAAAGTAACCGAGGCCTAGGAACGTTACGCCGCGGCCCTGGGTCCATCGGGAAAGCAGCTACCAGCTTGGCGTGTGCCAGAGTGAATGGCATAGCGCGAGTATCGGCAGCCGCGCTGATAATTAGCCGCGTGGAATTCGATGGGGACACGGAGGGGCACGCGTCTCTCGCTCGACTCGAATAAAACGAGGAAATGTGTCTTCTGTTGTGTTACCGGCCATGAATATTCATCGAGCATTATCATTCGATCCTCCGAGGATCGAGTAATCGTTCCGAGGTGATGTGTCAATCGAGAAATTTGCTTTATCGTCGCGTCTGTTTCTCGTTCGCGCGATAGAGGCGTCGTCGCTACCGTCTTTCTATCGCTTAAAATCCTTTGTCACATAATTTCATTCTGAACGAATTTGTTACAATGTGTTAGCGAAGGTTGTCGAGTCGATGAATTAAAGAAGACTTTGTTGTCCTTCGTTTACGATAAATTGTTAAGAATATCAAAGGAATGATAGCAATCGATGTATATGGTGCAACGTATGCAATCGTTACGAATGTTTGTACGCGAAGGGAAGTCGATTAACTTAGAGGTTCTGTGGGTGGATCGCGTTCGATTCGCGATTACAGGGATCGATCGAGTGGCACCCATCGGTGGTACGAGCCGTGCGTTATTCGGTCGGACGCGCAAGTAGATAATGGCGGCAATAGTCAGACCGAACGAGTTCGACCTAATTCGCGGTTAGATTACTTAATCCGCGGTAGGTCCGCGGCGACACGCGTCACGGGTATTCCCCTTATCGTCGAATAGGTATAATGAACTCTAACAACCGTGACCGACGAATTCGAATTACGGTTCAATTGCATGCTGTCGGGGTTTCGCGAAAACGATTCACCCACCGGAACTTTCTAGACACGCAGTTTAATCACGGGACTAAAAACTTCAACAGGACAACATGGGAAACCTTCCGTTCTGCTTCTACCAGAAAACGAAAACGTTACTCTTGCAAGAGCAAAGCGTTCGAAATGATTGCCAATTTATTTCTAAGGAGGATAAGCGAATTACAAAGTTTTCAAGGTATTAGTTTCTTGCAGCTCGAAAATTAATAGTACAAGAAACGGCTTTTGAAACGTTCATGCGGCGCATAAATTAATGTAATCGCATTGCAATTATTTAAACTGTACGACGCGACGCCACGCCGCGCCGCGCCGCCGTCGTGTGCACGCGCACCAAACCAATCGTCGAATGCAAAGTCGACAAGAAACTGCCGAGTCCATTGAAGCGTGGCATAAATCTTACTTCGGAACTATGTAAAACCGAATCGATTGCACTTGTAACAATTCCGGACAAAAAGCCGCGGTTCAAAGTGTCGATTTTTTATTAAATAACGATCTCTTTCGTGCAACAGATACGTTAGCATCGCTGAGGCACGTGCAGATCCTTTACAGTCCAACTAGAAGAATATTTCGAGCACTATACTTAATTATCCAATACTTCCTATAATTCCACAAATTCCCAGAGCAGTACAACGATCTGAAAAATCCCGAAAAAGTTCTCAAGACGTTCCGAAGCTCTCCCAAGCTCTGTGAAGGTACGTTACAAGCTGCAAGATCCTTCGCGGACAACTTTCCTGTGACACGAATGCGTCCCAGGGTCCCGATGGCAACGTCAGATTTGTCAACGCCGATCGGCAGCGCGGTTGGCATTCGAAAATCACCTCGAAGAGTCGTCGTCTGGATCGGCTTCGGTTTCGGCTTCGGCTTCACTGAAATTGCGTAATCCTCCGACATTCCGGAGGGCGACGTACCGCGCGCAAGAACGCGTGTGGAAACACCATCGAGCCGCGTGAGCCGTCGGGTTTTCTGGGCCATGGTCGACACTCGAATTCACCGATGCTGCGCCGCGCCGCCTGGCCCCTTTTCTATCCGATCGACGCTTTCTCGGGAAAGGGTCGGCTTTCCGTCCGCTTTCGACGCGGACGCGACCGATTGCAACCGTCGAGGACGCATCCTTGAACGGCGATCCGACCAACAGCTGCGGACGCGCAGGGATTTACCTTCAACTTCGTGGTTTTTGCGTTGGAAACGGCCGATCGCCGACTATATTATTCTGAGGCCGTAAGTTATGTTAATCGGCTGAGACACTTTGTCAACATACTCGAATACGTCGTATTGTTTTTTTGCAAACGATTCCACTTTGCGAGCTTGACGAGCAACACGCCGAAAAGTAATTTTCGGATAATTTTCTCGCGACGATCGATCGATCGATCCAGTAATCGTTGGCGACGGATTATCGAGTATGTTTCCTAATCGGTGATTGTTACACCGGTGACTCTAATAGTATTACCGCACACCCGGTCGTTTCATAATTGCATTCGAAGCGGCGCGGCGCATCGTCATGCAACAGTCGCTGCAACGATACCATCTAATCGGTGAAGCGGCGTTAATAAAGAAAGGAGCCTAACCACACAAATAACGACTGTTACATAGATGCTTATGCGCGCTTCGGTTTTCCCTGGATCGTTCTTCGAAGCAGATATTTGGCCGAGTTCATTAATTACCTGCGAACAATACGGTCGTCGTCCATTTTGTGAAAATTTCATCGAAGAACGCTGACTAAAGAGCGAACGTAATCGTCTCGTGTTGCAACTCGAACTAACAAGAATGAAACGGGACTCGAACCTTAACTCGATTTCTATTACGTCAGATTTTTCGGTTTGGTTAACAGTCTTTATCTTGCAACTAGCACTTCTGCGATCTTTTCTGCCTTTCCAAAAACTCTTATTTCTGCAATAAAACCGAGCAATAGTGCTTCACAGTCTGATTCACTCGTTCGAAGATTTCTTCGCGAGATCCTTTGACAATCCTTCGATCCATGGACACGTCATCGCGTACTTAAATCGGAGATTCTGACAGGTGTCTGTCATTACTGTCAATTACTACACGATAAGACAAATCAGAATATATTAAACTAAAAATAGTAGAATTTTCTCTGATTGCCGTCGCACCTCTCGCTCTCGACGATGTTGATTAATTCGCTAATTGAGACGCTCGACCACACTAACGGCATTGAGCGAATGAAAAATGTGAAACTGAAATTAACAGAGTCTCTAATATTATTATTAATAAACCCCGAAGAGACTGTAATTTAATCCTGCGGTGATTATCATCGCCACACCTTTAATTCTTTGCCTTTCATCGTAACGGTGATTAATTCGCTAATTAAGGTTCCCGACGCCCCTGACGGAGCTGAATGAACGACGAACGTGAAATTAAAAATAGCCGAGCATTTAAGTACTTTCTCGATACGGTTTTACCTATTATCTTCATTAATGCATTTCTATTCGATCCTCTCTTCGGTCGTTCGACTGCGACCGACAAAAATTCTCCACAATATTCCACATTTGAATTTTCTCAAAGAACGTAGCAGTCATGTTTTCACTGTCGAATGCTCAACAATTGTTCACGCTTCCGATGAATGCCATCTTTCAAGCACACTTTAACAACAGAGTTAATTTACTGCGAAGGTGGATATCCCGAAGAGCAGCACTCCGAGCGACAAAGCGGCTCAATTTTTTCATCGTGTGACACGAAATGGCTAATCGCATTTCTTCTTTGCGTAACGGGCTAGAAAGCGTTCAGCTCGCGACAAATCATCGTCGAGGTTCGACGATCGCTCAACCGATGCGTTAAATCGTGTCTGAAACGCGAACTAGAACGGTGCGGCGCGGCGCGGCACGGTGGGGTAGGGGGGATCGAGACAAGGATCATTGCACTTACGCGATCCCCGTGGAAAATGGCATCTCCACGGAACCAAGTCGTTTCAATTAGATCGCCTATAGATCCCCGGGCGAGACTAATCGATCTTGCGGTCGGGTTTCATAGGTTTCTTCTCGAGTAAAAGTTCCGGCTACCGCGCGAAGCGGAGAACTTTTTCCCCCGAAATGAGATAATCTTTCTTGCTATCTTTCTATCGAGCCTGATATCTCCAACGGTGATCTTGCGTTTCGACGATCGGTGTACGATTCAACGGCGTGTGATGCGCTGCTCACGAATCCGCAATTCGTTCTTCTCTATCGTATCGGTCCCTAAGAAACTTTAACCCACCGATATTCGTGAATTCATTTAAATGTTACTTAAAGAATTTCAGGTCCCTGCTCCGCTTACAGCTCAGCTGGTAGAACAGGCAGGCCATTATCTTCCGGAAACCGCTAAGAAAGGTTAGAAAGCAAACGCTTTCGATTGAGAAGACGCAAAAGAAGAAATTAGCGGTCTCTTAGACGGCGTAATTATCGTCGTGCGTTCTTTGAGATCGAAAGAACGCAGCGTTGATCGATGCGGAGGGATAATAGCTCGCGATAAGGTTTTGTTAGCCGTCCATTTTTGTCTAGTCACGATCGACACGGATTTCTGATACGGCTGTGTATCGTTCGAGGGAGAAGGATCGACCACGTGTTATCTAAGAGGATCGCGATCCGAAAACACGTACGTCGCGACTGGTTACGCGCGTCGACTATCGATTAATCGACTCGGAGACGATTTTAGTCGTGCATTCGAGCACGTACGTCCCATATCGATTGACCTTCAGCCGAGTATTGCGAACCGGTTGATCGAAACGCAACCCTTCGGATACGGGCAACCCCTTTTTCATATTTTCATTGGCATTCGATGAATAAATCTCGCGTTTTGCGCTTCTCTGAAACCACTGAACATCTATTTTATGGGACAGAGTGCTTTTAACGATCTATAAACATTCAGGAATTTGCTCGATTTCGTTCGAAAAGATTTATTTATGCAATCCTTTTAATTTCCCCATTCGAATTCATTTCTCTCCCCCGGTGAATTCGAATGAATTCATTTCATTACAGCGAGCAGCGTAACGTAAGATAAGATTATTATTATTCCTGTTATCTAATCCAGTCACGTAACCTTCGTTGATTCGTTTTATTCGGTTTCTACCGTTCTTCCGCATTCTGTCTCCTCGCTCATTAACGCTTTCGTGCTTTAATTGGTATTAACTGTAACATTGCTCTACTGTGCTCCTATTAGCTGAACGCGGTGCTATCACAGCGTGTTATTATCCGCTTGTTGTACACTGTAATCTGTGCACGAGTAAATACACCATAATCGGCATAAATTAAACAAATTAGAATCCTACTAGCTTCAATTACGGAGATCGATATCCGAAAACCATGATCCATAACGAGCTTTATACCGAGTCAATCAACGATCAAAATCACTATTTTTATTTCATAACTGTTAAAATCGCGAACAATTATTGTAATTTTTCTAGAGGATTAATAACGATTCACGTGGGAAATCGCGGTGAAGAGCAGAAAGCACGGGATGATCGATCGAACGAAGACATCCACCGATGTGGTTTCCATCGAATCGGCTCGCATAATTACTGTCATAAGGCGCGGGTCAAGCCTTAACCTTGGCTCGAATCCGATTCACCGTGTGCAATTGGACAGCATGGATTTCGAGCGTGACTCGCATCATAATCGCGTTCGACGGTCGAGCAACTCGTGTCTCGACCTTCGTATTTTCGCAATCGGGGTTTCCCTCCACCTAAGACCGATCTTCTCGTTATATAATAATTCCGTGACACGGGCCATTTTGTTATTATAAATAGGGAAATGATAACGTCCGCGTCGTGAAATTTCATCGTCAAATCTAAAATCAACCTGTACCTCGGAAGCA
Organism: Lasioglossum leucozonium; assembly: GCA_028454225.1. NCBI lineage: Eukaryota > Metazoa > Arthropoda > Insecta > Hymenoptera > Halictidae > Lasioglossum > Lasioglossum leucozonium. Next base: position 416,276 of record CM052210.1, on the reverse strand, counting down.
ATAAATGGAGGAGAACTGGTGTTGCCCATGGCTGCAAAATCTCTTTTCGAACAATAGAGTGTCGTAACGCGGACTAGCTAGAAATCAACAGCTCGCTTAAACGGTAAATTATTTTTAAACTCGCATGCGTTTCAATACTTCCGAACTCGTGCTGCTATCGTGCGAGGTTCATAAATTTATGAAAATCTTTACAAACCGTACACATTCGCATCTCATCGATTCTGCATATTAAATCCTTTTGAATATTCCACGAATATACAATAGAACGTTTCACGTGTCACGACACAATTCTCGGATACTGTCGCGCTTACATGTCCCCAGTTTTTATAACAAAATGACGTCATCACATCGCATAAAATATACGCATTTGTATCCGCATCGGTAATGGCCACCGCATTACCTAATCCCGTAATTATCGAGTGTTCCAGATCTCCGAAAAAAGTGTCCCGTCGAAGAAATTTTATCTTAAAAAATAAGATTTTTAAATAGGATTTTTATCGATCGTTCTCCAATCATCTTTTCTGAAACACTATTTTCTGCGAAGGGTTGAAAAAGTCGTCGAACCGCTCCGAGCGATTTTTCAACCGGTTGCACAACCGGTAGTCTTCGTTTAATTTTCTATTCGAGAAAACATGTTTTTGCCCAAGTTTTTCCCGGCTCCAGGATTAGGATCGCGCGGAGGTGCGACGATGTCGAGCGAAAAAAAAAAGAAGGAAAATTAGTGTCCGCACACGCGCGGCAAAAACCGATTTCTAGGGGCCGGAGGCGCGAAACGACCACTTCCTCGATCGATCGCCAGTGTCTCGATCGGAATCTGTACTTTGACCCTGGCCATCGCGAGCGCGGCCTTCGGATCCTCGATCACCAACAACAACGCGAGAATCGAGACGAGATTTGCGTCATGCCTTCTGAAAGCGACCCGACGCGCGGAACCGATCGACCGCTTGTCCCACACAAAATTCTGTAACGATTTCAGAACCAGAAACTTATCCGAGGTCCCATAAATTTTCGAGATTTTTCTAACCTAATCCTAATTTATCCTAATTTATCCGCCATCCGACGCCATTTTGGAGAGAATTCATTTTATTTATGGGAAATTTGTCAAATTTGAATTATAGCTTTTGGAATTTTTACCAATTCAAATATTTTAGTCACCACGGTCATGTTTATTTGTCCGAATTATACAATCTCAGATGGAATATTAGAATCGAAGGAAATGGATTCTTCTAGTCATTAATATTCGGTAATGGGGACCTGCTGTGTCACGCTTCTTTGTCCGGATTATACGATTTCCTCTCGCACGTTGAAACGTAAGAAAAATATAGTTATTCATATTCACATTGAAAATGATTTGAAGCCTCGTCGGAATGGATCGTAAATAGTTCGGACTAGAAGACCATCGAGACCATCCTATACACAGGAATATACACAGCAAAAAAACTAATGCCAATCTACAACAACATTCGAGTTAACACAAAGAACGACGCTTCCGAGACCACTTATGAATATTAGCTTCTTTCATTGATAAGTGTCTTCGCTGTGCCATCGGAGCACTTCCGTGGTAATTATCACTGTTTCGTATTAATATCTGTCTACTACTTATCGTCTCGAATGCAAATCCATCTATCGGACACGTCTTACCGAGATGATTAAACGTAATCGATTTTGCAGGCGTCGGTAGACGATGATTACGGTAATTATTAGAATATACATTCTCAATAGTAGATCGCTGAGCTCTGTCATGCTGCCCTTGGCGGTTGAAATCGAGACAGAACATTTAAGTAGAATACAATTGTAAAATAAGATATTTGGACCCAGTCGGTGTTACGCGTCGACGAACATCGTCGCAACTGTAACAACTATGAGCTCGAGAACGAGACAAACGTCCACGTGTCCAGACGAACCATTGAAAGACGTGACAGATTCTCCAGCGGTCGCGCTTTTCAGATTCCGGCGTATCCCGGCCAGAGATTTGCGATGCTAATTGCGGTCTGCCATTTCTGCGTCGGCCGGGCCGTCTAATTGCGGGGACGAACTTGACTAACGCGATGAATAATTGACAGCGATTCTCCACGGTTGGGCGGACTGTCATCGTCTTTTTGTTGGTCTCCGCGCACGTTTCCGTGACTTGAGGTCAAGAAGAGATCATTCGCTGTACCCGTCGCTTGAATATTCTCCGACCGCGGCCGCGTAACACGCGAGCAGCGCGCCGTCGCTTCGCAAAGATTAATTATAATGGGAAATCGTTCGAGGAAACAAAGACCGCGGGCTCTCGAGATAACGAAAACGACAACTGCCAAGACCGATGCCTTTAATGGCAACGTTTAATAAACCGTGATTTATCGCGAAGCAATTCGAAACTGAGATTGAATAATACGGCCAGCCGTTGATCGAAAGTCGCTTTATTACGCGACTGCACGGGAATCCAGACGATCGATCCCGATCGTTATGGAGATCGCGGTGAAGTCGGGATTAACCGGATAACTATAATATTTCTGTCCGGACGATTGACGGCGGCGAAAACCGATCCGCAGTGACGAAATTTTGACGGGAAGATTGTTACCGTTCGTACAGATTGATGAGGAAACTCGTGATGTACTCGATCTATCGCAAGCCCCTCGGAAATCGTTACGATAAAGTGTTACCGAGCGAGCCGATCGTTTCGCCTATTTTTTAACTATCGGATCGACTCGACAAGTGCTGTCATATTCGCAATTAGCCTGCCAGTTCTTTTTTTTTTTTGTTATGGAAATTCCTCAATTTATAAACACTGGAATGACAGAAAATACTCGTTCGTCGAGTAGAAAGTCTCGTGCGCCGACGATCAAAGAAAGATATTATTCTTTTGCATTTTATGGTGAGTGCCGTCAAGCCGTAAAGACCCACGGTTTATTCTTAATTAGGATTAATGTTATGATAATGTAACTATAAAAAGCACGTAAACGTTGTTACGCGCGATAAAACGATCGATTCTCGATTGTCGGGGTTCGAGAAGGTTGGTAAACTCGCGGATTACGTGAACTGAGAACCTGAAACGTGACGCGTCACGCGTAAAAACGTGGCCCGATCCTGTCATCGGGAAAAGCGGGAGAAAGTATTTCGCGGCTTCGCTCCGGGGCAAGTAAAAGTGAACAACGTCGCGGCGATCGGTTTTCGTAGAGACGCCTGCGAGGAACAAAGCTGCCGAGGAACCTGAACCACAGTCAACGATTTTACCTTGATCGTTACGTATTATTTTTCTGCATCTAACATCGCATTCGAGAAATTCGATAAGATCGCGATCGAACTCGTTCAGCGATCCTGTTTGGACGTTCGTCGATCGATCAAGAAGCGAAATTACGAAACGTCCGGCGATATTTAGCATCGACGCCATAACGGCGCGGGGGAATGCAGCGGCCCGGCCCGGTCCGACCCGGCCCGACTGCATAACCGTTTCACGATGACGACGTTTCGGCCCGGTTCACCGGCGAACCGGCTGACACACTTATGAAAACCACTGGATCAGGCGTTTCTTTTTCGCGAGAGCCGCTCGATTGCGACCGGCACTCTCGTTTTAAGGAAAGTCGACCGCGGATTCACGCTTTTACCGATTCGCCGCGTGTTCCGCGTGTCTCCCGCCGCGCCGCGCCGATTTCGTCCGGGAATTCCGCAAGAATTGAGTAACCGACGGAGCTGGTCGGTAAGTCAACGCCTACCGACGATTGTTTCTCAATGCGATTCAAAGTTTCCGATCCATGGACGAATCTTCCATGCAATGTGAGGATTTTTTCATTTAGTTTTAATATTTCTAGCGGCAAATACGCGTATGGGAATTAGTGAGAGAACTCGTAGCGTGGTTACGATAACATTACAAGGCGAAAATCGCGTATCGCTCCATTACCATAAGTAGGCAGCGGAAGTACGTGCGAATTCACACTTTCATGGACAGATGCAGAGCGAATCAAATTGAACGGACTTTCTTCCGCTAATGCTCTCGATAGATTGAAAATGAAACGAAGCATTAGAGTCTGGCCACATTTTTCGACTGTTGCAGTTCCGCATTCTCATCGTGAGATACGAGTTCGTTCGCGAATGTTGCAAAATGATAATTAAAATGATATATGGATCGCAGGAAAATTTGTTGGAGCGAAGAAAATTAGATAGAGGTACGAACGAAGTTGAGAGATGATGACGATCGTCTTTAAAGATTGTACATTGACGGAAAAATAATAGAAACTAGAATGTCAATAAAATGTTAATAGAAACGATAGTAAAAGGCTATTCGGTTCACGACAAATAAATGAAGTCAGCGTATAAAGGTCGTCGTAAATATTGTAACGAAGCTAATCGTAAAACAGTACGTGCGCACGAGCGATAGAATAAAGTCTGATTAGGTTAAGTAAATCAAGAAGATACGCAGAGGTGGCCACAAACATTTTAATAAGAACAAGAAGAAAATAGAACAGGCGCAGTAGAGAAGAAAAGGTTTCTTGATCTACAAAAAAAAATAGGTAAAAATGAAATTAATAACACGGTATAAACGATAAAAATAATGTAGGAACGATGAAGAAATTCGGAGACAGCGAAGATTCGCATGGTGTCGCTAACGAAATGCTCCTTCGCATTTCTAAGGCTCGGCGCGCAATGCTGGTATAATGGCATTATTCGAATGCAGTCCTCGCTGACGTCCAACAATTATCGACGCGTCGTTAAAATTCTCCGTGGGCCGCTGAGCCGCGCCGTGCAGCAGAGACCTCAACGGCCGCACGAACGATAACACTATGCTTCGCTAGATACGACCGCGATAAATCCGCAGCCGTGAAATCACGCGAGATGCCTCGAAAAAAGCAAGTCTCGATTTGCAATGCGCTTGAAATCTGCAAGATAAAGTTCGCGCTTGTTTGCTTCCGCATAAAAACACATCAACGCGGCTACTGGACTCGCAAATTCCACATTCATACAAAATTACTAACCTTACAGTTCAGCATTTGATCTATTAATTTTTTTTTTTCGAAAATGCGTAAAATCAGCAGTCCAATTAAACCGTACAACACGAAAAATGTGCTCCAATTACTGTTGGGTGATTCTTGTAGACATTGTCGCCCTAAAACCGAATCCGAAAGCAGAATTGCTCTATCACGCAACGTTTTCGAGAAACATTGATTTTTGTAAAAATGCATGATTTCGATAAAAAACGAAATGTTACGCAAAAACTAAACATGCGAGGAAGTTCAGGTTTGAGTCAAAAGAAAGAGGAGACTCTCCTCTACATGTCCGTATGGTCATTTATATTTTTATGAACTTTCTATTTTTGTATTTATGAGAAAAATCCTTTATCCAGCAGGAATTTACTATACAGCATTGAATTCTACAGACATTTCTGGTAATGAAACCATTCACAATAATTATTTGGTTCGGTTAGTATACGAGCAGGTCAAGAAAATGTTCGTTGACAGCTTGTGTGCGACGCGTTCGCGCCACGCGGCCATTGTAACCTCTTCTCGACTCGCCAGGGCCGTCGGTATGCGTAGTCGACATTTGTATGTACCACGCACATATGTCTTTGCATACTATGCTTCAATTACATAAATTGTGTTTTTGGGTACCGATCATTGTAGAAAATTATAAAAATACTTAATTAATACTATTAATAAAGAAAAATAAATACAAAAGAAAAACTTACCCATTTTTTGACGTAAATAAATTTAAAAACGGTTCCGCCTTGCTTGACGCTTGTACTTGGTATTCCGATTTTCAGTCATAAGTGTCCAACAGTAGTCTGTAAGCATCGCACATATGTCTTTTCCTTGGGAACGTTTTTCTATTCTTGATATATCTTGATGAAGAAATGTAATGTAATAAATTCTTTATTAATAGTATTAATTAAGTATTTTTATAATTTTGTGCAATGATCGGTACCCAAAAATATAATGCATATTACATAAAATAGTATGCAAAGATATATATGTGCGTGGTACAAATGTCGACTACACATAGCGGCGGCCCTGGCGAATCGAGAAGAGGCTACAATGGCCGCGTGGCGAGAACGCGTCGCACACAAGCTATCAACGAACATTTTCATGACCTGCACGTATACTAACCGAACCAAACAATTAGTGTGAATGGTTTCTTTACCAGAAATGTCTGTAGAATTCAATGCTGTATAGTAAATTCCTGCTGGATAAAGGATTTTTCTCATAAATACAAAAATAGAGCGTATAAAGTCAGCTCTTTTTCAAACTTTAACAAGCATTTACAACAATTAGAAAGTTCATAAAAATATAAATGACCATACGGACATGTAGAGGAGAGCCCCCTCTTTCTTTTGACTCAAACCTGAACTTCCTCGCATGTTTAGTTTTTGCGTAACATTTCGTTTTTTATCGAAATCATGCATTTTTACAAAAATCAATGTTTCTCGAAAACGTTACATGATACAGCAATTCTGCTTTCGGATTCGGTTTTAGGGAGACAATGTCTACAAGAATCACCCAACAGTAATTGGCGCACACGAAAAAAGTTCTCATTTGTTGGACAGTGTTATTAAACAATAATTTCAAGGCTCTGCAAATACATATATTCTCGTAACTTTTCGAAGAAATTGAGAACGAGTTACTCTGCTTGCTGTTTGCAGCATCAAAAAAGTTCTAATAAAAATATGAAAATCTACATAATGAATCGTCGACATAAAAATTCGTACTTATGTCTTCGCACGTGGTTCGAGTGTTCCCGACACTGTCGTCACTCAATTGCATGCAAATTAATTACCCACTCGTTAATAAGTTTTATTTGTTTAAGGCGAGGTAATAAACGGCTCGAGACTACGCAACTATTCTTTCGCCGACGTTCGGTACGCCGGAAAATTCGTTTCTCTATCCGCTGAACTTTTCGTTTCTTGGCGAAGATAGTCTTGCGCAATCCCGCCGATTCGTCGTAAAATTATGCGATTACGCAAGGTGTACGGTTTTGATCGCGCGGGGCCCTCGCCGATTACGTTTACGATAACACGAAATTACACAACGGGACGGGTGCGTGCGCGCCAGTGACCGAACGTGGACCGAAAAGTAACGAGGTCGGCCTTCTATAGCCGTTTCGATTCGGCATTTTCAGCTGGCTGTCATTGACTTTTACCATCCCGGTGACCGCTGCCACAGTCGCGTCGCGTCGCGTCGCCTCTATCACCGGCTGCGTTTTACTTTCTAGAAACGTTACGGATCGCGAGCATAATCGTTGCATCGATCGCAATTCTAGTCGAAATCCCACCATTCCGCAACCAGTCGATTTCTGACCCTTTCTACTACTTCCACTTCTCGCAAAGAAATAATCGTTTAAATGAGAAATTTTGATTTTTCTGTCGTAGAAACAAATATGTATAATAGTTCCTGGCCTTTTAAACAATTAGTTGGCATTCAAGTATTACTCACAGAATTCTAGGCAACTGATAAGATAAGGCATCCTTCAAAGGGGATTGAAAATGATTTAACTAGCACATTATTTGTCAAGTTTAACATATTCAGAGCGTAATTATCCACTTGTATCTACTTGACATATTTTTCGATGCAACGTGACAAGTTCGAAGTTACAAGCAAACAGCAATATTTTTGAAACTATTTTTCGTGAATACGATGGTATTCGGAAAGGACGAGCAACTTGTGTATCCAAGCAGCTTTTACGACGCCAGAAAGAAGATTATCGATATCAATATGAATTACAAATATATGAGTCGCTGTATTCCTTATCAAAGTGCCGAGTCTGTATAATGTTGAAGCGTCCCGAATACCGCAATTCTTTTCCCGAATTTCGCGGGTTGTAAGTCCGGTTCGCCGTTCGCGACGGTATCGAGGGCTATGACGTAACTGGATTAGTTAAGTCTAGTTGAAAATGAATAAACTCGACTTTACTGGAACTATTACACTTAACAATATATTTTACAAAGATTGGAATACTTGTACAAAGAGCGTTCGCTTAAAAGTGTTTTGGATGATGTGATGTTTTGAACTGTTCGTCCTGGTTCTGTCATGTATTACGTCTTGTCCTGATTGGTCGGTAGTCGGTGGTATGGGAATGGTTGTCTGAATTCTGATTGGTCTGTAAATGTTTTGTTTAACGGTCGGAGTGAGAGTCTGTTGCACTCGTCTTGTGTTTTTGTCTGTCAGAGTTGCGTGAGAATCTATCGTAAATCAATTTGACGCCAGATTGCCCTGTCCAAGATTCTTAAACCTAAGCTCAAGCGGTGTCCGGTGACACCCAAACAGTCCTAGGATCGTCGCCGTCGAGTGGCTGTCCCTACGCTCACGTTCGGTCTTGTTTATGACCGAACAAATGTAACGAGTCAAATTATATGGCACATGTAAACAACGATAATATTAAAGTTTCCTTAATAAGTTACGAGCATTACAAATAACCATTAGACAGCAGATTTTTTCTAGTTAAAGAATAGTTAGCAAGATAATAATTCGACGAGTCTTTCAAACGATAAAACAAGGATTCTTTGAATCTGTTTATGCGACGGACTAATAAAAAGCGGGACTTTGCATAGACATCCGTAGTCCATTGATCACGTTTACTTTTGAACGGTACCGAACGCCGCCATCTTGTTTCCTTGATCAGTCCCTGGACTTTGAACTTCCACTATTTCTCACTGTCCTCCTCGGTCGGCGGCGTGTGTAATGGCAACAGCGTGGAACGATTGTCCGACGTTTACGGGGAACTGTGAGAAGAGAAGTTTTCCTTTCGATAGGAAAGCGAATCTCATGGAATGGTGGACAATTCTGAATTCGCAGGCTGCCCCACGCGATCGCTCGGATTTTCCATTGTTGCCCGCGAGAAAGTATATTTCGCGGAATCTTTCACATCGCGGCCGTCTCGCGTCGAGCGCGATTTCTGCGCGAGACCGAAACGATAATTAACCTTTCCCAGATTGGGATCTTCGCGGCGCGGCGCGACAACGGGATCTCTGTTCTTCACGCCCCTCCGAGAACGAGCATTCGAATATTTACAGGCCTATTATGCGATTTATCTAGGCTGGGATACAAGGAAACGACTTAATTCTGAATTGCTTTATCGAATTTGCTTCAGCATCGTTGGTTCTCCTCGTAGATACATCAAATTTATGGCATATTGTAGCGGATGGCTTCACCGAGTACGTACATATTTTAATTTTTGTTTAATGTCAAAGTGGAACAATGTTTAAATCTGTCCCGATGACAGAAAATCCTGTCGCTAAATTACCATATCGTGCTTCCCGAATCCCCCAGATCGGATCGGAGCGATTTCGCGAAAATCCTTAGCCGGATCTATAAATTTCTCGCGGATGATGATCATCGACGGAAAGTGAAACGCGATCTGTCCGTAGAACCGCTTCCCAGACTCTCGATCGATTAAGAGTGAAGAAACCGTGTCGGGATCGTCACGGCGAGATCTCCGGCCATCTATCCGCGATCGCGCGGAATGCCCGACCGGAAGGATCTACGGATCGAGAACCGGAAACGGTTTTCGCGGTCGCGGAAAGCCTTTCGATTTCACTGCGCGCCGCGCCGCGTCGCCTCGCGCAGATTGTCAAAACGCTTTGGGTAACTTTTGCTAACACGCGTCGCTTTCTCTATTCCACCCGATCGACGAAGGAAACGGCTGAGTCACCGAGTCGCCAATGATAAAATCACTCGTCGCAGCCTCCGATCGCGCGCGCGGAAATAATAATTAACAAGGTTGGTCCGACGGGATCGTGATCGAACCGCATCGACCTGTACCGTTCGCTGGCTCGAAACCATTCGATCGACGACCCGGACGACCGTGGAATATTTCTTAGCCGCGTTCCTCGTCTGGCGTTAATTATTAATTACAGAGGAAACGATCGAAATAATTGCTCGCAGCCAGAATCGACGAGAGAGCAACGCTGGCCTCGCGTTCCAGCGAATTTCTCTCGCGTTCGAGCGCTATCGTCCACTTCAGACTCGTGTTACTTTTCACTTTTTTCGACTCGTTTCTAAAAAACGATCTTTATATTGTAAGCCTTAATTCACTGATCGTTGTCTCGACTCGCGTAAAAGTATTGGCCAAAGAAATCCACACAAAAAAATCGGCAATCGACATATGAAAAAGTAAAAATTGCACAGTAAAGTATCGCAAAGACCTCGATCGACCAATCCGTTATCGTCCCGTGCGTAATGGAACATTATCGATTGCGACACCGTATGAGCAAAGAAAAATGGGCAACAAATGCGCAAAGAAATTGCAGAAAAATCGTAGAAGCAGTGCGAAATGGGAATAAAACGATGACACACAGGCGAATCGGCAACAGCCGAACCCCGGCTCGTCCTATCGGGCCACGGATCGGCCCGATCGACACCGCGATTTTGCCATCGTCGCTTTCGAATTTCCTGCGGCGAGGCCGGCTTTGGTAACGTCGACGGTTTCTCACTTTTCAACGGAAGCGAAGGGGCCACCGGGCGAACGACTAATGGTCACCTTACGCGATCGGACTCGTTCTCTTTTCGCCGAACGATCTCGAGAGAACCACGTTGTGGGAAAATCCTTCGGTAGGATTTTCACCCCCCACCACCCACTATTTTCAACAATTTCTTGGATCTTGGAAAACCGTGCAAAAACTTGTATCGCGGCGATCATCGGATCCGCGACGGTCGTGATCCACGCCGATCCATCTCTGGAAACCGATACCGGTCTCGAAATCACGGCGATCGATCGATTTTCGCGGTTGTCTACACCGTTCGCGGACTGTATTCAGTGTTCGACGGTAATTCTAGTTTGAGTTGAACGTCAGGCACGTCGTTTTAGAATGCACGTTTGCCTTCGCAGACTTTGTAATAGCGACATTCGTATTCATCGGTACTTTCAAGCTTTTATCACACTGTCTCGATAATTCTTTGGTAATTTATATTTACTCGGGTTATCGTTATCGATTAAAAGTGAAAAATAAATGTACATGACAATTTCTGCAGATCCGCGCAAGGAGCTCCGAAAGGGGAGAGCGAAGAAGACAGCGAGGAGAAGACCCTGAGGAGGGTTTCGAATCCGGCAGAAGGTAGATCGTCACCCCCACCAAAATCGCATACCTTCAGCTAGATGCCTCGGGATCCCGACGAAGAATCCTGTCGAGGGCGCGGGAACTGGCGATCCTCCTGTTTTCTCTAATCCTCTAAGTATAATCCTGGCCAGGGACGGACGTCATCGATGGTGTACGATTGACCGGCAGCATCGGTCCTCGAGGACTATCATGCGCGTGGTATCCTTGGAAATCGAGCAAGGGACGAACGATCACCAGAGCACACACCACAAAATCCCGGGTTTTTTTTCGGTTCGGGGCCCGGAGAGAAAGAAACGGCGGCACACAGCACAGCTTGGACGAACGAATCTCGTTTTCCCACGGATCTTTCTGATCGGTCCTGTCGAGGGCTCGAGCCCTGAGATTCGGCTGAAGAGAGGAGGCTCGTGGCGGGTCTCTACCTTGTCCTCCGCGACTTTCGAGTCCTGACGCGAGACTGAGACGGTCACAGCCGAGTAGAATCAAGCACCGCGACTCCACTACAACCTGCCCGCGTCTCTTTCTCCCTCTCTAGCGAGCGACCACCTTCCTCCACCACTCTCGCGAGTCGATTACTCTGTCCTTTTTCGACGCGACGCCTTTCTTTATCACCTTCCCTCCACCTGTCGACCTTCCACCGATTCTTAACCACCTCCAGCCACGCCGGTTTGCTCGCGACCCTTCACGATCCCGTCCGATTATGGCTTTCTTTTTACCCTTAGCTTCTTCGAGGCGAGATTCGTTCCTCGCATCCGTATCTCGGGCAAACTGGTTTGCCATGGCGGCTTTCAGAGTGATAATTGTGTTCTCGCGGTAGCTCAAGTTTTATGGATTTTGCTCGGTTCATTTGGTTTTCCTGCGAATCAAGCTGCTTACGTGTCGTCCAACAAAGCTAACACATTAGAGACGTTTGTGAATTGTGATTGTCAATTGTGACATAGATGCTGAACGAATAGCAGTATGTTGCGGTTGAAATGTTTCGTTAAATACTGTCTCGACGAACCATGTGATACTTCATTTTTTAACAACCTGCACAATTAAGGGAGGCGAACCTGCCACTCTACAAATAAAATGACAGTCGGTCCCTTCTGGTTTGCCAATCTGGAAGCTCTTACAAGGCTGCAGCCATGTTACACATTCTACTTTCATCTCCTTATTTACATATATAAATACATATATCTTACAATTTAACCGGATCATTTGCTCGATTCTCGTAGCATTCTCCAATCGAGCACCGTATTCGATGGCGTCAAAGGTCCGCGTGTGCGCGCCCGCGTGTCTTTAAAGAGCTCCGAGGAATTTGCTTTCATGCCAAACGGACAGATGCTGTAACACCAATTCCAATAATTGAATATTAATGACCAGAACTTTGAGCCCCGGTCTCCAAATAGAAAAAGCCTGACTCATGTCGATTAGAGTTAGACTCGACCGGGGAGATATCTGACGCTTCTAGAGGATCATATGATTAGGAGGCTCGATCCGAGAGAGGCTTCGTTTAAGGCGCCTTCTGGCTTCGTGATTGAGTAATCAAGGCATTTTCATGCGTCGAATGAGTCACGACGACGCGACGGACTCGGCTTCGCAATCGATTTCACGGGAAACTGTACGTACATACGTTGACCCATCGTCGTTCCATTTCGTCGTTAACAATCTATCGATTTCCTTTAGGAAACGTGGAGGACTGCGGCGCGTGCGATTAGATCCAGCTCGCAGACTCCGCGAGTCGATCGATCGACCACTGTATTTGGTATGACTGTACCTCGTCTCTTGTGCGTGCTGCGTGCGTTGAATCGAACGCAACAATGATTAAAAATGTTCGATCGGCTTCACGATCGTAACCGTGAAGCCGATCGCCTAAGGTGCGTCCTGATTACCACTTTCTTTCACCGTGCACTTTCCTTCGCACTCGCATTATGATATCCAATAAATCAAGATGGTTTCCTCTAATTTCCACCTTTTCGACGAAAATCTTCAATTCCGTGTAGAATTAACAATATTCCTCGACGCTAGCGCAAATTCTCCATCTATGATCGTAGCAGCGTTAAATCGTTTCGCAAACACTAGTTTAAACGGTTCCTGCGCGAACAACAGACAAACGAGAGTTTTGCAGATGGTCAAACTGCGTTCAGACGGAGATGTTTTTGTTGTGACGTGTGGCCAGCCGTGGAAGCTCGCTAATTCGCGAAGCACACGCGCTAACGTAATTGTTTGCGCTTGCTCGTGTGCTCTCGCTCGTCGATCGAGAGCCTTTCGACAAGAGGGAAGCGTCCAAGTTCCGGATGTACCCTGCGAAACAGAGTTTCTCGAGATCTTACGTCATTTGTCTCCCGGAGACGGAACTCTCGTTCAATTCGGAGAAAAAGTCGCAGATATCTCGCCCCGATGGGTTTCGCGACTAGAGGGTCCCTGCTTCGAGCAACGAACACGTTAGTAATGACACTGACGCAACAATTCTACCAATTTCTTCGTCGCCTTCTTACTTTTGGCCATCGTATGTGGAAAATAAAGTGTTGGATCAGCATGCAAAGATAAATAGATTTTCCAGAGCTTGAAAATCGTCGTAGGCAGAATCGAAACCTGAAATCGTCGGAATCAATAGAGAAAATTGGTTTTGCCGATCGGAGATCCAGGCACCGTCGGCCAGCTTTTCGTGGCCGTCCCTCGGATCCAAGAAAACCGGTACGCGTCACCGATCGTCATTCGCTGACGCAGATCCCGTGGATCGCGCGTCACCCGACATCGTGGATCGTTCTCGATCGATCGTCCGATTGACGTCTTTGTCTTCCTTAAAACCCGTCGATCCGCTAATTGACAGTCCCGGAGACGTTCCGTCGTTCATCATAGCGACGCACGCCTGCCTCTGTCCGAACGAAGCGAAACAGGTTCCACCATGGACGCGCATAGATCGTTCCCGTTCCGCAGAAACCATGCGATATTAAACTATCCGGAGTAAAGTTATCGCTCTGACGCAACCTACGAGTCCGACGAGTTGTTGGAACGCCCGTAGAAACGTCAATCGACCATCCGTTTTCCATCGAAGTTTATTCTCGCTCGGGAGAGGAGATATCGATAGATCCATCGCGCGATTTTAGTCGAGTCGATCCGAACGATCAACAAACGATTTTATTCCAGGTCGCGAAATAGCGACCGTAACACCGGTGGTCAAGACGGTCTGCACTTTCCCCAGCATTGCGTAACACGGCCCCCGGAGCCTGACGTAATGGAAGCCTGATTAAATAACAGGAAATTATGCATCGCTCCCTTTCGACAATTGACGCGCGTGATTTCGAGAATTGCCGGCAAAAACACCCCCGGAGATCGGGAACAAGCCTCGCGGCGGTATAGCTGTTGTTTTGGTTCTTGTTTCCGCTGCGCTGGCATGCTCGACCGAACGATTAGGCACGTGATTATACCGTTCATTTTATGAATGTGGTTTAGAGAAGTGGCGGTACGTGCCAGAGAAATGGATAATGGAAAGTCCATTTTAGAATGTATCCGACCGTAGTTCGGAAGAAAACGATTCGACATTTTAAGTCCAGTCGATTTCAAGGGGATTTTTCCAATCGATTTAACAGTCTGTTGCCTTGAGAAATTTTCGATGATAAAATAATGTATTTAAAAGTCCGAACTAAATAATAGAAGCACTCTAACGGGTTGCAAGCTCGATCGAGTTCTATCAATTTCAGACAACAGCCGACTAAAAGGAGTTCAACCGAGACGCTTTGAATCAGCTGTAATTGACTTTAGTCTAATACTCGGAGCGTACTCGCGCAGAGAGAAATATTCTCTCGGAACGAGGACGGAAGGGCAAGAATTTCGGCACCGAGCACGCGCGATAAGGAATCACCGCGCGAATGCGAACGTGTTCGTCTGCACGGCAGCTTCCGAGCGAACGTGTCTCGTCCAGGGGGGGGGGGGGGTACGCGAGATGCGATATGTATTTACCGTGTTCTATCCGGCAGACTGTTCGAAGAGTACGGACGAGTTCCGTATACATATCGCGCTGAGAGAAACGCGTCGACAAGAAGAAAGGAGTGTGCTCGATTACTATGCCGCGTCGATGTTAACGTTGTTCGGGTGTTCCGCTCCTGCTCTCGTGGCCACTTTCGATCCGTTTATTTGTGGAATCTGCGCAGCGAAGACGCGTTCGCGAAAATCACGGCCAGTACGCATATTTAGAATGAGCGCGCGAGCTAGATTACCGACATTGTTTCGCGGATATCCGGTTCATCGGCGATGCCGAACGAAATTCACCCTGCAACCCCGTAGGAAAATTATTTAATGCATATTTAAAAAAATTTAATTAATTAAAAATTAATCGACTGTTTTATGCAAGCCATCTTGGCCAAAGCTGACGCGAGAACTGAAAGAGGTGCCCCGAGACTTTCAAACGCAAGATTACTCATTTCGGGAGCCACGCATAAGGAGTTAACGGAGTTTCGAGTCTAATGGCGACGAACGCAACGATGAGGCAAGATGTCCAAGGGATGCAGCAACCATATCGACGGATCCACGCGTAATCCGTGGGACTACCGCGACATTCACGACTGCTGCGTGTTAATTTTCCCGCGTCCACCGGTTGTCGGCCGCCTCGAAAAAGTGAAAGCGACTGACTCTGCTGTTTTTCGATCCGGAGGCCATCCGGCCGAGAATACACACACGCGCGCATGCACACCGGTTTCCATACGAATCATCGATTCAATTGAACGAACCCGGCCATCGATAAACCTCTCCTGTCATTAACAGACCGATCTCGACTTTTTGCCTGTTATAACCGCGGTATCCTTTAAACTGCTCTCTATGTATACAGGGTCGATTATAATAAATGGTCCAGACAACGACGACGCGTCTCTTTTTCCAGGTCGATCGAATCGTATTTCCGGGCCTTGATCATTTTTTTCCAGGACGCAGGTACTTTCATCAATGAGTCACTGTACGAGGACCAATAATTCGGTTTTTAAAGTTTTCTGCCTGACGAACGTTTCTGGGTCAGCTGTTGTAAGAAAATTATCGCAAATATTTCTGTTTCTGCTTTCCCAATACGAGTGTGCCGAGCTCGCTTCGTTAAACATGATTTCGCATTTTATAAAAATCGAAGAAAATTTTTACAAGCGCGTCCAATCTTGCTTTATCGATAGAGACGTCAAGACCGACGGTGTCAGTCATCGTTCGGCGTGACAGGAGCGAGTAGCTCGCCGGTTTCACTCGGTATGCGTGGCCAGTGTAACGTGGGCAAATCTTATTCTTATTGTCAGCAGGTTAAACTAAAATGGAGGGGAAGGTCTCTGCAAGGTCTCACGGAGCGTAGTGTCAGCCACCTTCGCGGACTTCTTCGGGTAAAAGCGAAAGTCTCGCCAGGTGCGCGTGCACTTGCCGAGACGAAGGGGCTCGCGGAGAGGCCGATTTTCTTCGACAGGGCGACCCCTTTCCCTATTTTACGACCAGCGACCCTTTGACCCCGCTTCCATCTTCGCTTCCTCGATTTTTGTTACGCAAAATCTCTTCATTTTTTTTCGCCTGTCTATTCGCTTTTCATTTTTTTAATAATAAATTCTACAAGAAGCTTGCGAGTATCGAACTAACGAATTGTTATTACCATCATACCATAGACACGATTTAATAACGATAATGGATCTATTTATTACTCCAAGGATTAAAGAATGGAAAATAATGGACCAACGGAAGATGAAATAAAATTGAACGAAACGGTGCGAAGACTCGGCTCGGTACACGGCGTGTGTCTCCATGAAGCGCATAATAATATTGTAATTGCTGTTATCGTTGCACAATGGTTGACGCGCAAGAGAAACGGGAGCCATTAATTCCTCGTGAAAACCAATGGGTTGTTCAAACAACGTGGACAGATACATCTGCGCAGGTATTTCCTGATTGTTACGAGCTAGTGAACCCGCTGTCTTCGGATCACGCGATCCGATACCAACGTGGCCTGTCATTAAACGTTTGGAATTGGACACGCGCGATTAATAGCGGTTCGGACTGGCCGCGGCGCGCGGCGGCGGGGCGAAACGAGAAGAGAGAAATTCTACATCTCCCTCTCTCTTATCTTGTGTTACGCATTTTGGATCGTGTAACCTTCTTTCGAAAAACAAACGATCGTGCTCTTATTCGGGAAAAAATTAATTTCATCGCCGATCGTGTCTATTTGATTCTGAAATACCGTTCGTGCTGGTAAAAATCGATAATTTATTTCTGAGTTGAAACATAAAAATTGAAACACGTCGGTGTTAATTTTCGTTTGTGCAATTTAAATTAAAAATGTTTTTCACTCGCTGCGCCGAGGTTAAACGAATCGGTCGCGTTGCGAAACCATCGTAGATCATATATTGAGGGATCGGTTGGAGAGTAACAAAGGATTCTCGTCATACGATGGGGTTATTGTCGCGCCATTGGCCGATGCTAATGTTATGGTTGCTTAATTAACCTTGCTCGATTGTCGTTGCGCTCATCCAGGCGACTTGGTCGAAGAACGGACATGGGATATTGGGCAAGCAGATCGGCCGATTTAACCCTGAAACAGGCGTCCCGGGCAAGAAAGACCGGCCGGACGCGAGAAACCGCCACGGGGGTATCGAACCGGGTCGCTAAATGCGGCCGAAGGTACGGTGTAGACGTGAAAGCGGTCAGTCCGGCTGCCATGTTACGTAAATCCCAGGAAGAGCGATCGAACGTCGTCGCACCGTGCGCGCTCGTCGATACCGGCCGATAATCGCGCGGAACAGGGGTTTTCCGTTCTAGAGCCACCTCCGATCGTAGACCTTGTGCCACTTAGCACGGGGGAGCCTCGAAACCTGACTGCAATTCCATCGATACGCTCAGACCATTACGAGAACAATTGAATTTCAATGGTATTCGTGTCGGACGCTTGCCCCCTTTCTATAGGGGACGACGTCTATTTTCATCCGCAGCCACATCGGTGGAAGATCACTTCGCAGCCATTACAATTTCTAATACAATTGCTTTCGTCGCTGGGAGATCTATATGGTATGGGAATTGGAGACGTCGACGGAAATCTTTAAAATTGGAAAACTTTCAGAATCGATTGAACGAAGTTCACAATTATGATTTCACCGATTCGGAAAACTTCGGTCTCGAACGATTTCGAAATCTCGCGTCCCTCGCCGGCTTTGTACACGGGTTTCGGCAACGTATTCTAGGTACCGCGTCAGCATTGTCGATTTCAGGGTTGCCAGAGAAAGCGCGTAAATTATATCTAGGAGCGCGCGTACCGAGCGTCGACGGTTGGTGGCTGCTGTTAATTGAGACAAGGAGAGATGCAACTCGGCTAGAAAGCGAATAAATTAGGTAACAAGGGGTATATCTCGGACGTGAATGGAAGCGGGCACGGGTCAGAGATCGCTGACAACATTCTACGGATACATTGAACGTCTGCCGTTTACTTTGGTTTCTCGTCGAATTTGGCGATGTTTGCGCAACAGTCAACTACATTTCATTGGAATGCAAATGCCACGTGTCGGGATCGCGATAAATATTCATGCAATTGTTTAGCGTAGACTATGTGTGTGTGTGTTTTTTTCTTTTCGCGCGTGTTGCACGTTGCTTCCAGCTGAATAGTCGATTGAAAAAAAGTCCGAGTCTCCGAGAAGAACGCCGAGACAAAAATAAGGAAATCATCGAGCGTGGAAAAAAGTCGATGCATATTACAAGAAGGACTATTCTCGCGGACAGACGGACGATGCGAGAAGATGGTAACGAGTGTGACAAATCCGGCATCGTTTTATTTTAAAAAGCAGTCGAATGGTTTGTTTACCTGTTACATCTCCCATGTAAATGTTTGCGCGCGTTCTCGGGAATTCTCGATCGCGAGTCTAGCGATTCGCGATAGATAATATCACGCGTCGATTCGCGGAAGCACCGATCGAAAGAGACGACATTATCGTGCCCGTAACTCGGTCTCGATCCTGTACACGAGCCCCTGCAATTTCGTGTATTGAATGGCGTTTATGTAACGCGCGAGGATATTCGCACTGTCACGCAATCTTATGTTCCTTTTCTTAATGATTATCAGTCGATGCGCGTTTTTATGTTAAGGAGACATGGGTCGAGAATTATGCTAATTCCGCGGGGACCGTCGCGTAACCGGGATCGAGCGGTGCTTGCCGATGTCGCCAGCAGGTGGCTGCTAATATCGATCAAAAATCAATTGATCTTTCTTCGTTACACGCAAAGATATTCGGTAAATTTCTTACAAACTCTACTCGGGACTAACGTTGACAATAATAGCAGATTCAACGCATAGAAATATCGTTGAAAAGCTGGGCTCGGGTTTATCGTAATATTCGCTGGATAGATCACAATTTCAAATAAATTGACAACGCGTCGCATAAACAATTGATGCCAGAGATAATTAACAAAAGAAATTGTTTAATTCTTTCGCGGTTCGGGACTGTTCGATTTGACCGCCTCGGGCAACTCGTGGTGCCATCTGTCGAGACACCTGTACACCTTGTTCTTCTTGGTGTTTACCGTATCGGTACAACGGACACCGACAAAACGGCGATGACATTTTTAATTGTTTAATCGTGTACAGGTGATTCGATACTTTTAAAAAATTCTAGAAAGAACAAAAGGGAAAACAGCTGGCCGGACATCGAAGTCTCCAAATAATAATAAGAAAAATATTAATTTTTTAATTTGGAAGGAAGAATCGTAAGGATCGAGGCATTGAAGTCTCTAAAGATCGGAGCCGCGAGTTATCATAAATTCATGGAAAGTTGCATCGACGCTAGTTCAAGCCGAGAAAGGCTTCCTCCCGGAGGAGAGATCGATCGATCGAGGATGCGCCCGTCCATTGCGATCGTTCGCGGGTTTAATCTATGGTTGCCCTTTCACCGTGCACAGTGATAAACCACGATCGGGCCACGCGGACGACGAGTCTACTCGTCGGCCACTTTCACGCGCGATTGCGGACCACGATGTCGACGCGTACCAATAACCCGGTGGCTCTTGCAAAATTCGTCTCGCGCGTTCGTTGGCCAACTTTTCCGAGTTTACCACCGGGGAATCATAGCCCGCCCCGTTTTCTTGCGAGATCCTTTATGGAAATTCAGGGTTACGTATGAAAACAGCCCTTGCACGCTCACTCGGTCATTATACCTGGGGATTATTGCAAATTCTGTTGTTAGATTATAGGACATTCGCATTTCAGCGTATACAATTGTATGCACTTTCAGGAGGAAAAGTGCAATGGATGCAACGCAATGGAAATTATAAGTTCGTGTACAAACGTTCGAGGTTGTATAGAACATAATCCAAAAATTGTATAAAGTATACCTAATTGCAAATAACAATCAGTTCCGTTCAATGATAACTGCAGTTTCGATAGCCATCCTTATCCGATCCGATCGATCGATCAGCGACAGATTTCGAAGAGATCGAGAGTTACACTCCCGTACAGAACGCAACGGAAGAAGTTTTCGCGGAAGAAAGGGAATTGCTAAGGGGAGCATCGAGAGCCGAAGGCGGTTCGGAACCAGTTGGGAAGCGGAATGCGGTTTACCATAAAATTGCCATATGTATTCTGGGTGAATTGGTGAGTTTTGTGCACCGGTCACGTACCGGCGCGGCGGTGGCGGTGGCGGCGGCGGCGAGTTACAAAACCCAGGCAAAACACACTCGGCTGTTTATGACGTTCAAATTACGATGAACGCGGTAACGAGGAAACGGCACGGGCGCGTGACACAGCTTTTCTTATTTGCATACGATTTCCTAATGTTATCCTCCGTTGCAACGTCCGCGCATAGATATACATACATACCTACCGCGGGGAAATCGTGCGTGCAACTCATAACGAGCGACTCTTTTCCAGGGGCCACGATTCCCGGAAAATCGTTCGCCTTTCTCATCGCTAACCAGGAGGCTCTGGTTCGAGAAACACAATTGGCCAAATAAGAGAAACGCAAATGGCCACCGATTCGATCATGCCAAAGTGCTCTTCGCGAGATGATCCGCGGAAATATCAATTTAGGTCACCCACCGGTTTATACCTTTCTTTTCGAATCGATGGTAAAATCTGTTCTGAAATTTTTGTTGGTTCCTTTTTGGTGATCGGTTGAAAAATCGTCATGGCCATAATTGTTGACAGAGGGTTAAACTGCTTAAAGAAATAAGCATTGTGTGTCGCGCTAATTCGCACGACTTTGCTTTCTCTTTTTTATTTGACCATGCTTTCCGGATTCTCGAGTAGGCATATCGAGTGTTCGTATTTACATAGTGAAATTGATTTTGGCCTTCAAAGATATTCTACATCTTTTCAGCGTGGACACTGTAGAATGTGTTCTTGAGAAATACGAATATTGTGAATTCTCGTTTCTTTAAATTCTACATGAAATGAAAAAAACATTCTACATGAAGAAAAGTGCTTCAATCTAGCAAAAGAATTCACCACAGTGGTTCCGCAGGTCGCAACTCGCGCGCGTTGCCCAATCACGGTTTGTACCTGCGACTCACCGCAAGAGAGCCTATCTTGCCGCGCTCGATGGTCTCGCTATAATGCATTCTAGCCCGCCAAGGTCCGCTGGAAGATCGCTGGGTCATTATAGAAGCAGAAATGCACGGACGCGAGAAATGCGCGCGGGATCTGGCCGGTTTCTCTCGACGAAAGTGAAGTAAAAGCGCGTGCAAAGACAGAAAAAAAATTGTACTCACGGTGGCGTAAGTCCGTCGCTCCAGCTGAACATCCTCTTGATCCTCTCCCTGTGTTTCGGATCGCTCTCGATCTCCATGACGCTTTCTTCCTCGCTGTTGGCTCGACGCTCTTTTTCCGCGATCGATGTGGAGGTTGAAGGATTTCGGGGATTGATCGAGGTCTCGGTCTCTACTCAGCGACGCATCGTTGTCCTCCGATTCTCGCCGCTGGGAATGCGTCGTCGTGATCCTCGTACGCGATCGTCACGCTGCAAAGTCGAACCGTTTCTTTATCTCCGTTCTCAGAGCCGCGGAAGTTTTATTTTCTACGCGGCATAGACTCCTCGTTACATGCATCAACGGCAAAAAACTAAGTGCACTGTGCAACTTTAACTTTTTCTTCGCGTTCCGATCAACGATACACCCCATAGATTTTCAATGGAATCGACAGGGATTCGAAGGTCGTTCTTTCCCAATTCTCCATCGAACGTTTTACAGACATTTAATTCCGAGCGAAATGTTCAACTTTGGAAATTTATCGAGCAAAATTCTCATCGAGAATGAACGTCTATGAATTATTTAAACGTAAAATTGTTTTTTCAAAGAGAATATTCATCGGCAAAGACACGTCCGTCGTACAGTTTGTATTTCTAATGACTCCGCAAGATTTATGACAGATGACTATGTTCGAAAGTATTATTGTTCTCTTTTATTAACGCGATCGCCGTCCGGACATCTAACGACCAGTTTCAGGAAAACAATGATTTGCAGTTCCAACGCGGAGGAACGTGCAATTAATGTATATCCGTAATAGTTTCTTAAACCAAATAAATATTTCACAAGAGAACGGTTTTTACGTATAAAAGTATGTATAGTGCGTAAAATTAGCATGCGGATGGGCTTCGTTGGTGGTAACGCGTTCAGTTCGCGATGTGTCAATAGCAGTAATAAACAGGATCCTTACAAGGACTGTACAGTGTCGTTTTGATATTCTTGGAACGGCGATCGGGTTCGTTACGTTCGCAAAACTTGTTTATTTAATGTGCTTGAATTATTCACATTTTATATCTAAAATCTGAACTCTGATCTTGAACGACGATTATGTGCTTGGTACCTTTTAAGCGATTCGAGAATGGCTTTACCGACCGACGGTATCGATCACTGCGAGATTACGATTTATCATTTTCTTAATCTCGTTCTTACTTAAAATATTGGTTATCGGTTCGCAATGCAGCAATATTAATCGCAGTAACGAAAGAAACCACGACTTTCCACGCTAGTCCCGTGGCATTTTCGCGTAATAACTTTTTCAGTTGTTCTCTTTTTCAACGGGTTTCGTGTAAGTTAATGGCGCGACAGGATTTACAATGCAAATATTTCCCGACGTTGTACATATTCTGTGCCCGTGACCGTGTCGAGGACCAAATGCTCGTGGAATCACGCGACAGATTTACAGAGAGAACGAAAACATCCTCGACATTTTTGCTAGACATCGTGTGTCGCGATTCGAATGTAAATTTCCACTGGAATTGATGGCCAACCTGTTTAAGTAATTATCCTTGTTTATATTCAGGGTCGGTATGGGATTCCACTGCAGGAAGTAACAAATCATGGGAGGTCGTATTTAAATCTTTGACAAGGAACATGTTGTCACATTCCCGAATGCTTCATTCGATGATAGAAATAATGCTCCTTCCTTTCTAGCCTACTTTTTAACTTTTCCATTAATTCCGCTGACCTTTAACATATTTTTGTCATAAGGAGTCTTCTAACCAGTGACGAACATTTTTTCTCCACTTTGTAGTTGGGTTAGACTAACCTGTAAAAATAATCTATGAAACATTCTTTAAAAATAATCTACACATTGACACAGTCTATACAAATAATTTATGAAAATAATCTTTTCGAACAATATGCAGAAATTCCAAAAAAAAAATATGTCGACTAAAATCAATCCATAAAAACAATATTTGCATATAGACTCGCAGTTTACTTGCAGCAATAATTAGCCTTGGAATTTTTTATGTAAAATTCAGTCTTAATGCCAAGAATAACAGGAATGCCTGCCGAAAAACAGGATTTTAGTTTCATATTAATAAAATCATTTCTATGATTCAGAAGCAATTTAAAATTCAGTAAAAATTTACGTCCCATTTTATCATTCATAGTAACCAGACAGTGTCTAACAATAAGAAATGTTTTCGCGGGGAGACCTGTATCGTTCGTTTACGACAACAGCGGAAAGCGAAACTGTTTTCCATGGTGCGTGCGCGTTCGGTGCCATTACGAAGAAAGCGTGCCGTATAACAATCCGCCGTTGGAATAGAAAATCCGTCGGCCAACCAATAGCACACATTTCCTTTGGCACGCTACATACGTATACCGTCCAGTGGGACTTCGTGCTCGGCGCGAAGTAACGTGGGAAAACAAACTCAGAGCCTATGCGAGTCTCATTGTTCAGGCTAATTGAACAATTATCGTAGACACGGTGGCAACAAACTCGCCACGAAAACCGGATAACTGGATCGTGAATTTTCTTCGAATACATTGTCTGCGTAATTCGACGAGTCACGCGAACTTCGCGAGTACGAGCACAAACGACACAGACGAGATGAGATTATAATAATATCACGTAGCTAATTGAAAGAAGAAAATTTAAGTGGCGTCCGGAATTTTTACGATTATAGAAATTACAAGAATTTTCCACGAAACGAAGTCTGCGCTCGGTGCAACGACGTCCGTGTTCGAAGAGGCTCTGCGGCGTGTGTTAAGTATCGTTCAAACAGTTCCTAGAAATCGGTATGTTCGAAGAATTTCGTCACGCAGTTCGACGATCGGGATCGACGTCGGTCGACCGCGGAACTCTGAACCGGATACGAGAGGAAAATCAACAGTTGCAACTGCATAGAGCATTTTTTCCCCAGTGCGGTAAACTATTGCAGCACGCTCTAGAAAGAACTCCACCAGGACCTAAACCAGCTCCTAAAGAGAAACATCCTTGCGAAAGAGCGGGGAACATATCTCTAAAACGATTAGCCGGGTTCGAGACTGTCGTTTCTCGCGCGTCCGACCGTGACCGTGCTTTTGCGACTTCGCCGAATTCTCGACGAGAAAAAGAAAGCTTTAAATTGTCCAAACAGTGACGGCAAATTTATTTCTGAACCTATCGTTTATACATACATATACATATAGCGTTTCTTTGTAGAATCGCTATTAAAACGGAAATCAGATCGAACGTCTTTTAACCGCACTACGGTAATTAAAAACCTGTAGTATGTTTCTTTCGATAGAGTCTAGAATGTTTGCCGGAGGCTACAAGTAATTTCGAAAATTCCTGAGCGACGAGCAACTCGAGCCCATTTTCTCGAACGATAATCTCATGAAAAATCACGTAGACAATTTGATGCATCCCACTGATTTTCCGTACTGCGACGTCCCGAAGCGAGGCTTAGGTACATCCGCGATTTTTCAGGAAGTTACTCGAAGATCCGAGAGAAACCCAGAAGTTCTTAGTTCCGAGTAATTAGAAATTCTTGTACTTGTTGCACCGAGTACACGAGAAACGCTACCAACGGAGCAGCGGGCCGGTGTTAGTGCCATTAAGTGGTCCCTCCGCCGCTTGTCCCCATAATGGACGCGTTTGTATTGTGCTCCCGGTCGAAGAAAACGTCACCGACCGCGCAAGAAAGTGGAGCTTCTCGAGCCTCGGACACCGGAAGTGCTACGAAAATCCCTGCAGGAAGAGGTCGACGGAGACGACTGATCGATATTCCACAAAGGACTCGTCGCGCCGATTAATTAGCACGCCGAGACTCGTCGGAATTCCGTCCGCGTGCGCGAATTTCGCCTGCCGAAATTATGCCCGAGTGGAAAACAGGTGTTCCGAGTGCATTCGCTGGTGCATCCGCACAGAATACATCGGGACTACTTGTGCGAACTTGATCGAATTAAATTTTGTCACGTTTGATAAAGATTTATTTCGCATTATTACAGAGTGATCTACCGTCGGTGCACAAAGAGTAGAAATTGCGCTGCGGTTTTGCGAGAATCGCTGAGTCCACTTTATAAATTGAACTAATTGATATCCTCGCGCGAGCAGATCGCTAACACTCTCCGGATCCGCATTGGTAATCAGCCGGTGCACCGGTTGTCGCGAATTATGCAAAGTAACGAAATAGAAATTATCCTGCGGAGGCGTCCACCATCTGGATTAGACGGAAAACGCACTGGCGAAGAGAACTGGCAAAAGTCGAGTGGTTATTCTCCGTCTCTTCGCCGATCTATGGACGCTAAAAATCATTAGATCATCCTTGTGGCAATAAAGCATGCTTCGAGTCGCCTCATCCTTCGACTGTGATATTTCAAAGATAAAATCAAGAATTCTGCATTTATTTTCCAAGTTCATCGTACAATCGTAGGCGCTCGAAAAGCGAGCAAACAATCGAAATAGAATCGATGAAAGTGTGCGAGGATCTTCTTGCACGGTTATGCGAAGTCAGAAGATTGCAGCGACGAAGAAAAATCCTGTAATTCCAGGTGGTCGGTCAGAGAAGCAAACAAACGATCGGAAGAAGATAAGCAAAACCAACCGCGAAGGCTGTTCGGGGAGGTGGATCGATGGAGTACGAGTGTCCTCGGGAGATTACGCGAATTACAAAGCCGGCAAGGAGTCTCGGGAGAATGTAATTACTAACAATGTCAGGCTTGGCGCGAGTAAGTGGCGGAAGCCGCGTAAGGACGGTCGCCTCCCGAATTACGTGCCTCCCGCGAACATTTATTCGATTCAATTCGCCGGTGTTGGTGGCTCGGTGTTGCGCGAAAGTGTCGCGACCGACACCCGAGATTCGATTCGCCGTTCAGCTCTCCCGACGAATTCCCGTCCGTCCGTCTCTTACATAAACCGGTAAAAGTAAAACTGTCCGGAACAGTCCGCCGCCACGGACGTCGTTCAAGCAAGATTTTGCTTCCGAACGAGTCGATCGGAGGACGATCGACCAGCCAGGGGATCGAGAGGAGGGGATCCACGTGGGAAACGAACCGGGAGTATGTACCGTTAAACGATCCGGTGCAATCCGAGGAATCTCTGTGTCCCGGTTTTCCATGCCTCGACCGCGACACACACGCGTGCCGGTTAGCCTTTATTTATTTGTTTATTTGTTGATATCCGAGGCTCTTTAGCGCGCATGAAAGTTTCGATGAAAGTTCCAAGAAATACTGGAATTCAACAGAGCTAATTCAATAATGTCCATGCGTGCGTAGCCGAGGCGAATTCTATGGGTATGATGAGACGATGGGACCGATTGATCTACTTATTTTTGTGATTTCCTATAATATTACTCGTAAACATATTTCTCCGAGGCTATACATGTAAGAAATTGCTATTTTTCACACAAGTTCTGGAATCTAGATTTTAAAGCCTAGCTACATTTATCGTGGATAATGCCAATGGAAATCTGAAGACTTAAAGACTTTTTCTATTCATAGATGCATCGAAAAGCCGCATAATGCATAGTTAAATTTTTCAGCAGCTATTCAAAGAGACAAGAGGAACTCTCTAAAAGTCTGCTCGCAGTTCCACGGCTGCATTAAATTGTTATTTGCATGAATGTTGCTCTCTCCACTTTCGTATGTGTATTTTCTCCAACCACACTTGCGAAAAAAATACCGATTATCATTATTACTAGATATTTTAGTTATTTGCGAGACGGATAGAATTATTTTGTCGGTCCACTTTAGTTTTAAGATCAGAGTTCGTAGACAAATCACGAGTTTGAATCGTCGTGGAATTTTTCGAAATATACAGCTGAATAAAGTACGAAAGAGTCGGGATAATAAGGATAGATCGAAAACACATGGTAGCACGCGGAGACTTCCGGCGTCGTGGCGGGAAAATATGTTTGTAGGTCGTTCGAAACTCGCCGTTGACGGCGAGCTCCGTAAATCACGAGAGCCATCGAGCAGATGACTTTCACAGTTTTGAGGAGAGGCGAGTTTTTAGGGCATCCGAGAGACGGGTCCACGGGCCGATCGCGGCCAAACACCTGTTCCTAATTACCGACCGAGACGAACTTCTTCGAAGAAACTCGAACGACCGCGGGACACGCTCGCCGATCGAGCTTGTTCGGTGTCCAGATATTTCGTTGACACTTTCTAAATGGTATTTATCGACCCGATCGTCTCAATTGTAGCGATGCTCTAGCAGAGCGTGCAAATTTGCAAGGAAATCGATAAAATTTTACTGAACCAGCAACCACGGAGGTCCAATCGACAACCAAACAGCAGTCGCCACGAGTCGAGTGTCCGGATATTTGGCTAACACTTTCTAAATACTGACTGCTAACTGTGACAACACGTGCTTTGGCGTCCCGATACGCACCGCGGAATGTCCATGAATTTTTACTGGCGCCTAAATTATCAGAAATTGATGAAATTTCTTGATGAAAATCTGTAATGTGGATAGATTTCTACGGCTTAGTTTATAAAAATTGGAAAAAATGTTCTCGACTCTATCGCATTCCAAAGAGGA
Organism: Lasioglossum leucozonium; assembly: GCA_028454225.1. Lineage (NCBI taxonomy): Eukaryota > Metazoa > Arthropoda > Insecta > Hymenoptera > Halictidae > Lasioglossum > Lasioglossum leucozonium. Next base: position 388,065 of record CM052210.1, on the reverse strand, counting down.
CTTTAACGATAACGTTTTAAAAATTTTTGTTGGCTGAATATTTTCGATATTCGTCCGAACCGTCTGCGTAGAAATGACACGACGAGCGAGAACGTCTAGAGACACCTTGTACAAGCATGTAGGAGGTTACAAAGAGCCCGCGGAAAAGCAGGTCAGCAAGTCTATGCGACCGAGCAGAGTAATATTCGGCTGAATCGTGCGGTATCGCGACTCCGTTTCTCGAATTTGATACTCGCGCTTCCTGGTTACACTTCCTCCGGCATTTCGATTTCGTAAGAGTAGCGCGCGCAACGTGGACAAAATCTGTTATGCGAACGTTCCGCGTGCCGGCATGCTAATCGCGACAGGAGAACGCGACAAGACCGCGTCGGCGACGATAGAAAGCACGCAGAAAATAAACACTGTATATTATACTCAAACCCTTCGATAAAAATCGAAAACTCTCTTCAACGTCTGTTCTATCTAAATCACGATTGATCTAACCCTACGCGACGTCGAACAACCGATCGCTTTATCTTTCGCTTTGACTGACAATTTCTTCATTTGAATAAAAAAACATGTATTTTCTAGGATTTCACTTGAGAAAGTAGAAAATGTAGAAATTAGCAAAACTTGTTCAGGAACTTGTTATAAAGATGACTGAAATTTATTGTTTCTCCAACGGTCAAAGATTCGTCCAACACCGTGAAAATTATTACAAAAAAATACCAGACGAGACAATCTCGTAAGTGGCACAAGCCCGGTCAAAGGTTGAACAAATTACCACGATGACGAAACAAGCGGAATCTCAACCAGTTTATGCTTCTCCTTGCGAACAGCGAAGAAAACGCTCGACGCCACAAAAATTGTATCCGAGCTCGGAAAAATAAAAAACGAAGGATTTCCATGGAACGTCGCGTCACGAACTCACAGATATTTGCATAACAAACGTCCAACGTGTACTTTTCTGATTCCCGATAAAAAAGGCCGTGGATTCGCGGGAGGACACGCGCGAAACGCAAATTCCCCGTTTCCTGAATGCGTCAGCAGTCGCAAACGAGAGACCGGGTTTCGCGCACCGGGACGTCGGATGCTGGTCGCACTGTCACACTTGCAGAAACACATGATCACGGTCCTTCACTAAAAACAATTGAAAAAAGGAACCGTCGAACGAGAATGAATTTGGCAAGGACTCCGTCTCGAAAGAGTTCGCGCGTGTACGAGGAGATCGTTCGCGCAGACGGGAACTCGCAAGCCGGATGTTCCGCGGTCCATGGGCGAGCACAGGTGGATAGATTAAGTGTAATTTCGGTGATTACCGTGCGCGAAGATTGGTCGGGCACGGGGAAGGTGGAACGACGAGGCCGGAGTGCACGGATCAGGACGCCCGAACCGTCTGAACGTCTTTCTCGCACTGAGAGACGAGTCTCGTTGAGCAATAACGCGCAGACACCGCACCGGCAGTCCACCGACACACGGTACATAGTCGAGGACAGAGGTTCGCAGCCAGGTCGCCAGCGACCCCGGACGGACACTCGGTTCATCTCACGGATTAATAAATTATCGTTATCATCGCGATACCTTGGTCTACTTTCCGAGCCCGAAGCAGAATGGGACTGTCATTTACCTAAACAGCCCATTATAGAAGGACTGTAGCATTAGTTTTTTGTCCTGGTTTTATGGCCGTTCACCTTTCGGCGTGGACAAGGGTTCACGGGTGCGAAACGCTTCATTTAGCGTGGATCGTGTGGTCTCAAGGTTCTGGTCCTTTGGTACCACGAATAAAAAAGTTTCAGCAAATATTATAAACACTGTGTTCCCGTCCGTTTTTAACAAAATCCGATGAAAAAAACCCAATTCAATTTTTACTCAAACAGGCCATTAAAATGCCTATATTAGCACACCCGTATAATCGAATCGAGGGGTAGTTTTCTCAACGTTAACGCAACGTATCGCTTAAATTATTCCTCCTCCTGTCGTTCCAACAAGCGTATTGGAAACAAGGAAAACAAATTAAACTATCGGCATATACGTCGAACCGATTAATGGCCTCGCTTCTCGTTAGGTATAGTTCGGCGAAAAATCAGTTAAGTAATTTACGGTACACCGTGTTTGCGCTAGATAATCAAGGTAAGCGAATCAGGTTAATTCTAGTTTATTCATAAGATATTGACTTTTATATAACCGCGATTCTATCTCATGCGACTCGCTAAGGGCTAAATCATGCATAATAGTCATGGACATGAATGTTTTCACTTTATGAAATGTTTATATTACATCCGATCGAAACGTGTATGGAGTTTCTAGTTAATTTGGAAGATACGAATGATTGTCGGAGAGGTATTTTGAAAGGGGGTCGCCGTGTAGAAAAGATTGAGAGCCTCTATTCTAAGTCGACGCACTTCACAGGTGTAGGATCTAGAGAGCAAACACGCTCCGCTCGTCGACTCTACGAGTCATAGGCGCCGGCGCTGTCATTCCACCCCGTGCGAGGGGAAATTTCAACCCCCGCAGCGTCTTCTTCTACGTGACATCGATCCCCGACGCACAAAAAAAAGAACGAAATTTCCTGACATAAATACAAACGAGAAGGAAATCTCACAGCTGGTCCTTGCTCAAACTCGTGTCTGTGTATTTATGGGAAAAATGGTTACGTCTTTAGCAAAGTAATCCACGACGAATCGTATAAACCATCAACTAATGTAGCAGTGTGATGCACTTTTTGAAAATCCAATTTTTAAAACAAGTGAAAATTTGGAAATGTTTTGAATCCTGAAGCTACCGACAGCCTATCGATAGGCTTCTCGATGATCGCGTTACGTCGAAACGAAGCTCGATCATGCTCTCAATGTAGAAACTCGAAAAGAAATTCTTCGGCGTCCAGCCGAGATTGTGGTGTTTCAATTAAAGGAATCGATTAGCGAACATGGTCCAGCCAAGAGAAAACTCGAGCGAGTCTAAGTGACGGTCGGATCGACGGTGTCGGTGCGATCCCGTGACATATCCGCGAGATTTATGCTAATCAAATTCCGACAGGCCGACGCCACTGTCCGCGCAAATTGCACACGCAATAAACACGGTAGCGGCCTCGGTCCGGTGTGTGCGTGACTCACGCAAGATTTGCTCCTCGGCGCACACGTTCTAAGGCAGCTTTCGATTCGCGAGTTAGATCGCGGTCCTGGGTCGGGCCTGACCCAGCCCGGCCAGGGTCCGCCGCGCACTTTTACCCGACAGGCCGACGCGACGCATGCCCGTGTCGCGTGCGTGTCGCAAATCGAAAGTGGCTGCACTCGGGCCGCAACAGTGCCGTCATCTTCCGCGTGCGAGGGACCCGCTTCGGGCCCGCCGATTGTGCAAGCGATTGCAATTCAAAATTCGCCGCGGATGCGTTGCGACACGCCCGTGTCCGTTGATCGATCGACCACGATCTCTGCTCGATCGCTTCCGGCTTGGAGCCACCGCTGCGAAATTATCACGGCTGTTTTGGTATTTTCTGGATATTTTGGAACTGGCGTGTGAAATCACGTGAATTGTTGTGATATTATACCTATTCTTATCTGTAGGCAGAGTTAATATAAACAATGAGGTTTATGTGCAAATTATTTCGTATCCGAATGACACTTTCATGTCGCTTTGCATTTGTACAGTTGAAGATGGTTAGTCATCGTTAGATAGCCTTGTGTATGCGCTTATAACCCATACAATTTAATGGTAGGTAATTTTCAGCGTACATTAAACACAGTTTTCCAAAGAATGGTGGTATTATCGCAAATAATCGCTGCAAACGTTATGCGCTCCAATCCGACACAAATAATTGCCAAATAATTCGACACTATAATTTCGGACGGTGTGTTTCGCGCATTGTTTTTCTGTCTTTAGAACTTCACTTTTTCTTGAGTGAATCTTATGAAAATGAACCGTAAGCAGATCTGTCGTCTGTCAGCTTTTCCAGCGATCGGTATACAGGCGAAAGGGCTCCAAGATAATTTCATCGGTTCCGAGTCATCGAATGATCGTGCTCCTCGGACCCCGCGACACAAAATAGCGAATCCCCTCATGCATAATTTCTAGCACGCAACAGGGATACCATTTGCGTGAACGCGTCGCGAAGCCGTTGCGATTCGAGTGCGAACGTTAATAACGTTTGCTAGTCCGATTGGTGCGCAGCCGATAGATACATTTGCATCTCTCGTATATGTATTTTGATATCGACATAAACTCGGGAAAATAGTTCTGGTCCAATTAACCGGCAAATTTCGAGTCACGGAACGAAAGAATTTTTCGAGCGAAACGACTCGTTTCTTTTCGTTCCTCTTCCTCCGATTAATCGGCGTATGTCGTTTTCACTCGACTTTTCTTCGCAACGCGATTTTTTCAGGCTTTAGAAATTGCTAATTATCACTTTCCTCGGTCCATTTTGGATTTCGCCGGGCAATTAATGAGCAGAGTTACAATTATCTGAAATGTTCATGCGTTCTAGAGACTTTTAGCAGCCGCAACCTATTTTCGCGTCCGAAGAAATTCAACCGTTTGTCTTCGCAATTTATATGTAAATCGTGCTATTTAAAACTCGACGATAACCGTCAGCGAGTTCAGTAGGCAGCATCCTCCGTGCTCGTAGTAGAAAATTTTATTGCGCTGCTGTTCCCTTTTTCTGTTCGGGGGAACAACCATTCGCCCGGATTTCACTTTTGCCACTCCAGCGAGCGACCGCGGATTTTTCGAAACGGTGACGAATCGTCGCGAGGTGAAATTTCACCGTCAACATGAAATTTAAGAACATCCGTTGGACCAGTTGACAAAATGCTCATCGATTCCATTTATAAATTCATTTTAGTTGAAAAGTTTCGAGAATTTTGGAAATTCAGTAGTACCACTCGACGACAAGCCAGAAGGCCGAAAATTTTTCGAAAACCTGACTGATCTCTTTTATAAACGCATTAAATAGGATAGGATAGAATGAAAATGTTCGATCCTCCAAATTTCTTTTTATTAAAACATTAAAAAATACTGGGAAACGATTGCTTCTATTGTTCAGCCACAATCGAGACCATGTCTCGCACCAGATCGCCATCAGCCAGCATAACAAAGCTCTCCTTATCAGCCCCGATCTTAATTTTATTCCCACCGGAACTTGCCATCTTCTTCTTAGCGGACGCGTGAAATTCCACCGCTCCGGTTGCCATTTTGATCTTTGAAATATTATTTATGGTGATTCCAGAGCCTGGCATGATCACGATTCTATCGCCAGCTTCACGGACCAGAGTCTTTATAATCTCCAAACCTTCTTGAGCTGTATCCTTCTGACCGGAGGTCAGTATTCTTTCGAAACCAAGTTCTATTAACGTTTCTAACGACCTCAGAGGGTCAGTGACCTCGTCGAAAGCTCGGTGAAAGGTAACGGGCAAGGGACTGGCGTGGTAAAGAATGTCCTTGCAGAATTCGACGTTGATTTCGTCGTTTGTGGTTAACGCTCCGAAAACGAAGCCGTCCGAACCGTGATTTTTCAGGATCTTTAGGTCCTCCAGCATCACTTCCATGTCGTCCTTGGAGTATACGAAGTTGCCAGTGCGCAGACGGATCATCGCGTAGATTGGGATCGATGAGAAGCTCCTGATCTTTTTAATTAGACCCGGGCTAGGGGTTAAACCACCCTCGGAGAGGGCTGCGCAGACTTCGAGGCGCTTTGCTCCGCCATTTATGGCGTTCCTTGCGGATTCTAGGGAATCCACGCAGATTTCCATCTAAAATACTTCGCTTGGCTAGAGTTGCAGCGATTGTTTAGTCCTCCGACTTCTTCAATAATTATTTATTAGACGAGAGAGGAAATTCTGTTTAGCCGAGAGTTAAATATTCGTGATAGAGTCATTTATTTTAACTCGGATGAACTGGCTGTTCTATAATAAAAGATTTTTAAGCTTCTTTTTAATAGACCGCAATCTAGAAAGATTTTATTAATTACTGTAAACAAAATGTTAACCGTGAGCAAAAAGAATAAATAATTCTGATTTCTGTAGAAAAAATACTTACGATTTTACAAGAAACGAATAAAGTATTTTTAGTTGCTGATTTAAACAGCGGAAATTGTAGACAAGGTTGCCACTCTCTCAGGTTGGTAATGGAAACGAAATCTTACTAATATTTCGTTACTAGAACCGACAGACCGAACAGCAACGAGTAGAATATTTCAAATCATGTTACGAGTACACGCTTTGCAGACTGATAATCGAATTTGAACTGACCTTCTATCGTGATACGAAACCTGATAATTATCCGATAAGCTCGGACGAAAGAGAACAGTGAAAATCCATCTGTTGGAACGCGCGTGGCAACGAAAGATGGCGGACTGAGACGATTGAACCGCCATCTTGAGAGAGTCGCCGGAGGCTTGCTAAGGATAAAATCATTCCCGGCGTTTTCTTAACTAAAATCGATTTCTAAAATTACAAGAATTTATTCTCTAATTGCATTACTTCATTTTTTGCGTTTGATACCACAATTGTGAAAATTTGGCCTTTAAATAAATTGTAACTGAACTGCGAAACTTTATGCTAACTCTCATTTATGGACCACATTTTATAAAGATTAAGATGATGGAAACATTTCTTTCCTTGACCGAAAGATTCTTCGTAAAATATTAACAATTCGCTATCGGAGGAGGAAAAACATTTCTATTTGGTTCCTCTTTCTGAGTTTTCCAGTTTATGCAGAAAATTTTTATTGTACTCAAAGATGCAACGTTTCGTTAACTCTTTGGCTACCGTGGACGAGATATCTCGCTCCCATGATGTCGATGACACGATGATGTTGACAAGATGTCAGTGGTCAAGTGGTCGTGTGGTCGTGTGGTCGTGTGGTCAATGGTCAAGCATTTGAGTCGTTTAGAGTCGTCAATTCCTAGCAGCGTAGATACGTGCGACAGCATAGTGACGAGATATCTCGTCCATAACATCGTTTCATCGACATTGTGGAAGCGAGATATCTCGTCCACGGTAGCGAAAGGATCTAACAACCGGGTGAATAATCACAGGACACCAGTGGATTTATAAAGCGCAATGAAATTCTGTATTATACAACACGTGTGATAAACTAGTACCAAGAGTTATACAAGTAAAAAATAATAATAATAATAATAATAATAGTAATAATAATAATCAATATTATAACAAACATTTAAGCGACATTTATGAAATGGGGCATTGGCAAAAATAGGGTCTAGAGGTGAAGAAAAAAATACTTAAAAAAAATGGACAGGAGAGCAGGACGAAATGGGGGGGATGTTGTCTCCTATATTCAGTCGCGATTGTCCATCTGGTCGATATCCGATCGACAGGGTCCATTCGAAGCATCGGTTGGGGATCTAGGAGAGGGTTACTGGATCGCAATTTTAGTAGATCGATCGATCGATTCCGCGGTAAGATCCGCGGGTATTAGCTGGGAGGGGGGGCGGTCTTTGGAGAGCTAGAACGATTTTCAATGGGTTTAATCCCCGATCGGCGACCGGTGTTTCAACATCGCCGACGATTCGCAAGCCGTATCGGCGCGTGCCATTTTCTTCGCTCTGTGGCTAATTAAAACGATCCGCTCAGAGATCGCCGTTCGAGACTGCGATCGGCGCCGGACTCGTCGGGTTCGACGCGCTCGTCGTCCATTTGTTCTTGTGCGGATCCACGCCGAAACCCTCGTCGTAGTTTCCCCGTGTGATGAACAGTTGCTTGAAGTGCGGGATGCAGTACAGTTTACCATTGTTCAAGGTGAACGTGTCCATCCTGCTCGAAAAGATAAAAAATCGTTATTATGGACGATCCTCTTAGGCTCGTGATTTTCAGACTTGTTACCTCAACACGCAGTTGCACTGCAGACACCGGAAACACTGTTTGTGGAAGATTTTATTATTCGTCTCCACCTTCTCCAGGGGGTACACTTTCTTCTGGCAGCTTTCGCAGACATCTGTACAGCTCGCCTGAATCTCCTGTATCGTTTGTCGGGTTCAAAGAGGAAAAAGAAACAGAAAAGAAAACGAAAAAAATAAAAAAACGAACCGAGAAAAACAGTCGAATGATAAAGTGTTTGTGAGAGAGAGAGAGAGAGAGAGAGAGAGAAAAAGAGAGAGAGAGAGAGAGAGAGAGAGGAAGAGAGAGAGAGAGAGAGAAATATTCGACAGGATGAATATGAGGGGATGATCGTGATGATGAGAGGCTGTTAGATGCTTCGGGGATCGGTGAACTACAGTTTTCCCTTGTTAGCGAGGACTATAAGACGTTATGGAGCAGTGGACACTATTTTGGTTCAGAGCTCGAAAATGGGGCACTAACGAAGGGAAAGGGGATATTTCTCAGAGGATCTGTTATTTTGGATCATTTGGTTCCAGGAAAATGAATTAAGTATAAATATTCGTTCGTTTGGCGTAAACGCACTACAATATTCGCATCGGTCATCATTTCGTCAGGATGTGCCCTTTTATTTATCGTTTGCAATACGATCGTAATAAATCGTTACACGTGAAAGGTAAAAGGTAAAGAACAAGAGTACAAGTCGCTAAAAATTATACAATCCCAAGACGCAAACGAGGGTCTACGTGAAATAATAATAATAATATTAATAATAATAATAATTAATGATCATATCTCGGCGGAGCAGGCCGGGAACCAAGCGCGGTTTCTCTTCAAAATAGGTCCCACTCGTGGACAAATCTTATGTATGTGTATGTGTATGTGTGTGTGTATGTAGGTATGTGTGTGTGTCGGTGAGAGAAAAAGAGAGAGCGTGTGTTGGTCTATGATATATATATAAATATTCTCCTATCCGCCGATCAACAACAAACAATCACGCTCGCGTTGCTCAAACAACAACGGTTCCCCTCGTTGAAGACAAAACTTATTGCACTGAAAAATCGATCAAGGGACGAAGCTCCTCGGGGGGTGGGGCAGAAGAAGGGTAGATCGCTCGATCAAATTGTGTAGAGAATATATATATGTATATATATATATATATAATACGTATTTTATAGAATCTATACCCTTCGATGTTTCTGCGTAATACTCGGAGGTCTGGTTTCTTTTGATTAAAAAAATCATTAATGCCTCTAAAATTTTGCACCTGTCCCGGTTTGTCGAGAACGGAATCCTGAAACCCTGTATCGAATCGCTAAGATCCTCTTGCGAAACTCGAATCGATTACGCATCATCCATCCCTCGTGCCAATTCGACAGCAATTACAATAAATAACCACGCAAAAATTATCACGAAAATCCTTATCTTTCAGGATCCTGCATTTATAGGAGCTTCGTGCATTAAAGTCTGGGTATCAACAAAAATTGATGTAACATTTTCTTCGTTACAACTCCTCCTTAATTAGACGAACCGTAATTTATTCATCCTCTCACGTGTTGTCAAAATACAGCGGTTTCGGACAGTATTTGAACGCTGAATTTTCTATTTTTCATAAATTGTTAATTATAGATTGTCATAATTTTGTAACAATAAACTCGTAGGGAAAATTCAGTGATTAAACACTCTTCGAAAAATCAAAAAGGATTGCAAGATCCAACGAATAAAAAGTGATCAAACTTCACCCGAGGAGCGAACGAGGGTTAGATCCAGCACGTTGAGGGCTTGATCCACGATTCAAGGATCGAAGATCATCAGATTCGATGAATAAAGCATTTCAGAAAGTTCTTTCGTTAGGGGATCGACGATGGTTTCGCGTCTCGACGTGGCGCGCTAAATGGTTCCGGGGATTCGATATACACGTCATTTTTCTATACCAATGATAAATATATATTATATATAATATATTTGTAAGTATTACGAGTATGTTTTATGCGTACTGTGCGTCCGCGTTAGCAATGCTGAAGGAATCGATACCCGCCCTCCCGCCGGGTTTCACGCATTTCTCACTGCGGAGGACTCGGAGGACAACCGGGAGGCTGCCCCGTGTATTGTCCATCCACTGAACATCATTATAAAAATTATAAAGAGCCTATTTTCCTCTGTGGGCGCTCGCCTTGCGGACTCGAAGAGAGGCCGGTCTATTCCCTAAGGAAGGAACGAAGGTTTCCGAACTGTGTTTCGTTCAATTCACTGGCTGGATCATACGACGAGGAGCTCGAAACACCTGACACACCTCTAGCGATCATTCTTCGATCGTCTCATTGCTCTAAGAAACTCTCGATCACCATTTCTCAACGGTCCCAGCAATTTTTCAACGATCTTGGTTTTCTTGCAATGTAAAATATTCGATCGATCGGAACATCATTTTACAGATAAGTTGTAGCTCGATAATAATCAGCAGATTTTTCAAGATCAATAATTCTGGCTGTATTTTGTAAAAATTGCTAACACGGAGAAACGCGTTATCGAGTGTGCACAGATGGAAAAGTCGATTTTCCCAGCGACGAGCGATCGAAGCGAGGTATCCGGGGACTCTAGCGATCGACGATCAATCGTTTAGCATCCCTGTGATTCTTTGGTTCCGCTCCTATCATCATTCATTGCTCCCTGACTCTTCTACCGGCTGACGGTCCCCGATGTCCTACGTCGAGCAAGCGGTAAAAAGACTCGAAACTCTGTAAAGCGGTCGAAAATGCTCTTGCACTTGACACTTTACAGCGACTCACAACACTCGTTCGAAGTATACGCGACGTGATTTTACGTGGAAGCATATCGTTGCACGCGAGTCTACCTTGCGTCTCCTCGGTCGCGACGTTTTTCTATGATACATTTTGTCACCGAGCCGCGCTATCGAAATTTAACGTAACGCGAACAAACCTCTGAGTCACTGCGCACCGAACTCCGAAGAACGCTTCTTCTTCTTCTTCTTCTTCTTCTTCTTCATCGTCGTCGTCTTGTGTCTCATCGCTTGGCACTCGCAAAGATTTCTAATTTTCGAGGGAACGAAGCCCGTCGCGACTTTTGGCACCCATTTCTGACAGTTGATTTGTTTTTTTTTCGCTTTTCTTTCGTTTCTTTTTTCTTTTAGTGGCACGAAATCACTGGTTTCGAAGAGATTAAGGGTTCGACGGTTTTGAATTCTTGTGATTTTTTTTTGGCACGAGACGCGGCGTTAGGCAGTCGTTCCACTGTCGCTGGAGCTTTGTTCCCTTGTGGGTCTCTCGCGCGAACTCCCTCGAAAAGTAGTACAAATGTCCTCGTGCAAAAAGACTGGCATGTTCGCTGCTAGCAGGATACGTCGAGCGTTGGAGCAGCGAAAATCGCGTCGAGAACGTTTAAGCACCGCGCTCGGTTAGTCCGTGGGTACGCTTGGTGGACCCGAGCTTGCTGAGAGCTCAAGATCATCCGTATTCTTAAGCCTACTTTGAGTCCGAGAGACTCGGGATAATCTGTAGCTAAGTTAGATTAAGATCTAAGGTAGTTAAAGGCTCGAGCTAGCTGAAAATTAGCTAGAAACCCAGGCTTGGTTGGAGACCTAACCCAAATTAGTTAAAAGGTAGCTGAAAACCGGGACTAGCCAAAGGCACGAGCTAGCCATAGACTCGGGTCGCTGAATGCCCAAAAGTAGAGGAAGACCTAAGGTAATTAAAGGCTCCGATTAGCTGGAAAACTTAAACTAGTTGAAGGCCTGAACTAATTGGATAAAGACCTAAACTAGTTGAAGACTCAAAAGGCAGCTAAGAACCTAGATTAGCTAAAGGCACAGGCCAGCTAGAGACTCGGGTTACCGTATATCTAAATTAGCTAAAGATCTAAACTAGCGAGAGATCCAAGCTGGCTAAAAATCCCCAAGAAGCTAAATACTCAAATCAACTAGCTAATGATGCAAAGACCCAAACCAACTAGCCAAAGATCAAACCCAAGGCGGTGGAAACAGTTTTCCGAAAGAGACGAGCGATCAGCGAGCTCGGGTTAGGTCAGCACCGTTAACTCCATCATCGGTGTGTGCTACATCTACAGAGTTTCGTGTGCTGAACGCCCGACGTACCCGCGGGCGTACGACAATGTACACAGCCTACGCTAGATTCGCTAAGAGAACGCTTTGTCAAAAAAGACCTCTAGAAAAGAAAACCCAGAAAAGACCAGTAAAAACCGCGCACGATGATCCGGACAACGTAGTTTTCACCGTGGATCAAAACGCAAGATCCCGACGAGAGTTCGTGATCCTCGCGTGTCGGCGTGCGATTTCGTCGTTCTCCTTCGACTCCCTCGGTGATCGTCCCGGATCATCATCGTCGTCGTCGTCGTCGTCGTTGTCGTCGTCGTCGTCTCGCGTGTCCGCTTCCTCCTCCTCGGATCCTCGGCGTGTGTGTGTGTGTGTGTGTGGTTCTTTACTGTTCGCGATCAACAGAGAATCGATCATGATCCAGAGTCACCAGATCATCATCATCCAATCAACACTGCAGGCGCTCAACGTCAAGACCAAAATGCGTAGGCAACACACGTCAACGCGTGGAAACTAGTAATAAATCATGCTTGTGTGTTTTGTATTTTTATTTTTTTTTTTTTTTTAATATAGGTGACACGAGCGTAGTATCGTTTTCGTTAATCTTCTCCGAAAACTTTTGCCGCTGTCTTTCGCAAAGGAAAATTAGTGTCCCAATCGCTACTCGAAACTGAAATCTGTCGGCGTGCGTCCACGGGGTCTTGCGAAACTCAGGTAAATCTGCGTGCACGCGGCTACAAACACTGTCCGCGAGTAAAATTAATAACAAATCGTATATATAATATATGCATATCGAACGCCCAACTAAACACAGGTGCAACAATCGAAGAACGGTGTCCGGTCGATGAACGACACCGTGGTGAATCGTGCTTTTAGAAACGCGCGCACACACACACATACACACAACGCGCACCCAAACGCACACGGTTGTAAATTAAGAAAGAAACACTATGGGGAAACAACGATCGTACGACACAACATGCGGAGAGAAAAAAGCACACACGACAAAAAGGGTGTTGGAGGGTGTGGTTCGTGTGGTGTGCTGGTGTGGGGATGAATGCCTGGCTGCAGTTCCAGCGAAATTAATTAGCTCTATTAAATTAGATATAAATGTTACATCGGCGTTTGACATGTCTCGACAAGCAAAATAAAAGAAAATCACGAGGAACCATCGATGCAAAAGTGTCCTCTAGATCTTCTCTAAATAATAGACGAACAATAAAAACCTCAAAGATTTTAAAACAATTTATAACTTCTCTAAAAATTGCCCGGAACAGTTCTTTCCCGAAAAAATAATTAAAAATGACACAGTCCATGGACCCATGGACCACATTGAAGTCTTTATCGATGAACCAAGCCGTGGAAATCCCCGTAAGAAAATCCTGAATGAGGGGAGAGAGGGAAGAACTCCAGCAGCCATGAAATTTCGCGAGAACGGCACCGGTCGGTCAGATGAAAAAGATGATCGACGTCGTCGTTTTGTGTAGTATTCCGTGAATGAGATTGAATGGAGAGCGATGAAGGGAGTCTTTCTACGAGACTTGTGTACTCACCACGAATCGATTGACTTTGACCTTGTTGGTGCGCGGGGATTCAGTCTGTTGCGAGCCGAGGGACTCGAAGCGGGCTCTCAGGCTGCTCGCAGACTCTATGCTCGATTGCTCGCCGATATTCTGCGCGATCTCCATTTCGGCGATGTGCTGGTTGCTCGACGTGACCGCTTTCGCGTCCGTCTCGTCCCAGTGCTCGAACTTCGCGCAAAGAGTCTTCGCGCGCGCTGCGTTTTGAGCTTGCTTCAGGAACTCGTCCTCCACCTGTAACGCCGGGTCGTTGAATTTTATGAGCCAGACAGACAGACAGACACAAAGCGAGAGAGAGAGAGAGAGAGGATGGAGGAACGCGTCGATACTCCGACACGACGCTGTTAACACGTTCGCGCTCGCACGAACGCACGTTTCTTCTTTCTAATGAAAGCGGAATTCATTAGTACCGGTAACGCTCGCTTGCTCGTTTCTCGGTTTATGGATGTTGTATAAATAAATTGTTATAACTGTTGACAAACTTGTTAAAATTAATTCGTAGCTGTAAACTATGGATTGTTAAAGAATATCGCAAGAATTGCTTATCCTCGGTGGAATATCCGAATGATCCAGGGATGCGTGAACGATATCATCGTTGCTAGGTAATGCAAATTCCTCGATGGAAATTGCGATTCCCGTTCCGAAAAGGTATTAGCTAGTCAGCGCGATTAGTCGGTAGTCTGAAGCAGAAATGACCGGTCCGAAGAAAGTATAATACCAGTCGTTTATCACATTCGAGCGGTAATACAAGATCGATGCACCGTTCGAAAGAAAGTTTTCTTATCCTGTTCGATCTCACGCGTCCGCGTGTAAATACTGTGATTGCAAGCTGAAGCAGCTCGAATTAAATCAACTCCTTCGTTGGCTAATCTGTTGCGTTCAATCTTACCGAGCGTTCTAGGACTATGATCTCCGCGGTGAAATTATCGTACAGGATACAACTATAATTTCGGGCTCGTTGGCGATCGACGTTTTTCAAGCGGGTGAACAAAATTTAATAACTTAGCACCCTGGATACTTGAAAACAAACTGAACGTTCGTCCATTTCCGAGGCTTAGTAATTTTCTTCGGAACGAAAATCGCAAAAGAAAATTCTTAGATGATACTATGTTTATTTAACGCTAAACCTACCGCTGCCGGTCATATGACCGGTTTTATACTTTTAATTTTACGATTACTAAAATTATAAAGTTACTTAGACGGAAATTGATTCGATAAAGGTTTATGGATTAAAGGATTAACGGTTTAACGTTAAGAATAAAATTGCTATCGTTATTGAAAAAAATGGAATAACCGACGATCCATTGCTTTTCAGAAGATTTTACAAGATTATTTTGCATAATTAATTTTCTTGCTATTTAAAATAATCTAGAGGAAACCTGAATTTCCATGGGAAAAATATTAAGATAAACATCGAGACTGTGAAGAAGCTTATTGGAGATCAAACGGGAGACGAACAAAGCGACGATCGCACCTCCCGCAGTCCGAAGAAGCTCATACATATTCAACCGGCGAGAATCTCGAGGCACCATCGGCTCGCGTTAATAAACGCTACCATTTTTCATACGGAGAACAATGAGGCTACGAGTCGATCGACGTAAACGAACCTTATCCGAAGCTCGCACGTAGTTGGGATCCCTTTCCTCCGTGCTGTCCTCGCCTTCCGATTCCTCACCCTCTTCCTCCTCTTCGTCCTCGGACCCTGACATGGGAGGCTTCTCGTATTTGTCTTCCGGAGGAGGTGTGAACCGTTTCAGAGGCTTCGGGAATTTAGGTACCTCCTGCTTCGTTGCGTTCTCTTCCATTTGTCTGAAGATCGACAGCATCTTCCTCGCAGTGTCTGTGTGCACCACTTCGTCCACCCTGTCCTCGGCTCGGACCACGTCTGGATCGCGGTAGATCTCGCGCTCGGGCGACTCCATCTGCCGAAAAAATCCATGGATCAGCGCTGAATCAAGTGGAAGAAGAACAATATTTCAAAAATTCCACAATTTTATTTAATCAATTCTATAACATTCGAAATATAAAAATGATATTTAATCGATGTTTAACCGTTGTACGTTCTTCGGAGCGAACATTCACCCGCTTCGTTATTTTTAGACTTATAAAATTGATTTCTTCGAAGAATCAAAAAGTGTATGATATGTATCTAATTCGAACCGATTCCCAGACACAAACGGATGAGCACAGAATTCAAAGCTAACTGCGAACACAATTTTTGCTAACGTAACGAAAACTGGACAATGAAAAATTAATGCGACCGTCTCCACCCAGCGGACCATTGTTTTCCAGACGGTTGAAAAAATGGTACCCGCGGCATTCGGGTTCCCAGGTGGCCATGATACGGGCACGCACGGTATCATTCGTACCGAAACACTAATTTCCTCGGCGTTTAACCTTTCGAGCATTCTCAGGAGAACGAGCACACGGGACAGCTTTTCTTCGAGCAAATTACCGAGTGGAGGCAAATGAATAAGTACGGGTGGAAGACGGGAGAATTCCAGCGAGCGTTTCAACCGTGGAAACGTCAGACGGGGCAGGAAATCAGGGGATAAAGGTGTTCCTTTCCAGGAACGGGGACTGAGTCACTGGCGAAGAGAGGCGTTCTCGCTCGTCTACTACCTGCCGAGGTAGATACACGAGGCAGGGCCCGATGACAACGCAGAACCGCCTGTGGGGACAAACGCGTTTTACGATATTTTACCTGAGACAGTCTGCGCCACGAGCGAAACATCGCGTCCAGCATGATCGCCGCCTCGATCAACAGTGATCCACGTTTCACCTTTACCAACGGAAAAATTGATAGAGCAACAACGGAGAAAGCTAATTAGTTCAGGCTGCTCGCACGAATCTTTATTAATCGCGTTTCGCCGCTTGTTATTTAGAAAGAGACGCCGCGCCGCGCATCGTCTGTTTGCTGAACGGGAAAAAAAGATATCGTTTACAGAGCGTAGGAACAGTCTCGCTGCTTCAGAGACTGTCGAGGGACACCTGTTCACGGATTCTTTGTGGCTCGAGTAGGAGAAGAAAGTCCTGTTTTTTCCCCTGTTCTCTGTCGGTACGAGAAGGGGTGCGCGCTTTCGTCGAAAGGAAAGCGTTGTTTTATGCATACGCGTATGCATTCGCGCGTCAACTGTATCGACTTTGTTGCACCGTTACACCGTACCGCGCACCGGGGCGAACGGAGACGAGAAAGCTGCCAATTTTCTGCGGGGATTACAGCGTTTACTGTGTTTCGAGGAACGGAGAAGGGCTCGAGATTTTTTAACCGTGACCTGCTGACGGTGACTCCGATTCTTAACCCCAGGATTTTCTTACCGACGACGATGATACAGTTTCGAATATACATGATTTCGCAATTCACGAAATAACCAAAAAATTCTAAATACTTTAAAAACGTAGCTAGGGAGAATCATCGAGGAACGTACACGAAAAATTTTGAATAATCTCAGAAGGCAAGTTCCGGCTACTTTTTGTTTTTACATATTTCTTCGCCCACTTATCTCGACCATAACCGAAACGAAGACGATTAAAAAAATTCACGAAAGGATAAAGACCGGAAAGTGGAACACGTAGCTTGACTGTCGAAAAAGATAAAAAAAATCCTTCATGCTTCTGTAACTTAATTGCCAACGTCTCTCAACGTTATAGCATTCGCAACATCATTTTTCACAGACCAAGCCTGCGCCAAAAAAGCAGCATAAAACAGGACTTGAGTACAGAATAAAGAAAAGTATCTTAAAAATTCTCAATTTTTCCACTCATTCATCTGATATTATAATTTCATTGCACAACGAATGGAACCTAAGCGAGGATCGATTTACCAAAAGTAGAGATGAAAGAGGCACGCTTGCGTCCGCCATTAAGAATATTCTTCCGAAAACTGTTTAATCCTGTCTAATTTATCATACATATGTAATCGTACTCACGGTGTTCGAAAGAAGCCTCGATGATTCACGGAAAGAGACGTAAAAGGGGGACAACAACGTGACGCCTTCGAGAAGGACCTCGCCTCGAATGTCGAACGCGTCTCGCACAAGTTTTACTCACGTTTGCGTTTCGGGTGTCCTTCGTCGTCGCGGGGCTGCGGCCCATGTAAAAACTCACTTGGCAAAGAGTTGTTCCACAGAAGAGAGGAGGAATCGAACAGAACCGAACTGAACCGAACAAGAGAGGAGAAGAGAGAAGAGAAGAGGAGAAGAGAGAAGAGAGAGAGAGAGAGAGAGAAACAGAGAGAGAGAGAGAGAGAGAGAGTCGTCGCACACAGAAGGGAGACAGAGCCTTTTGTCTCGGAGGGCTGGCGAGGTCCGAACTGGCAGCAGCGAGCAGCGTGTTGCTATGCCGTTCACACGAGGAGGACGCACAGCTCTTACTGTTCCCCCTCGTGAGTTACTGGGAGGGCCACAGTGGTCTGCGAGGCCTGCTCTCTTCACGAATGGAAGGATGTAGGAATACTAACGGTAAAAGTATGGCTGCTGACCACTCGAGGGGGTTCAAGGACAGCGCTGGAATCAAGTGGCGGCGGCCACTTCGCGGTCTTTCGTAAGCTTTCGCGAACTCTCGTGGGCTTGCAGGCCCACAGTCGACTCGGATCGCTTGTTTTTCTCGTAATTAGCAACCTCATTACCGCAAGAATCCCCGATGTCCCTGCGTTACTTGCTTGTGGCGCTCTGGGGTCCTCGGTGACCCGCAATTCTTCCACTTCTTGCCTAACCCATCGCCCCCACCCGCTCGAAGTAAATTTTTCGTAATTTAAATAATAATGTTACTACAGCGCTCTATGTCCGACCCATCGTTAAGCGCGTCTAAATTCAAGCGTCCTCGAGTCTGGCTAAATTCGCTCTAATTTTTTGTGAATTTAATTAGACGTCCCTGGAAGAATATTTGCGCAGAATCATGCTATTGATTTATGCAAACGAGCGACATCGATTTGCATACATTTTTCCTACGTCGGACTCCGCATATTTTAGCGGACAATTAGAAAGACATCTCGTACATTTATTCTTGTCTTGCAATTATTCTTCCATTCTCAGACTTAATGTTAATTTGGCGACCATAATAGCTGCCCTCCCCACTCCGTCTTCTCGAGGCCCCTAACAAACGGGTTCCAGGAGCGAGGTGGACAAGTATAATGAATTCCAAGGGTCTTCTTCAAAGGAACAGGCTATGATATAATCTCGTTGCACCGAGTTTTGACACACTTCGGTAAAACGCTGACAGCTCGACCAATCAACTACACTTTCTCTCGAGCAACGACATGCTTAGGCAACGAATGCGTTCGATAAAAATAATCAGAGCTCGATGCGATCGGCTGGAAATTTATTTATGAAATGACTTGACTCGTTCAGCAGTGATTCGGAGTTATCTGGTTCGGCTGAGAACGCTTACGAGTCGGTCGATATTTTAATGGAATCGATAATAGTGGTGAGAAAGGATCAATCGAGTCGCTCTGACAGGTACAATCCATGCGATTAGGATCGAGTAGAGTACCCAATCGGTCTTGGCTGAATGAAAACTCGTGTATCGGCGAGCTCGGCTTTTGTTAGGTATCAATCCATGCATTGTTTAGAAGTGACTAGTGCTGTCAAGGAACTAGTCTAATTAACCCTCTGTAACCTTGCCGATTTTTACATTCGACCCAGCAGCGGTGCTCTCGAAAAATCGTTACGATACATTCAGATGCAAAACTGTTTCTGCGGAAAATTTCACTACGGTAAACGGTAGCGATAAACAATTAAGAACGAATGATTCTGATAAAAGCTGTTACAGAGGGTTAAGGATTAAAATCACACAGCAATCCTGTTACACGTTGAATCGCAATCGTTAAAGGACACTCTGCACTCGATAGAGGATCGAACCTTGAGTTGACCGTCTCGCGGAGGGGTAATGCGGAACTGCTTCCGCTGTTTTTCCGGTTCCTTGTACGACTCGAAAAATTTGAATTTGTTCGATATGTCCGAGGTCTCGACCTGAACCTCTGCGGTGGTGTCCGAGCTGCGCACCACGTCGTCCGAAACTTGGCGGCCCATGAATGCCTTGTTCGCACAGGTATCAAACGATTAACCAGACGATTTTAACTGATACCCCCCCTCCCCCCCGCCTACCCCTCGCTCCGTCAAACAATATCCAACATTGATAACAATCTGTAGACACTGCTAACGTAATCCCTCGGAAATCAAAATCTAGAAATGTAACGATGAAACTTACGTCTCTAGCGCGTCTGGGCGTGTCTGAGGGTGTTTTTGGGTTGACTGGGGTCACGGGCCTTCCAGTTTTCGCTGCGGAGGCATCCAGTTCCAAGAACAAGGATCTGGACTTCCTACTGATACCTGAAATATAACCAAATGATCGATTAGTCGTGACAAATTAATCGCTGACGGACCGAGGTGTACATAGTTAAAATTCAATTCACAGAAATCGAAAATTTTAGGAGATTAAAGAGATTAAAAATTTCTTTTTCTCGACGAGTAATACAAAACAAATTCAGATAAAAATATAAATACATATTTCCATGAATGAATTCGACTAAAAAAAACTACTACCACAGAGAACAGACTTTTTCAAAGGTAAAATTTTGAATGTCCAAGTCACTGAGCACGTATGAATGGAAGCCTCGCAGGTTGATCATCACTGAATCTATTTGAAGATCTCAAAGAAACGTTCTCGCGCCGAAAACCGAATCGATAGATCAATCTGCGAGAGTCTCTGTTGCGTCCGGTTCGACGTGGCCGAGAGCAAACAGGTTGAATAATGACCAGGTTTAGATGCTCTTTCGGTTACGTCTACATCGAACGCGCAGCTCGCCGAGTACATTGTAGCAATTTCGGTGATCGGCGTGAATAATCGTGCTGCACCGGCTAACCCGTGCCGCGTTAATTAGATGGAATAGTTTTCTAAATATAATATAGACGACGACGACGACGACGACGACGGGGATGCTGAGAACGCACCTGCTGCGATCACTTCCTCGTCGGCCTTCTCCGGTTTCGGTTTGTTGTCCGTCTCGTCGTCGGAGGCGGCGATCAACTCGCCCCTTTCGAAACGTTCTTTGATGGAGCGCGCGTGGGCGGAGGAGTTTTGCAGCTCCTCCGCTGGATTGATCTTTGTCACACGGTCGCTTCCGGCCACTGCTTGCTGGTACATCTCCTTCATTTTACCCTGCTTGCCCTGCGACAGATATCAATCACTTTTTTAACCGTTCCAGCCACAGAGAATTCCGATTCGAAGCTCCCTAAAGCTGTCCGAGACAGTCGTTTGAAGAATTTCTAAGGCAAGCACAGGAATGCTCGAGATAAGAGGCAGACTGAAAATGTCCGAGGTTCTTCTTCGGATAGATTCTATTTCATTGAGACAGTGCCAAAAATGTTCGAGATAAAAGCAAGCTTAAAAATGCCTGAGATATTTCTGCGAACACATTCTACTTCTGTAAGACACGTCGAAAAAGTTTTACCATACAACAATGTCTGAAAATGAGCCTGCAAATGACCAACATTACCATTTGGATAAATTCTGCATTTGTGGTAAAAAAATATTTGACATATAAAAGCTGCTTAAAGATATTTCCGATCGGTATTCGAATAAATTCTACTTCTGTCAGGCTCGCGAAAAAATTTTTACGATACGAGGTCTGAAAATATCAGATCGTCGTGCGAATTATTTTTATTTCTGTCAGGCTACAAAAATTTTTACGATCCAAGGCAGTCTAAAGATCGTTGTATGGATAAATTGAGCGTGTGTCGGCTTGCCAAAAAATTTTTACGATTCGAGTCTAAAAAGGTCTCGAGATATACCATTTTCGTATTCATTGATGCGAGTTTTTAAAGTTCCATTTATGTAATAGAAAATTGAGAAACCCAAGCAGAATAATTTTTCTCCGAGTTTAAAGAGACTCGCGCGACTTTCCTGCTGCTGGGCGGTCGCCTAACTTCGTCGAGCCGACAAAGCGTTCTTCGGCCGGCTCGCGAACGAATTAAAAGGAGGCGAGCGAGCAAGCTTCCTTTAGTCATTCTTGTATGGTAAAAAAGCAAATTGTTCTCGATCGTCCGTCGTTTCG
Source organism: Lasioglossum leucozonium (assembly GCA_028454225.1). Classification (NCBI taxonomy): domain Eukaryota; kingdom Metazoa; phylum Arthropoda; class Insecta; order Hymenoptera; family Halictidae; genus Lasioglossum; species Lasioglossum leucozonium. The sequence continues at coordinate 366,555 of CM052210.1, read as the reverse complement.
CCGCGTTTCAGCGCACTCGAGAGACTGCGTGCGCTACATTTTCCTCTCCAGGGAACGTTTTTCTGCGTCTACGTCTAATGGGCACGATGTCATTACCCCGGACTACTTCGCGACCAACGTTGCCCGCGAATTCGTTTAGCGAACACGCGCGTCTGTTCCATCGAGAAAAGAAGAGTAAAATCTCCCAGGCGACTTCCGTTTTCATTTATAGTTATCGGAGGGATCGAAGGATTTACCATGAACAGTCGCGAACGGATTCCAGCGATTTCCTCTTTCCTGGCTTCCCGTTGCACCTTGCGTCTACCTTGCTGGCTGGTGGTCTCCCAACGATTCTTTATGTCGTCCATTTTCGTGAAACTGATCGGCCGCTCGCGGGTCGCTCGTTTCGCCTTCACGATCTCCGTGTCAGTCTCTGCAACGCGAATACACAAACTCTCAGCGAAACCTCGCAACGGGAAAAGCTCTCGGGGCTCGACAAGTTTCGGGGAAGTTTCTTAGGGAGAAACGGGCTCGGGACGCTTTCGAGAAACATTGCGAACCCCCGGTTTGCTTCTAACTTTGCTCGAGCAGTATTTTGATCATTTTTATGGCCGCTCGGTACCGAGTAGACTGTGGATTTTGCGCATTTCTGTCGGAAATGTTCAAGTGAACTGAAAAGATTTTAGGACTACTTATATGTATGTATATTGCTTAGAACTTATTTAAATAGTTAAACAAAGAAATAAATTCTTATTCGTTTAAGAGAATACTGTCTGAATAAATTGATCAGGCCTAGGATACTTCCGTGATCTTGTTAAGACGTTTTTGTATAATAATTTAGCTATCCTTTCTCCGGCTTTCTCTCGTTTAAAAATCAAAAAATCTGGAACACAAACAAAAAAGTTGACTAAAACCAATATTATCCCATCGTATTCCGCTAATCGTCAGCTATCATCTCCGCAAGTTATTATAGCACAAGAAACGCATTAACTCCGAAAGAATATAAAGAATTCGAAACCGAGCGGATCACTCGAGACTCGCAACGTTAAGATAAATCTCAAGAGTGGTGGATTTCAGACTGCGACTATCCGAATGAAATTAATTAATCCGCCGTTAGCGGGGTGTCGTTATCTCCGTGATGTAAAAAGACAACAGAATTAACCGTCGTTAAAATGGTTACAGCGAGGGTCTTTCGATAAAAGAGAGCGGGAGCGAGAGAGAAAGAGAGCCAGTCGAACATTTCTCGCCGTGTTGGAGTTTGTAAACGAAGAGGAAGAGATCCGGGGGCAAAAAAATGCCTTTCCCAAGAAAATGCTCGAACAAAAGGAAGAGAAAGGGAGAATGCGACGAGGGAAGGGCCGAGGGCTATCAGCGAAACGAAGGAGCCTCGCGATTTGTATTAAGGGGGTCTTCTGGTCTAGAGGGTCACTTTGTAGGCCTTGGAAAATTTTTCTAAAGAAGACGATTATTTTCCGTCGAGCTTTTTTTCGACGTATTTTTATACACGAGCTTTGAGAATCGAAAAATCTATTATTTCCAGACCAGATGACCCTTGAATTAATGTTTTTCGGTGCTCACCCTCTGTCTCCTCGATTTCCTCTTCTTCCTCGCTCTCGCTGGACTCTTCGTAGGGGATTCCATTCAGCGACTCGTCCGCCACACCGATGTCCATGCCCTTCGCCTGGAATCTGGACAGAAAGACGCGCAATGTATCCGCGAACATTTCCACGAATTTGCAAATTGCGCGCCGCGCCGGTGCATCCGGCGACTGCACTGCTGCTCATCGCACGAACGCCGCATCTGTCGCAAGGACCGCGGTTTTTTTTTACACGGCTGAGCTCGTTCTATATTAACGAGCCTTCGCTTGCACATTTTCGAGTGACACGGCAACTTCGCGGACACCGTCGAGTCGCGTTGCAGAGCGTTGCAACGCGGTGCAACGCCGTGCACTTGTTCCAGCGTCTCCCCAAGCTATTCCCGGTTTAATGCGTGCAGCGAAACGATGGAATGCAATTTGCGACCGGGCTACGAGCGATTACGATGTTACGTGGAGAGGGAGCGAGACGCGAACGAGAGAATTGTGCATGAGACGCGCATCCGGGGACGAGGAAGTTTGCGGGTGGTGATCGAGCGTCTGAGATCCAGACTTGATTCCGGATTAAAAGCTTCGATATCGAAGAATGTTGACTTTATACGAAAATTTGTTCAGTATCAATCAAATAGGAAAACACAAATCTATACATATAGTCTGTCCAACGAGACGAACTAACTGTCTGAGAAGGGTAACTTCGGCTCTGTCACACTCGGGTGGCTATGTTTACGTTTACTACCTCGTAGTAAATAGTATCGTGGCTTCTGAAATCTTTAGGATTAACGTGGAATAGTTGCGAATTAAGATGTTCAAAATTCCCGAAAATCGGTAAACCAATAAATTCTGAAGGAAATCGACGGAGAAAATGTTTCGAAACAAGGGAAGAAATAATCGGCTGATCGGAACGACGCGAAGAAAATGGTCGACCGCAGGAGCGTTCGTTGTGTCCATCTCGTGGAAACGAATCTGTGTCATGGCTGGGCACGAGAACCGTCTCCTCGGCCCACGGGCCCGGTCGTATAAGGCCGTGGAACGAGAAGAGGAGAGAGTGCGCGCGCGATGCGAGATCATATCGATCGGATCGGACGAATCGTTCTCGATCCCTCGCGGGTTCCCCTTGCTCTTTACTCACTTGGCGAGCTTGCTGAGGATGCTCGGCGACCTCTTCACGGCTACCTGGGACGGCGACCTCTCGATCTCGTTCGCCTCCGTGCCAGCCTTTTCGAACACCTTGAACCGGGACTTCACGTTCAGGCTCGACAACTCCTCGAGACCCAGGTCCGGTTTGTCGGAGGCTGGAACGCAGATTGGAGAAACGTTTTCATTAACGCGTTAATCACCGTTCACGCCGCACCGCCGCGGCGCCACGCTAATCGCCACGCTAATCGCCACGAGAGGGAGGCACGTGGATTTAATCCGTGGATGCACGAACGCCGAGCGCCGGCTCGTTGCGCGCGATTCCGCGGAATACCGAGGGGAAAGCCTCGAAAATCCACGCGAACCGCTCGTAAAAACATCTAGCCATCATAGCGTACACTCGTTGCACTCGAATCTGGTGATACTTGCTTCTGATATGCTACCCCGGCGCGGCGACTCGTACGCGTTTATTTCTTCATCGTTTACTCTATTCAACGCTGGGTTTTGGAGGACACGTGAAATTCACGCGGTCCAATATTTTTTTATAAAATAATGAAAAATAGCCACTTTCGGTGCCACACCGTAAACCCATGGTTAAAGTTGGATTTCATACGAAATTTGATTGCTACTCGTTTCGCGAATGAAATCGTAGATCTTGCGAGTACCATGGTTGCCGGGAGTCGTTTCATCTGAGTCGAGTGCAAGGGGTTAAATATTCTAGCCGTTAGACGTAATTAGAACTTGTGGACTGCAGCTTTAATGCGGTTCAGAGAGATAAGATTACTGGACAAGATGATGGAACGAGCGATAAATTTTCTATTCGCATAAAGATCCGCAGTCCACGTGCAGACACTCCACACACTTAATAATTTTGAATCAATGCTTGCGGTTCGCCCAAAGGTCGAATCGTTTCGAGACGATCCGATGGGGGATGAGTTAGTCGCCAACACAAAGAACTCATCGATCTTATTAAGTCACTCGAGCTGGCCAGCCCACTTCCACGTTTGTTCGCGCAAGAATAATTCACGTGTACCGATTTTTCTGTCGGCCGTCCAAGGTCGCTTCCCCCACCGTGAATCGTTCCCTGCGCTGGGCGGAATGGGTCTGGCTGTTATCATCGTGCAACAGTAATTCTTGACCATTTTAACGGCTCGTTAAAGAACGATTATCGAGAGTGGGGTATACACAGGAGGGGTGGGGGGGGAGGGGGCGCGAAACGAAAGAATTTAAACGCGTCGTTAGGGACGCGTCGAGTTGGTCGGTCGAATGCGATTAGAACTCCACTCCGCACAAACTGTTAGCAGGTTAGGTTAGGCTAGGTCGGTGCCTGGACCGATCACACTTCTGTCAGACTTTACCTCTGACCACGTCGGGCGGCAGCTCTTTCGGCTCGTTCTCCCTAATGATCAGCTCCGGCTTTCGAGGTCGCACTACGGAGTTCATAAGACATCTCTATGTCGCATTAACTCTCTTCTGTCTTCGTCGCTCTCTGTCTCGCGTAAGTATTCCGCGTGTAATTACTGAACCGGGTTCGCGAACGTTCGCAGAATGTTAGAGGAGGGGGAGGAGGGAATAGTAATTTCTGGCGAGCACAACAAAGAGGGACAAGAGACGGGCCCCGACGCGCGGAATATGCGAAAGCTTATTTCACCCGGTCGCCCGAACAGGCAATAGAATTTCCTCTGTCGCGAAATGGGTTTCGCCTCTTCCATTATCGACCGGCGTAATGAATTGTTCGCTTTTACAGATTTCTGTCGAAATGATTTAATCGCCTGGCGAAACGTCAGTCTCTGCCGTCTTTATATCAACGAACCATCTTCTTGCTATTTAAAAATAAAGGGTTGAATTCCGCTTCGATTTATAAGGGAGGAATACCATTCAGATTCGGAGTGTTTCAAATCTCCATCACCGACTCGTTATCGTACCACGCTCTGGGTTAAAAGTCGAGAAACTCGATGATGGATAAGACCGCAGCCAGCACGATAGAAAAGAAACAAATTCCACGAACTTCCGATCTGCACCTCGTAGATACAATACTCGCAGTGGAGAAAAGAATCAATTTTTCTCGTGCCGCGAGATGGGATTGAGACGAGAGTGTTTCTCGCCGTAGAATAAAATGGATCCTACGAGAGTTTACGTTCGCGGCTGATTCAAAGCGGATCCGACGAGGAAGAATCCTCTCGAGGATCCGCGTTTCGAATCGCGGCGTGTCCGGCGGCGATATCAAAGCGGTCGCGAGACAGAGGGGGAGAGAGAGAGAGAGAGAGAGGGAGAGACAGAGAGAGAGAGAGATTCGTGGATTAGACGCGGATGCTATTTTCAGCGAGCAAGTTCCGCCTATGTGTGCGCAGCTCTGCGCAACGTTTGCGCAACGGTTTGCGTTGTGTTGCGCGTTCGGTGCGCTGGGTACACTCGACGATCGACTTACCAGGTTGCTCGGACTCCTCAACCGGTTTCGGTTGGAAGAGCTCCTTGAAGTGTGGCTTACAGTAGAGGATGGTCTCGTGGCTCTCGTAATTGTCCACGTTGAGCTGCTTGCTGCACTGCACGCACCGGAAGCAATTCTTGTGCCAGACCAGACCCTCCGCCTTCGTCTGCTCCATCTGAAAGACGACCTTGCCGCAGCTGCGGCAGTTCGGGTTCGTGTCGCCATTTTGGCCCACCTGTCAGCAAATTAAACCCTCGCATAGACTCCTCCTTGAAAAAGATCTTTGCTAATTTTCATCGATTTAAAATTAGATACACGGTGACTCGCATCGGTAATTATAATCGGAGAGTCTTTACAACAAACTTTAGTATTATTTTTCTCATTCCGACAGAGTGTGATTTTTTCGAAATTTCTTTTTATGAGGATTTAGTAGTATGGTTGTTCTAGCTTCTCGAGAAAAATTCAAACCGTTCGGTCCAGTTTCGCAAGGGTTATTCTCCCTCGAAGAGCGTTCGAATATTAATGAGAGTCACTGTGCAGCTCGGGCTGTCGCTCGATAATTAGACTGCGGATTTTATGCACTTACTGCGCTGATTATCTGGAACCAGGGCTTTGGAAGAACTTAACGAGATTTTCAATCTAGCCGGCGCGGTGGCGGCGTAAAAGGAGCTTTTATAGAGGCGGACTAATTTGTGAGACGTATTTTTCAGCATTATTTTATGCAATTAATATTTCGCAACGAAGGTAGGACTCTACGAGCTTGAATTAAAATAATTTTCGAATTTATGTCAGCAGTAGAATATCTAATACGTTCGTCGAATTATTGTTATAGTTAACTATTATGTACTGTTCTATTTAACCAACCTCGTTATTGTTACGTCGGACTCGTTTAAGAATTTTCCAATGTGTCGCGGTGGCGGAAGTTATGTATAATTAGAGCGAACAGACTCGTTAACGGTTTGATTTTGATGATTATTTATTTATTTACTTTTTTTTGGCACAGTAGCAAAATTGTTTCGAGTTATGGTTCGAAACCGTCGAGTTGTGAATTAGAGGATAATAATCCGCGTTTGCAGATCCATCCGCAGTCCGTGCGTAATAGATGGGGTGAACCAACCCCTCGGGCTCTCGCACCCCTTTTACTCGCGCATGAACACGACGGTACACTTTCTGTTTACCGTTGTAATTACTAGACAGCGAATGAGTTTTTTTTTCTTCGAACGGAAATGCGCGCGTCTTTCATTAATTTTCCTCATCCTGACTAATGGACTGCGGATCCTTGTCCGCGAGATGCAAACATTCCGAGAACATTGCAATATACACATCGAGAAAATAGAACACTCACTTTCTATTCACTGGAGCCAGAGAAATGAAAATTCTAACACATTTCTCTTGGCGTTCTTTTCTAAACATAATAATGTCAAGCTCTTTAATCAACAAAATAATCTTATTAAAATCCGATCGATTATGCACATGCTGTCTGCAGTCCAACTCGTAAGCTACTGATATTTACGCATTCGTATAGTTACATCGAGACAGTGGTGAACTACATAAATAATACTTCTTACGATTTTCATGTTGATTCGATCTTCTTCGGTCTGTTTATAAAAAGGTGGTGTGAAAAAGTTGGGGTTAAGTGATCCATAAGAAAACAATTTAGTCTGAAACTGTCCACAAAAGAATTTCTTAGATTGCTGTAAAATAGTAAAGAATGCTGTTCCTCTGTTACTTTGAAAACCTTCAAAGAGTTTCATAAAAAAATTTTTTATCAGAAAAATCAACGATAAGCAGTTTACAAGTAGACAAGCTTAAAATAATGTGAAGCAAAAGAATGACTAAAATTGGTGTCACACTAAAAAAATTAGCGACAATATTTGAACGAAATTTGAAAGATGCTATGAAACAGCGTGTAAGATCATTTAAAAAACAGGTGATACGCGACGTATTAACGAAGTGAAGAGAAACAGTATGGAACAGCGTATGAAACGATCGTAAAAATTGGCGTGAACAGATGTGAAAAGAGTTGAACGGGTTCGGGGGCGGGTGCAGTAAAATTGCATAAACATCCGCAGCGTAAAAACCACTAGAAAGATCGCGTTTAGGCCTGGCTGGGAATCTCGCGGAAGCAACCCTTCAGCCTTCGGAGGGAAGTTACCCCCGGCGCAGCCCTCTTTGTAGTTGGGAACCAGAAGCTCGACACAGAGAGGCTATTTACACGCGCTCTCCGCGACTGAAGGGTTAAGCGCGTCGATCTTATAAAGTATCTCGCGAGCAGAAGAAGAAGACGAAGGATAAGAAGAAGAAGAAGTCGACGACGACGACGACGACGCCGAAGAAGAACAAGAAAAATAAAGAAAAAGAAAGAAGAAGAACAGGCGCTTACGGCGGCGGCGTTCAGCTGCTGTTGCACTTTGCCCGCGTCGATCGAGCGTACATGCAGCACCGTCTTCTTGCTGAGAGCGTCGAATTTATTGAAGCTCGACTTCTGCGAACACAAACAGTGGAGGCGTCAAACGAGAGATCGGCGAAGCGAGCCGTGTGCTGATTGTCGGGATAGAAAGAGAGAACTCGTGGATTCGTGGTGTTTTGTCGTCTAGCTTGAAGCCTGTTCTGCGTGAGCGTAAAAGCGTGTACTTTTCTTGTCGTCTGCGTTCAACAATTTTCGAAGGGAACAACTTTATCCCCGCAGAATCGAATCGTGTTTCAATTTTTCGTTTTTTTTCACGATTATGGTGAAGAAGCTTGAAAGGTGCTCACGGTGACACAGGTGGGTCGGGAACACCTCGTGCTAACTGGGTGCGATTAGGGGCTCTCAAACGGGACGTGGAAGGGTTGAATAATTGGAGAGGGTTCGAGTGAAACGAAAACTCTGATTATTTTTTTTTTTTGCAATTTACACTTTTTTTTCTTTAATACTATTAGTCATTAAGATTATTTGCAGATTTCGGTTGCGGCCTTTGAATGAGCAGAACTGTCGTTTCGATAGTCACATTTTAATTAAAACAAAGCCAATTTACACACACCATGCTCATTTCTCGCTACGAATGAAGGAACGTTCAGGGTATCGCTAGTCTACGAACAAATAGAATTATTGTCTGAATGGTAGATAAACGCGCAGCACAAGGGCTACGGGGCTCGTTTGCTACCGGTATAGTTCTTCCGTCGAATTATGGTATGTAGTATCCGTACAACCGAAATAATGAGAGATTGTCGATAATGAGAGAATTAATAATAAATTGCAAGCGAGATAGTGATAGATACGCAAAGGGAGCGAGGCAAGAAGCGGAAAAGAAAATTTTTAGGAGAGATTGAACCTGTCGGTACGAACATCTCTCCGTTTCAGGGGGGCTTACCTCAAACCTCGGCCGATCCGTCTCCACACCCTCGTTCGTTAAGTTTGCCAAACTACAGTAGGAAGCCCTCTGTCCCGAGGAGGTCGATTTTTTTTCGTGATTTTTTCGGTTAAGGTTTTTTTCATGCACGGCCAGGAGAGGGCGGACCGAACAAAAAGAAAGAAACAGCACGGGCTGCGGGTTAGTATCGCGTTAGGATCGATATTATAAGCGGTACACCTTCATTCTCGAGTTTCGGAATTCACCGGTTGCCATAAACATTTCATTCACCCGATACATTCCACTTTAATTCGTCTATTTTTATTTTAGAAACAAATATTATACAATATATATAACCTCAAAAATGATTCCTCTTTTAAATAGAACGTCGTATACTGATCGGAACCGGAAAGTTCAGGTTTTCTTAACCGAGAGTGATTATATTGCGAGGCAACGATCAAAATCGTCCAGAAAATTCGATCTTTTTGCTCGTCGAAACGATTATACTCGGTAAACGCTGTCGGATCGAGTCTTTCCGATTCCCATCAGCGTCTTCATCCGCCCCTGATGATCTACAACAATTACGGAGCCGATTGCCAACTGGATGGCATCTCGATGGACGCGTTAATTCGACGAGTCGTCCCGTATAATACGCACAACGATCGAGCTGGCAATGGTGGACCGTAAATGGCCGCCGGTTGCCAATCGGCCGATACGCATCTCGGCAACCGCTGCATCCCACAGAGAGAAGAAAAGAGGAACGAAGGAGAAGAGCGAGATGGGACAACGTTCGGAGACAGCTGGAATCGTTCGAGTTTCGTTTTTGGCACGATCGCCTCTCTGGAGTTTGCTTTCTGTTTCTCGTCGATCCCCGGTCACGTGCTCGATACGATCGGTTCTATTATCGTTCATGGGATCGACGCGACGGGAAATTGAAATTGCGCGCGAACGGCGGACCCCGTTCGTATAGGCGTCATGTTTTTCCACGAGTTAGATCGTTCGTATTATTTGGGAAGTATAGGTTGCTCCTTCGGGCAATCCTGTGAACCACGAGGCCACGCCATTGGAGACGCTTTAAACAGAGAGGAGAAGTGAAAATGAAAAAAGGAACTTTCAAGTAGAGTCTCGATTAAAAGTAAGAGCAACGAAGCCACGCCCACTGGACACCGCGACCACGAATATTTAAATAGGGAAACTGCAAGAGCACCAAGGCCACGCCCACTTGGGGCACACTACCCGGAGCGATCAAGATAACTCTTCGTCTTCTCTTTTCTCCAATAATAATGGTTCCAAAGCGTTACACCCTGTGACAACCTAGACCTAGACTATTCCCAAGGGCAGTCCGACCTCGGAATCCATGACTAAGTTCCGTTGCTCGCGGAATCGGAGACGATTTCACTATGCTCGAGCGAGAATTATGTCACTCGACACGAAATCCGTAACCGGTTAACCGATAAACGCCGGATACATTGGTAAAAAAAAAGAAAAAGAAAAAAAAGAAGAGGGAAAAGGAAGTGGAAAAAAAGCCACGAGACCTCGTTTCTACGACGAGCAGAGTACAAAGTGGGGCAAATGAGTAGCAGTAGGTTATTATCAAAGCCGGCCCTCCCTTAAATGGAGAGACAGCATTCGTGGCGTGACGACGACCGACTGCTTCGGCAAAACGCGCGACGTACTCGAGCGGATCGCGATCACGTGCACGCACACCAGGATTCCCTGGAGGATCGATCCGAAGCTGGAATCCTCCTTGATCATTTGTTGGACATCGGTGACCTTCGCGCAGACTGTGTCGCGCCTCGTGTTATCATTATTTACGCGAAACGCTAAGCGAGAATTTCCGGAAAAAAAGAGGTTCGAGTGAAAAAGTATTGTTTCGTGATCGTATTGTTCCAGATGTCTCCGACGCAGCCGAACGGGTTCACGAAAGGTACTTACGAGGGCCTTGACCGACACCCCGGTGAAGACGAGCGCGTCTCTGGTGAACTTCGAGTAACCCTTCTCGCATAATCGAAGATCACCCAGCGACCTTGCTTTCTAGGATCGTCGGGAGCGTCAACGGGAACTCAAGATTAGCGGTAAGTTGCGGACAGTGATCGCGGAGCTGCGAGCTTTGCGACTTTCTTTTCAAAACATTTTTTCTTTATGATAACAAAATTCGAAAAACCTTCGTATCCAAAAAAGATGGCTTCTATAAAGCCTGTAATAGCGGTGGAACGTTGACAAAAACGTTTGATAAAAATTTATCGATTCACAATACATACAGAGCCCGAAGCCGCAAAGCTCGCGCCCCCCGATGGCGATTAGTATGCTGTTACGATGATCAGGAGTTAAAATTTATAGTATAATCGGCAAAAACAATCGTACCGCGCGAAGCGACTAAAACGGAAGTTCCGATATATGGCTCATGCAATAACAATAAAACTGTTAATAGGACCGTCGTTCATCCCGTCGCACACGTGAACGTCGGATGCTGTTGACATGCTTCTGAACGGACACCAATTGCTGCGTGCCGTCCGAGAGCACCGATGCGATGTCCCGAACGAATTGAACCGATTGAACCGTTTATAAATCGAAACAGTCTCGTCGGCCGGAGACACACACCGAACAGGCAAGATCGAAATGTATCGCGCGTGTCGTGGCTCGGATTCGAGTGTAGATACACGATACGATCCTTTCTCAAGATCTCGTGTTCACTAGTTCGTTAACTCTGGACCGCTAAAGATTGCTTTCTTAAATCCTGAATCATCATTTCAAATTAGCGAGACCGCCCGTCGATCCCTTCTTGCTTTACTCGCGTTCCGTTAGGTTCGGCGAAATTATTCGTTCCTTTCCGAGAATTTCTGTTAAAGGAAATCGAATTCCACGCGATCTCGTTGTCTGTTGAAATATTTTCTTTTTAAATAAACGTCGCTTTACATCTTTAAATTTTGCGAACGTGAGATAAACCTTGCGCGAAGATAAAATACTGTAACGCGTGTTCACGGTTACCGGATGGGTGTTGACGGGCGATCTCGCCGACAGATGGATGATGAAAAAAAAAAACAAAAAGCAAAAACGAAAAACGAACGAGTGTATCGATACAAACCTCTTCGGTCTCCATCGCGTGATTCGCTTTCCCGTACGCCGTCTGATCGCCGTCGCTCATGCTCGAGATGTCGCCAAAGCTACGACACTGTTAGTGACAACAAAATACAACTGACAAAAGTGTATCGACAGCCATCGAAGCGGTTTTTTTTGCCGTTCAGCCGCGCGAACAAGCATCTCGAAAATAAAAAGAAACAAATGAGAGAAAATAAAAAAGGAGTATAAAATTAAAAATTCGAAAGAGAAAAATATCACGAAAGAGAGAGAGAAAGAGAGAGAGAGAGAGAGAGAGAGAGAGAGAATATTTAACACAGAATAGACAATATAATAGTAGATCGACGCGATATGACCGGTGCACGTGAATCCCGGGCAATACGCTTGTATCGAACCGAAGTATGTATCGGATATTTGTTACTCACCAGCTGCTTGATCGACACGCCGGTCGCGATCTTTTCCTTGATCGATCGATCCTGCTCGTGGCGAGTCGCCTCCGATACATATGTCTGTGTCTGCATGCACAAAATACAATGCAACAAACCTAGTCACCATGCTTCTGTGGGTCACGCGTACGGTGACAAACGCATACACGTAATCGCTTACGTACACGACACACACCACACGCGCGCATACTTCGGACAGATCCGACTACTATACTGGGGTGGCATAAACGAGATCGAAAACGGGTGGGGGGTGGGGGGGCTTCTACCGAATCTTGATTACGACGGTGTCGAGGACGATAAAAGACATACGGTGTCGAGCCACAATGATCTATAAAGGGATCTAGCCCGACCGAAAGCCACCCAGGATAATTAATCACCCTACGCGATATACGCTTCGAAGCGGATTGATTTATAGATCGCCGAGGATCGATCTGACCGTATATCGGAACGCTGACTCTCTACGTGCAAGGTACTTACGGGCCAAATTGAGCAAGCGGTGGTTCATTAATGCTATCGCGGTCTCTTTAACAATGCCTGCCCATCGGTTACCAAATAATTTAAGGTAAATAGCCGGATAAACGATCTCGAAATCGCGACGGAATTCGCGCGATTTTCTACATGTGCACCGTGCGTCCCAGGCGAAGTAAAATATTTTCAATTATATTTTTACAAAAAAGAATATATTTCTCAAAATGAAAATCATTTAAACTTTGCCTTAAATAATTAAATACGTAAACGCGATGAAATAGCAGGAAATATTTTAGTGTTATCGTTCGCTTGGGACATCCTGTACGATATCCCGACTTCGTTGAACGTTTCACATCGTTATAACTGGATCGAGAGCTTCTTTGACTTAATTGCGTTTCTAAGTGCCTTACTCAATATCTGAAGAAAAAGTATACAACATTGAAACGAATATAAAAATGAGGAATCTTTTATACATGCGTTTTAGAGTTGCATACGATGAAGTTCGAAGAAACTTCGTTCGCCGATATCTCCCTGTTACTTAATATTTCCCTAGACTTCTTTTCACTGACTTTTACCAGCAGGTTTTCGCTGCCTCGTTAATCCCGTAACTATAGTTAAGAAACGCTGCATCGTCGTGGCTCGCGTCGCGAATCTGATCGCGATCAATTTGCTAGATCGCGCGCGGCAAATTCTCCGTTTCGATCGCGAACGATATACCATATGTATACCGTTCGTAACAGTGCTCTCTTTGTACGCGATCTATCGTGTCGCACCATAAGACTTACCAGAGACTTGACGTTCACGTTCGACAGATCGTTCTCGTCCGAGAAATCGAGCGATTCCGGTTGCGTTTGCCGGGAACCGGTGTGCATGCTCGGCTCTGGCAAGTTAGAGTTCTGACAACACAGAGAAACACGTGCCACACTGTACACATACATGCAACGAATCGATTGTCACAGGAGATTATGCATCCCGTAGCAAATCTAGAAACTCCTGGAGTTAACGAGAGCGAGAGAGACTTCCGGGAATGTTCCATCGTCCGCGATCCTGCGGGACATCCGGTTTGCGAACGGGTTGGCGGTCAGAGCTGTCCGAAGCCTCGGAATAATATTTTTGGAGGGAAGTGAAAACTCGAACGTTTCTATCAGATTTTGTTAAGGGAATAATTTGAGTTCGATGTACAATACATTATTACGAGGGCATAATTCGACGCAACTTTTCTGGCAGCGAGCAAAAACCGACGAATTCTCCGGGAAAGGCATTCGGTCAGACTATGGAGGATTGCGCGGAAAGCTGGTTAGGAAACGGGGTTTCCCGTTGCGGGAGAGTTTCCCAGACGACGGAACAGAGCCGGTGGTCTTCGCCGAATGGAACGGAAGTCCCGATTTCCTCTTTCGAGCGCTGTCGATTCCTCGGCGGAACAATTACCGCGGATAAGAAAAAAAAAAAGTCGGTCTCTGTCGCAAAAAATTGGACGTCCGGCTCCTCTCAATTAAAGTGAAAACCCGGTAGAAACGATTCGCGTAAACGTCGCGTCGTCGGGAATCGTGCGAGCAAGGAGGACTTCCGGTTTCGCGTTCGAGCGACGACTGTCGTCTCTCGATCGGTGGATGGCTCCAGCCGCTAATTAACACGATAACGGTTCATGCACGCTATTATTTATACCCACGCTGCCTCTTCTGGGTTCTCCGGATCCCGATTGGCCTCCTCCTTCCTTCGTCGTCGACGTTTCCCGAAGAACGCGGGTGTCGGGGTGCCTAATCCTAAATCCCTGCACGGAGAATCGAACGAACACGGATCATCGTCTCTCGTCCACTTACCACGGAGATGTTCTCCTTCTCCAGCTCGTTCTTCTTGCTCTTCTTGGTCTTCTTTGTGCGGGGAGTGAGGTTCGGAGACGCATCGTTCCCAGCGACGCCCTCGATCTTCTTCTTCTTCGTCTTGGTACCGCTCTTCGCCGTCGACGAGGTCACCACGGACGATGTCGTCGTTATTGTCTCCTCACGGCTCTCGCTCTACGGGGAAAACGGGGGTAATTACTTTAATTGACCGGCATTTGTTTTCTAGGTGAACCCTGTGTCTGCCCCCGGGAGTTTTTATGCGACGCGCGTTTCTTTCGGTGAATTGAGGCCTGAATTGGGTCAGTCTTTGTTCCCCCTAAACCGTATCTACCTTCGACGATAATTTGAACAAATTTTCAACATTATCCGGATTCGTTATGATCAGATCTTTACGCGGAATGAAAATTGTTGAGAGATTAACATCGTTTTCACGGAATATCATGAATCGATTTACCATTTTCCCAGCATCTTGCAACGTTCAGCAACACTGTGTCTAAAAACCGCGGTGGCGGTGTGGGGAGGGGGAAATATAATTGGCATTAAAATTCAAGACGTCGAGGACTGGCGATCGCGCAAGAGCGCTTGGCAATAGTTAACGACTAGATCGAAGAGCGTGACGACCAATTTCCCTAACGACGGATCTCGCGGATATCGTCTCTGGAACGCGAGAGACATCCGGAGGGAGGATCCTCCTGGAAAGTTACGAAAGATTGAAAGTGGAGTCTCGCTAATAACACCGATCGGCTAGCCGCGACCTCCTTCTGTATGTTTTCCTACGCGATGATGGCACCTCTTCCGATCGTTTTGGTCTTGCATGATCAGGAACGCAGCGATTAGCGTCGTCGTCGTTCGGACGGAGACCGTTTCTTTTTTTTTCGCAGGCGTCCGCTAAATCAAGGCTGACCAGTGGCCTACTATTTTGCATATTGGAAAGGTGACACTCGACGCCCGTGTAATTGCACGGGCGGTTTCTATTGCGGAGTTAGAAAATGGTAACTCGTCTTCCTGCGAGCCACGAAAGTGGACCAACGGTGACATCCAGTGAAAATTGGGTCGAAATTCTCGACCGATCGAATTTTATGCGAAATCGACCGATACGGCATCGTCCGCGATACATCTACATATCACCGATGCTACCGCAGCAGTTTTTAATTATAGACCTCGTATAAAACTCCTCGTAAAATCGTCGAACGATCGCGGATCCGCGGTAGCGATCGATTAATGTTCCGAGGCCTAAGACGAATCGAGAAAACGATTCGCGGTGGATACAGAAGCACGGACCAAGATTTGTCGATCTATTTCTGGATTCCTACAATTAGCAACGCCGAACAACTCGACTTCGTTTAACGCACATACGCGTCCGGGTTAAGAAGCCACGCGCAGTCGCTTTCTTCAATTAATAAAATGGCCGAGTTACGAGCCGCGCAGAGCGATGAAAGGGCAATCCCGGGTCGCGCATTCCTTTTCCACGCGTTAATAAGATATTAACAGCTGGACGGATATAAATCGCGCGGCATACCGTTCGTCGGTTCAACCATTCAGTCGCAAGGATTCTTAATTTGTCATTTCCGAAAAGGATCATTGTTTTTACAATTTACAACCCTGACAGACGGTATTTTATGTATTCCTCGTACACAGAGTATATGTTATGCAAGGTATGCATAAAGCGCGAATCAGTAAACGCGTTACAGATTAATGCGAGTGCAAACGACTTAATAATAAATCTTTAAACGACTGTTATCTATTATCTGTTTCGGAAATACTGGACATATTGCAATTTCACTTTGCCCGACACTTTCCCAGGCGTAAATTACGTTCTCTGCTCTCCTATGACTCGTTTAGGGCTTTTAAAAGCGATCGTACGGCTTCAAGGTCTTGTCGGAGCTCCGCTTAATATTTTCACCGTTAATTTCCGAGTGTGCTGCGCTCGCATAATGGACGGTTGAACGTAATTGTGGCCGTGCGGAGGTAATCTGTAAATCGGAACGCCTATTCGGAGCGGTAAGAGCCCCGTCGACGATAAAACGCTCGCGATCGTGTAGAACGCTCGCCTGGAAAAGCGGGAAAGTCATGTAAACGACGTCAACGAAGACAAGCAAACGACACCTCGGCGATAGGCTACCTAAACGCGGCCGGCGATTTCTCACGGTGATTCTGATCGTGGTCGTTATGCCTAATGAATTTCCGGCGGTGCCGTCGCGCCGCACCGCGTCACGGTGGTTCACGGACGTCGAACGACCGACAAACGAGAAAACCATTTGTGACCGAACTGTGAACGCATCGTTCAGAGAAACTCCGTCCGGTTCAACTGGGAACAACGCCGCGGCCGGAGCCGCGTCGTGAAATGTTCTACCGCGTTTTCGCTTTAATTGAAACGATCGCGATTACCGTTTCCGTTAAATATTCATGCGACCGGAGTCGAGCAGGTCGGCTCGGTTCGGTTCCCACTGCGATTATTTACGAAGATGGAAGTCTAAACGGTGTTGGTAAACACCGTACAGGTTCCTGGCCGAAATTCATTTAGCGGTCGTGTTTACCGAGTCCACTATTAATTAACTGGGGAACAATTTCCAGCGAGACAATCGGCCGACTTCGAAATATTCATGGAGAACCTGCTCGCCGAGGTTCGATGCCAGTAATGGAATCTATTTAGCAGGAAACTCGCTGTCGTCGACCGAATGACCGGTTTATGAGTTTTTGGTATTCAATCTATTTTTTTTTCTTTTTTTTTTTTTTGCCCGGACGTCAATTACAGAGATAACAGTCGCATGCCACATGTGGCTATTTGGCTACTTGAATACGTCTCTCCCACGATTGATATGTTCAAAATAAATTCATTTTTATTTTAATCTAATAGTATTTTAATACAATTTTCTATCAGTCAGTGTGTTTTAGATCAAAGTTTGAAAAAAATAGCAATTTAATATTATTATAAAGTACGATATCTAGTTTTATTTAGTGCACCTAGTTTTAATCGACTTATAAAAACAGGATTCTTGTAAAGAAATTTGGCTCTCAAAAGACATATCTTGGCATTTTCGACTAATGTGTTCGCCGACCACCGTTCTAAAAGCACAAAATATTGGTTCATTCCATTAAAATGCGTTAGTTCGAATCATTGAGTTTCGTAGAAAATTTTGGGAACAATAAAATTCCTGAGCTACGTCACACTTCGCAAACGAGGAACTGCCTTCGCAGAGATCAACAGAGTTTCCGCTTATTACCCGAAATAATTCAACATCGCCTCAAGTGGACAGCCATCGCTGGCAAGACTCAACGGTAACTTTCGCTCCGAGCGTTTCATATACGAAATTCTCATTTCGATTGTCTCCGCGGAGCTGAATGAAGAGATCCCATGCGCAGGAATTAGTTGCGAGAATAATCCCGGCCGGCGCGGCGTCTCTTTATCGCGATCGTCTTATTGGACGATAAGGCCCGGGTGATCGGCACAATGGTTCGTTACCGGCGTCACCGGCATCGTAAGAGACACGTAATTACGGGCACACGTAACTCGAGGAACCCGATTCGAGCATGCGATTACGCTCGCATTCTTCCCGAAAGCCGGCCGAGCACGTTTCGAAAGTCACGGAGCCGCGCGTCCTAGCGCGCGCGCGAGAACTCTCCGAACCGTATCATCGCGCGTTGTAATTAATATCCGCTCGAGTCTCGAGTGGAACGAGTATCGGCAACGATCGAAGACGATCGACGATCACAGACACGATGAAAATTTAGATGGTCACGGTGAACGGGAGCTGCCTTTCCGCCGGCCTTTCGTAACACTACTTTCTAATTCACCCGTGGCACGATGACGATGATTCACTTTCCGTGATTTTTGGAACGGCTGCCTCTTGATATTTAATCGGAGCTCGCGTTCACGGGGAAAAAAGGCGACATCATCGCGGTCGATCTGGCAGGTGGATCGACAGCTGGTTGCATAAAATCAGTCAGAAAAAGTGGCCGTTGATCGATCGTTCGCGGAGCGTTGCAAATTCTGTCCGGTAATGATTGGTGGAAGTTGCGAATATGTTTGCATTTTAGTGAAACGTCGAATTGAATAATTTATTGCTGTCGAGGAATTTTTTCGAGATATTTACGATTATCGAAAAATGAGGAACTTCCTCTTACGAATAAATGGTTCGGCATCGAAACGCGACGTTCCATGGGTTCTCGAAGTCGTTCGAATTTCAACGAGTTATAATACCTGTCGTGCACGGTAGCCCAGAGAAGCATGGTTCGCACGTACCGTGGAGAATCGGTGGTTCCATCGTGCGGACCGCGTCGATGGTAACGGCGCGGTTTCCCGCGCGTTCCCTTCGCCAAACGATTTCGGGAGCCGCTTCCGGTCTGTTCCGGGACGAGACTCGCACTCACGTTGCACGTGCACAAACACACCGAGGATCAACCAGCGTACACACTGTTACACCGGGAAATCGATTTCGAGAGGAGGCACAGAGAGCAGACGCGGGCACACCGGCCACCCACTCAGAACGACAGCGCGCGTCTACCTTGGCAACGAGGTCGACGAAAGCTGACGGAGGAACGTCGGCGAGCGAACACTACACGAGGAAGGAGACGGAAGACAAGGGAGAACTTGATAAAAGGAAGGGGAACCTCTGCTTCGGGAGGGTCCTGGGACGGGCTATTCCTTGGATCGCTCGATTGCCATCGGGGAAAAATGGAATTGTCTGCGGACATCGTCCCGGATATGTACACACACTGTCATCGAGGACCTGCTGAATGGACGTTTCCGATTAAATTAGAGGGTCGAGACGAACCAGAGTTGCAGTGGACATTTTCTACCATTTTCTTCTGTGACTGTGTTGCAAAACAATCGGTCAATGACATTGGCCGTTTACGCGCTTTATCTACAATTGATCGCACCTTTCCTAAAAGAAACCCATTGGTGAAAGACAAGGTTGGACAATGCGATAAACAAACATTTGCACGGATCGATAAAGAACGATCAGTGACCAGGCTGGTAAGTCGAGGAACTACGAATGCCACGAAGAAACAAAGGAGGAAGAAGAAGAGCGACCAACGATCGAAGCCCTAACTTATCGATGATCGAAATCAACGTAGATCTATCAATGGCTAGACTAATAAAAGAAAGAATGTGAAGAATGCTAGCACGATGAAACAAAGGATGAAGAAGGGGGAACGAAGAAGAACGAGGAAGAAGGAGAGTGTTCAACGATCGATGATCACAGGCCCTACCTTGTTGATGATCATCCTCGTCGATCCTCGTCGGAGGATGATTCGTCGACCGGCTGGATCCACGACTCGGGAGATGTCTGTTGCTCCGAGCACCAGGTTCAGGAAACTCGGTGCTCTCCAAAGCGTGGACAGCCGGGAGGAAATCGTGGGGATAAGGTGGGTTTCCGCGATTGGCCGTTTCCACCGGACACGGGGAGACGGTTGGCCGCGTGCGTGTTGGCCAGGTGAAACACGCGAGGGGAGCGGAACACGGTCTGCTCACCTAGCAGAACGAAAGGTGCCGGGGCCCTGGAGATCCAGCAGCAAGAGGAGCCACCGCATTGGTCCCCGGCCTGAAGTCGGAGTGGTCGTTTCACGAAAGATCGACCTCGATATCGTACCGGCCGAGCGTGTTTCGCGTAACACGCGCGCACACGCGCCGGTTTTTTTTTTGTTTCGGAAAATCGGATCCTGACACACATCGGGACTCTGGCCTGGAAACCTGGGGGACCTTGACTGGCTCTGGCTCAAGGTCGCTCTCGACCAAAAGGAGCGATCCTGATGATCCGGACCGAAGGCATTCGCCGTTTTCGACCGAATAATATTATATTTACTTATTTGCAAATAGATACTTACAAAATGTGTAATTCGAAAGAAACGTTTGACGATAGCCAATTTCATCGTTTTCGACGTAAAGAAATGCATCGGATACAAGCAATCCTTTCGAAACTCGCTCAAACGATTAATACCGTGATTAAGATTAACAGATACGTCAGCAAACAACGCACTATTCGCAATAAATGTCCAAGTGTCCATTTTACGACGAATTTAACTTGTCCAATTAGCACGCGATTCGTTGGAAGGCTATTAATAGGCTTCTAACGAGTTTGTTGTATCCGAAAGAAGGCTTGATTGCTTGCTTCTCATCGCGATGTTAAAATACTTTACGAGTACAATAGCTGTCGCTTATTAAAAGATTCGGAGTGTTAATTAAGGTTTTTCGAATGAAAAAATTCAACGAGTAACAGCTTGATTTAAAACGTGTACACTGATTGCGAGACTAGAAATTATTTGACGATTTACTTAGAATACTCGCGAACGAGTTTTAAAAATTAAAACGTAAAGAGTGCGGCTATAATTTCATGATATGTAGTTTCTTTAGCATTTCTCTTTGGGCACTAAACGACGCTTCGGGCATTCATTTTCACCTCTTTCATTATAAAACCCGAGTTCATCGTCCATGAATGAAGCAATTAATTAAACTGTCTGAAAGAACGTGATGCGCGCACAGCGATTCCTGTGTGACGTAATCAATGAATATTTCTAGCTTCACTTCGAGCAAAAGCTTGTTTGCATCTTCTAGTCAGCTTGGCCTTATTGCAATGCTCGAAACAGCGTTAGCAAGTTGCACAGTCTCGAAATCGCCTAACGGTGACCGGGATCCCGGAGAAAGACGGGGTCGGTGCGGAGAAGGCTTAAAACTAAAAGTTCGCGTGGCTGTTCCTGTGGAAACTTTCGTTTTCCGGAAGGAGACTCCGTGGAGGAAGGCAACGCGCGTGAAATGACCAATCATCCCGTAACGTTTCCCTCGTTCGCCGATAAGAAATCAATGGAGCCGTTCGTGCGTCATCTCGACAACAAATGGCGCGCTACACGTTGCTGAACCGCTCGAACAACGCGCCAGAAGGGAACGGAATTTTGCGCTTCGATTGGCAAAAACGATGAACGCCGATAAAAGCAAAATAGTACTCGTCTCGAAAGAAAATCGTTTTTAAAAACACCCCGTATTCCTGGAAAAAAAGCAAGATCTTGAAACGGTTTTCATCCCTTAAATTTTCTTTCACCTGTTCCCGGAAACCTGACGATACCCTGTGACAAAAATAGATCGAAACATTAAAACGGTCTGGCCATCGAGGGGAGTAAGCGATCTGTAACGAGCGTGGGTCTCGAAATAGGCGAGGGATGAATATTGCGCGGTAAGAGAGTCGAAGCGCCGAGATCCAAGCGGAACAATTGCTTCCAGATCGATCCGTAGGATGCGTCGCGACCTCGATCTTGGTCAAGTCAGTTCCGAGCGGAATAGGTTACTCGGAGCACGCGATTACAGTCGGTGGTCGTTGAACCGGCTTGCCTGATAACTCGGTTTCGTAGAGCGACGCCTTGATAAACGAGCGGATCGCTTCCGGTACGCGCGGCGTCTGCTCGCGTAGCGAATTATCGCGGACGTTTCCACCGCACCGCTGCGGTGTCGGCGAGGTGTGTCCGACGTTGTTGTTTAACTTCACGGCCGCCGACGGTGTTGCGACTGCCGATGTCGATCGATAATGGAACTTGTTGTTGACCGTGCCGAGCATCGGTCACCGCTGATGACGTTGCGTCGACAATACCTCCGGTAATCCTACACGCGCATCAAACAGTTGCGTGCGGCGTGCGTCGAAAAAAATTAATCCTGCGATTCTAACCAAGTAACTATGCTTTCTTTTTTTTTTTTAATTTTTCTTCTACCTGTGACGTAACCCAGCCCCAAGGTCCGCGTGAACTCGCAAAGTACGTTCACTCAAGGAAAAATACGCTCGCCTCGTTTCTCGACGCAAGCGCGAACACGGAAATTATTCAAATTGACACTGTCATTGTCGCATCATGCCAATAAAACCCCACCATTCGTTTACGCGTTGCCGCATGCCGGTTCCACGCACCCCGCGAAATTCAATTAAGAACTCGCCGTCCACTTTCACGTTTATCATTGCCGGATCGCGGACGTTTATGCAAATCCGCGCACGGTCCGCGGGAAAATGAAATTAAACAGGTATTCATCGGCGTCATTAACTATTTCATCGACTCGATAAATTCATCGAAGCACGAACACCGCTCGCCTCCTGTACAACCGTAAAACCTGCAGACCAATTATCCCGAGTTTCTCTCTAGGCGGTGTTGTATCGAGTTTTGAAAAGCTGAAAGGACGATCGAGGTGCGAATCTAGCATTCGGTGGATCTCAATTTTCATCGAGTCGGCGAGCAGCGTAATTTCGAGGCATTCTTTCACTTTTTACTTTTACTCTTTTCGAGTGAAACTCTTCCTTTGAACCTATTATTATTATCATTATTACATACTAGGCTGCGGATTTTATGCATTTACGGAAAAAATGGGTAGATGCAATTCGAAAGAGTAATTGGTATCTACAATTTCATACCGCCGCGTTTAATTATACGATCAGAGACGCATCATCGTGTCTATGTGTGTATATTAAAGTCTGCCCAACAATCCCTGGGAATTGAAGTTTCGCCTTTGCCCAACACGTGGTTGAATATTACAAAAATATAGATACGGTGTTCGGTACGTTGCCGTAATCTCCGATATTCGAGGTCCGCGCAGATTTACGCAGTTCAATTCCAACGATCGTGTTCCAGCCGCTAAATCCCGTCTGGCAGCCGTGAACTCAATTCGCTGTCGAATGGCGGTCGCGTGTCGTATTCTTGCCGGTGTCAATGGAGAGAAATAACGGAGAACGAAAGTGGTTACGCGTGGCTGCGCGATGTCAACCGGCCAATTACGCCTTTGTCGTTTAATTAGACGCGCCGGCGTTCTCCAGCGGGACCATTCAATCCTGGCGACAGCCATTGTTCCCGCCTTTCGGCCGCGAATAGTTTAATCGACGCGCGTTCAGCGTTCAGCGCGCCAGACCACGGATAAAAGCTCCGACGAGAAGAATGAATCGGCGTTCCTTTTTTTATTCCGTCTTGGCGCCAGCCGAACAGACGTTTTTCACACAACAAATTCTACAGATCTGCTGCCGTTGCAGACAAAATTAAAAATTTCATCGTTTCTTAACGAGCAGTAAAAATGCCTACTATGCATTGCCATCTAAATATGACACAATCGAATTTATATGGATTTAACGCGATTTTTATTATAACAGTAACATCTTCGTAAATTCAATAATTGTAAAATACAACATCTGGAAACGGTCGGTCGACCGATAATGCTAGGTTTAGTGTTAATACTGAATTAATTGACCCGTTATGCGAGTATCTATGCAGAGATTGGCCAAGCGAATGTGAAATCATCGTTGAAATGCAACAATAATCACGCGTCAATCGAAAGACACGGCACTGGCCGATTACAATGTAGCCGGCGAATTAATCAGATTAATTATTACACGAGCGAAATATGCGTGGGAGCGCGGGCCACGTTGTAATTAGTCTTAGGCACCGGCAGGAAAACCGGAGTCGGAATGGCTCGTTCGCAGGAATTACTCAACACCACGCAGGAACGCGAATAACGCCGCGTCGCGTCGCCCCGCGCCGCGTGGCTCTCTTTGTAACTCGACGCGGCTAACATCGATTCAGCCAATCGCTCTCAATGGGAATTAGTTTCGAGGTTGCTGCTTCGGGCTTTTGCAACTTCCGAGGAAGCCTATCGTAACCGCAAGTTGGAAAACTTCAAACGAGAACTGCTTTCCTTTCGCCGGAAACTTGAACCAACTTACAACCACCGAAGCTCCGTGGCGTTCTTTAAACTTTCGAGCAAGACCAACACTTCGATCGGCTAACTATCTTAAAATTAAGTTGTTCTAAAAATGAACAACATAAAGCATTTAACTCCAAAATCATTTATTCATTTTTGAAAATGCTTTTAAAAGATGTTGAACATAAATGCTAATCCAAGTGAAAAGAAATGGCTTTAAGGCATTTTAAGGTATTTAAGGCATTTAGGCTCGTCAGACGAGCTCGCATTAACCCCCACCCCCACACCAAAAAAAAAAAAAACGGAACTCCACAGCAAAACACGCAACAGAAAACAATCACAGAGACACCGAAGCGCAGGCATCGTACCTTCACGATCATCCGTCGAGCCTAAATGCTGCCGTACGGTGGATTATTTATCAAAAGAATCAAAACTTACGTCACACGCGTTAGAAACGTCGCTGGTCTCGTCGTCTGGAGTGGCAAGCGGCGCGCGCGAGTTCAAATCAGGATTTTCAGCGGCCTCGTCGATGAGATCCGAGTCCGCGCCGGTCTCGTGGCACTTGGTCTCGGAGAAGACGGTGTTCTCGATGAACGTGGGCTCGGAGACGGACAGTTCGCTCGACGATTCGGCGATCGCGTTTTGCTCGTCCGCGTTATCGTTAACTTCCTCCTTGACTTCCTCTTCTTTACGCGGCACCTCCTCATCCTCGTCCGTCAAGCCATGCGGAGTCTTCTCCGAAGACGGACCCTCGGAACCCTGAATCTCCCGAAGTCTCTCGGCATCGTTCTCCTCGCTCAACACCCGACGTTCGGTGTCGATGTACTCCTGAGTGCTAGCCGCGTCGGTGGACGCGTCCGAATGGCTCAAAGTCACGTCGTCGAAACTTCTGGACTCCATAGCGTTGATCGCGCGCACCTCTTCCTCGATCTCCTCCAATGGCTTCTCGATGATCGAGCAAGCTTCCGGATCCTCGGGAATCTTCTCGTCGACCGAGCTAGAATCGTCCTCCTCCTTCCCGGGCTCCGCCATAATGGGTTCAAAAAAATCGCCGGGCTTGCTATTCTGCATTAAAGAGGACTTTAGTTCCTGCGCGATAAATAGTTCGGAACTCTGCTGGCACAGAGTTTGGTCGAAGTTGTCCGAGAACTGGCCAGCCTCCTGGAACGTTACCTGCTCGGCCCAGGCCTCGGACATGTCCTCGATCCGCTGATCATCGGCTGGAACGGTGTCCGTCTCCACGAGGTCCCCGGTCACGTTGTTCGGTACTTCGTTCGGGTCCTCTTCCTCCTCCTGATACTTGTCCACGAACGTGACAGGCGTCGCGGAGGTTAGTTGGTCCGAGATGACGTCTTGGAACGATTCCTCGGCTACGTTGGACATCTCCGAGGACCTGTCCTCGGTGTCGGGACCTCGGGGGACGGTGTCTTCGATGGGACACGAGGATTCGTCGTCCTGGGTCCGCGAGCATAACCTGCCATCGTCGACAGGGCCGCGCGCCGGCTGCTCGACCTGGTCGGCGTCTGTTTCCTCGATTGCTATCGTGCCGCCAACTTCCGGTTCCTCGGAGAACACCTGCTCTTCATCGTAGAAACTCTTCAGGATCGGCTCCGGTTTGACCTTGGCTTCGTACGAAGCGTCCGGCGACGCGTGGCCGTTCTGATAACTGTAAGTCTCCTCGTCCGCAATGTCCTGCCGCCTGTCCAACGCGATCCTCTTCACGGTTTCCGGCTGGTTGAACGCTGGATCGTTCTCTTCTTGGTCCTCCGTTTCGATCTCATTGGCTTGTTCCGAGTTGGAAATGTTTCGCAACGCTAACTCGCTCTCGATCACCGAACTATGCTCAGTTTCGGCGACGATGAACTCCGTGTTCGCATCCACGGTGTCCTGCCGCCTGTCCAGCACGATCCTCTTCACTGTTTCCGGCTGGTTCGAGGGCGGTTGATCCTCTTCTTGGTCCTCCGTTTCATCGACGCTCTCTTGCTCCGCGTTCGAACTGATTCGCAGCGCTAGCTCGCTCTCGATCAGCTCCTGCAGGCTCTTGTCGTCCGTGTCTAGCTCGTTACGCGTGTTGTTAGTCAGGATTAGATCGTCCTCGTCGTCGTTGGTCTCGCACAACGATATTAATTGATTGTTACTGGCGGTTAGGTTATCCAAATCGAGCAAACCGTTGTTAGACTGCACACCGCACACCTCGTTCTTCTTATTACTTACGACGCTGATCGACTTCTTCGTCGCCACCTCCGCCATTATGGCGCGCCTCGATCCTCCGACAGTCGCACCGTGGACACCTGCAATCAAACCGTAATTCGCGTTAGCTCGAGATCTTTGTCCGGTACACGTAGCCGAGTAAGCTACTTCTTCCAGGGCTTGGAGAACAAAGTCTAGGGGTTGCGTGATTCGGAAATGCTTGGATTTTGCTAGTTGGATGTTTGTCGATGACTTTTCATATTGTAGAACCCGTTTGTTAATGTCATCGAACTATTCGGTATTTAGGAAATATTAAAAGTCTTTGAATATTTTCGAGCATTTCGAGAACCGCGAGACCACGGGAAGAGAATCCCGTAGTCGACCGGACCTCGGCCCAGGATTTCGAGAGGAACCCTTCATATACGTGACGCGAATAATACATAGATCGGTCTTTCACCGGGCAATTCGCATGGTCATTCACGGGGTACCGCTTCTGACCAGTTTCAGTGTTCGCCCGCGGAATAAGGTCATTGAGTATTTTTGGACGAAGAACTTTCTCCGACTTAATTAAGGGATGCCGGGGGAGGGACATGGGTCTTAATTCGTCGACCGAATTAGATTCTCGGAGATTGGTTTGCGTTCGCCAATCTGGCTGACATATTGTTACGCGAGCGACGGAGTTTCGACAAGCTTGGAATCTGTAGGACCTGTTCCTATTTATTCTCCACCGATTCTGAGCTTCGGTAGTAAAATCGCGTTGCAAGGCGTTTACTGGATTTAACCGAAGGAATCCTGCGGTGTCCTCGGTTGCGCCGGATCGAGACCATCTCGTCGGGGGTGTCGGATGGAGTCCGGTTATTAATAATTCCGTCTATTTGGACAGCACGACCCGTCAGAGCATCCGCAGTCCGGCGATTACGAAAGTATGCAGCCGGAGATCCTTTCCTGAAACGGCGACGGTGATTCTATTCTCGGATCGCTCCGCATTCGGTCGGACAAGGAAATCTATTCTTCTCGTGGGGGTCGTCTAGTAATTTTGCGGCAGCAGTTTCGCGAGCAACGACAGGAATACGAGGCTCTTTTCTTCTAGGGCTGATTCGAGTCGACAGCTAGCTCTCCCCTCCCCTTCCCCCACCCCCCCTCTCTCTCTCTCCTGGTTTCTTCTGCCCGCAAGCGCGAAATTAACGGAAGATACGGCCGCATGGAAGACAGGAAGCGGTGCAAGCCAGCGTCGTTGGCTGCCAAGCCAAATCCTCCTATTATTAGCCATTCCGTGCGCCCGCGTATCTATGCTGTACCGACCGAACATATTTCGAAAATGAAACCTGAAACTGCTCAAGGATATCCGGACGCTTCCTGGAGTCCGCAGAGACCGCTCTTCCGCGTGTCGCGCGAAGAGGATCAACAAGAAAGTCGGGCAAACCTTCCTTCGATACCTAACCGGCGGCATTAGGATCGTTTTAACGCATGATGCGCAGCGAGACATTCTTGAGACTGGAAAGGTAATTTTAGCAAATGATGTAGAGTTTGGAAGCGGAACACTGTTCAGTATGTACATTATTCTTTAACGTCGACGTTGAATTTTTGTAAAAATGTAAAAATTTTTCGACCAGAATTTCGATCTTTGGTGCAACAAGCGAGTTAGCTTGGAGGTTGATTTATAAATTTGTTGCAACAGTTTCGTGTCCGATACTGGGAGCCGCGGCACTCAAATTGTTAATGATTCCCATTCCGCCGCGGCATTGGGCTCTGACAACTGCTTAATGACCACGGTTATGATTCCGTTACTCAGTGTCGCGCGAGCGTGTTTCCAGGGGATCGGGTCTCGGCAAAACCACGCGGAACCATACGTCGGGCCTAAAGTGGTCGTTAACGAATACCTAACTGTCTCGTCAACGGCGTCGATCTATCGCAACGTTAGCTATCGGGGGGCTCTCTCGAGCGCAGCATGTATCGCTGGTTTATAACTACCGCGGCGCAAAGAAGAGGCCGCTTCCGGTACCAGAAGGAGTCTTCTTCTGCTTTACGGTATCATCGCCGATGTACCGTCGAACGGCTGGAAAACGAAATCGTGTTTTCCAGCTGTTGGTAACGACTCGACGGATTCCCGAGTACGGTCTGCCACGGTTTATAAACAGAGAAGGGGTTTTCAGGCGAGTCTTGTAAACGAACTTCGCTTCTTCGAGGCGTAGTAAAATTAGAAAGTGCACGCCACGAAGAAAAGGCGCAAGCGCCGCAGCGGTAACGCATGCGCTGTGTCTAGCGCGATCGCAGCGCTGCGTGATATTTAAAATCGCGCATGGGTTTGAGTCGTTCTGTCGTCGTGTCGGCTCTTAAAGTCTTTCGCGCGCTCTGCCTCCTGTTTAATTTAATCTTCCTCCTCCTCCTCCTTCTCCTCCTCTTCTTCTTCTTCTTATTCTTCTTCTTCTGGTTTTTCTGCTTCTCTTCTGTCTTCCTTTATTCGATTCGTCGCCTCCTCCTTTACGTCCATCTTACTCCCTACCAGCCGCAGCCCCTTCCCCCCTTTACAGCTCTTTCTTTCTCGCGGAGCTCCCTCTCTTCAGCCCCGCGTTTCTCCGAGGTCGTTCTTCGGGTTCACGACCGGGACTATAGGAGAGACCAGAGATCCCTTCTCCCTTTCTCCCGGATCGCGGCTACTCTCTCGTTTCAACCTCTCTCTCTATTTTTAGAATGACACACTACCGCGATTCAACGACGCTCCGCGGAGTGCTCCTGCCGGAAAATCCTCTGCCCAAAAGCGGCCGCGAACGAAGGCGACCGCGAGACAGACTTTTCCCCACCAACGACCATTCATCCGATTCCCGATTCGATCGAATCGCGGAATTGACATTTCGGAACCTGAAATTACCACCTTTGACCCGTCGTCTCGCATCTCAGATCTCGAAGATCTAATAGATCAACGAGAGCCTCTGGAAGATCGGAGGAAGTTTTGCAGGTAATTGCTCGAATATGCGGTAGAGAGATTTGCATAAATATCCGCAGTCTATTAATGGGATAAATGTCGAACGGTGCTCCATATTTTGGTGGATTCGGTTGAACAGTCGAGATCGGTGTTCCCATGATTTTATCGGGATTCCGTAGCGGGAGGCTGCGGAGATTAGAGGAGAAGATACGAAACGAAAGCGCAAGGTTCACCGGTAAATTGCAGTATCATGTACTATTTGCACAATCATTTCTCGCGCCGCAGGCAGCCAGCGGGTGAACGTACGGCGCGAGGGTGTCTGCGCTTTTGTCTCGTTTCTCCGGCCACTTCAAGCGGTGTTGCAACCGCATTATAATTGCAACGCCCCGACGAGAGCGAACCAATTCGCGTGACGCGCCGCGCCGCGCCGCCCGCCATACCGAATCGGTTCGCGTGGTAGAAACCCCGAATAAATCCGTGCTGGTCTGTTCGCGCAATGAAATGGCTCGCGTACGCGACCATATCTCGCATCACTGGCTCATCGTTACCCACAAAACTCTCGACCGATCCACTGCTCGAATCGCGCAATGTCTGCGGGGACCGCAACATCGCGATGGAGACGTCGATGATTTTCTGCCAAATTAATGGAAGGACCGAAGGTGAACGAGGACCGTTTTCGACGGAAATGGTAAGGAGCGGGCAATTAACGAGCGCGTTAATCGACGAATTTATGTAACCGATGCAGCGAGTGAAAGGGATCGATTACCGGTGTCGTCGAGTCGCCGCGCGTCCCCCATCCCCACCTCTCTCCGTGGATTTATAACCACACCGGGGACCACACCTGAGTCCGACGAAGACGTAATCGATAATGGAAACTCGGCTTCCGTGTTTTAATTCGCGTCCACGCCCGTCCGATCGGCAGAACTTCGATTCCTAGGTTCGGGGAACTTGAAGGTAATGGACGCTGTTCGGACGCGATACGCGACGAGACTCGCTTGTAAATCACTTTACGGGGCTCACGGGTTGATAGCCTAGCCGGAATTCAGGTGAACGTGACGTTCTTGGCGAATTAGGCAATCGGCGAGTCGCCAGTTCAACGATCTCCGCCGATTTTCGGACGTGTACAACCTGATTTGCATTTCGCTGTTACGTCATTCTTCAAATTAAACCCGATCTGTTCAAGTTGGACATATCTATGTAACACTTAAGTATGGGTATAAAAGCGATTATTACACCGTGAATTCGTAAAATAAAATTGAAGATAAATGACACAAAGAAGATCATTTTCCTCGCTGCTCCGGGAAGGGACGGTTCACAAATTTGTCAAGGTTAGGAGATGAAAATTGAAATTCGGTCTCCCCTGTCGCGTAATCTCGTTATGGAACGGTTTCCACGTGCAATCCCGTCGCTTCCACTCGGCGAAGTGGCTGGCCAACAAAAAGTGTAACGAGTTTCGATTACCGGGAACCCAGTGCCGCGTAAGTATGCTCGGATCGTCCTTACACCGCACGGTCCAATGGAAAGTCCGGATCCGAGATCTCCGTGCTCCGGCACATGTTAATCAAATATTTACCAAAGAAAATGGCTTTGGAAATAATTTCTATTTGATTGGCAAGAAAGATCATTACGCGGATCATTCCGAGGCTCGTAAACAATCAATAACGTACCATTGCGGAAACCATTTCTCAACGAATCGTGATAAGCCGCCTAATGAACGTACCCGGTACCTCGTAATCATTTCTAACCCGTCATCTTCCCTTTTACTTCAATATTTCTTTGTTGTTCGCGGCATTGCGTTGATCACGTTTAATTGTTGGTTGGACCTCGTCTTAATAAATATCTCCTGCGAAGGACATTATGATCGGACCGATAAAAATCCTCATTGCTTTGTTCATTATGTATTAGTTCGCGGATCTTTATTTAGACTGTCGCATTTGGTGCTCGTTTTATAAAAATCTGACTAAGAGAAACCGGTTTCGCGCGGCGAGTGAAATGTCTCTCGTGGCCCTGGTCAAATAAAAATACTATTTATCTCTGTTAATATGCATATGTACAGTGTACGACACATTTGTTTCCACAGTTTTCAAACAAAAGTTGATCTGAAAAATTGTCGCGCGAGACCCTGACGATGCGTTTATATTCGTCCGAATATAAAATTTCCTGACCGCGATGCGGACAGATAAACCTGACGGTTCTCTGCGAATTTTATGAGTCACCGCGCGCAATCTCTTTACATTTTACAAATTTGCTGACGACGCAAATCTACGGAGATTCGCATTAATTATTGTCACGGTAGATTTACCAGACAATTTTCAGTTCTATTATAAAAGCTGCTAAACCCGCAAGAATCGTGTAAAATATGAAAAAAAAATAATAAAGTCCTAATATTTCAACGAAACAAATGTGATTTAGCGTCGGAACCGAAAAATACTTTGATCTATTTCGTGGCAATTTCAAATCACGGCGAGGAGGAAAAAGAAACGGACGACGAGAGATGCCGATGGCATCGAAAATGGCGGAGGAAAGGCCCGAAACGAAAGCATTTCCGGCAGATCGGTGGTGAAACCGGAAGGTGACGAAAAGCCGCGGGAGTGGCCTGAAAATCAAGATTTATCCGGAAATCGCGGGCAGGCACCGCGGCTCACGCGATCGAGGAATCTTCCGCGTGCGTGCATAATGCCGCGCTGCACCGGACCGCGCCGCACCGCACCGCACCGCACCGCGCGTCGCACCCGTTGCGCCGCGTTTTCACTGCAACCCGAGTGCACGAGAGGTGCGGCCCCGGTTCTCTGGTCGCGCGCGGTGTCCCCTTACAGATTTCTATGCAACTATAATTAGGTAACCGACACCGGTCTCCTAAGGAATCCCTGTTAGCCGCGGAGCTATGCCGGCGCGGAAAGTGGCGCGAATATTTTCGTCGCGAGGAAAGCCGAAATTAAACGCGCTGCCGCACTTTTACCAGCCGGCCACCACCGGGCCATGCCGCCGCGCGCGCGTGTATACTTAACCGGCTTCCTCTTTGCTCTTTCTGCGAGCGAGCAGTCTTCTCTTCGTCTTCTTCTTCTTCTCCTTCGTCTTCTTGTTCCTGCTACTCTTCTTTCTATCCTTTTTACCCCGACGGACGCTGAGGACGCTCTTTCTCCGCTATCCCGCCAGCGACGGCCTCGAACTATGTTAAAAGCCATTGTTTCCCGGATCGAGTCAGAGTATTGCATCGCCAGGACTCTGAATTTTCTTTCAATTAACCCTCCGAGGTAAACCTTCTTTACAATTATACGCTCCGCAACTCTTGGGACCATTGGTGAATTTTTTTGGCAATTTTCAGATATTGCTTTTGAAGGGGACTCGTTACCGACTCGTCACTAGACTGCAGGTTTTATTAGACGACAAAATATTAATTGTCTAGATCGATAGCAAAGTATAAGACATGCGTAGGCATCTATTATTTCTTCTTTCAATGATATTGGTATGTTAAAAGTAGTTCAGCAGTGTTCTGTAGTCTAGACAGGTATGGCTGGAATAGGCGTGGCCTGGATAGGTGTGGCTTAAGTAGGCGTTGCCTCGTTGCTTCACGGAACAGTCAATGTTTGTTGATTGCAAGAGAAGAGCCGTGTTACGAGCCAGGTATGTCAAATAAAAAGAGTTCCCTTTGTAGTGAGGCCGGGGTGGGTTTAAATGAACGTACATCCGGTGGGCGTGGCCAGGATAGGCGTGGCTTATCTGCCCCGCAGGACAGACTACGCGCGCGCCTTAACCTAAAGTACGTGAACGAATCCATCCGACTCTTCCTATTATACCATATACTATTCGTAAACGGTGAATGAATCTACGTCATCGTCGCGTTTCTCGAACAAAGATTCTACTCTCTGTCTCTGTCTTTCTCTCTCTCTCTCCGCAGACTTAAATTAAACCTTGCCAGTGCATCTTCTCGATCGAAACGTTCTGGCAACTAGCAGAACAAAGGACCACCTCCTCGTTAAATCGCAAAACAAGCAGTATCCAGTCTTGAAACCCGCGTCAACTCGTTAAGAATCACTTTCCTCGGCTATGTCCAGTTCCGTTTCTTTCACCCCAGGACGAAGTCCTTGACCTTCGGAGCCAAGTCACCGGATATCGAAATAACCGGCGTCCTTTACGATCAGTCTCACTTTTTCAACTTTCTCACAAGAGAGAGGTTAGCTTTCGCAAAGAAAAAACTTGTTTGAATACTCGGACGTGGTAGGATCGCGTACCCATCGCTGCCAGCAGCCCAACGACTGGTCGCCTTCGAGAGAAAGACGAAGAATGAGGGAGAGCGAAGATCCTGTATCTTCCCTTTCGTTTTCTCCTCGCGGCGAGTTCCTGTTACAATGGACACCGGAACGATCCGTGGAACGATTCGAGTACCGAACGTGACGCTTTTCCCGGCAGCGATTTCTGGTCGGTTTTCCAGGGAAAATATTTAAGCCCGATGTGCTCGCTCGTGCGATGACAAATGGCGACGGACCCGAGTCCCCGTCTCTTCTCTCGCGAGTTTTGTTTGCGAAGAGGCCCGGCCAAGGAGGCAGCTCTGCTTGCACAAGCGGGCACATCGCATCGTAGAGAACAGAACGGTCACGGGATTTATATAAAACCGGTGGAAAGACAAGACCGCGCGTCCGAAGTCGGATCACGGCGTAACAAAAATCGCTTGGCCCCGGTTCAACTATTCCAGGAACGAAGAAACGTTTAGGGGACTCCGGTAAAAATGGAGTAAGAATGCGACGCGGGGTAACTACGGCGCAGAATATACACGCGACACGAGGATTCCGCGAGGACGACAGGTGTAAATGATACAACTACCCTCTGCAGCCTCTTGCCCGCGGAAGCTCTTGTCCTCGCGGATCTGGCGAATTTATAGAGTACAGAATACTGTGCCCGTGGATCGACAGGACCTTTAAAGAGTCTTCGAATACCCGTCGACAACCGAACAATCTTCCTCGAACGAGCAATTAAAAAATAATTTACAGGGGACATTAAAAAATCAGATGTTCCGGTCGTCGGTAGTCACAGAAGCGTTTAAATTCTACGTCTCGAAAAAATCGAGACGATCAATCTTCAGGTTGAAGCTAACAATCTCCGTGGAGAACAACTCGGACAATCAATTTTCTGCCTAATCTCCGTGGACTGGTTGAAATCCGGAGCATCTCCGTGGACAAAACGCAGCCGAATAGCCGGCCGAAAGTCTCGGAAAGTCTACAACGAGGAACGAGGAATGAGGGTTGCCGGGAGCTTTAATGAAGACTGAACGTTGTTTCGCAGAAGCGTGACAAATTTATCCGGCGGCCACGCTGTTCGTTATCGTGATTAATAATCGCGCAAACAGCGACGCCGCGAAACCGGTGCCGGCGATCGGGAGTGCCAGAGGCTACCAAGAAACACGAGCTGCCAGACGGACGTCGTCGTTCGACAATTGGCCTGGCAGACAGGCAACGTCAGAGAGAGCATTCCCTGATTCCGGCGTTCCTGCTGTCAGTGCACTTAACGCGAACGAGATGGAAAAGATTCCCGGACTCTCTCTCTCTCTCTCTCTCTCTCTCTCTCTCTCTCTCTCTCTCTCTCTTTCTTTCTCTCGCGAGCCGAGGCATCTGTCGATTCCCTTCTTTGTTCCGTCGAGCCGACGATAGCGAAAGGATTTACGATTTTTGCTACTCGTTGTTGCCTGCTGTCGAGACCCTCGCACCGTTTCTGGGACGTTGCAATTTGTCTCTCGTACATTTTCTTTCAATTTTTTTTTCGGAGCATCGATAGCTGTGAAATATTTCCATGAATTTATCTTTGCTGGGGTTTCCAGGTTTAAGGAATTCCTTTCGTTATTTCTGGGTCGATGATGTATTATGTTTACTCTGAGCAAATTCACGTTTATTTTTATGAAACTGTGCTAGTCCCTCGATGACACAGAATTTGCAAATATCTCGCGTGCTATTTCCAGGTGGCTATTAAATAGACTCTCCTTGGAAAAAGTAGACTTTTGTCATTATTTCAAGATAACTATCCAGGAATTTTCAGTAATTTTTCTGGACCGCAGGAGAAATAAGTTTCTCTTGCGGAAAATATGAAACACTGCAATACTTAATTATCCGACTTAGAAGAGAAAATGGATTAGTATTAAAAGTATAATATTTCTACAGCGTGGAGAGCATTTCGGTAACAATATTTTTACCTCGGGAAAAATTAATCACTCCTCCAGAAAATATTATAATACAGCAACGTGCCTTATCTTTAGCTTGACCAGCTATGCATAAAAAGTGGATTCTTCTAAAGTATTAAAAATGATGACATTTCTGCCACGTGGAAAGCCTATGCTATTTCTGTATCAGAGGAAAAATTAATTATTCCTGCGAGAAAAAAAAATAACGCCGCAGGAGCTTTAATCAGCCAGAAATAAAAAATCATCGGAAAGTATTAAAAATTCTGTGAAGCTTCCCGGTATATCCAGATAGTTACATACATATGTCCGACCTTAGGAAAATCAATTTCGCAGACAGAAAGTGTGGCTTTCTTTTTATACTTTCCGAAATGCCGAAGGTGAATCGAGACGAGTTCGCCTCAAGTTTCCCGAGGAGATGTCACGGTTGGAATCTGAAATAATGTCGTGGTATAGTATATGTAGCCATGGTAGGAATCGTATAGCCTGGCAGCGTGAGAATTTGGCACGGCGTTCGATATCGTGGGCGGACCGATCGCGAATCGCGGCGCAGAAAATTCAGAAAGTTCCAGATGCCCGTTTTCCCCGGTAAACAGGGTACAGTTGATTTCAATCGATCCAGCCGAGCCTGCCGTGTCATCGGCGTCTCTCTCGTTTGATACGTAAATTCGTCCGCGCGACGGCCTCTTCTATTACTTTATTTGCATTTAATGGACTTTCAGCCGATTTAATGACAGAGGAGCTAGCGACCGACCAACAGTTTTTCCCGTTCCGACGTACCGCTGCTACTCCTTCGATACGTATCAAATATTGTATGTATTTGAAACGGTGCCTCGGTCGTTTCATTAAAAGTGCATCTATTCCGGTGAGCCGTCGCTGCACAACGGTTCACGGGGAACCGTTCCTCGCCTGCGATCGGATCGTCGATCCTCCCACTTTCGTCCTCTTACGATCCACAGATGCGTTTCCGAAATAATACCACCCGTAACTCGGGAGTAAATTGTCATTCATTCCGTACTAATCGATTATCAAATTTCAACAAGTTTCAAATAAGTTTCCGCGTGGCTCCAGGGGTCGAGGATCCCTCAGCCACGTACAGAGTCATTTCCTCGAGAGTCGGGATATTAAGATCAGCAGAAACGGCCGCTTAAAATTAGATAAAATTCCATCGGACGGCCCCAAGAACCCGGAAGAAGCTCGATTAAGAGGTCAATCTTCTCGATTCCGGTTTCCGCCCCCGCTCGTGTCAGAAACCCCGTCCGTCGACCGGCGAACCGGCGAACCGGCGAACCGGCTAGCATTCCGGAGGCGGTGGGTGCGGATTGGAAACCGGACACGTCTTCTCGTCTGTATGCGTGTTTCACAAAAATGAAAAAATAGGTTTCTCACAGAGGACGAGCCAAGAGGAGAGGAGAGAGTGGTTTTTGGAAACAGAGAGGAGGATCGCGAAAAGAGAAAGAGAGAGAGAGAGAGAGAGACAGAGCGAGTTCTCGATTTTCCTCGGGCCGAGACGATCTGAGACGAGCCTAGCCGAGCCGAGCGGAGCGGGTGAACGACCTGCGGGGAATTGGTATTCGCGGCATTCCGCCGAGAACGATGAGGATGACCGACTGCGCTCTACGCTCTCTCCCCCAATTATCCTCGTGCATCCCTGCCGCGCGCGCGGTGCAACTCGCAATGAATGGGAGAGTTCTCGCTCGGTTTCGTTTCTTCCTTACAACCGGTGCAGCGCCGGCCCCAAGGTCACCGGAAGCCGCGGGGAAAATTAACCTGCTTCCAAGGGCCGACGCGCGATGCTGCGCTACCACGCCTCGCCTCGGCTCGGCTCGACTCGACTCGACTCGGGAACACGCGATTCCCGGATTCCTGTTCCAGCTTTTTGCACCATTTCCCCTTCGGCCTTGGACAAGCGAACACGCTTATCGACAACGCGGTCACCATTCGCGAATCCTGTTCTCTCCAACGGGAACCGTTCCTGCGGCCTCGAACGAGTTTGCAAACGTTCAATCGGTGGTTGCGAAGCTCCTCCACTTATTCCGATGCGTTTTGTATTGGGCGCAGCAATTTTTCGGAAATTTTTCAGTGGATGCGGAATTTCGGAGGTCGACGAACAAGGGGTAGAAAGGAGAGTGCGCGTGTACGCGTCAGGAGATCCGCGTCGGGATCAACGGGCGACCACGTGTTCTCTCGGGTCTGCAGCTGCGGTTCACATGGTCGGCGAGAAAGTCAGTGTTGCGTTGCATTTGCGCGTAACGCCCGATTATACTCTGCTCCGGCAACCTACGCGATACCCTCGTGAGAGAGACTCGTTGTTGTTCCGCGAATCGAAACCGTTTCCACACCGCACACGATTCCGATGCGTTTACCGACCGCGCTGCGCCGATTCGTTCGCGTAGGCACACTTTGGAGATCGAGTTTCTGCTTTTCCACTATCCCACGGTCTTCGAAAGGGAGCCAAATTCGCGAGCCACTGTCGAAACTCGATTGAATTTCACAACTCGCCTGGCTAATCTTCCTACCTTTCTATCCGGCGTTATTAACCCTCGGATCTTTCTAAACACTTTAATATATTTATTTAAAAAGAAAATAGACAGTTGCTTAATGTGTACGATAAACATTTCTGGGATACCACCTGACGTGCACGAGGGTTTGATAAACTTGAATCTTGAAAGACTAGGAATGCGGATTCTACGCATTAACGTAAAAAATTAATGAAGTACAGGACAGTCAGAACTTTGGAATTGTTGAAGAATATTGCTACTTTGTCAACGACTTATTAAAATTCCTGCGAGAGAGAATGAATCTCCGTTTATCAGCCGTCTCCCGCAGCCGCTTCAGGAAGTTTCGATGTTGCAACGAACATCCGCCGGCGACTAACGACACGCGTAATTGCGAATACTGTTAGCCAAAAATAAGAGCCCGAGGCTGGCGATTTGCGAAAGAGGAAGAAGGTACACGGCTTTCTAAAAATCGAAGAATATAATGCTAAATTAAAAAGCCCCGTGGTGAGGATGCTCGATCGCGTGAACGTCCACCGAAGCAAGACTTGATCGCCAGGTAAAATTAATGAACCGCGGTATTCGCAGTAACCCGCCGTTTTGAAACCGGCCGCGGAACGCTCTCGGCGTGTCCGTAATGAAAAAAAAAATACTCTTTCCCGCTCATAAAACACACGATAATTAGTTCCGAGCAGATAATCGGACGGTAACGAACGACTCGACTATTTTTGCGAAACACCGAACAAAGTCGCGAGCTGTTTATCCGGGATCGGAGCTTCTAATTCTTGTAATTCTGTTCAAGATGGCGAAGGGTCCCAACACTGAATCTTAGTAAATTAGCGAAGAAAATGGCGAGGCTGTGTGCGAAATCGTCTCGCGAAAAAAGCTCGGAAGCTTTGTATGGAGAGTGAATCGGCCATGAGAATTTTCCCAAGGGTTCCCGCGGGCTCGAAAGGGTTCTCAAGGTCTCGGAAGCCGATCTCAAAGGAGGAAAGATGTCTCGATGGCCGCGCGGTCCCTTATAAATAACTCTCCTGT
This sequence comes from Lasioglossum leucozonium, assembly GCA_028454225.1. Lineage (NCBI taxonomy): Eukaryota > Metazoa > Arthropoda > Insecta > Hymenoptera > Halictidae > Lasioglossum > Lasioglossum leucozonium. The sequence goes on along the minus strand of CM052210.1, from coordinate 327,782 downwards.
TTTCGATTTCAACTCGAGCAAATGTATCCGTGAACGCAGACGGCCTAATACAACAGTTCGATTGAGGATCGGCGATATCGGCGCGGCGCGGCGCGGCGTGGCGTGGCGCGGCGTCGCGAAAAACTGCACGCTCTCGAGGGTTTTCTTGTCCCTCTCGTTCGAGCCCTGACAAGCTCGACGGTCGTACACGACGTGGATCTCTCGATCACCCTTCGACGATCCACCGGGAAACACGAGACGAGGGAGGGAACAAGTGGAATACTCGACGACAAGTTGAAGGGCCGGCGTGCTTCGGCTTCGATTAAATTAACTTGCGCGAACGGCAGACACCGCGGGCCCAGGAATTCGATTGTAGAGACCAAGAACGCTCGAAACTGTTCGTAGAAAATTATTCCGAAGACCTAGTGTCGGAACACTCGGGGATTCAAGAGACGAGAAAAAGAAAAGAGATTGTTTTAAACCAGCTCCGGCTAATTATGAAAATAATAAATTGCCGATAGGCGCATCCGATAATAATAATGCTCGAGCGAAAGGAAAACGACGAGAAGAATGCAACTAATATTCTCCGTAGCATTGCGGCGCGGAAAAAGCTATCCAATAACCTCTCGTCGTTGTTATTTCCGAGGTAGAGCGTTGTGCAACCAGCGGAGCCCGGTCTCGTAAATCCATTTTTACGGGGCAGCATAATTCCACGGCGCTTCGGCTAAACAGGTTGAAATACCAGGCCAATGTTTATGCCGCTGGTAAATCAACGAGCACGCTAATCGTCGAGCAGCGTCGTTAAACTTTTTGCCAAACATCTTTCGAAGAGACAAGGACACTGTCGAATCTCGAAGGAGTTATCTATCGCTCTATTCGACTCTGAACTCGACGTTCCGCGTTATCGAAGTTGCTGGACGCGCGGAAACGTTTGCCGGTCCATAGAAACCCGTTTAATCGTATCTTCCAGCTTGCCGAGCGTGCATAATATCGCCGCGTTTCTGGCATTTTACTTCCGTGTTGCGAGCATGCTTCTGTCGGGCCCCATGGCGTCCCGATGGCGTCCCGATGGCGGCTATGGCAACCGCCATTGTGCGACCGAGGGAACCAGCTCCGAACCAGACGCATAATGCGCACCGTGCATACATACATGTATATGCGTACGCCAATGTTGCAGATTTTTTCTAATTACCCACCAGTGTAGCTCTCTTCTTCGATAGCTCCATTCGATTCGATCGAGTTAACTCGAAACATAAATCCCTGGTATCATGGGAGGAACATTATAGGGGTACTCGAGACAAGGGGATCCCGTGCAGCTGTGCATAATGTAATGGCACGGTATCTCTCGCTGCTCCTCTTGTTTAGATCACTGCTCGATAGCTGCCTTCCATTCTGCCGTTCCTTTCGTTTATCGCATATATTTCTGGATCGAGCGTGTGATTTTTCATTAATTGCTACAGCGAAAATTACGCTATTTCTGTGAAAACATAAAAATTTCGTGGCTCGGACAAAGCACTCGAGTGCGAACGATAAAAAGGACAGAAGAGTTGGCGAAGCGTTCGACCGCGGCGAGTTACAGCGTGTGCTTAGCTTACAAGCGAACTTGCGTCTTACAAGCACGAAGAGCACGGTCTACTTGTCAGGCGCATACCTCGCGAATTCCTTGAAATACATATGTTCGCGTACACGTCCGCCGGTTAAGAAGAATACAATTTGATATCGGGGGAATCGCTGGTGGTTACGGCGAGGCCCCCATGGAAAACGCGTGGGAGTAGGACGATACCGGAAACGCTCGGCTCGTTCCTGTTATCGTGGCCGATGAATCTGCGAATTCCATAGAGTCTCTGCGAGCACGACGACATCCGAGTAACAGGTCTTCGTGGTTTCGTCTCGCCTACGTCGCCTTTAGCCGAGAGTCATCTTTCTTTGACGTAACATCGAGAGACTCTCTTCTTCTACGTGGTTTTCTGTCGCCGCGTTGCGTCGCGTCGTCGCACCGAGAGGAAAAGAAAACGCGAGAAGATTGAGTAACGACCGACGTAACGCTCGTTTGACCAGGAGAAAACGGTGTCCGAGGAAAAAGAGGGCTCAAAGAAACGGTGCCGAATCGATTTGTTCTTATTTAAATATTAGCGGCCGGGGCTCCAATTGTAGAGACAATACCAGAAGTGGGTGTTGCAATTTTATGCGATGGAAAAATTAATCTGGTCATTTTTTGCCAAATTAGGCAGACTGTTTTCTTTTTTGTTTTTTAGAATACACGACTATGGGAGATAATTGTTGAAATAATTTTAGACACGGTTTCTGCGCGAGAAGCATGGTGGGAATTTCTTTAAGAGGACTGTTGCGGCCCGTGCAAAGTGCACGCCGCCGAACCGCCGACGAAGGTCGTGTACGCGACACCGACCGGCGCGGCAGCCGCTCTCGGTGAACCGCACAGAAATAAATGAAAATCGGTTCCGAGAGCGATCGTCCATTGTCGCACGGCTAACGGAAAAAGAGCGATGTTCGTTTGTCGAAGACGTCGAGTGTTCGGCAACGAACAATCGCACGTTCGCTCGCGAGAACCCGAACCGGACGGACGACCGTCCGCGCGCAATAAAGACCGTTACCAGCGAACTACGTTTCCTCTCATTTCACCCGTGGCCCACAAGGACTGTAGAAATTGTTACAGGAATAATTATTGCTAAAGAAGAATTAGAAATATTAGAGGAATCTTTTTTCTCGCGGGTACTCGTTGTATCGAGCGGATTATCGCTTTAATATTGCCGAATATTTTTACGTGGACGTGTGAACGGTGCTCGAGATGAGCCGCGCGATTAATTTCAGCTCGCGATGACGAGCGGATAACCGAATAAATGATAATTGCAGAGGCCAGTTACGAAAGAGCCTCGGTTATCGTGGAAACGAAATCGCCGGAGTCAATAACACCGAAAAATATCGTTACCGCGAACCGTTTAATCGGTGTGTGACCAATAATAAAACGATGGGGCCTCTGGCCAGCGATATATTTTCGCAACGGTGCCTTCGAAACGATACAAAACAAGCTGACGACTCTTTTCCATGCGTCATCGCGTTGTCTACATACATATGTATACCAACGAGGCCAGCCAGTCGGCTAGAGAGATTGAAACGCGTTCCTTTGTGAACCAATTGCGATTGACTGGCAGCGATTATAACAGTAAAACGATGAATCGCGAGGCGGCTCGACTCAGCGATCGTGAAACGAGCATACAAGTATCTCTGTTGCGAATCGGAAACGTACCGAACGCGAAACAATTTAGCGCGCCGTCGCGACGATTCTGCATTTCCACACCTCTTCTCCGTTGTTTCTTTACCGGGAACGTTACTCAATTAGCGATCTATCTTATCGTGCCGTTTAATCGCTCGGACACGTACCCGAGTAAACAGAAAAACTGCAAGAAAATTTCGAGTATCGTACACGGGTATCTTATCCGAGCATTTAGCCAGCAGAATCGGAACTTTTTGTGAACACGGTAAACAGGAATGCGAGGAATGAATTCGGAATGCGGCTCAACACCGAGACGATCCTGGTCTGATTTCTATGGTACGGTAATCAACCGTTATTTGTAATCGTAATTGTAATTAACGCGTACCCGGTTCACCTGTACACGGCTCGCGGGGATTTTTTAATTTTATTATAATAATATCAAGTTTAATTAATCCCGGCCTCGTCTGTCGAGATTCTCTAATTTTATTTATGAATTTGTTAATATATGTGCGTTAGTAGAACAATTTTCTAGCGTATAAATGAAAAAGAACCGAAAAAATCAGATCGCGTGTTATTCCCGTAAGCCTCGACGAAGAATCGTTTATTTAGCTTCGAATTTAGAAAATCGTATTTCCTATGAATATACGTACTGCACGGAATATCGATCGTTTCTAAGAACGCGAAATCGAAAGCATCGACGAGCGTGAAAACGCGTTTCGCCGCTCGCCGGAACGAAAGGGGTCTGAATCAATTTTCTAAGCGATTAGAATTTCGCGATTGTTACGCCGGTTTCGCGGAACCGGGGATCGCGAGGTCGCTCGCGAATTATCGGCCCGCTTATTATCGTCGTCGTACGATAACCCCGCGGGCGTAATAAACGTCGCCCAACCGGTGCACGATAACTTTTCACTTCCTACAAAAGCTCCCTGCGAGAGCCGATCGCCAGGAAGAACAAAAGTTCACAGGGACGTGTAAACTTGGGTTGCTTAACTTGGTCGGCTTCGCCGTGAAACACCGAGGTGGGCGTGTCGCGCTGAGTTCGAACGTGCTCGTAAACGCATCATCCGAGTGATTTCTGTCCCTTGTGGATGCCAAACGTGCTGGAACTAACCGGGGGGCCTGGTGATCTACTGCTCTTTCGATCATTCTTATGGTTGATCAGGAAAATGTTCGTTGAAGACGCACAGTTGAGTGCCGTCTTTGGCATCCGATGTTCCCCTGGACTGCATTAGATGATCTATTATATATTTATAAAATCAAGAGACCGCTTTTAATGCTGGTTAGGTTTAGTCTCGATGCGAAAGCCTCTCGTGTTTCATCAAAATGGAAAGTACTCTTTCATCATTGCGAAAAGTGAATTGTTACAATGAACGTACGATTGAAGAGGTATCGAACAATTAAACCAATCGAGTACTGTTTCGAACATACTACAGAGTTATAGTCGAGCGACGTTCGTGCTGAGAAAATCTTACACCAAATAGGAAGTCTGTACGCTTCTGTAAGGACGATTAACATATTGGAGCCGAGAAAAATCCTTCAATTACGAAGATTCAGCTCTTGGCTGATTTAGGAGCTGAACGCTAACTCTCGAAGTATTCTCGTAGTCGTAAATCCTTATCTCTTCAGGATCCGTTTCGCTGCACAAACTGTTTCGATTTTGCGAAATTTCCACTCGAGGAGCAGAGTGGCGATTCTCCGAGACTTCCGAGAGAAAAGCAATGATTTCCCCGATCTTCCTTGGGCCATACAGGTTAGTTTTCCCTCTTTTCAGTCGAGGAAGCAGAGAGCAGGCGTGCATACGTATGCGAAGCGGATTCCTGGGCGTTCACGTGCCCCGAGTACTGCGCGAGGAATCGAGCGCCCGTGAACGAAGCAACGATCCCGGTAGCTGGTGAATCGAACCGAGGAATGCGAGTCGCTCGATTCAAGACCGTTCATCGAGAAAAAAAAATTATCAGCTTCACCCCCGCTCTCTTCGTCACCGCGGAATGCAATTGGCGGGCTGAAAAGCGGCTTTGTCATCGAGCCACTCGAACGATCAAACGTCTTTTTGAGTCGGATCGCTCGAGATCCAGACGAGAAACAGATTCTCTATTGTATATGTATTCTCTTCTCTTCGCGCGCGTCTTTCCTGAATTCCTGCGGCTCCTTATGGTCTCCGAACAGGTCTAATGTAGCCCCGACGACGCTGCCGCATTGGCCACTGACTCGGGCTCGAAATATTCCACCGACTCGCGGCCATTCATTAGGCCATTCATTAGGCGCCGTTTACTTACGCTCCATAACTCCGTGCGCTTAACATTCCTTAAGAGCTGCCTGCCTGCGTTTTCTTAGAGACGCGCGGACGCGCCGCTAATTGCTGATTGCCCAATCCGCGGATCGCCACCGCAAAAGTTTGCGGGAACCGCGATCGAACGCGCCGTACGCTTTCTAGGCGCCCGATCCCCTCCAGGCGTCGCAGGCGAGCTTATCTCGCGGTTTTCCAAGATGACGAAGAGATACCAGAAGACGGGTGATAAAAGAGCTGGACTTAATGGTGTAGCTGTTGAAACGAGAATCCCGGCTAATCGCGGCGGCTCTGGTTCTCAAAGCTCTCGGAGCCGGGAGTTGCAACAGTACTTCGCATTCATGGAATCAAAGTAAAAATCACTCCGGCAAGAATGAAGTTCCTGTATGTCTGTGACAAAGCCTGTGTAGCCCCGCGGAATCCAATCGTCGTTATTAAAAGAGTAATTGTTATGATTTCGACCATATAAATTGGAATTAGATAGAGCTACCGCTATTAGTCCACTCTGTTAAGTGTTTTATCAGGCTTCGAGTTAGATGAAAAGCTTATTAACCGCTTGAGGGTCACTTAGGTGACGCGTAGCGACGTTCACGGGGTAGCATATGGCCTCGCAGATGCCCTAAATTCGCTTTCACCATCGTCTCTAACGAACAAAAGCTCGTTATCCAATTCTGCTGCTTCTGGTAACCCTATATGTATCAATAATCCGTACGTGTTTTAGAGACAAATTTTTTAGGACCTCAGCCATCGTTCTGTTCAGAATCTCTAAGAAATCTGATGCCCTTAGTATACATATAACGTTTTACAACCCGGATTGCCGTAATTCTGCCCCAACGTTGTTTCAGAATGCTAGTTCACAGAGTCCCGGGATTCGGGCTGGTTAATGGGTTAAAGCTTGTCGCGTTTCTCGAGCGGTACTCGCCTAAATTTACGCGCGGCAGATGTAATAAAGCGTGCGCTCGCCGTTTTACGGTATCCTCTATCCGAGATTCCGAATAAGCATCGGTCGGTCGGTCGGTCGGTCGGTCGGTCGGTCGGTCGGTCGGTCGGTTGGTCGGTCGCTCGTCCGCTCTCCTCGCTTTGAACGGCTGCCAGCCACCTTTCTGCGATTCTTCGAAGGCAGCAAGGTGCGACCGCGTCGTGGAGGAACGTTCCCCGTCTCGACAACGAGGTGGAAGTCTTCTCCGCGGAGAATCCGTGCCGAGATTCCTGACATTTTTCTCGTCAAACCCCGAGGACTAACAAATCGACGAAACGCTTCGGCATACTGCTTACGATGCCACAGGCCGTGCCCACGATTTATTCCGACTCAGTTTTTCCTCGATAGTCGCCTAAGCTGCGAGGCAGTTGGTCACGTCCACGGCTCGGTCACGTCTGCTTCGACGCGAGATTAACGTCTTGATTGGCCGCACACGATAGAATCCTTAATAAATTGCGACCGAGAGGGGGCCGCCGCGCCAGCTTTCTCTGGACGTTGTCTTCTCGAAATTATATGCCCGGCAAATTGCACGACGCTGAAACACCTCTGTCCTCTATCCTAGGCCGGTGCACCTGTAACGCGACTGCAAAAGGAATTCGTGTCAGTCCTCCGGGTTTCCTCTGAGATCGATCCTGCAGATTCTGCATCTTCGGCTAATGGACTCGGCGAGTTAGGAATCACGACTCTCCGTTAAAGATCTAGGGAAGTCGCTTTCCAGGTGGCTCGGATCCTCAAGGCTAGGTCAGACTGACTGTAATCTTTTCTTGAACCTTCCGGATCTGTGGCATCGATTTGCGTAAACGGTGTTCAGGTGTTTTTCAGTGGTGCTTGCAGTATTTCTTCCTGGAAGCGGTGTTGAACATTTTTCTCGCACTGAAATTATCATGAGAACCGACCTTATAGCTCTCCTCTGTTACAAACAATTCAGCAGAGACTTTTTCTTTTGATTCTCAAAATCATTTTTAGGGTCTATTTCCCAGAGGAATCGTCCCTCTAATTTTTTTCAGGTTAACACTGTCTCCTGGATTATTTGAAAGGGACTTTTAGGTTTGTGAAAGGTCGCCATAATCTTCGCAACAGAAATGTTTAACAGTGAAAACGGTACGACACCGGACCGTGGGATCCCGAAGCCTCTCCGAAAGGCAGCCTGCCAATATCTCGCGTGTTCGGCAACGTCAGGACGGAACATCCTCTCGCAAGTAGGCTGCGTGTCGTCGGTGAAATTCGAGAGGAGATCGCAAACAGATGAACGGTTGTTCCCGATGAATGATCGCGCCTACTCGAGTAACTTATTGCCGGTGGATCCACCGATTCCAAGACGCTCGATCATCCCGGTACCCATTCGAATCTATAGATTATCCAGTATCATTAATAACTCTCCACGAAATAGTACCACTAAAACTCTCTCTCTCTTTCTTTCTTTCTTTCTTTTCTCTTTCGAGAGACGAAATGTGTTTTTTCAAGTGCACGAGCCATGGGGACACACGAACACCTTTCGAAAAATACAGCAGATTTCCATAAGCGCCAAGTCGGCCAGAACAAATTCATAGTGATTTGTTGTCGGTCACGTCACGCTTCCGGCATCTCGCTCGGTTCGAGGGATTCTGCGGAATGCCGCGTGAGTCACGGCTAATACCAGTCGGGCTTCTCGATAGTCCGATTTGGGGGCTACCGACATCTGTTCGACGGCGAAAATGAAGACGCGGAACCCTCGACACACGGTAGAATCGATAATTCATCGCCTTTCTACCGCCTGGGTATTTTTTTTTCTACGCATATTTTTATGCCTCGACGATCATCCAACAGAAATCTGCAATAATCTCGCCAAAAAAGCGCGTGAAGAAAATAATTGACGCGTACATCCAGGTATCCAGTTATTCGCACAAGGGTTAACGCTTGAACTTTGAAACGAGAAAAATTGAGAAAAATTTCAATGATCGGGACAACGTTGGAAGGTCTGGTTAGGCCAGCTTCCGAATCGTCGACGGAGAGAGCCCACGCCAAGCAAATTATGCTTCCTGTCGTTGCCAATCGGCGAGTTCTATGGTGCCCGGGAAAAAACCGCGAAGTGTCTTCCCTTATGAATTATGCATCACCCATGAATCTCCGCGCGGCTAATAGGTGATCCTCGCAGCGGTCCGATCCCTTCTACAGCGTCGTGTCGTGACGAGAAACCGTATCTTCCTGCGATATTATCTGTAGGCTGGATCTTTCCACGCGAACAGAATTGCTTTCGATCTATACGGGCGTGCGGAACGGCTCGAAGACATCCGGAAAGAAGACAAACCGAGAAGGAAAACTAACCCGTGAAACAGATTTTTCACAGCTGTTCGATGAATATTCTTAGGTTTGTTGCTCCGAAAAATTGGATGCCGATTGAGACACTCGAGCGAGATGGATCCTGTCGGCCGTAAACGAATACGCTCGCGATTTCTTTCGTTCCAGCTCCGAAAGTAGAATCTACTTGACACACATCCCTCGTCGAAATAGATGTGGACTGCGGCTGTGACGTTAATACCGAATGTGGGTCGAAAATGACTCCCGACGGACGTGCACCTGCTGCTAAAAGTTTTGTGGCGTTCATACATTTACCGACACATGCTCCTTCAAAATAGCTTGTGCGAACATCAATTTCAAACTTTCGGGATCTATCGTTATTAATACAAAATATTCTCCGAAAGGTTAGAATATTCCTGAAAGAAACGACTCTTTAGGACCTGATGCGCATAAAATCACGTTGGTTTATCTTCCGCGAGTTAAATCAAGAGCAATTCGACGACAATGTACACAGATTTTGTTACATTTTAATGTCCTCCCCGAAGCTCGGGGCGACTCGCGTGTTAGTATTCATGGTTCGAAACAAGTTTCGGAAGTTTACGAGTGGTTTATGAAGGAGTGCTGTTCGGAGTCGGGCCGGCGCGGCGCGGCGCGGCGCCGATTAATAGGGACCGTGGACTCCGCGTCGTGGAGCCACCACGGAAATAAAGCTCAAAACGATCTCGATCGTGGACGAAGTCGCGCCTCGGCTCTCGGAACGCGACTCCGAAACACCATAGGAACGCCCGCAATGCTTTTCGGAGTTTTACGACCGGTCGATAAAGTAGCCCGAGGTACGGCGGCGTCAAGCGATGACAGAAATCGGACCTGTCCCTGTTTTGGAACGCTTCTAGCCGAGAATAGAACGTCCCGGAGCGCGGTTTCGGCCACTGGGTCTGCCCCGGTAGTAAACGAACGATTACGACGCCTCTTTCCCCCGATTATTTTCGATGCCGCTCGCGGATCCACCACCGTGAATTTACAACGACGCGACGCCGCGCGTTAATCCCGTTGACGTTAGGCGTCGCGTAAAATCACGAGAAGCCTATCCGGATCCGTCGATATTTTCGGATCGCACGCGAAAATGGACACCGACCAAACCAAACAAACGCGAAACCTCCCTTGAAACTCGTACTTGATCGCTGAACTTCGCACGGACTTCCACAAGGCGAAATCTTCTCCGCATGGAGAATATAGTTGCAAAAATAGCACGATCATTTGCGTACAGCTACGAACACGACAGGAAAGTTGCACGTTATTTTATTCGACGAAACAGAAGCTAAATTTACTTCGCGAGACTACTCACTGAACTCGCTAAATAAATTTAGTGTGCTCGGAAACTGTGAGCGCAGAAGTTACGTTTCAAGTCTGCGTAAATAATTCCATCATCTAAACACAGGTACATACCAGTCCAACGGTCACTTCGGTAGCATAGATTTAGAATTACAAATTCTATTTTGATCGTGAACATTTATTCGGGCAACGAGCTGGGTGCAGCTGACCCGAACTTATAAACGTCCCATTTGAATCCTAACTTTCTGGTAGCCAATTCCTAATGATTTTCGTTGAGTTATTGAGATTTTATTGAGAATAAATATAAAAAAGTCAGTTCATACATAAGAATTTGAATAGCGCGCGCGGTCAAGGTTTGAAATTGATTTCTTCGGAATGTTTCTTATCCGAGGATAATTCCTCGGCAGTTCGATGTGGCAAAGGCGGAGCGGTCGGTACCTGTCTTGTTCAGCGTGGGATTCATTGAGAGTCCGATCGAATGACGAGCGTAATCACGGGATCTCGAGTCGCGTCACGCTCATCGGTAGGGAGCGAGCAGTTTCGAGGCGACACCGGTCGCATGCAGTTTCGGGATTTCGTGGTTGACTCAGCGCGAAATACTTCCTTTTGACGAGAACCACTCGACCCGCCGAAATATATACGGGCTGAGTCAGTCCAGAGCGTACAGGTACCCTCTCCCTGCAGAGCTATCCGTGGCGGAGGGGAGCAGAGGGGGACGTAAATGTATATCGAGCGCTGTTTTGGCCACCTCGACGCGACCAGGGAAAATAGAGCGCGGACCAACCGGAAAACAGTCGACTAACGCGTGCATGTTGCACGTAAGTCGACGGAATTATACTTCTTTCAGCCCGTTTACGTCATGCGCAACAATAAAAAATGGTAGGCTCAAGCATCATCCAGTGAATTAAAAAAGTTATTGTACAGTGACCTGAAAGTAGGATGTGGATCTGCGCATTTACTAGTCGTGTAAACGGGTTAAAATAAAAGGTGACCAGTCCCTACCGCGAACCCGCGAGTACTACATATACATATGTAGATCCTCGCTGTCTTGAAGAGTGACCCCGTTCGAGCGTCCGCCAGAAAGGGAGCACCAGTTCACCAGTATCAGGATAGTTTAGGGTATCCAACTGGTATCTGGGCAGCCTGGCTCAGAAGCCATAGTATAACACTCTAATCACATTACGGGAACTCGCCAATATCCTCGTTTCAACGCCTATCGATATATCGCAGTTGTTCGACTTCACTTCTGGGAGACAGTGCCTGCCAAAACTGTCCTGTAATCTTCTTCCACAACAATATGCAAGCTGGTAAATTGCATTGTAATCATTTCTGTACATTCCCCTTTCTGTAAATAATTTCCTAACAATTGTTGTTGAAGAGTATTCATGTTCCTGTTTCACAGTACGCATAAAATTAGGTATGATCAAGGAGTACAGTCATCTTCGTTAGGCAAATCACAGAGCGGAGCCTGGCCCCCACATTATTTATTTATGTTCCCCCTACACGAATTCGCTGGAATCGTGGCTGAAGTGGGCGTATTAGATCAAAGCGATCGCCAGCAAAGCTGCCCCAGATTAGTTCACACAGTTTTGTCGTTGTTCCCCTGATTTTTCTCCAGATTTTATCGAAACGATACCGTTTAGCAGTTTTTCCCGTGAAAGTCTTTCGATAGGACAAGATAAACGGTGATCGTTCGGACGATCGATGGCCGTTGTAAACACGCATCAAACGATTCGCGATCTCGGCAGTCGGCGCTAAACACGGCTGGATCACGATCACGGTTTCTACGATTGAGAACAAAAACGTGCTACCGATTACCATCGATGTATCCCGAGAACTGGTAGCTGGTGCTGCGTGGATCATCGTCGACACCGTTTAGAATCAAGTCGATCGAGTTTGCAACTTTTCGTCGGACGTTAAAATCCGACGGTGTTCTCGACTGACCACGCACGGCTTTGTTACCCTAAAATGGAGATACCGTGTGTCGAGCCCGCATCGAAACGAGCCTAATTCGCGATTGAGAAGGCACACGACGTATGCTAGGCGGGCTCTGGCGCAACGCGCTCACACACGGTTCGAGAAGCTTTCGAAAAAGGACCGTGCCGCGGACGCGGCTGGCCGGCCAGCCGCGTGAGTAATCCCGAAGCTATTTCAGCGAGAGTATTTCGCGGATTACGCGTGTAGTAGCCTGGCGGCGCAGAAGAGATGACGTCAGGCAACCTTACAGATTTACGGTTCTGGCGGAAAGTCAAGTCGCGATGTCCAGAGAGACGTTCGGAAACGAGGGAACGCGACCGGTCCAGGCAAACAAATTGAACCTTTAGAGTCACCGTGAGGCTGGGGGACCGACGAAGATTCGGTGTACAAGGTGTTCGCGACCACCCGTACCGATCCACCGATCACGATATCCTCCAGATTTTAAAGCGGCGTCCTCCACCGCCACCTCCTCCCCCGCACTCGAGATAATCCGCCGGCATGCGTGCAAGATGTTCGCAGATCGGCTATCACTTTAATGGAGAATTTCATCTGATATAGACGCCGGAAGACATTACTCAAGCTGCTCGCTCCGGCACGCATTCCGTATCGCGATGAAGAACACGCGGTTCATTGATGCCGATCGTGCATTCGTTACACAGCCTCTGTATTCTCGAAAATTAGAATTATCATAGCCCACCAGAAATACTCCGCGGAGCCATAAGAAAAATAAATGTTCGGAAATCCGCGTGGAATCTATCCAACTGCCTCTCGCATAAATTTCATCGATCCGTTTTCGGAACAATGGACAGTGCCAGTTCCCCCAGACTCGCAGCGCCCAATAATAATTCTAACGACAACTTTATTAGCAGCGACGAACGAGCGGGAATAATCGCGAGGAAACTATAGACACAGAGGTCAGTCGTTAAGCGTCTTGTCCCGAGATCGAGAACCGCGGACCGAGGGAGGCGTCGTCGTTGTATTTCTGCCGGTCCTCGGCAACTATCGGTCGAACGACAGAGACGAGCGAACGCGGCGCAGCGCCACGCCATCCCCGGCAAAACACAAATTCCTGTTAACGTTCGTTTTCGCGAAACGACCGCGTACTCCTGCGAGCAACGGAGGTAATATAGACTTTTATAAATCATCATGGTCGTCCCCTTGTTCGCCACTTATTTTCTCGATGGCGCGGACGCGCTGATTAATCGCGCTCCCCGCTTATTAATCGCTCGTTTCCACGGCGTTCCTCTTTGTTATTTAATCTGGCGCTCTTGCGGCAACCCTGTAATCGTTGGTCTGAGTCGATTTCTAAAAAAAAATTTACCACTTCCGGTCTTGCTTGTCACGCTTGGCACCCCGAGTGCCGTTGACGCCACACCGGCGTCAATTTCAATAATTTCTCGTTCGAGCAAGATATCGCAAGGAAATTTTTGCGAGTTGGTCGCTTTGCTCCATAACAACGAAGAGAAAAATTCTATTCGCAAGATTACTCGCTGCTGCACTATAATTTCTAATATTTTTCCTGATGATAGATATGTACGACCTACGCAAGGGAAATAAATGGGAATCTTCGACTCTCGAACGTCTACCGTATAATTTTACTTCTTCCAACGGTATAAAATTGAAAATGTGCGGCAATGTTAAAAAAAATAGCAGGAAGTCGTTCTCACAGGTGTCCGGACTGCGCGCGGAGCTGAGAATCAGCAGGAGTCTCAACTCAAAATAAACGACCACTGGAGAAAGGAATCTTCCTCGTGCCACATTTGATCTGCGGATGGTCTACCGATCCCCTCGCAAAGTAGAATAGTCGAGAGAGAGCGTCGATACTTCGGAGTAGCGGTCTCCTCTCGAGTCGGCGATTTTTCTGGACATTTAGGCTGATGCAATTACGGAGGCCATCAATCTTCCGGTGAAGGGACAATTTGCATAAATCTCTGATATCGATCGGCGGAAGGAAAGAATACCGCGTGTCAACCGAGTCACTTTCTCCGCTCGGAGCATCCGCGATTTCTGCGTGCAGCCACTCCGTTTACCGGCGATTACAACAATGGCGAACAATCGTGAACGATTAAAAAGATAACGGGCTCGGTGTACGTGTACCGAGGTACAAGCGTTCGTGTCGATGCATCGATAGGTGAGCTACGGTTTATCTCGTTACTCGGTCGAACGTTTCAGAGCCGGACTGCACGTATTTAACGTATGTACACATACATCTGCAACGGAGTTACATCGAGAACAATGCGATCGGTAGACTGCTACGGTTATTCGCGACGCTCGATGGTTCCCATTATTATTTAGATGGGAGGCGAACCACTTTCTTCGAATCAATTATGATTCCTAGGTGGACGTTTATTGGTTTTCATCATCCATTATCGGAAGGAAAAAGTCTCTGCAGCTGTTGCGAGAGAGCGGAACTAAACGAACATTTTATTCCCGCCCTTCGTAATTGTGACATCGCACAAACTGGAGCATTGTGAAAAATTTTCTAACGATTTTACTCGTCTAGATTTCCGTAGGTAATTCACACGGAGACCGATTAAAGATTAATTGCTGCGAAATCATTGCTCACGGTGCGCACGGCTTAGCTAATTAAAGAAAAGTGCCGGGATCTATGTCCTAGCTTCATTTCGCCGGGCTTTGATCAGCCGCGCAAAGCTCCGTAATTATCATGTTTTCAGTTTGATGGGGTAATAGTATAATTCGCCCGATCAACGATTCCGTTTCGCAGGCGTCATGTTAAAACTGGTCGTCGTAACAGCTCGACGGCCGAGGCTTCAAGAATAATTACGTCGAGTCCGTGGCAGGGTTCGAGCCATTTTGTCCGCCGTAATTTAAATGATCTCTCGCGTGACCGCGTGGGCGGTGCATTAACGCTTCCGTGGCAAATTGCGCGGAGGAAAAATAAAAAGGAAACGCGAGAGGAAACAGCGGGACGAGGCATAATTTATTAGGCATCAACACGCCCGGCGCGACGCGACGTTCTCCGCGCGCGTGTTCCTCCCCTTTTACCAGCGAGGAGCGTTCGATAATTCGAAAGAAACTGACTTGTAATTCGATACGGAGGGTTTCCATTTATTTTAGTGGACCGGGCCCGTTTTCTCATGAGGCGAGAACGTCTGGGAGACATTAGGGGGCCTGGGAACGCTGGATTAAAACCTCGTGACAATCCTGGACAAGGCTGACTAGCTGAAGTTACCTAATGCTCTCTTTCACTGCTGTTTATTTTTTAAATTGATTAAGAAGTTTAGAATATTTCTGAGAACGTTGACGCTGGTAAATGTTGGAGAAGAGAATGGATTTCATCGGTTCGCTGGCAGACCACGTGCGAGCACTTTACTCGGAAGAGGATGAAAAAATTGATGGCCCAACACCTTTTTCGTTAACGGCGAGCGCAGCCAACATTTTGACAGCGCTCCCCGTAAATTGTTCCGGCCGTGAAGTAGTTGTCGAACGGTGCTCACAAACTGTTCACAGGTACTTGTGAAAATCGAGCGTTCCATGCAAACGAACAGCTCCGGAGAACTGTTTCCAGAGAAACAGCTCGTCAGTTGTTCCCCTCGCGTTCGCCACTTAGCGAGGGCCTCAATTTCTAATGCAAAACTAAGTGGCGAAGCCTGTATCGCTATAATTACCAACTGTAAACAAGCTGCCTTCCAATCAGACATCCACGGAATACAAGAAGCAATCGATGAACACGATCGATCCGCGAGCCTCGACGGGGTCCTATCGCAACGAAGAATTGAGCAAGATTAGAGGGAGCCGAGAACACTGCGACAAAATTAATAGCGTTGGGAAAATCGCGTTGATCTTTATCGCGTTGCTCCACCTTCGACCGCTCGGCATAGCGATCTCGGTACGTGTCTGACCTTTCGCAGAATTCTCCATTTTCGAACGAAATCGCTTATTGCGAATGCGAACGGTACGGCGCGGCGCGGCGCGGCGGCGCGATCGAGCATGGTCGCGCTAGATCGCGATCGTTTCTCGCTAGATACGATCCAAGTTCGATAGACGAGCGTCTCGGTCGATCGAGCAGGCCCAAAAAATCCGTCGAGAACCGAGCCTGCTAAGTTTATCCGATCGACGGAGAGGATCGACGGTTCAACCAGCGAGACGAATTCCGCGTCGAACGCAATTGCGCTCGTTTGCGGAGGACGCTGCGGTTTCCAGCGCGTGTTTCCACTCAACGCTCGTTCGTCACAGACGATTTGCTTGGTCGCGTAACGTTTCGAACGTGTGCTCGCAGGACAGGGCTCAAAATTTACGCGACGAAACAAGACATTTCTTCGTAAGCGAATGATCAGAAATAACCTTCTATTCGTTCAATTTTTTTTCCACCTATCCGGCATCCTCAACCGTATCAATTTCTACATCGTATCTACATCACCGTATCATTCCTTGTACGTCGTCCTATTAGACGCGAACGACTCGAACAACTTTTTATTTTTATTCTGTTAGTATTAAGCAGACTCATGGTACGAGTCTCGATATATCATTTCTGTGGAATTCGCTGCAGGAAAAATATCTGTAAGGATATGGTCGTGGCCAGCCAGCATGTTCTTCGGAACACGGTGCTTTAGGTTTGGTGTCGTAGTTTTCCCGAAAGTCCCCCCACCCCCGTTGTTATCGATCCTCGAAATCTACGGTCCGCGCGCTGCCATGCTCGTTACCATAATGCGACGCGTACGTGACAGTCGCTTTTTCTTTTACCTCTCCCTTCGTTCCCCGTTCCCCGTCCATGATCTGGCAAACCGAGTTTCCCGACACGGTTCTCGATCCGTCGCGGATGCGACGCTATCGCGCGATAACGCGCCGCTATCTACCATGCGATTCCTCGAGGACGTTTCGCAACATCCGCGAATTACGCACGCCCCGTATAGCCGCAGACTTTGTGCCCGATTATCGCCGACACTCACTTCTTTTTCGTTTGTGTCGCGTTGGATCTGGTTTCGTACGATTGTTGTGTTTATTTCATCTAAGGTTACTTAGTGATCAGCAAGCCTTGTCAAGGATTATTCTACGTATTTCATATCGTTACATGTTTCTACACAAACGTATATCATTGTTGTTGTTAGCACGCTACTGTTGGATCAGGTGACAATTTTACAAACTGATTTCTCTTTTCCTTCGAGCCGTATAAATCAGGCCATAAGAATCTGTTCAAACGTTCGCAATCTATATAAAATAATATTTGAACAGCACTGAAATTCTCTTGAGAAACGACAATGCTCAGATAACGCTGAGATAATAGCAAGATTGCGATCGCATGATTTTTCAATAAAGACCAGTCGCTCTATCTATTGTATTGTACAATCTGAATTTCGATATCGAACAACAAAGAAATTCGTGAAAAAAGCCATGTAATATCGCGGACGCGGAAACCAACTGCACGAGAAAGCAAGTACAATGAATCACCTAATGCATGCATAACAAATGCATAGTTTGCCATGCGTTAACTCTATTCTAATTTTATTACTATTTCAGTTTTTCACATCCTGTCGAAAACGTTTTCTGATCTGTTAGGCGCAACATAGCAAAACTCATTAGCATTGAAGAAAAACACAACGAAATAGTAGCAATAACAACTGCAATCGATATTACAAGAACGAAAGCGTTTCGTTAAAAAAATAACAGAGTCCTGCGACGAATATAAACAACGAGTTCGCTCGAGTAAACAGGTTAATCATCGCGCAGGAAACACAGTCATCGCGGAGCGGAGCGGCCAGGTAGCTCGGGCCTGTTAATTATACTCTCGACTCGGTAATGAAGCAGAATGAATCCATTCGCACCCGATATAAAAGAAGACACGGCGGTTCCAGACGAGCGAGCCTATAAATCTCAGAGCCGTTCTCCGCGATTATTCATGGGAACCGGAAGCTGTGCTCGGCGGAGCCAAAAAGTTCAAATAATCAATCGAAGAAACTGCACTCGCAAGAGCCTCTTACTTCTCTCGCAGCGAGCGCAATCCTTTCCCGCGGTCTCTCGCGGAGAGCGTTGCTTTCACAGATGCGAATGTCCGCTCATCGATGCCGATAGTCGTTCACCGGCATTGTTGTTGGACCTTTTCATCACCCGCGCTCATGCGGGTTTCTCCTGGCACACTATTTTCGACCCGAGTGATTCACGACCCGCGTTCGTTGCGCGTGTACCTATACATGTGCACGCGTACACGTACACGCACGATACGCTGCATTTTTATTTCTGCCTCGCAGCGACCACGTAAACCGGCCTATTTACTCGCCGCGACGACGTTGATTCGACGATCCTCACGGAAGTGACTCAATTTTCGAGTCGAGTAATGGCCTTATTTGGATCCGAGCCGATTCGCTTCCCTCCACTCGAAAATTATTCTCAGATCCGCATTAATTCCGTGTTTTAACGTCGCAAATTTTACTCCGGTTCTTAGAGACAGAATTATCTTTCTCGCAAAGCAGAAAATAATTAATTCCTTCGCGTGTTCGTTCATTACCCTAGAAGGTTTAGAACAAAGTTCGATACCATTAATTAGTCTCCCTTGATCGGTTCGACGAATTTTGCGAGCGAACTCGAATTTTTCCCACAACTAACATCTAATCCAGCCACGTATCTCCCGTTTGTCTACAATTAACATCGAACGACTAATCCAAGATAATGGTCCAACGAATGTCCCGTTCGCGGAGCCTTATTATACTTTCATGATCCCGCTGGTGGGAACCTTATCCGTGGTTGCACACCGCTATACCATGCCCGGTGCAATATGCATAAGTGCATCTATCTATAATTGGCCGGCCGTGAATTAACGTCGCGGTTCACTTATCGCGATTTCTGAACGTGACTCACACGCCGCGCCGCGCCGCGCCGAGCCGGTGTTCTTCGGCCACGAACTTCAACCGGATCTCCCCTTTGCCTTCGCAAAGACAAAAGCTGGCACTGTATGGACCTCTCTTCTCGTCGTCAACGAGAGTTTCACCGACAGCTATAGTAGACGCTATACTTCGCTCGAAACAGCCTCGTTTAAAACATCGGCGTCGTCGTACGGAACCCGATAACGCCTTGCCGCTCCCTCGAATCGATAATCACGAGTTTTCTACCAGTTTTCCCCGGTGGAAAGTCCTTTTTACGATCCCGGTCACTTTTGATTGGCCGTTGATCTTCAACGAACACCGTTTCGTGCCAATAACTCTTTGTCGGAGTTAACGCTTTAGCCGGTGACGTTCATTCGATAGACTCTCCAGCGGAAGATGCAACTTTTTCCTTCTGTTCTTTAACGCTTTGACTCTCTAGCCTAAACAACCACAAAAATTCCATTCAATCGGAATAATTTCTTTCAGAAAATAAAAATTGAGAATTTAGCTCTTTCTATTTTCCGGCGATCGTTTAATAGTTTCTTCGGAAGCCTATGGTACCGAGTAATACAATTCTAATAACTTCCCTTCCAATTATTATTCTTAATTACTTTTGTGATCGATGAACTGTCTCAACAACTTCCTTCGAGATTGCCTACATGAAAATTTTACGGTGCCATTTTTGTCATTTAGAACGAATATCGAGTTTCTTCGGCATACACTCCCTCGTAAGCAAACAGGCGCATAGCGCGAATTTCTACTGACATCGGCGATAAAAACACGAGTCCTAACGAGCAACGGAGCCCGACGTCAAGGGGTTAATCCTTTCATCCCCTGCACTGACTTTAATCGTCATCCGTGAAACAATCCTAGCGCTGCCTATAGTAGTCCTTGTCTCGAATTAAACAGAGTAATCACGACATTTATCTCTGTTTCGCAGGGCATCGTACGGGAATTCCGTTCCTAATTCTCTGAAAACATGATCTTTAGCTAGTGACGTGTTCTATTGTGCTCTGTCTGTTACTCTGACATGAAACACTGTTATCGTGACAACATCGCGGGATGAGTTTGGTTCGGAATAATGCACTCAAGCGAACGAAGCACTAAATGTAGTCAGTTCGAGGTGCTGATAGTAAAACGGCCGTAAATGAAAACGAGTTTCATCTCTCGGGGGTAGCAAATACAAAAACTAGGTCTTCATATAGAAATTAAATTAACTAATGGACTGAATTTTTAGCGGAAATGAAATTTTTCATGTCGTTAATTTGAATGGCACGAAGATTAAATTTCATTCTTTTAATGGAAATTACTTTTTTTTATTGATCGAATTTTGCAACATTAATACCTTTTTTAATGTGAAATTAATTGAACGGAGATAAATGAAACGGGGATCACAGGTATCGAACGGTCTAAACAGCGTGTAACCTCTGTTTCCCGGAAAGTTTAGCGTCAGATGGAGGTCAATAATAACAGTATCCGACAAAGTTGCGACCCTCGTGACGTCGATTGTTTCTCGATGTTAGTAAGGCCCAGCAACGATCCCGAATATAATCGGAAGCACACGGCTGCGAAAGCGAGCGGCACGGCACGGCACGGCACGGCGCGGCGCTGCGGCGCTCGCGTTCCAACCAGCGAAGCGTTCAATAATTCATATTCAATCGTTCGATAGCAGCCGTCCCGGCGGGGGATCCGATATAATTCAGCCTCTATCTCGTCTCCGGCGTACTTTCATCTGTCTCGGGCAGCCCTCAGAAAATTTGCGACCGCACGAATAACCAGCGGGGCCGAGTCCTTAGGCGATTCGAGCGAGTCACGAGCGGATTGCGAGCTCGGCGAAGAATCGACGAAAAAGAGATCCTAGCAGGATGCGTTAGGTCACGGGCTTGTTCAAGCTGTTATAATATCGACATCGAAACGGTCACCGATAGACAGCGGGTCTTTATGCAAAATGAAGATTGTCTGTCTGGATTGCAGCCAACGGGAACTGCATAGCAATTTGTTTCCTTTCTAGTGGGTTACAGAAAAATCATTCGCGTAGCTTCTGCGATTGCAACGAGAAAAATTCTTCCAGCGAGAAACGACTTTCTACTTCGTGTTCGAACAGAAGTTGAAATTTGTTGGATAAAAAATAAATTATTTAGAATAGACTCGATTGCGCGTGCCAGTCGCATCAGGAATGCGGCAGGTTTTTAACTCGCGCGGTATCGAGATCCGAGGTGAATTCAGTTGCATCCGAGGTGAAAAGGGTGAAATGCTACCATCGCACCCTCGCAAACCCCCGACTCGCACCCTCTTCCGCGGGTTAAGGGGATTTCGCGTCGCTGATTAAAAGTTCCGTCTGGCTTATTAAATTTTTTGTCAACGTGCCTCAGACGACTCGAGACGCCCGCTTAATTCCGCTCGATCGTCGCCGTGTCAAACACGATTACCGTTTCCGAAAGAAGAAACCCAAAAGAAGCAAGAGCGCTTATGCAAATTCAGATATGTACTTACGAGGACCGATTTTGGTACGATGAACGAATTGTGGAGTTCAACGCTAACGTTGCTCCAAATTCTCTCAATTATTCTAACCGGTGAAACAAGTTTAACGATAAAAAGGAACTCGAAGGAATTATCTCGGTTGTTCGACTTCGCGTTTTTGCGCACAATGTCGAGTTATCGCAACTCGGAGCAAGCTTGTAAAAGACAATTAAATACAACTTGAGGTTCGATCGTGATACCGTTTCTCAGCGAAACCGCTCTTTCGGGTGTTCCCGACAGTAATTAGGCTTTATCTAAACCCGGGACTGCGTTTTCAGCTTCGCTTGCTGTACTTCGCAAAGATTAGGAAGCCTTCGGCCTGCGTTCGCATTTGCGTTCGCGTTGCAAATGCGAAGTAATTTCGCGGCAATAAAGATAGCGAAATGAAGCGACCGGGGGATAGTAGCTGCAGCTGATCCAGAGGTCTACGAAAGTCGACTATGTTCGTTGGCATTTGCTGTTTGGTAAGTACGGGACAAAGAGTGCGGTACACGCGTCGCTGTTAATGGCTGACACGCTCCGCGGGCGAAAAGAATCGGATTCTTTCAGGATACCCTGTCGCGTGCGGCGGCGACGACGTTGTTAAGTGCCAACAGAAGCCGCACAAAAGCAACTGGGACAATGGTGTTGGAGGTGACTCCGGGCTCGAGTGGTCGATGCTCGCGAGATTACTCGCGGCGAAGCAGGAAAAGTACTCGCGGCGCTGACATGGGCGAAAAACAGAGAGGAAACACGCCGAGGAAAAGGAGAGTGACGTACACTATCGGCTAGAAATATTTCGACAATTCTGAGCCGCGTATTCGTTAAAAAATCACACTCCTCGATTGTTCAAACTTTACTGTTCGATAATAGCGCTTTCGGCGCTTCTCCAGAAACTCATCTTCATTCATTTCAATACAAATTTTAGACGATTCAACTTATATCGATCAATTTTTGGAATACCTATTTTCAACATTATGAAAGCAATTTGGCTTCACGATAAAGATCTACCAAAAAATTCCGAGATACTATAAAGCTCCGAAATTATTCCCCCATTTGCTCGCCACCGCGAGTCCCCCTTTAAAGTGAAATTAAATTTTCATAACCCGTCGCGCGCTATCTTATGTAAAACACGGTAACCTAAGATAGAAGCAACTCGGTTCGGATAATAAGAGATTCGACCTCCAGGGAATTCCTCTAATGCCCAGTTGAACGAATATTACAGCAGTCGTGAAAAATTCGGTACACGTATTCGAAACTTGTGTAGCAGCGTCAAAAACGAAAACGCTGTACAGAATTTTCATGTTATCAGGATTTTTGGAGAAAATGGATTTTTCACAAGTTCGTTCGCACAATGCTCGCGCGCGCAGATAGCAGGTCTTCGTATTTACGGCCGGTAGTGTACGCGCGAGCGGAATGCATGCGGGTCGATGTTTCGCCGGGTACTCTTTACAGTCTGCTGGTATTATTCGTCGCGCGGGGTATCGCTGAATTAACCGTTTTCCCCGCGAATACCGGCCACGGAATGTTTGCACAGGCAACGGCGCGCGTCGTAACGTTGAAATATTCATTCGTCGACGTACACGCGTGACTAATACCGTATTGGAGAGACCGGCGCGCGGCGCGGCGGTCGTTCGAGGTCGTCGATTCGACCGGTTCGATTTCCGAGCTGGTACGAGAACACGATAACGCGGTTGCCAATTACCTGGTCGCGAAATCAGTCACCGAGAAACGAGGCTTGTCGCTCGGAAACGCATGAAAACGGGCTCTTTGCCGTAGGAGCCCTTCGAAATGGCCCCTCGGGGCACTGGTACAATAATGTACGCGCAACTCTCTTGTTTTATTGTACATTTCGGCCCAGCTGACCGATGTATCCGATGGCTTCTAGAAATTTTTCGAAAAAATATTTTGTCCAATTCGTCTCCCGGATATTCAGACAAAGCCAGGACGCTTCTCCGGCCCGAGACGAATCGTAGTTTCGCTAGAAAATTTTTCGGCTCATCCAGAATTCTAGTCGAGCAGAGACTCTGTCCCATTGAAACGCGTCGATAAGAGCAAACACTCCCGTTTTTACGGTAAACATCGGCGCGTGCCGAAGACAGCGACCAGATCGCAGGCCCCCGTGCCGCGGCAGCCTTTTTACAAAAAGCGAGATATCTTAATCGTTCGATGGCAGGTAGTCGCTATCGATTGCTGCGAGAGCTCTCTTTAGTAATCCATCGATTCGATATCGAGCAAAGTACGTTTATAGCATCGATAATCGCGCCGAAGAAGAACCTCTGGCCCTTGTTTCGACGGCCCTGAACGCCGGGACCAGGCCGGGCCCTGTTTCGTTCCAAGGTCGCGAGGGATTCGCGCGAAACTACGGTCCCTGTTGGCAGAAACTCGTTCCTCTCCCGGACGCTGGCAGGCGTTGCGTTGGTAGCTCGCAGCAGCAACAACAGCAGCAGCGAGGTCTCAGGCTGCGAGCGATCCGCGCGCGCGAGCAAACAAACATCTTCCAGACCGGGCTCTTCCGAAAATACACGGAGACAAATCGGGCCGGTTTTCGACTAAATATTTTAGCGTCGGAAACAGATATCTCCGGCCCGAGGAACGCTTCCAAACAATCCTGACGATTCCGGCCTGGTCATGTCGAGGACGACGATCCTCGTCTTAAAATCATCCGAGAATCGAAGATTATTTCGGAGGTTGTCGGGCATCGATTCTCGCAGCGCGTTCAAGGCCGCCGTGGCGGTAGTGGTTTTAAATCGAAGCCCTCTCGGCTGGTTGTTACAGCTCGCTGACAAAGCGAGAAGCGAGCAGGCGCGTTCGTTCGCTCGGTTCCAGCTCGAAATTACGAGAGGATCGTGCGTGCGTGTATCTACACGCAGCGCGTAGGAGGGAAGGGCGGCCGGCGAGAAAGAGAGAGAGAGAGAGAGAGAGAAAGAGAAGAGAGAGAGAGACAGAGAGAGAGAAAGAGAGAGAGAGAGGACGGGAGGAGGAAATCAATGCCACCGTCTGCCGCGGGAGTAGAGAAACTTGCCGATACCCGACGAGTTTTCGCCGGTGGCTACGAAAAAAATCGAATCCTGGAGGAAGATGCTCGATTGACAGAGTAAAGAAAGTGACGAAGTAAAGGAACTTGTATCGGCGAAACAGTGTCTACGAAAAATTGAGTCAGGGATGGTGCGGGATAAAGAGAACCCGGGCGAGGAAGAGGTTCGACGAACAGCGAGATGTACACATAATAATACGGAGAAATTCTCGTCTGTTGTCGGCGAGTTTTCCTCCAATTTCAGAACGTCTACGAAAAAGATCGAGACCGGGAGGACGGCCAAAGTGTACCCGGGGAAGAAGGAGTTCGACGAACAGAGGGAGAAAGAAGAGAGGGCAGAGTCAAGGCTCGACGGGGGTACTCACTCGGCTGCTAGCGTAGCGTAGCCGCCACTGTCTTCTTCGTCCTTCCTCGCGGGAGATTCGCCCCGGAGCAGTGAAACTCGCGAGCGTAAAACCTGCCGGGAGCTGACCGCCGCCTCCTCTCCGACCGCCGCCGGTTCCACCTACGCTCTCTCTCTCTCTCCCTCTCTCTCTCTCTTTCCGTCTCTCGTCCCTCCTTCCTGTTGGTCCTGCGAGTTCACCGCCGGGATCCTTCGATAAACCGGCGCACTTGGTCGGTGTCGCGGAACACGAGGGTTTGCCGGTTGTCGCGAGTACGCAAATGTGGCGGAGAGCAGCACCGGCTCGAAATTAAAATCGAATATTCTCTCGCGGGACCCCGGGTTCGTTCTTTTCCGGAGGGTTTTCGGAGGCCTTGTTACGCCTGGGACGACACTCTACGCGACACTGTCTCGTACCAAGACCCTTAGCTAGGTGGCCAGGGGATGACGAAGGGGGCGCATCGAACGTACGTACCGAACTAGGGGAGGCAACCACCCAACGCTCCGTTCTCGCGGGTGTCTCAAGCCTGACTGACGCACCGGTCTAGCTTGCGGACCGCCCGAACCCCGAGTTTATCGTCTCGTTCGCTCCCTCCTCGTTGCTCTCGTTACCGCGACTCTCCTCGCTCTGTTTCCGCGGCTCCTTGTCTCTCCGGACTCCTTTTCTTCTCTCTTCCTCCTTCTCTCCTCCCGGCTCGGACCGACCTCCTTCTTCCTTCCACGGATTTTTACTCTCCCCTTGCGTGCTCTCTGTCCCGCCGCTTTTACCCGAACCCCTCTCTCCCCCTCTAATTTTATCTCCTCCAGTCTCCCTCCATAACGTTACAACTCCCCTCTCGCTCTCTATACGGTCGTGTCGATCCTACGGCCTGTCTCTGTTCAATGAACGGTTTCGTGTCCTTTTTCGGAGCTGGTGCTTCTCCAACGCCCACCGTACACGTACAGGGTGGCGAGACGGCGGCGCGGCGGCGCGGCGGCGCTGCCCTTCGCCAGGACCTTCTTCCTCGCAGGAATTGCAAGATACGAGGCGCTCGTTGTTTCTTTCGATTTGTCGCCGAGCTGTATACCCGAGGCCTTACTCCGCGAATGTGGGCCCACTCGACTTGTCCTAGAACCACTGCGAGAGCTTCTTCGACCCGCTGGATGGGAAATGTCGGGGAATATCATTTATCCTAATCTCGAACAATTCTCTAGAGGTATTTATTGCCCTTTATCGCTTCGGTATTATCATTAGTTAGCGATTTCTTGGTTCAACGTTCGGTGCTTTGTTTAGCAATTTTTTAAAACGTATTTAAAGGCGAAAACTCTTCTTTCACGCCCTTGAACCATGTTCTTCGGTGATCGTGTTTTATTTGTAAAACGAAAAATTGGTGAATATTTCTGTTGATTCTTGCGAACGTCTTCCTCGCGACCAACTTTGTGTTAATCGTCTCTCTACGATGCTGAACTCGGCCATTTCTCTGTTTCGACCACTCCTTCTGTTCCTAGTCTGTTCTCTTGGCCCAACGAAATTGCGGATAAATCCGTTTCAGCGGCCGATCGATTGCCCCCAGACGCGAAACACGTCGGCAATAGTATTTTTCTAGGCCACGAACCGGTCCGAGGGGTTGCGTCATCGAAAATGCGCGACCTTGTCCTCCAAGACCGGGCATTTTCGCGAGAAAAAACCCTGGACCGCGGAAACTGCACGTTGCGTAACCGTTCCCGCTGTTATCTCGTAATCGATATCGCCTGCAACGAGTTTTTCGCCGTACTAGAGTGCCAGTTAACCTCTACGGGGTGGTAAATAATGGAAACGATCCACTCTGGAATTTTTAATGTTTTGTATGTTAAATAACCCATAAACTCGTTATCGTTTCGCTACAGAGTCTATAAAGAAGCTTTTATACCAGCATATATTTTCAATCGATACACTATATACACACGCGTACAGTTTAATCATCCCGAAACCTAAAATTTATCTGACAACTGTAAACGTTTTCTTGTTCAACCCTCGGTAGGTGTACATTTTTGGCGACAAGAAAACAACGTTACATCATGTTACATCATGTTCTGTAAAAGCCAGTCGTACTTCTTGTATAATCCTAAATCTATGTTTACATAATATCATGTCAAAGTCGAGCTTGCAACGCGACGCCCGATAAATCCTGTAACGGGTAACGAAGGAGATGAAACATGTTGCTGGCAGGATTAAGTCCAGACTTTAGGGTTTCTTTTCCAATATTGTTCATCGCACAGACTCACTGCGATCTGCCCTTACTTTCTTCGCACCGTGTACATCGTTTTCGCGTCTCCCATCATCAGTTCCCGGGACTTGGACAGTGCACGGTACTATTAATTTTTCGAGCGCAACGTAGTACTTGTTGAGCCTGCGTTTTCACGCTCGAGAACGCTCGGAAGGGTTTCCGGGCCCGGGAAGATAAATGCGAGAGGCAGCGCCGCGTTTATCTGCTTAGATTTCGCCGATTAATGGCCAGGCCGAGATATCGACGAACAACATTCGTCGTCGGTATAAGGACGCTTTCGACTTTTAACGAAAGCAAGAGTCCTTTCGTTCGCAGAACACGGAAGAAAGGAAAACGCGGAAGAATCGCGCGGTAACGATCGACATGTGCGAAATCCGTTCGATGGACTGTGAACGATTTGCAACTTGCGATGTTCGCGTTGAAGCACGATGCGCGTAAGCCGGAGAAAGTATACATATATCGATGCCTATCAAGCGCTTCGATCGAACGATTTGTTGAAAACAAACTCGTAATATCATTATGATCTCTGTAGAGTCTCGACGACGGAGAGCCTCCGGTTGCATAACGCTTCGCCGAATATACCTACTATTTCGCTAATGATCTTAAACATTGGAAGCACCGAACGGTCGATGACGACTCAGTTTTAATATCCGTACAAAAACCAGACGTACGTTCGCTGCTGTATTATTGCTAGAAATTTATTGAACAATTTCTCAAGGAAGGACTTCGGTAATCGAAGCAAACAATGACTCATGCCCTAACCCGTTCTAGGTATAGCTAGCGCTAAGTGTCGGGTAGGTAGAAAGTAGACTCGCTTGCGTAACAGCAGAACCGATGTATATTTGGTCCAGATTCTACGCGATCCGGTCGGCGCGGCGCGGCGCGGCGTCTTTCGCTTTTCCATCGTGTTTTTTCCTTTTTTTTACTTTTTTTACAATCGCAGGATGCTACTGCGCAAACGAGAGCTACGGATATCGGTTGCATGTTCTTTCGAAAGGGTCGCGTTCCAGTTGCGTCGCTCGGTTCACTTTCACCTAGCTTCCAAGCGGCGGCGGCGGCGGCGGCGGCGGCGGCGGCGATCGATACGAATTTCTTGGACGTCTAAGGGTTCGTTTATGTTCGACCTATCGGATCCGCTTGAAAATACCTTCTTCGTTCGCAATGAAGCAGTTCTAACACAGCGCGATTTTATTATCTTCATCGATTCCCGATAATACGTATTAAATGACAAAAACGTCGATAATATTGCGAGATACAAGCGATAGTTGGTCCCCGATTATTGTATCGCTGATCGTTTAGCGATCACCGCTCTGTAGGAGCTGCTACAAGGTAAACACTTTGCGTTGTACACCATTATAAAACAATAGAATGCATTTCTGCAACAGCTCCGACGTAAACATGTCTTCAACGCGTTCGCTTAGCAGAGGTTCCGTTTAAATAAGGTGCGAGACCGATTTGATTGTCTTGCGGAGGCTGGTAGCGAACGCGTCGAAGGATCTCCGGTATTCTTCAAGGGCTACGAATGGGAGTTGGGTTCGGGAGGCAGGGATTGGGCGGTCCTTATTAACATAACGCGGGTAGCCACGCGTTACTTTCCCAGAATATTCCGCAACCGTGCGACGTTCCTAGTCGACACGCGAGCTCCTCGTGTCCACGTTGAACCGGAGCCAACTGCGGCTCCGGGTGCAGACGCGAGACCCTGTCTAGTTGTCGGTCGGCTTCACCTTCTCCTCGCAGTAGTCCTCGACCTCCTCGTTGTCGGCGTTCACCACCTTAATGCGGTCGACGGGTTTCGGTCGCATTAGGATAAACGGCAACTCGGCGGACAGTTCTCCTCCCAGGGCTCCCAGATACAGCTTGACCTTGACAGCGTACGAGACCACGATGCCGAAGGAGTCGCGGACATCCGGGGACAGCAGCAGCGTGCTGGAGGCTAGCTCTCCGTCGTCCCTCTTCAATTTCCCATCCAACGCGATGCCTCGCCGGTTCTTGTTCTTCTCCAGCTCGGGCGTCAGGTAGAGCACCTTCTGCAGGTTGGAGCCCGGGTTGATCGGACAACCGTCCTGCGTCTCCACCGCGTCGATCACCGTCCTGAACTGGCCGTTCTGAAAGATGACGACGTCGATGCCCTGCTGCACCAGCGCCTTGATCTTCTTCACCACTTTGTTGCTGTTGTTTCGCACGCACACGTTCACGGCTATCCTCTCGCCGTGATGGTACAGCTGCTTGTCCAGGGTGACTTCCAGTTCTAGATCTCCGGGGCTCAAGAGGAAGTCCTTGCGCACCACGGTGCAAGGCTGACGGCCTTGTTTCGTCGGTGCGTATTGGATCTTCCTGATGCCCATTGTCACCGTGCTTCGTTTGTGGGTGAGGTCCGTTTCGGTGTCCCCCGAGTAGATCTTGACCACGTAGCTGACGCCGCAAGGCTCCCCTGTCTCGCCCTCGCCTGGCTGCAAGGTCACGCTGGATGGAGCACTCGGCGGGAACTTGAAGGTGAAAGGTATAGCGTTCGGGCCTAGCTTTCGCAGTAGTCGGTCCTGCAGCTTGGTCAGGTTATCCTGAGTCTTTTGGGTGGCCGGGTACAGCTGCTCCGAGGTTAGGTACAGGTCCTTCTGGAAGTTGAGCCCCATCACCTCGTCCTCCTCCCGGCCGTAGCGGAAAGTGCAGATCAGCTGGCCCCATATCGTACGACCGGTGTCCACGTAGTTCTGATCCAGAAGGACTACACCGTCTACCGGCTCGATCCCCGATAGATAGTCCACGTAGTCCCTCTTTCCGAGGTACAGGGAGATCTTGCCATTCGGCGAGGACTTCTTGAACACCTTGAAATTCATCACCATAACCAAGCAAGCCCAGTCCCGCCGATTCTTTCTGTCACCGTCGCCGACTGGATCGTCAGGATCGCATCGTGGTTCTTATATATGCGCCAAGTACCAATGACGTCAGGTTCTTTTAGGGCTTCCGAATCCATTCAGCGCCGCGGATAAACGTGCGTCTTTGCTCGCGTCGTTGCTAACCTTTTCAAGTGTTGGCTAACTTCGTCTTCTAATCGGAAGAATCGCACGATACGCCCGCGTCTTCGGGTTAGATCAATGATATTCGTGGGCTTCGGTTTGCCATTAGAACCGTTGCTAACCCAGCTAATTACTAGCAGACGATTTACTTCGTGTTTGCCAGCCGAATGGATCTATCGTTCTTCTCTACGCTTCTTTTTACTTCGCGATCGATTTCTTTTACCACATGGAAATTTTTCTGGTAGAATGAAGAGAACGAACGGCTGGCGAGTGATCTAACATTGCTGATCGCTAGGTTGCGAATTTTTATTGCAAAAATATATTCGTTTCTAATTTTAGCTAGTTGACAAGTGTTCCAACATGGTGGACATGGAAGATCCTCGTCAACTTTGATTATAAATTAGCGGATATCCAAAGGAGAGAGAGAGAACTTCTTTAGTTTCTTTCAGTCTCGAGCAAATAATGCGATGAACATGCTAAACTATTTACGTAGCTCATCCTGGGAACGAGTTACCGTCGATGGATAACGTAGAACCGGATAAGTCAGAAACCTATTTGAAACCTGTTTCATCCTGCCTGCAGCTGCCCGCACGATCGCATAATCAGTGGTTATGCGTTCGTTTTCTCTCCACATTCTGGCATTCTGGTTCCTTCTAGAATTTTTGTAACACAGCAACTATTTAGTATCGGACGACGCGAGCGAGGACGTTCAAAGTTGAAAATGTCAGAGAACACGGACACTAAGATTAATACAGTGAGTCAGATCGTATGTGCTGCAGAACGCTGTTTCCCATTGCACTGTTGAATATTAATTCGTGGGAAGTGTCGTTTTCCATGAGGCTAAAATATACTTGACCAGTTTCACACTCTAGCCACATTAATAATGCTTCTTATAAATAGACCTGTCCGAATGGTACTGTGACGCTTGAATTTCCCGTACTTACTTCAGCGTTTGAATTGCAGATGCAGCCGATGCCTTTAGCCATACCGCCTGGTTCGCCCAAGAAACCAGTAAAATCCACAGCTGTTGTTAAATACTCTGTTGTCCAGACTCCAGCCACGTACGCTCAGCTACAATGCAATACAGATTTAAATCTACCACCCAGCAATTGGCTCAGCAGTTCAGCTGAGAGCTACGGCCTGCAGAGCGTGTGGTCTCAGACCACCGGTTTCTCCAGTTTTCGTATGGCCCACATGTTTCCTGATTGCGTCGGCGAAGTTGACGTTGTGTCCGACGCTGAAAACATAAAGAAGTTATTGAAACTACCTTACAATCACGGTATAATATCGATGATGGTGCATAGAGTAGAAAACACGCTACTGCTAGACGATTTTGATATTCATAAATATTTATTAAGACAAGCTGAGAGCGACTGGGAATGGCTGAAAAAGTTTTTCTACGAACACATATTCCAAAATCTTGGGGATAATGAAAAGTCTCTGTTCCGTAAGACAAATAGGAACACTCTGCAGCAGAGAAATTTGGTATCCAAATTTCTGTATCATTCCATAGTAGTTGCAGACAATAAAGAACAAAACGATGCTAAGCCACAGTTGCCTGTAAAAACATTGGAGCCTTGTTTGCCGGAACCTTCTCAGGAAGAGAAGATGCCAGACCCAAATTACAATCATAATTTTGCTAGAAATATTGTGTGGACTTTCGAGAACATACAGATGCTTATTGGGACTGATATGCCGATATTTGGAGGACAGACTCATCCGTGCATAAGTTTGCGATTGAGGGATATGACTAAGCCTATTAATGTCTTGACCGGCATAGATTATTGGCTGGACAATTTAATGTGCAATGTCCCAGAAGTTGTGATGTGTTATCACCTGCACGGTATAGTGCAGAAATATGAATTAATAAAAACTGAGGACCTGCCTAATTTGGACCACTCTAAATTCAGTCCGAAAGTTATCAGGGATGTTGCGCAGAATATTTTAAGTTTTTTGAAAAATAATGCTACCAAGGCTGGCCACACGTACTGGCTATTTAAAGGTAAAACACCTAAACTATTTGCTAAATATATTAAGCTGATATTCTGATTTTTATCTTCAAAAAATCCCTTTTTTTTCCTTTTTTGTTCGAACCATAACTACGTACATACCGAGTTATCTTCACTTTGTCTAAACTTCACTTTCTAATTTTTTAAATGTTTTATAGGCAAAGACGACGATGTTGTGAAACTGTACGATTTAACATCTTTGTGCAACGACGTATCAGACGAGAAAGGACAGAATCCGTTTACTGTGCCTGTAGCTATGTTATTGTACAGGGTGGCACGGAACATGAAGTACTCTTCAGACTATCACAGACAGCAGGGAACTATCAGAATGCTTCTAAAAAATTGTGTACAACTGCTGACTAAAGAAAAGTATCCTCAGATCGTAACATCCGCTCATTTCATGTTATCTGATCTTTATATACCATCGGATACTGATCCTGCTAGTCCAGGACTTTCTGATCAGAGCGACGAGGACGATACGCAAAGCGAGTCCAGCACGAATCACGATAACGAAAAGGAGGAGGAGGAAGTAGATAACGAAGAAGCCGCGATAAAATCCTTAACATTAGCCAATAGTAAGCTAAATACACCCTCTGTCCTATATTATGGTGTACAGATTGTAATAACAAAATTTCTTGAACATTTTATAATCTTGGAAACGCAAAATTAATGTTGAACAGTGTAAATTAAAAACTCTTTGAGAAATGTATGTTATAATGTGGGGCAAAGGATTATTTTACACATATTACTTTTATCAGGCATATATAAATCCTCCTTCCAGTCAAGGAGCACAAGGACTGTGACGAACCCAAATACAAGCCACCGCCAATTTCTGGGACAGTGGAAGAAAGATGTCTGGCAGCCTTGGAACACGTTTGCCAAGGTCTCGAGTGTCTACAGTATTTTCCAACCGAGGAAGATATATCTGAAGAAGAGCGTCAGAGAGCAGAGCAAGAAGAAAAGGAAAAGAAAGAATACGAAGAGACTCATCTGAACTTGGCTAAGCCTTTTCAAGCAATACCGATGACTTATTCCTCGCTGAAGGATGAGAAGAAGGAAACTAATTCCGGGGAGGGTTCAATAACTAGTAGTCCTACTCACAAGAAGAAATTGAAGCAAAAAAAAAAGAAATCCGAGAAACTCGTGTTAAAGGAGGAGCCCACTGAGAATATAGCTAAAGCTTTACAGTGCAAAGTCAAAGTCGATACACTTCCCACCTGGCAGGCCCCTAAGAAGAGCGACAACATAAGTTGGAATGCACACTTGAAGACGTTGTTGTACGAGAAAGCTTCATTGATCTTTGCTGTATTGGCTGAGAACGAATATGTCAATAAGAATTACGGAGCTTCGCTGAGATACATGCTAGCGGTTCTGCGTTGTCAGAAAATTTTGGAGCTTTTCTGCGGAATCAGAAACTACAAATCCATCAGCTACCTGCTAGGTCGCGCAGGGGATTGTTGTTTCATGACTGTGCAGGATTGGTGTAACATAGAGAAGCACAGGAACCATTATGACATGAAGAACGAGGCGGAGGAAAAGATTATTGAGGACATCTGCAAAATCGAGGAGTTGGATTCGAGTAAGTACTCGATATGAAGTCTCAAAACAGTTTGGTTTGGAGCGAATAAAAATTTGATTTCCTGTTTCAGGTGATGCTAAATTATTACCGGAACGTTTAGAGAGTCTAGAATCTACTTTAGTAGCATCCTATAAGTGTTACGAGAAAGCCTTATTGTTAGAACCGTCGGAAATGGATAGAAATAATCTTTTAAGGCGGTTAGGCAACATTCACAACGAGCTGGGGGTTCTTTATATGAATCAGGCTGGAAGTAAGTTGTCTAGACTAAAAATTGATTTCGAGATACGTTCTACAAGTCTTCCAAGTTAGGAGACATTATGGGTTATTTTTGCAGCCCGATGTCAGCAAGAAAGTCTAACAGATGAGTCGTCAGTGGTCTTTGACGATGAAGTATCAACATTATTAACTCGTTCCTTAAATCATTTGGAAGCTGGAGTCAAGGCATTCGAGACAGTCCACGACGAAGCAAATTTAGCGCTTCTGCACTCGAATACCGGAAGACTCATGCGACTCTGTGCGCACATGCACGTGAAACAGAACGCTAAGGAGCGGAATTTTTATAACAAAGCCCTGGTGAGCTACCAAAAAGCTCTACAAGTCTTAGGAACTAAGAAGACAAACCCTGTGATCTGGGATACTGTCAATTGGGATTTGTCTACCACGTTATTTACTATGGCTACATTGTTGCAGGACTATCCTGTAACTGGTTGCAAGGTATATCTTCTTTGTACATTGAACTTAATTTAATTCTGTGATGAAGCTAATATGTATTGTGGTCATCATTTCAGACTGAAGAAGAACTCGAAAGGGAAGTGGTCGATATACTACAAAAGGCCCTGAAACATTGTGATACAGAAACTTCAGGACCGCGGCAACCAGTTTACCAATTCCGTGCCGCTACCATTCAACATCGCCTTGCGTCTTTATACCACCGTGTGTATAGACAGTTCGAACCTGATTCGGACAATATGAAAAGGAAAACAAGCTTGCAACTGTGCAAGCTGTATTACGAAAAGGCGGCGAAGCTTCTGCTAGCTTTTGAGCAGACTACAGAATTTCTAACGGTTCAGATGGAGAGGGTTGCACTGGCTGAATATCAGGCGCGCTGTACGTTTATTTCCTGAAGTAGAATTAATTTTTTGGAGACAATATTTTTATTTATATCTTGTCTCAGGTGTTACAACCTTTCATGGGAAGTTGAGGGCATACCAAAATGGCCTTGATCTGATACTACATTGCAGACCTATTCTGGATATATTGTGTGAGAGGAACAGCTCTCAGAAACAGAAGGGTGATAGTACAAATGCTATGAGTCAGAAGAAGGGGAAAGACGTCACAGAAGCGAAAGTTAGCGATGACCAGAAGTTGATGGAAGATGAAGAGAATTTGGTGGCGCTCCTTGAGCAAAGACTACAGTTTATCCTAAGATCTCTGACCAAATTGTCCCTCACGAATAATAACAACAGTAGCAAAAAAGAGTATGTATGTTGTGAATGCAAGATGTAGTCTATGTAAGGTGATCTAATAATTTGTTTAAATGTTATAGGTGCGAATCACTGGCGAATTTGTATAAACAATGTTACAGCAAAGCACTGAGACCAGTCTTAATGACCGGTTTCACGTTAATTGAGCACATTGCACAACTTCTACGGGAATTGGAGAAAATGTTACCGTCTACGGAGTGTTAATATTTATACTTTTGTAAATATATGTACATTTATCATATATCTGTGCCAGTTCGAAGACTTAAAGCGTCGAGTATCGATCGACGAATATGATTCCTTCCCAGGATTGGTTTTTTCAATCTCTTCAAGGGTTTTTATGTCGCCGTTAACGCTGGTCGTTAAAAAGAGGAACATTCATAACATTCTTTTTTATCCTACTCTGTAAATAGTCAAATCGAAGCTTTTATTTAAATATGATTTGTAAAACGAGAAATAAATTGCTGCTACAACGTCTTCGGATATTTTCTGGGAGGTTGGAAAAAATAAAAAATATTTAATACTTTTTACAGCAAAACCTACCTTGAAATTTTATTCAAAAATTCTACTGTTCCATAAACGATAATGTGGGAAAATCAATAAACGATTCATTAAATTTATGGGGGGAGGGGGGGAGCCAAGCCAAAGAGCAGTGCATTATTTTTCGACATGTTAGTTTATTAAATTCGATATAGAAAACTCCCGTGCACTTTCTTTTTACACAGTGCTAAGAAGAAGCAATGGCTGCGAATATTGCAGCTACACAGGCTGCGAGTACTCAGGGGCAGCCATACCGGCTGTCAGTAATCAAGGGCAGTCGTATCACCACAGACGAGGTATAAGAGACTCTTATCAGTCTAGGTCTAGACCATGGATATAGGAATATAGGGATGGAGCATGAGCTGGGATCAGCGGCGAGGGGGGTGTTCAGGATTCAGGAGGAGGCAGGGTAAAATCGGTGCCTAAATTTGATTGGTGGCATTTCTACGCATACTCTGTACCGCCAAGTATGAAATATGTTTACAGATTGCTTACAGGTTTACATATATCTGACAAGTTGAAAATAGAAAAGTGATAGTTAACTCTTTGTCCTATAATAACGTATGATACTCGCGAAGCGAATTATGTCCCAAATATTGTAGTGAACGTTGTTAAATGATTAAAAGTGAAATAGAAAGGAGAAATCTTCTACACTTTTTGATTTTATACAATTAGTAGTTACATATTTCACGTTTATGTACAATTTTAAATAATGAATAAATCTGTAGTCGGAAAAAATTCTAGGACGAGGGATTAAAGAAAACTAAACTTAGAGAAATATAGAAAAGAAATTAAAATGTGTAACACGAATTAAAGAACATACTAATTTTATATAATTTATATTTTAAAGTCATTATTTTTATAAAACGAAGAGGTGTTATATATTTAATAATTAATAAGGATAACATAAATTTTATATATTTTCCAATAATACAATTAAAAATAGGGTATAATAAGTTTTTGTACATAATAGGCTTGTATATATATATAATTTTTATTACAGTATTTACAGTATTTTACAGTATTTAACAAAACTTATACTAGTACACAAAAATCACTGTCCTCTAAATAAAGTTAATATATTGAAATATGCTCGTTGACTATTTGAATTATCTATTTTACTAATACCTACATAATGCAATCTTATTTTTATGTATCTTCTTGCTATTTATCGTACTAAATGTATCGCATGGTTTATCCCTGGTTCTCCATTTATTATCCTATACCATTGTTTCCTTGTTTTCTTTATTTGATGTGGACGGTTCTGGTGATAATGGGCAGTCATCAAATAACTTGGACATATCAGCTACACTTTGAACCTCTTCAGGTTCAGAGATCAAATCTTGTACTGTAATAATAACAAATATAGTGTTAGTTTAGAAGTAACAGTAATATCAATTTATGTTCTTATTATGACAATGAATGTATTTATCAAAAGTAATTTTTTTAATAAATGTACACATACTTGTGTTTGGTAATAATGTTGTGTCTATTTGATTTTCACATATATCACTGCAAGTTGTCCCTTCTTCATTAAGGGTTTTCTGGAATAAAACAAACACATATAAGTAGAAATAAAACATTATTGTGCAATATGTTTGGTATACTCAAAAA